>VWND01000075.1:607204-1214408 GCA_009599575.1 Blumeriella jaapii | reverse complement strand
ACGTCTCACGCGTATGTAACGGCTCGTACTCGACCGCAATGGAAATGGTCGTGCAGAAAATTAGGGTGGATAGTGGTGGAAAAGGTTATAGTACAGCGCGCACCGCACGGCGAGTGTGGATTCACATTTTGCACCACGGAAATTCTATCTGATCGCTTTTCTGTACATCCATTCTTATCTTGCCTTGCATGTCCAGAGGCATATACACAGTACACATACAGCTCCATCATCCTTGCCCACTTCTGGGATCTTGCATCGGATAGGCTTTCTAGAAGCGGTAGCGTAGTAGCGAGAGAAGATTGGGCAATGTGATGAACGGCCTGAGCCTCGCATCAAACCATCTCTGAGGAATCCGGCTCAATTCGTCGGGATTATGGTTATTGACGTCGCCCCCTTGTTATCTTTGCCGAATGGGATGATGCTGTAGACAAAGCCGTACTGTAGACAAAGCCGTACTCTTCATGACCTACTGCATGAGTAACATAAACGGGCCCCATGCATTTATTGGTGAAGAGTCTCCGCACTACCCTACCGGCTGGAAAGTCATTCTCGCGTGCTCGACCACTCAGGCCGATATTGCGCTAGGTCTGCGATTCCTGCTGGCGCCGCGGAATAAGACGAGAGATACAGTTAATCCCAACGGGTAGTAATGGAGAGTTCAATGCTGTGGAGCAGGCGGGCCAAGTACGTTCTCCGCTTTGTGAATTGGGTCGAGAAGGGGGGATCTAACAGAGTTGCAGAATCCTAACTTTCGTTTTATGTTGTAAATTATAGCATCGAAAGACGATCATCTGGTCTTAGCGTAATGATGTTAGACGAATCTACGTGCGAAATGGCTTCCACATGAACTTTCGGCCCTTGACAGACAAACGTCTTCTACAGCTTGTACAATGATTAAGACAAAACATTCCTTGGATAGGCATCTGTGTGATTTGAACTTGCCGCTGGGATTACAAACTTCAGCGCAGGCTCGATGACGCTTCCTGATTCATGGGACTGCCGGAAACATTTTTCACTTGAGGCAAGCAATAGCCTTGATATATTCATGAATTTTCAAGAAGCTCTGCCATGCCATCAAGATCGATGGGCTCACCAGGTCCGGGATGTCGTACTTTGTTGTTCTCTCATCAACAGCCAAGAATGGCTTAATAGATATATACAAATTCGTCATTCTTCCGATCCGTCAAATCAAACGCATGCTCCCCCACACCCGCCGATGTGTCAACGGCCGCGTAGCGATCCTCCATCGACGTATCGTGAATGACAGCCTGCTTGCCATTCCTGACTCGCGCTCGCGCCTGCTTCTTGTTCAAGAACATCAGATTCGCAAGCTGTATAAAGATCAGGGCAGCGAGCGCGACGTAGATGCCAAGCACGGCGCGGAGACCCGGGAGGTATCTCGGCGCGTCAGAGGCGTTGAAGAGAAAGGGACCGACAATGTTGCCTGTGGAGGAGCCAGCGTTGTAGAGGGACATGACGACAGACTTTTTCGTTGTGCCGGCCGTGTTGCCGACGATCCAGGAGACGATGAGGGGGATGCCACCGAAGAGGAAAGCCAGCAGGTAATAACCCACGAGAAGAGCGGCTGTGTCTCCTCTTGGGACGGCGTAGAGCACAGCGAGGCCGGTAATGACAGGGACGATGAGTGCCGCGAGAACGGCACCCTTGAGACGGGCTTTCTGTGCGGCGTAGGAGGCGAGCAGAATGATGATAAATTGAACGGCGCCGAATGGCATGTTGAGGAGCGAGGTGATGTACTTGTCATGGCCAAGACCCGAGAGGATGAGGGGCCCGAAGGTGTTGGTTACTGAGGAGCCGACATTCAGAAGGAGGGCCATTGAGAACCATAGATAAGTCTTGGGCTCTAGGGCCAGCTCCCGTACGTGGCTCCACTCGAATTCGCGCGATCCAATACCGGTCTGGTTAGCTCGGAGCCTTTCAATGGCTTGAGCCCGCTCTTTCTCGTTGAAAAAACGAGCAGATGCGATGTCATTATCGAGTTTCCAGTAGACGAAGGGCGCCGTGACGACCGTAACCAATCCCGCAAAGAGAAAGATACTGTGCCGGGTTAGTGAAGCATCTACAAAGGTTGGGTTCGACGTACATCTGCCACGACTCGAGGGTGTCTGAAGGGATGTGTCCCAGGCCGTACGACATTGCCGATGCAACGATTGTCGCCAATCCGTTCGTTCCAAACCAAGCTGCCACTCGGATCGGTTGTTCAGCTCGACGATACCACTGGTTTGTTATGACGCCGAAAAGCGGCAGGCAGCCTCCTTCAAACAAACCCAGGAAGAATCGGCTGGCAAGCAGTCCTGCATAGTTGTGGCATCCGGCCATGGCAGTCTGCGCAACGCCCCATCCCAGGACCATTGCTGGCATTAGTATTCGATGGGGCACTTCAAGAAGATTTAGACCGGTCCTTGATCATGCTTAAAGACTATGGAACGTATCTGGAGGTTTTCCGATGGGGATAAACACACGTACCCTTTACGATGAGGATAGATGAGAATGGTTGCCAGACAAGCATCGCGATTGGGGCGATCGAGCCGACCATGGAATATTGGTTTCCTTTGAGGTGCGTATCTTTCTGTAAACCAAATATACTGCCATAGCCCAGTAGGGATTTGTCCAAGATCTAGCATCGTATCTCAGTGAACGATGGATCATCTAAACTGTGTGAGGGTGAAAACGAACCTGCAGAAAGTACACCCAGACCAGTATAGTCAGAATCACTTTATCCGTCTTACGACAAATCTTCTTGTCCTAATCCAAAATTGAGTTAGCTCTGCGAGTGTTTGAAAAGCTGGTGTATGGAATTCACAGAACGTACATCCTCTTCTGTGAGAGTGACAGGCTCGATGCCATGGCCATCATTGCTACTGGGCGTCCTTGAGCCCTCGATAACTTCTCCCGTAACTTTTGTCTGCGTTTTCGAAGCCTGAGACTCTGCATCTTCCTTCGAGGAACTCGCCATGAGTAAATCTTCTAGCCAGGTCACAGAGCTACTGAGAGCGAGAAAAGGATGAGGATCTCAAGAATGTCAAACTAGAGCGCAATTTGGATTAGATAAAGAACTTTTTGTTTGCCAGATCCATCACTACATCGCACGCCAAGCTCAGCCCACGCCTGCGGTAGTTGAATAGGGCAGTTGAATATGCAGTTGAAGATCGATATGGCCATCGGTGATTCCGAAACGAGCTTCTGTTTACAGCACCGATCCGCATGATTCATGAAGTAAAGGTTTGGACCCCTGGACGCGGTCTGAACCTAATTACCCCACCCAGAAGAGCGGGCTATTGCTTTTTCCAACATCGCATTTTGGTATCTAATAACAACGCGGAAATCGTTATACACAGGACCAATGTCCGAAGGCTGTTATCGCTATCTCAATACTCTAAAAGACCATCGACATACGAGGTACAGTGTGATCGTACCCACCCCACTAGACAGAAGGTCCAAACTCTGTCGGAGCAGATCTCGTGTGCCGGTTTCCGGCGCTGAGCATGAGAGATCCCAGTTTAAACTGTAGAGTGGTATGCATATGCACTGATTTGTACTGTTCGGACATGATGTCGTTTGGACATCGATCGTGGGTGTCGCTTATGCACTTAGTCTTCAGATGTAGTACACGGGTAAATAAAGTATCACCACCAAGCCATACTTCCCGTTGTCTTATTGTTGTCCAATGCCAATGTGATCATACGATGTGTCTTACTTGATGTATACTGTAACCCCTTCGTAGCACTGACCACATTCAAGTGTTAACACTGCATCTGATTGGACTATACTTTGGTGTATACTTTGAGAGCCATGCCGCTGCATTTACGCCGGTTGAACCAACAGATAAACAAAAAGCTTTTCTGACATGTTCCATTTAAGGGTGTAATAGCGCAACACGAGCTGCTACTTTACAAGTCGTTTTCTGGGCCACTTCTGAACCACTTCGTTCGGGTCTTTCCGCTGATGACCATCACCCCGGCCAGAGGGATGCAATATCAAAGAGAAATGCCCGTGCTCGTGCTTCTGGATTACCCCAGTCCTCGGTATTTGCACCCTTGCACTGTACAGAAAGCCCACAGACACACATTAACCGGCATATGCACCATGCCCAGCACTGCACGATGCAGTAAACAATACGGGTTCTCAGAACGTGATTCCGATCGAACCTGGGCTGCGTGATACATTGATCCCAACAAAAAAGAGGAGTCTAAGCCAAGACACAATCCACCACTACCCCACATCGCCAACGGCGAGATCAGGGTAAAGACACAGATGGAACCTCTGCTTCTTTCGAGATCTCTGATCTTTCTCTTCGTTCGTATTTGAACGGAATTCAGTACTGCTCTAGGACTTTCAATTCTCGCGTTCCTCCGTGCACTGGCTGCATGGCCCGCGGAGCTACAAATGATACTCAGATCACTTGATTTATCGAAGGCCATTTCACGAATTCCATGGAGAACCATCCCGCCTATAGGGGAGGGGCTCAAATAGCGGACTCTTGTCATACTTTTCTTTTATGTAACTGCTTTCTCGAGAGTCTTTTGCATGTAAAAATCCCCAGCTTAGCACGTCTCCAATGCCCTGCGGGAGGCTTGAGGTAGCGCAGTTTCACTCCCCCTCCAGACGTTAAACAATATTATCATCATCATCATCATCCGTGTCTGGCCTGATATCTTGATGGTCCAAAGCCAAACCAATCGCCAAACGAACAGAGAGGGAGAGAGAGCCGGTCCCCGGGAACGTCGATGGTGCCGCTCGAAGACGAGTAGGCAGGCGAGGCGCGCAGCATCGCGTGCCGGGCCTCCCTCCACCTCCCAGCCGTAGCGCTGTTTTGATAACTGTTTCGAAGCACATTGCGAGCGTTGCTTCAACACAAAAAACGGATGCATTACCTGTTCCTGTTTCGTAACCTTTTGCGTGTAGCTTTTATTCGCGGCTACATCGACCGGTCATAGTAAAAGGATTAGTTTTCTTACACGCCGCAGCTAGTTCTGGGACTCAATTTTGTGTTACTGTAGGATACCGCTAGCAAGTGTTTTCCCCCGCCTGTCATGAAAAAGGCTTTTAAATCCAATCAAGCAAGTCTTTCACCTAGAGCACTTTCTCTAGCTTTTCGCTCACGTGTTGTAGCCGTTGAGAGAAAAAGAGGAAGACTGCTGTGCTTCTCGTGCTGCCGGTCTTTGAAAGCTTTTTCCACAACAGAACGAAAAATTGCTGGTGAGATGAGCATAACAAAAACTGATTTTGAAAATAAGATCGACGCAAAAAAATAACCAGCCTCTCTACTACGACCGGTCGATCTAGCCGCAAATGCAAAGCTTCAAGCAGAAGTTACCTACGAAAAGGTAAGAATTAATGCACCCGTTTCCTTCGTTATGACAACAAACGCAAAAAGCTCCCCAACTGTTATTGAAGCAAGCACGATTCTGATTATCCGTAGCTCCGCAAGACATACAGCCAATACACGGAGGAACGCGAAGTCCAGCAGACTCAGCGGCCCTCCTAGCTCCTCTCGTGACTCTGTCCACCCACCCATCGTTTTGTGTAAATCCACACGTATTATAAAGTACCACCGTATCACGATGGAGCAGCTTTCTCAAAGTCGGGTAGCGAACATTCTCGCGATCAGAGCAAGAAATCCGCGTCCCTGGCCCAGACGGCAATTCACCTCACGAGAACAATCGAAAACCTCCGCACTCTGAACTTCAGCACTTTTCACACAAGTCTGTATCACGCTCGGCATTCCTCAGCTTACTATTTACCTTTTGCAACCTACAAAAGTATTGGGGCAATATCAGCGCTATCGTCATCATGTTTTCGCCGTCAGAGGTTACATCGCGTTCAGATCTGCGGATAATCGGGATGGGTCTATCCGCCCGCCTTAACTTGCTCCGACCGTGGTGCTTGCGGTGGTTGGCAGGAAAGGAAAAGGGATGTGATCCGTACACAGGCAACGACGTTTACGATCAGACGACAGCGCGTGCCACGTCTGACCGGAGCAGCAGCAGTTCCGCCTCTCCGCTCTGCTGGCCTCCGCGACGCGATGACTTTCAGTGAAGCCGTGGCTGGCTGGCCCACCAGGCGACGACGGGGCCGTGGCCGCGCAGCGAGGAGAGGCGATTGGAGCGGCCCTGGTCGTTGCGAGAGGAGGAGGAGGAGGAGGAGGATGCTGGTGGCGGAGAGCTGGTTTCCTGACGGCGGACGGCGCGGCGACTTGGGTTTGCAAGGGGACGAGGCGCTTCGGGCTGTCCCGGACGAGGCGGCTCAAGGCGAGGGAGAGGGCGGACGTTGCGGCGCTGGCGGGTGGGCATGTGCTGGGCGTGCGTGGGAGGGGAGCTAGCTGGGTGGTGGGAGACGACTGCTTTGCTGCTGCTGTGCGTCGAGTTGGAGAGGGGGAAAGGCCGGAGAGTACAGGACTTGCTTCAGCGACACATCTTCCCCTGGGGAGCGAGCGAGTCTCTGTCTAGCCTGGATCCACGCGATGCACGCATTGCGTAGTCTTGACAGTTCGCTGGTCTGCTTGTTTGGGTCGTCTATCTAGGTCTCGCTTAACGGAGCTAGGCGCTTGCATCTCCATCCACACGGTCAAGATACACACCAACTGTACATACATACTACTCTCGACCGGGAGATCCTCCTCGAGCCCATCCACGGCTTTCCCTCCGCTGCCCGGACCACACCTTGCACACCTGTCCGGGTTGATCGCACCAAGAACATCCAGCTCTCAGACGATGGGTAACTCCCTGGTGGGAGGAAGTGTGCCTGCCTGTTTTACGTAGTGGTAGCCGAGAGCTGACGGACGGCGTCGCAAGGCCAGACAAGACGACAGAACATCGGGCTTAGAACGTGAGGATCAGGAACTCGGATTTCACTACCGTCTGCCGACACAGTGGCACCGAAGATCGCTTCTACCCAGAACTTGGATGGGAAGCTACGTTTCCGCTTGGTGCTGATATGCCTCGTTGGAAGATGGGTCAGAAAGCCAAGGGGCTACGTCTGTCGCATGGCTGGGGTGTTGGTCAGATGTTGCACAAGCATTGATAGGCTGGCTGTATGTATGTAGACATCTCTCCACTTGGGGCAGGTTTCTTTATGTTCCAAAATCGAAATACACGCGTGATTATTAGTAGCACGTGGTTCAGCACAATGGTATTGTTTACTGTGCCTACGGTACACATCAATCTCATCTACGCAGCTAGCGTATTTCGTTGACAGTCACGTGTTAAATTGAGCATTGCAAGTGTTGACGCGCTTCCTTTTGTGTTCAGAATTCCAATTGTAGCACTTGATCTGCGCACATCTTTCGGATCATGATGTGCATTCCTGCGTCTATACCTATATACAAGTAGAACTCGCCCACCTAAACGCCTACCGAATGCTCTTTCCCAGCCTCCCTCAGAATCTCGCGAAACCTACCCCCCAACAACTCCACCGTCCTCGCGCATTTAGGTGCCACATCCGGCGCTTGTGTATCGCCAGCCAAGTGGGCCGGCCCATCTTTCGCCGGTCCACTCTTCGGCACCCGGCCCGCGGCAACAACATCTTCATCACCCCCGTACCGCACCGGCCCGCCCAGCCTCGACGCCGTGATGGCCGTCGCGTTGAGGTACGCCTGCCAGCGCCGCAGGAACATGCCGGGGCCCGGCGACGGTCTCGTGGGCGACGGCTCGCGGATGGCCGGCTTCGACGCGTGCAAGGATGTGAAGGCCTTCCGCAGCCTCCTCGGAGGCGGCGCGGGCTCCACATCGAAGACCATGTCGGACAGGGAGGCGGACGAGAGATGTGCGTGGTAGGACGCATAGGCGTCGCACTCTTCGAGCACTTGGGCCCGCTCCTTCTCTGGGAGTTGCGAGACGGCGGTTTGGAGATGGGGGGTGAGCTTGCCCGCGCCGCCTGCATCTGCGCCGGGCTCGCGTTCTCGTTTTGATAGCTAACTCGGAAATGCGCCGATGAGGACCGAATCCACTCTTTGTACCAGGCGCTTAGCTCCGGTCCGTTCTTGCAAACCTGGTGAATGAATCTGTGACATGAGCTTTGGTGTTTCCTCAGGAGCCGGACAAAGTCGCCAACGCTGGCCGTAGCGGTGTTCTTGCCCGAGGGAGCAAAAGCCAGTAAATCGTCCAGGAAAGACTGGAAGTCGCTGACGGTACCGCTTAAATCGACAGCTTTGTGTAGAGCACGTATGACGGGGTCGTAGGCCGCCACACATTCCCGTACCGCTTGCGTGAGGAGATCGGGTTGTCGTGAACAGAGGATTGCCGTGATCTGGCGCCGGTCCCGAAGAGATACCAGAACCGAAAGGTAATCGAGAGCAAGTGGGATTTGCTTCTCGCTAAGGGGATCGCTGCCGTACTCATCTAGTATTGTAACAACGACGGGTTCTGCCTTCGCTTCGCTCATGGTGCGGCATTTCTCGTGCTCCAAGCGGTCTTTATCTACATAAGACTTCAACATTTCGAGTTGGGACTTGCTTGGTGCATCAGCGCTCTTCTCTATTTCCGACGCTCTTGATTTGAGAGTGTTCGTGTCCCAATTCACCACTGTCCAGATAATTGTCTGAAGCAAATTCCACCCCGCGTCGCTCGAGTTAGTGATCCCGAAGAACGAAGTCACGCTGTTCAACGTCATCTTCGTGAGCAGTATCCTCACCATGCCGTTGATCATCGTTGCCGCATTCCCGATCCTGAGCGTCGACCTGATGGCCGTATACGGGACCAGGGCATTCGCTTGCTTCACCATGGTAAGCATCGTCTGTCCTTCCGGGGTGATGACGAGGGTGTAGTGAAGGAACGAGGCGAGGATCACAAGAATGTACTCGTGAGCAGCCTGCACCAGGAGATCGTGATCTTCCAGTTTGTCGGTTGCGCCGGCCTGGGCGAACATCTCGTCGAGGAGGTCATCGTAGACCAGCCGCTGCAGAAAATCGCGAAAGGCAGCAACGACGTCTTCCGGCTTCGAGGTGTCGTAGACCGCACCGCTCCGACTGAGTTCCTTCCTGGGAAAGCCTCCATAGTAGCCCCTGGCCGGCGCCTCGAGCAAAGCTGCAGCGGCCGTGGCCAAGGTTTTCCGAATGCCTATGTAGCCGGCCTCGTAGGACTCGCTGAGATCGGCCTTGGCGAAATCGTCTATGATTTCCTGGCATTTGGCCTGGTAGAAGTCTAGCGACACGTCCTTGAGCCCTGGCAGCGGGACCAAGAACGACGAGAAGAGGGCGTGCATCAGCGGCATCTCGTTCGCCTGATGGAGCCGTCCTGAAGGGGGTCCCACTGCGCGCCAGGAAGCCTGGCTCGCGCAGGTCGCGAATCTCTTGGTAGGCTTCATGATGGCTGAGGATATCGAACAGCGCCTGCGCTTGAGACGGCGATAGCAGGTGTGCCGGTGTTGCCATCGTGTCAGGGTTCTGGCCTCCGGCGATCGATATCCAGAAGAGGACGAGCGTGAGGAGGTTCGTGAGCATGGTAGTCAGTCACGTGGTCTGGCCTGTACGCGTGCTGGGCCCGAAGCTTGAAATGGCCTGCGAGCGTTGTGTCAGGTCTCGGATATGCTCGGGATTGGAGTGAAGTCTACTTACTGTAAGTACTGTACGCGACTTAGACTGAGATGTCAGTACCGTACCAAGGCCCGCTAAGCTAAACTCGAGATCTATATATATAGATCGATAGATCGATAGATAGATAGAGGTAGACCCATTCCTTCAAGTCATCCTTCGTCTCGATGAATCCGAATGCAGCCATCACGTGATCGGCCGACCGGACGCGTGGGCTTTCATCGGAACGCCGACGACGATGGCTTCAGAAAGTTAAGGCAGAAAGAAGGCATGTAGAAGTAGTCGAAGATTTGGAGCCGGGTTAACCTATTGTGTGGAAAGTAACCACTGAGTTTACTTTGGGGGAACAAAAAAAGATTAACTTCGATACTCATCGACTTACTCGTGCGGCCACTACGCAAGTACAGCACTGTGGAAGTCAGTACTTCGGGGAGTACTGTACTGTGCTGTACATACTCTTCAGGACTCCGTATGCGTCCGATGTCTATCTCCCCATGCTGTAGATCCCCATGGGCCGGCGGACTTCGGCCAAGTAATACTGCGATGGTACTGTACGGTCCTGGACATGCTCGGAAGATTGTTAATTCTACGATGTAAGTCTAAGCGCGATCCTGGTTCACTGGAAAGGTTCCTATTGCAGGGCGGTTTTGACAATGTACAAGGGATGTTACAATTCACAAGGGTGCCACCCCATGATGAAAAGCGGCATTGCCAAGTCTCTGTTCGGCACCAGTAGAGCCAGGGTACACGCACTGACTGACTACGGTACGATGCTGTAGAATTCCACAAGATTGACCCATGATGCGAAGTACTAGAAGTGCTCGTCTACGATGCAGACGTGGTCTTGCGAAGAGGCCCATCCACTCGTGAGGGCACTGTGACATGCAGGCGGGGGACAGACATACGTCTGCTTCATCCCCCGCGGAAACAAAGACCACCTCAGGGGTTTGTGGACAGGCTGAGAACTTAAGGTTTTCACCAAAGCTTTCTCCAAACTCTCGAGGTAGGTTGTCTTGCTTACGCGTATGCGCTCTGCATACAGGGATCGGCCATGACTGTGACAGCGAAGAGCGCGGACGAGGGGCAGGCTCAGGGCCGAGAAAACATGGCCTGGCTCTCTCTCGAACTCTCTGCTCTCTCGAATCTTCAAGTCATCCATCGTGGTGGTACAGATGGGCACGGGAATCGGCGCTTTCGCCAGATCGAGAGACGTGACCACTCTCCGTCTTGTCTCACGCCCACAGATCTCCATCCGGCCTGGTCTCGAAGACCGCCGCACCGAAGCAGGCTCGCTGGTCAAGCTCGCTGTTGCGCACACGATGGGTCCGCCCTCTTGGGACGAGAGGCTCACATCTCCTCGTGGGATTGGTGCGCTTTCCGACAGCGGGTCGCTTGGCCGAAAAAGAAGCTTCTACACCCAAGAAGTCTTGCGTCGGCTGGGCGCGCCGCGACCTTCGCCCTCGCGAGAATGTGCAGTCGTGCTTCCCCTCCTCCCCGCCGTCCGTCATGAGCTTCGGACGGTCCTCGCCGATCTATCACGCTGTGCGCCTCGACCGCGCGCCGCCCGTCCGGATTGGCGGGTGTCTCGAGGTCTCGTGGTTCTTTTCGCAGGCGCCCACGCGTCTGGAATCCGGGGAAGCGCGGCGAAGCTTTGCAGCTAACTTCGCCAGAAGGCTTGTTTGTGCGTCGGCGTGATTGGGCGCGCGGGGGGAGCTGAGCCCGCCGTGGCAGACGGGCACCTCCTGGCGCGGGAAAACCGGGCCGATGGGCAGATGCGGCCCAATCAGCGCTGGTGGTGGCGGGCTGGGGCGCTCGTGTTGCTGGCCGGCTGGCTTGCATGGTTGCATGGTTGCAGAGCAGAAGAGAAACGGCGAAGGATGTGATGGCGAGAGTTTCGAGCTGCGAACGAAAACCCATTTGGCACACAGCAGAGCGAGGGCCGCTAGCCCGAAAGCAGCACCTGCCCACTGCCCGCTGACAGAATGCCTGACCGCCCGCTAAGCGAGCTGGGGAGGTTGCTCGGGGCCATCTCTTCCGGAGGTCGACTGACCCCAACCTGCATCTTCCCCGCAAGACTTTTCCGCAACCATCACACCACAACACCACAACACCACCACTCCACCACACCACAGCTTCACCACCACTATATAATGTGACGGCGGTCCCCTCTCGCGCCTTGGACTCCGCACCCCAGCAAGGTCCTCCTCAATCCCCCAGCTGCCCGCCATCATGAGTGCCGGCCCTCCACATGCCGTCGAAAAGAGCGAGTCGTACGCCGGCGCGCCCAAGGCCGAGGGCGCCATCAACCAGGTCGAGAATGTCCACGATCTGGACGAGAAGGCGCGCGTCGCCGACTACAAGGCCGGCGCCGTCGAGGCCGAGAATGTCGAGCACAACATGGGCGTGCTCGAGGCGGTGCGCGCCTACCCAATGGCCTCGTTCTGGGCCTTTGTCATGTCCTGCACCATCGTGAGTGACGACTGACTGACTGACGACTTGGAGACCCTCTCGCTGTCCTGGCCCCGACTAACACCCCTCGACAGATCATGGAGTCCTACGACGTCTTCCTGATGGGCAATTTCGTGGCTCTCCCGCGCTTCAGGCGCGAGTATGGCATCCAACACACGAACTCCGCCGGCCAGCTGGAATGGGTCATCGAGACCAAGTGGCAGCAAGCTCTGCAAGTCTCGGGACAGCTCGGCGCCTTGATTGGCGTCTTCGTGGCTGGCCCGCTCACGAGTCGTGTCGGCTACCGCTACTCGACGCTGACGGGCCTCATGTTCCTGAACGCCTTCATCTTTATCTTCTACTTTGCCAACTCGCTGCCCGTCATGTTCGCCGCCCAGATCCTCGAGGGCATCCCGTGGGGCATCTTCATCGCGAACGCGCCCGCCTACTGTTCGGAGATCGTGCCCCTGAAACTCAGAGCGCCGGCGACGCAGATGCTGCAGATGTTCTGGGCCGTGGGCAGCATCATCGTCGGAGGCGTCACATACCGCTACAACGGCGTCAACACCGACGACGCGTACAGGTAATTGGCCGCTGAGTCGCCGAAAGCGATTCCCACGCTAACGAGGTAAACACAGGGTCCCCATCGCGCTGCAGTGGATGTTCCCCACCCCGCTCGCGATCCTCATCTGGTTCGCGCCGAGTCTCCCTGGTGGCTGGTGCGCAAAGGCCGGCTCGATCAAGCCGCCAAATCCGTCGAGCGTCTCGGCCGCAAGTCTACGACCAAGGTCAGCGAGACCGTGGCCATGATGCGCCGTGTCATCGAGATGGAGCTGTCCGAGAAGCCGCCCGGCTACCTCGAGCTCTTCAAGGGCGTCGACCTCTACCGAACCGCCATCGTGTGCGGTGTGTACGCCGCGCAGAACCTGACCGGTAACCTGATTGCCAACCAAGCCGTCTATTTCTTCGAGCGTGAGTCATTCAGTCTCCCGTACCGATCGCACCAAGAAACGAGAAAACATGAATCTGTACTAACGATCTGGGTACTACAGAGGCAGGCGTATCAACAGACACCGCCTTCGCCCTCGGCCTTATCACCTCCGCGCTCCAAATGATCTTCGTGATGCTCTCCTGGATCCTCACGACCTACTTCGGGCGGCGCAGCATCTACCTCTGGGGATCGGCCGGCAACACCATCCTCCTGATCGCGCTGGGAGTCGCCGCCTCCGTGGGCGGGGGTCATTCCGCGTCCCTCGCGCAAGCCTCCCTCGGGCTCATCGTCTCGGTCCTGTTCACTCTGGGTCCGGCGCCCGCGTCGTGGGTCATCATCGGCGAGACGTCCGCGATTCGGCTGCGGCCGCTGACGACGGGTGTCGGCCGCGCTGCCTACTACATCGTCGAAATCCCGTGCATCTTCCTCGCGAGCTACATGCTGAACCCGACGGGCGGCAACCTGGGCGGCAAGTGCGGCTACGTGTGGGGCGCGACGGGTTTCTGCTGCCTGGTCGTGGCCTACTTCTACCTGCCGGAGATGAAGGGCCGCTCGTACCGTGAGATCGACATCCTGTTCAATCGCAAGGTGCCGGCGCGCCAGTGGACCAAGACGGTGGTGGATGAGCAGGACGATTCGTAGATGTATGGTTATCTCGTTAGCTGCTGCTTAAGCCTTAGGAATTGGATAGTTGATCCCATCACCATGTACGTTTTCCAGGCCGTGCTATCAGTTCGCATGTAAAGTGACGTGTGCGTTCATACGCATGTCTTGTTCCAAGAGAGCGTTTTTTTTTTTCTTCCTCTTCTTCAGCATTCCCCCAAACCAGGAAGACAGGCAGAAAAACCGACAGAGAAAAAAAACCCCCTACACGCTCGGATGGGGGAGCATGTCCCCGTCACCTACTGTACTGTACCTATGTACCCTTACCGGGCTAAGTATGTAATACGTACCTACCAAGCTACCGTACACTACTACCTACCTACCTAGGTACCTACCTACCTATGTACTGTACCCACCCAGCCGCCAGATCTGGCTCAGGTGAAAGTTTTCCAAGCCTTGCCTTGCCTTGAACCAGGCGTTGTAGGGAAGGGAGGGGGGGGGGGAGGGGGAACCTGAGAAAGCGGGGGTCCTCTTGCTTCTCGCTTGAGATTTCAATCCTTTTTTCTTTCATTTGAGAGATATGATGATAGTTACAAGATGAGAAGGAAGTCGAACTCAGGACGTCATCCACCTCCCGTTGATCTGCTTCTTGCGCACCTGAGGACGTGATGTCGTTAGTTGTTGCCGTGGTGTTGAGGGCATGCGGAGGAGGGGAGGGGGGGTGGAGGGGAGAGGGGGAGGGGGGAGGGGAGGGGGGGGACGAGAAGAGAAGAGGGGGGAGAGAGAGAGAGAGAGAGAGAGAGAGAGAAAAGGCAAACTCACCATAGGCGCCATCACAAAAACGCCCACCCACAGCGCGAGCACCGTTCCCACAAGACTCAGGCGATTGAAGCCCTTCCCAAGGATATCAAACGCCATACTAGGCGCGACTCTGGTGCCAAACACGTCGACACCGTACGCAAAGACCAGACTGGTACTCTCCAGGATGGCCGGCGACGTGATGACGTTCCGCACCCCCACAACCTCGCGCTTGTGGCTGAGCACCATCTTGGGGTCGAAGTCGATGACCGGCTGGTATCTCGAGAGGCCCTCCTCCGCCTCGAGGGGCGTGGGGTCGCGGCCCACGGGTCGGCGCGGGTCGAGCACCGAGCGCGGGATGCCGATGATAGCGTGCGAGCTGGCGACGGTGCAGAGGAGCTGGCGCGTGGTGATGCCCTGGCCCGTTTGGGTGACGGCCATGTGGCCGATGGCCTCTGGGATGAGGAACGACTGCGTGACGACGTGGGGCAGGGCTGGCTCGGCGTTGGGAATGTCGGATGGCTCGAGACTTGTGAAGTTGGTGTCGGCGCCCAAGGGGCCGCGGTCGTTGGGCACTTCGGACTCGTAGAGCTCTGACACCACAATCTGGTAGCCCTTGGAGGCGGGCAGGGCGGTCGTGGACGAGATGAGGTCGCTCCAGAGAGAGTAAGCAAACCAGTTCTCGGTGAGAGCGGATGCGATCGGCTGCGTGGTATCGACACCCTCGTGGCTTGTTGAGTAGAGGACATCGCCAGAAACAGCGTCCAGCAAGTAGAAGGAGGCTGTAGCAGACTCGTCCGAGATGGCGGTGACCAGAACGATGTTGGGGTTCAGATACTTGTATAGCACGTTTCTATCGCCCAGGACTCGTCCAATAGACGCCACCGGGTCGTGAGCAGGTCTGGAAACGACATTGACAACCTTCTGTCCGGATCCAGGCTGGAATATCCACGTAACCACAGGGATTGCGTTGGCCCCATCATTTTCGAATTTCAGGCCTTTGACCTCGCCGTTCTTTCCTCGCACCACGAGGTTGGCAGTTGGTGCCCGAGCAATTGGAATCTCGCCAGGGTTGCCGTCTACTCCGATAGGTAGCAACCAAGGACCGGAAGGGCTGTCGACCACAGCAGTGCTCTGGACTGTAGGCAAAGTACCAGGCATCGTTCTCTCTAAAGTCTTGCCGGAGATTGCTTCGACAACCACAAACTCGCCATTGGCACCTCTAATTGTAACAATGCCTTTGGGTTGTTCGACCCATATACCCTTCACATCCCACTTGTTGCCTGCGGAGATGTCGAAGGCTTTAGTGTTCCAAGCTACAGCCCCTTGGTTGCCAGCATCAAGACCATACACTCTGCCACGTTGAGTAGCAACGACGACAATCTTGTTGAAGCCAAAACTGTCGCGAGCCAAGACCCCAGCCTTCGGAGCGGCTGCTTCGCCAGGAAGAATACTGCTGAGGATTCGCTTTGGAAGCATTTGCAAATAAGCAGGTAGATACCGCAAGTCGTTGACGTGACGCTTGACGCGATGGATGTAGGCAGAAAGCGGATTGCTGTGTGCTTCCGCTTCCAAGGTCTTTGCTAAGCTCTCAGACTCGGGTATTTCAGCCCATTCAGCAGCGACGGCGCCCGAGAGACCTTCAGGTCTGGTCCAGTCCATTGCCCCATTTCGAATGAGAACCCAGTCTTCGTGGCTCGTGAGGACTGCGGCTCGTACAGAATACGTTCCTGGAGTGCGCTGAACGACTTCCGAGGCACCATGGACGTGAGTGCTTGGATATGAGGATGCTACGATCGGCCATCTTCCCAGTATTCCATGAGAGGCTGAAGACACTACGACCACTTCGTCTTCCGTGAGGCGAGTGAAGTAGACATTCGCCTCCTGCGAACTGACCGAGATGGCACCCTTTCCAGGAAGTTTTGGGAGCTCGTACTCCTTGTTGATGGTCCCGGTCTTGAGATCAATATGATACACATCGGCTCGGTTTGAGGTAGCAGAATGACTGTGGACCAGGAAATGCGGCAGAGACTGAATCAGATGCGGAGCATGGATAGTGACCTTGACAATCGCTCCGTCGGCATCCTTCAGAGGTAGAGTTTGTAGACTGGATGCTTTGCCCAAAATGTTGACCTTCAGGTTCTTGAACGCCTTATCGGTCCAAGCAAGTATCGGCAAAGCAGAATTCGCGCCTACCAAGAGAACATCCTCCGGCGCGCGCACATCTCCCTTGGTAGCAAGGGTGTAATCCGTGACCTTCTTCCCCGTCACCGGGTCAAGCGTGGTAACCTTCAGATTGTACGCTCCTGCAGATCCAAGGAGCGAAATCAAAAAGACACTCTCAACATCGGTGCTCACTTGCAACGCAACGTCGTCAGTGTGGTCCTTGTACTCCCAAACCACGTCCCCACTGCCCCCCTTCAGCTTGCGCAGCAATGCCTTGCCGTCCTCCTCGAACAGGGCCAGAACATCCTTGGGTTTGTTGTCCGTCGTCGCAGTCTCCATAACCTCCAAGTCCTTCACCGTCCCCGGGAACACATTGCCCCAGCTTTCCCTCCCGCTCATCGCATCCCAGGCATCGACCCTCTGCCCAGCCGCAGATACAACCAGGCTCTCGCCCTCCACCGGCCGCAAGAACCCATTGTGCCCACCCAAGACCTGCCTCCAGACGACCTTGCCCGTGCCGGGGTGGACCGCGCCGAGGACTCCCAGGTCGCTCAGTGTGTACAGTAGTGTTGCCTTGTCCTCCGTCCTCGGGCGATGGAAGAATGTGGTGTGCGGCTGGGGGAGGCCGAGTAATTCGTGGTGGTCAACGGCGTATGCCTCGTCGGCGAACACTGCGAACGTGCCAGGTAAGATCGACAGCGTCAAGCTGAGAACATTGAGCGGAAGCCGCATAGCTGAAAGATAAGTCGAGGTTGTGAGCCTGGTTGCTAACCTGAGCTTGTGCTGCCAGAGCTTCTGATGGGTTGCGGTATGCTGCCCTATCAAAACGCGTCATCCAATCAAGTCACGTGGGACGTGGACATCATGTTCTTGCGTACGAGAATTAGTAAGACAATACAACATTGATAGGCCATTTTCACATTTTCATACTTGAATATTACCAGAGGAGTAAGTTCCCTTTAGCCTAGAGACAAGTGTATTGAGTGACTTGACGAAGGGAGGAGAGAAAAAGATGAAAATTTGATGAACAACGCTACACCACGCAAGGGGAATGTTGCAGCAAGTTTGGTATTTATACAACACTATCTACCTTGTACCTATCTAGGTAGGTAAGCAACACTAGTTCATTGGTCTGTAATAACCAGGCTGAAGCAAGAATAACATTTGACAATATCGTGTTGTGTCGCGAAAAGTCTTCTCAGTCCACGTCATTTCAGTGATTCGCGCCGCCGTGGTTTTCATCTCCCCATTGGAACGCCACACCCATCGACCGATTGGGCCGCCATAGTGTACAACTGAAGTAGAAGAAAGGAAGAAGGCTGCTAGTATGACATAATCAGTATGGCGAAGGCAAATGCTACGCCGAACTCCGTGCCGACTGTCACTGTGTGAATAGTCTGGAACTCTTGTGCAAAGTTGTGCGAGGATTTGATCATCTAGGCCTTTTAGGAATAGTGCGGCTTCGAGTTCTTCGACCTTTAGTAGTGGGAGCTCTGAGATCGGTGTCATCAGTTTCAGCGCGGTCATGTGAAAATTGGGGATTACTTACACGTCTTTGACCTCGTCCGTGACTTTGGTACCTCCGAGTCCGGGCGTATCAGCGGCAGCCCTGTAAATTTTTAGCAAAGGTCTACAGAATTCGCAAGATGCAATCCTACTCGGCATCATGACCATCACCAGCAATAGCGATGGCAGTAGGACCTTCCTTGGCACCTTCGGCTTCACCCTCCCCGCGGACGTCTGTCTCTACGGAAGAGCCTTCAGTCACACCAGGGTTTGGTTCTTCGGCCAATGCTGGTTCCTCGACAGGTTCGTCCTTGACCACCTTCTTACCGCGTTTTTTAGATGCTGGCTTCTTCTTGGGCTCAACATTGTCGATACCGGCGTCTTCGTCGATGGGCTCTACCTTGACGGCATTCTTTCGAGAGGCACGCTTCTTTGGGGCTGAAACAGTAGCAGGCGCGTCGGCATCGTTCTCAAGTTTGGCTAGTTGGTCAACAGCACCAGACATTTCAGTGTCATCCTCCGCTTTTGCGCCTTTCTTGCCTCGGGGCCTTCTAGTTGGGGCAGGCTTGTACGCATCGACCGTGTCATCGTCATCCTCCTCCAGCTTCACGCCCTTTTTAACACGAGTCTTGGGTGCTGGCTTGGACACAGAAATCACGTCATCATCGTCATCATCATCCTCCTCCAGCTTCACGCCTTTCTTCGAACGAGACTTGGGTGCTGGCTTGACGGGTTTCCTATCGTCGTCGTCTTCCGGGTCGGTCTTCTTCTTCGTTGCTCGCTTCTTCTTCGCCGGGGTGGCTTCGTCTCCATCGGACTCATCCTTGACTCGTTTCTTGCCAGCGGATGAGCCTTTGTCCAACTGTTCATTCAGGTCAGTCTTCGCATTCGCAGCCTCTGCTCCTAGCCTCGGGGTAATAGCCCCGTTAGCGCGCAGCACAGCCACCTCGGCTTCCAATGCGGCTATGCGAGCTGTCATCTCATTGAACGCGTGGGTACGTGCCATTTGATCATCTCTCATCTTCTTCTTGCTCTCCTGCGTGCGAAGTCCGACTGCTCCCAGAACATTCATCTCGGGGTCGCCGTTGAAATCTTCGGGATCGATGAAGCCCTGCTCGACGCATCGACGTACTTTGGCTTGGAGATCAGGATGCTGCTCCAGGCTGTTCTTCTCGGCACCGCCGCTGTCGTAGCCATCGAGCGCATCCCAACGGTAGGTACCTGGCGTACCTGGAACGGCAAGAGTGGCACGGAGACTTTCGAGAACCTTTCCGGTGACGCAGCCCCTGATCAGAGTTAGCGTGAGTGTGGATAAGACTCCGTACACGATTTACCAGTGACGCCACTTCCACGATCCATTTTCTTGGTATGTGACCCACTGCAACATCTCCATCAGCACCGATCCGGCATGGGGTCCAGTCGTGTATGGCAATGGAAGTCTCACCACACCCAGCCGAAGATCATCCTTATCAATCTTGATCTTGGCATTCTTGCACTCGGTCGAGTTGCAGGCAGCGCGAGAGGACGAGGCGGTTTCTATGGCAGAACAAACTCATTAGTAGTTCGTTCCCCAGACGCGTACGCATGTCACGTGTGAAGGAACGGAAACGAATGCCAGTCGAGGGGAGGAGAGTCGCATGTAAGAGCATGATGCTTACCAACTCTGTACGACATCTTGATGGATGTAGTTCGAGATTATTGCGTTAGACGCGGTGATCGAATTGCAAACGCCACCCAGTTGTGAACGCGTGCGCGCGCGACAGCACGTGTGTCCCGAATCCGAGATAGACACAGAACTCTCGACGGTGTATACTTGAGAACCGATCCGAAATGATTCGAATGGTCTGGTCGATTGAAAAAGACTGGACAGACGAAACGCGTGTTGATGAGTCGATGAAAGAGGGAGAGTGAGGTTGACGTGGATGTGGACGTGGGACAGAAAATAAAAGATGGAAGGCACGGGCACGGACCCGCTCGACGCTACATCGATTGTTGTGGGTCCGAGAACACGGAAGCGAAGAAGGCAAGACAACGACACATCTCTTGAGCCTCACCTCCACATGACCGTTCCTTCACGGTAGTCGGTGGAAATGTTACGGAGAACGCCTGTTGTTGTGAAATGTCTAACAATACTCCTGTTTCCTGAATTACTATTTAGACCACCCGGTATCTGCGACGAACAGAAGCATCAGGCCAGCTTCAGCAGGGCATATCCACTGTGATGAAAATCATCGAATTGATTTCACTTCTGATATACCATCCTGGTTAAACATATACTGCGACACTCAAAGCATAACCAGGCCAGCTTCAGGAGGCTTGTTGATCCTTCAGATGATCTCCTCGATTGATATCTACCCTGGGTATAAAATCATGCGCCGAACGCCATTCCTACAATCAATACGCTTCGACTTTCTCAAACCCCCATATCTCGGTGATACCGCTCGCCAAAGATCTTCCCCCTTCCTCCGTCATCTATCTCCAATCTCTCGCCGTCCATCTCAGCTATACTCAGACCCGCAATCTCGAGACGGTCGAATTCCCAATCGATGTAGATCCTACCGTCTTGTTGGAATGCACTCTCGAATCAGGCATGTCGCTGACGGGGACACGTGTGTGACTGCGGGCTTTCCATCAAGCCAGCTCAGTCTGCCCTCCCGGCAGCGCTTTTCGCGTCCTAATACACAAACCAATTGGCCCTCGTAGTCGTCGTCGGCTTGGCCAAAGTCAAGAACGTGGACGGCGGAACCCTGAGCGTGCTATTGGTCGTCCCGAAATCCAGTCGTACCGTCGGCGAGGGAGCAGCCACAGTCCCCGGCCTCGAGGTCTCGTTTTGCCAGGGGCGTGCTTGCAAGGTAGATGGAGGGCTGGATGCCTCGGTCGTCATCACGTACATGGTGGTGATTGACAACTCCACATGCGCCGTCGTAGTAGCATTACCCAGAGAAGCGGTTCCGTTTTGCTGGTAGGAGACAGTCGATGATGCATTTACCGCGGGGAGAATCGTTGGCTTTAGCAGCAGAGTTGGCGTGGGCCAGCTTCCAGTGGGAGCACCGACAGACGAGACATTGCGCCACTGCGATTGTTTTAGAGTCGGGTGGGCTGATGGTCTCATCTCTCTGCTGGGCTGCGAGCTGTTCGTTCCTCTAAGTGAGGATGGAATATTGGTGGCTTCTGGTCCAACGGGGGAAGTGATGTTTCTTGTTCCGTTGATCTTGATCCAATCGATCAAAGGAGGCAAGACTGCAGGGTAGGTCAAGTCCCCTGGTCCTGGTGTCTTCGCAGCTCTCGACGAAGTGGTCATGTGCTTAGAGGAGTGGGTAGTCTTGGTCGTGGATCCAGATAGGGTCGCCGAGGCTGTCTGTGATCTCGTGCTCTTGGATGATGCCGCAGTCGTGTCAAGTGCAGCGGAACTTGACCTTGAGAGAGACCTGCTCGTGGTTATTGGCTTGGAACTTGTTGCAACTGAACTTGACCTTGAGAGAGACCTGCTCGTGGTTATTGGCTTGGAACTTGTTGCAGCTGAGCTTGACCTTGAGAGAGACCTGCTCGTGGTTATTGGCTTGGAACTTGTTGCAACTGAACTTGACCTTGAGAGAGACCTGCTCGTGGTTATTGGCTTGGAACTTGTTGCAGCTGAGCTTGACCTTGAGAGTGACTTGCTCGTGGTTATTGGCTTGGAACTTGTTGCAGCTGAGCTTGACCTTGAGAGTGACTTGCTCGTGGTTATTGGCTTGGAACTTGTCGTCGTAGTTGGCGAAGCTCGTGTCGAAGTGGAAGCTGATGGGGAAGCAGAAGCGGCTGTCGACCGTACCGAACCGGAAGTTTTCCCCGACTTGCCTCTCGTCGATGACTTGGTTGTCCCGGTGGCTTTGGATCTGGATACCCCGGGCTTAGAAGACGTCGCGGGAGTTGACTTGAGAGTCTCGGCAACTGTCGAGCTGATATAATCCGTGACATGCTTCGTCGCGGATCTTGTCTTCGAAGTCAACGCCGGCACATCCAGCATGCCCTCCACGTTATCCTTGCCGGCCCTATGTTTTTGGGCAAACAACCATCCGACCAAGCCGCCCGTCGCCCCCAAAGCTCCTGCTCCTGCTACCATCACGCCCATCGATTCTTTTCCAAGGGAACCCAGCAAACCCCGTGAAGTTTCGGCGACACTCGTTGTGCCACTCGTGATGCTCACAAAAGTCTCCTTTCCAACCACTCCCACCAGCTGCGCGGCAGTCACCCCATTCGTCGTAACTTGTTCCGCATCCATCGAAGCTACATCGCCCATCAAGGGCAGTGCTTCCATCGCCATCTTCGCCATCTCAGGCGCCTGTGTCTCGACCCCCAGGGGTGCCAGAATTTCCGGGGATCCAGCGAGCGCGGCGAGCTCTAGCAACTCTGGAACAGCAGCCAGCTCACCCACAGGGGCAAGATGTGCGAGGGCCGCGAGTCCAGAGATGGCCCCTTGGGCTTCAACCACGTTCCCAACCGCGATGCTGTTCTTCTGCAAGATTTCCTTGGTTTGTGGCGGTAGACCCCAGCCGGAGCTCACGAGATGTTCGGCAGTTTCCTGAGTGAGCTTGCCCTTGATGCGAATGTCATCCAAGGCTGCTCTCATGGGGTCGTCGAGTTCGATCAGCCCACCAGGCAGCGGAGGAGGTAGAGGCATGCTTGGTGGAGGAACGGCCACTTCGATGTGGGTGTAGATTCCGTTCTCGATTTGAGAACCCTTGATGATCGATGGTGTGATGGGGACTGAGGGCGCGGCGGGCCCTGGCACTGGAGGTATCGCTTGACCGGACTCCATGCCGGGTTCACCCGGATGCCCTTCTGCACGAACAGCGTCCCAGAACGGATCTTCCGGGGCAAGCGTCTCGATGCCTTCTTGAACGTCTTTGCAATCGGCATTAAAGTCTCCAGGGAGGTTGTCCACCATGTGCTGTATGTAACGTTCCCGAGTCTCTTCGTCCCAATCGGCACTGCCGGGAGGACTGCAGCGAAAGGTCGCTTTCATCTTTCCATACGTGCTGAGTTTTTGGAAGCGTGGTGTTCTGGGACTATCGGTGTCGGCCTTTCCTGGGCCTCGAACCGGTCCATCTGAATGGGGGTTCTTCGATTCACCCGCAGGTGTGTTAGGTTGGCCCTTGGGCGCCGAAGGTTTGCCCGCCGATTCAGAAAGACCTTCGTACTTGGATACGAGGTCCTTGACTCGGCTCGTGGGAGGCCTGCTCGAGACGTTTTCTGGGCTTGTGTCTGCCACCACGCGCGAAGGATCGAGTTCCTTCTCTTGCGAGATGGCGTCGGCCTCATGGTCCGTCATGCCGGGACGTATCATCGGTTGTTTGGGAGCAGACTGAGCATCTGTCGGAGGGACGCCGTTGCTGCTGGGGGGAGGAATCGCCGCATTGTCGAGAAACTTGGGAGGGATCTCCAGACCCCCAGTTGCCGCGCCCTTGCCAGGGACTTCGGCATTGCCAGCGACTCCCCGATCAATCTCCTCTGCGATGCGGTTCACCGTCCCGGGAGGAAGACGGCTGTCGACCCCATCCCGAGGTGGTCCGGCAACCGATCCGCCGTTGTTCTTCGCCCCGGCTCGGTTCTGCTCAAACATGTTTCTGAGGCCCTCAAACTTGCCTGCTCCAATCGAACGCGTAGGACCTCCGAGATCCTTTCCCGCGCCTAGAGCGCTCTCGCGCTGATCGTAACGCCGGTTCTTTCCACTCCAGAAGTCGATTTTCGTTTGCACGTCCACGCCATGGGTGTCGACGGGCTTCTTCGCGGACGATCCTGTGTTGCCGGATCGCTTGCTCAGGTCTGACACCCCGTCGTCACCTGGGTGCCCGACGCGGTCGAGCGGGAGAGGACCGTCAGTGCTGGAACAACCAGCTGTCGTGCGTGAGTGCCAGGTCTCTCCGATGCAATACCGCGTGTCTGCTGCCCCCGGTGCTCATTTGCAGCCGTCGGCAACAGCAAGCACAGCAGGTGCACCAGCAGGACCGCCAGGCATGTGTTCCGTGTGGTTGCGGTGACTGCCATCTTTTGGTCGTTCCTCAGTATCCTCGGTGTTGATTGAAGAGTGGCTTGCGTATCCGCACTCGAATGAATGTGAAGTGGGAAGATGTGATATTGAGAGAGAGAAGAGTTGCTGCGTTGAATCTCAGAGCGGGAGAGCTCTTATATAGACATTTCCCACTGGACTGGGGCATTTCCGCGCTTGCCGTTGTTGAAGCCACACACTCTTTTCTCACGAAATGAGGGTTGTAGACCTGTATACGTACCTACCTAGTGAGCGAGTCCAGTCCACTCTAGGTTCCGAACTGAGCAGCGCCGTCGCCATCGCCTCGCTTAACCAACCCGCGTGTTCTAAGCGAGGACAAGACCTCACTCAGCTCAGGGTCCTGTCCGTCACTTTCTTCGAGCAGGCACTAGTCTAGTCTGCCCCGGCGTATTCTGTCTGTTCTGTCCAGTCCCTCGATCCATCTTCTGGTCGCATCCACGGGCATGGAAGTGTCATCACCCAATCGACAACCACTTTGGCAACCAGAGCCGTACTTACAGTACAATCAACACCCCCGACCGTAGCAGACTCACGCAGTAAACGGAAAGAAAGAAAGACAAACAAACAAACGCAGTCCTCATTCAAGATCCCATCGATATCCAGTGATCCGTCCCTCTGTCCGTGTAAAAAACGGTACCTTTTTGACCGCCACCAGAACCCAACCTCCACCCCCCCGCCGCCGCCGCGCTGCTTCGCTTCGCTCGCTCGTAGCACGTAAACAAAGACGACATACATACATCATACCTTATGACAGCTTCTCTCCCAATCCCCACAACCGACTGCCTCTTCTCCCGTAAACGACCCCGTAAAAAAAGACAACATACATATACCTATGTACACACATGATACATGACAGATTCTCTCTCAATCCCCCCAACCCTTCGCACATCAAGCCAGCAAGGAACCTCCAAGCCGAGCCGAGCCGAGCCGAGCCGGCCAGAGAATCGAAGAGACGGTCGGGTTCACCACACACACAATCACCCACCCATCATCCACCCACCCACAGCCCACACAAACGAACGAACCCGATGGGAGGATGAAGTCATGGCAAAAACAAACCCCCCCCCCCCCCCCACTCTCCCTCCCCAAAAATTTTTTTTTTAATGCATGACATGCGAAAAAGGCGATGATAGATACCTTAGATAATAGATAATGAGACAATGAGTGACACGCGAACGAACCTTCGACTCGTCATCCACACCCATCCATCCATCCACCCATCCACGCACCCACCATCTACCCATCCACGCACCCACGCAAACGCAACAGGCTGCCGAACCGACGCTCGCTCGCTCGCTCACTCGCACAGGCTCTCCGTTTCCGTGCGTGGTGATTCGCGCGCGTGGTGAGTCGCGTGCTGCGGTCCTCCTCCTCTTCTGTGTGTGCCTGTGCCTGTGCCTGTGCCTGCGCGCGTTCGCGTTCACGTGGTGATTCGCGTGGTGATTCGCGTGCCTGTCAGCCAACCTGTCAGCCAGCCTGCCTAGGTACCCTACCCTACTTCGATTTATCCCACCCACGAAGTACCTGTAGGTAGGTAAGGTAGGTAGGTAGGTAGGCAGGGTAGGTAAGGTAGGTAGGTAAGGTAGGTAAGGTAGGTAGGTAAGGTAGGTACCTTAGCAGAACAAGCCGGGTTTTTGGAACGGTGGGGCGGGCCGTGTAGCAGCCTTAGGCCGTGCAATGATCGTGTAGCAGCCTTAGGCCGTGCAGTGATCGTATAGAAATTTTAAACCGTATAAAGACCGTTAGCGAAGGCCATAAGTCCGTAAGGGCGGAGATTAAGTACCGCACCACGTGACTTAAAGTATCTTATACCGTAAAAACGAGAAAAGCTTTTATACGTACCTCTTAATTTTTTTCCTTTATTAATTCCCGTTATTATTTTTATTTGTAAAATTTGGATTTTACGGTCACGGCGATAAATTAATATAATCACAAGCTAAATTTCAAAGTTCAACGTTGTATTTTATAAGTATTTTTAGCAATTTAAGCAGAATTACTCCGTTTTCAATTTTTAATTTCTTTCCGATAAACAAATCCAAAGCTTTTATTAAAAATAATAAAAGCGAACTGAAATAAAAGACTTTTTTATTATTTAAAAGTTTTTATTTTTTTCGGTGCCTTAATAACTATTTTTATCAAAATAAAGCTCGTCGTTTATAACACCATTATTACCAAAAAGAAAACGAGCTACCTCTTAAGAAATATCGCCTCCAAGTTTAGCGCCAGTTCCACTAATACCTTCTTAAGTACCTTTTTGTTAATTGTTATCGACGAAAAAGTCGTTATTTTGGGCCCTGACGCTTTTTTTTCGAAGAAAAAGGGCGAAACAGCTTGACGTTTTCTGAAAAAATCTTTTAATAATCAATATTTACCGCTGGCCTTTTTTTAGCCTTGTTTACAAAAGTAAAATCGCTGATATTCAGATTTTTAAAAGCTAAATGCTTCGGAATAAAATCGTATATTTGCATCAGTTTAATACGCAAATCGCTTTTGTTTTGACTTTCAATACTTCGCATCCACGTACGAAAAGCAATAGCCAAGTTGGAATAAACCGCTGAAATAGTAATTAGCATTAGCTTACTTAAATTCGTAATATCGGTTAATTATTTACTGCGAATAAAATATTAGCTAAGTTTTTCAGACTTCGTTAAGCTGATTATGCTTTTAAAATAATATCAGATATAATTGAAAATGATTTGGTTTAAAAAAAAAAACAAACGATTTTTAAACTAGTCGTTATCAAAAGCCTAAATATCTAGCAAAAACTTCTCAATCTTTTTTATATTTTTTTTCAACTTTTTTAGCATTTTATATTTATAAATACGAATATTATTTTTGAATTTGATTTTGCATGTATTGAAAACAGAATTCGTATTTTTAAAATCCTGGCCAAAGATTTTTTCGGATTATATAAAAGGCAAAAAACCATAAATGAAATATAAAGCTATTTATTCGAACTTTTCGATCGAACTTACGAAAAAGATTTTTATTATTATCCGCGAAACCAGAGTCAGCTTCGGCATTTTTATTAATATCTCGGTTTGCAAAAGCCTTTTTTATTAAATTCTTACGTTGACGTGGTTTTTTCGCGGGCGGCGCTAACGGCTGTTAGAAATTAGCATAATTGAATTGAAAATCAAACTGTGTAAATATACCAATATTAATAATACCGTAATCGGAATATTCGATATACTTTCCGTAGCTTTCGAAATAGTTTTTGGAATATCTGCGAACGACGACCGTAAAATAGCAGTCAGAAGCAGGCCGCTTTTATAGCCAAAGATAGCCGGAATAGCCGGAATAAAAATAACAGAAAAACTTTTAAAAGTATTATTAAATGTTTCGCCCGAAAAATTGCGGCCATTTTGGTTTTCGTATAATAATGCGATTTGAGAATTAAAAGCTTGATCGACTAAACTACCGGCATTTTGTAATTTAGGATTTATATTAAGCGAAAAACTTAAGGCAGATTATAACAAATCGAAGCTTAAAAAAAAAAAAATATAAAGCGCTAGCGTTTGAATTGCCGGAATCTGGAAAACCGGAGTTGCGAACAAGTAAAATACGGTTTTATTAGCTTTTTTAACTTATCGATTAATTATTTTCTAGATTGCTTATTAAAAACTAAGCGCTTCGATTTTAGCCTTTTCTTTTTTTATTTCTCCGAAGCTTTCTAGCAGCTGCAGCTGCGTCGGCACGCTTTTTCGGAGCTATAGCAAATGAAATATTCGAAAATGCGATTAATTATATAACAAAAATTCGAAAATGCGATTAATTATATAATAAAAACAAGCGTATACGGTCGTAAAATTAAAAAGTATAAAATTCGAAATTAATAAGGCTCAGCGACAAAAAGCGGAAAGAATTGAAAATTCGAAAGCGGGCCGCTTTTAGCGCGAAGCAAGCATCACGCTTTTTTTTTAGCGCGAAGTAAACCAAAGCTGAGGCTTACTGTTTTAATATTACTGTTCCAATCCCAATTTCACTTTTTCAAATTAATAATATTACGATTTCCATTTTTCTAGCTTTTCAAACGGTTTTGATTTATCGGTAGCATTATTTTCTCGACTTTTTCATTTCGTTTTATATCGCAATTTTGCTAACTTATTATTTGCTTACAAACTGCGATTATTAAAATAAAATCTTTTAAAATCAGCCTAAGAAATAAAAAACCAAATATTCTAAAGGTTCGCGGTATTAATGCTAGCGATTTAGCAAATTCTAATATACTTTCCGAAAACTTTAATAAACAGCCAGATTTTAATAATAATTCTCAATTTCGCAAGCGACGACGCGGTTTTTGAAATAAATGCCGAAAATAAAAACTACGAAGTTGGGCAAGCTTTCGAAAATAATAAAATTTTAAAGGACAACGGTATAAAAAAGTTTGGTAACGCAAACGATTTGGTAAGCTTATAATACGTTTTTAAATACGTATTTCTAATTTATACTTTCCAGCTTATATATTAATTAGCGCGATATATAATGGAAAAATTATTATAACTTGGATATTAAGTTTTTTTTTAATATTAATTTTTAACAAATTCAATTCGAAAATTAATACTAAAATTCCGAGCTTAAAAAGCTTGCTAAAAATATTATCGAATCCGTTTAATTCAATTGGCAAAAAAATTAACGATAATACCGCAAAAGCATTTGATATACGTTTTTTTAACTCTCGAACTTTTTCAAATCCCACGTCGTTATAAATTCGAATTGCCAGTTTTAAATCCGAGCGATACGTTTAAACTAATTAAGCACCGTTATTATTTTAACGAAAATATATTAAAGCTGAAAATAAGCTTCGGTATATTTGTAATAAATTCTGGAATATTTATTACGGAATATTCGGCGTTGCATCAATTAATAAGCATATCTACCGATCCGATATTCAGAAACCTTTTTGCTTTTATTAGCATATTTAAAAAGCAGATTGAAAAAGCACTTTTATTTTTTCAAATACGCAAAAAGAAAATTCCATTTATTTCCGAAAAGCTTGTTACAAAAAACTGCTACGCGCAAAGCAGAAAGACAGGCCGACAATAATCCAAAAGAAAACTTTTATTTCCTAGACTCAATCGATTTATATACTAAGTTTATAATTTCAAATATTAGCAAATTTCTTTATATCGGATTAGCGGAATTTGTTAATAACCTTATAGAGCTATAGCAATTTCGCTGCTAAGCTTTTTTTATTCGGTTATTTTTAAAAAAGTATACTTATTTTCCGGATAGTAATTAAAACGCTGTTTTTCTTTTAAATTTTATTGCTTACGTTTGCAACAATTCGAATTGCATCGTATATATTATTAAAAATAATATTAAAGTATTACAAAAGCAAAATTTAAACAGTCGGTCGTAATATAATCTTAAAAACCGTAATTGTTAATACCGACGGTATTATTATTTTGGAAATCCGGAAAGTTTTTAACATTAATAATTTATTAAACATCGGAATTATTTTAAATCCGGTAATAAAACCTAACGAGCTCGTACAAATCTTTTTAAACGATTATTACGTTTACGTTATTAAATCGCAGATTTTAAAATCTGATTTAATATTCGTAAAATTAAATTATATTTTCGGCGAAAACGACCCATAAAAGATTTATTTTTTAAATACAAAAAAAAGCAGCAATTCTAAGCAGATTTTTATACGTAAAATAATTAAGCTAAAAAATAACAAAATAGTAAGCTATATTTTTATATTTTTAAAATCCAGTTTTGGTTTGATAATATTGCTTTAGATTAAGCAAACTTTTTTTTATTACATTAATCCTTTTCGTACCGAGCTAAAATTGTTTGAGTTTAACAAAGAAACTTTTATTAACGATTGAGACATAGCGAAAAAGAACGTTTATGCTTTTATGCCAATCCAAATTTTTATCGATAGCTTTGGATTTTACAGAAATTCCTACCGCTTTATTATAAATAAATGGTCCGCTATCCGTAAATTCAAAACTGATTTTTAAAATAAACTTTTATCAAATTCCGGCTGGTTTAAATTCTAAAAACCGTACTCGGCGGACGAATGTTTTGCTTATTACTTTAAATCTTTACAAAAGCAACTTTAACGATATTATAAAAGCTTTGACACGACTAAAGCAGCTTAACAAAAGCGTAATATTCGATATCAACGGAGTATATATTCGGATATGCGTTTTTATTTTATACTATCTTAAAAACATGTCATAACAATAAGCAAACTCTGGCATAAACTTACAAAAAAGCAACTCGTAAATATCGTTTCTGTTTTATCGATGAAAAAAAGCGTGGCGATTTTGCTTACGATATCAAAGCCTTAAGCAAATATTATTATCAAATCGTATCGATAAAAAAAGAATTAATATTTCGAAAAACACAAATTTAAAAAAATGCGTACGGCAAAATCTGAAATATGCAAATAACCGATTTTCCGCTGACGGCTATCTTCTCGGCTTTAAATATTATTTTTTTATTCGTTCTGATAACCTAGTTTATTCCGAGTATAACGGATTAAAAAGATTAATATACGAAATGCTAATTAAAGAAATTTTGACCGTTTAAAAAGCTAAAAAATACGGTCGTACTTTTCGCCGATTTCCATTTTCTAAAAGATAAGCCCGTTTCCAATTTCCTTTTTATTATTTGAAATCGTATAACTTTTCGGACTACGCTTGTTAAAGTATTATTATTCCCGGCTTGCTTCGAAACTGGTTAACGGAAAAACATATCCAGCCATTTTTTTTAAACGCCGTTAAAATCCATACTTAGGACATTGTTTTTTATATCGTATTTTTTATATTACTGCCGCTAAAAGCACAAATCTGTTAGTTTCGGATCGAATCGAAAATTTTAATAATCGTGAAAATCTTTATGCGATTATCTTTCGAGTTCGCTAATGCTTCCAACAGCTATGCACCGATGCTGCTAATAAAATACAAGCAAACTTAAAAAAAGGTTTTGTCGCTAATAAAAAAAGTCGATCCCAAATACTATTTTCGTTTATTTCTTTTTCCGTTGCTAACACTCAAAGCTTTTCGGCGACTTTTGATACTAGAACTTTTGGTTTAATAGGCTTATTAGCCGCCATCCAACCAGCTATGGATAAAAAATTGACATTTTAATACCGTTCAGATGCGAAGCGTCCGAATATTCATACAACCTTTTATTATACGAAAATAATATAAAAATATAATCTTTCAGGCAACGTCGCAATTTTGATCGGCGAAAACAAGCACCGGTATACATTTTCTTTTAATATTGTATTATAAGCGTACTTCGCTGATATTTGCTAAATTGTTTAAAGCCTTAGTATATAATACTAATTATATCAATATCGAAAAAGCTTTATTAAAAAAAGAAGCTTTGAAATTGACCCTACGCTTGATTATTATAAACGCTTATTAAATGACCGATCCGGAATTAATTCAAATGATCTAAGGTTTTTATCGGTCATATTTATTGTTATTCGTAAGTTTTATGCTACGCTCTGAAATCGAAGATATTCTTGTAACGATCTAATCAGTCGGAGGGCTGGGAGATCAGTCAACTGGTCGCCGTGTTCATATGATATGAAACGAGCCTTTGGTTCTGTAACAAAAATATTTATTTAAAATCAACAACTGCAAAAGGCAGAAGTTGCTAAAAGAAAAGAGCCTTATATATATGATAGTTTTCATAATTAATGGAGAAATTTACTAGAAAACCAGAAAGCTTGCAGTTTGTAAGGATTGAAAGGCAGGGAAACACTAGTTCAGACAATAGAGCTCAGATAAGGTTGGGTTGATAGTCAGACTGATCTCTACCTTCTACATCTCTAGTAGAAGGCGTGTATAAGTACAAAAGGAGGGGTGGAGCCCTCGAGAAGAGTATTTCCCAGGAAACCAGGCGAACCCCATTTAGTATGCTCTCCAGCCCCCATCCCGACCTCTTCTCAATCCTTCTCAATATAACCCTAATAACTGGTTCCTTAGCAATCACTCCCATAGAGTGTTTTACCTAAATGTCATCTCCAGCCCCCACAGTACTATCCGGCCCCCACGGCCTATCCGCAGAGAGTGCTATTCGAGGGTTGGTAGGAGGCAGAGGGTCTTGGCGGATCACCTGACTCATACACGTGATGTTGGTTCCTGACACAGTTATACGTAGTTGCTGGGAAGCTTGCAGCTATACGTAGTTGCTAAGATAATACGAGAGGTGGCAACAGAATGAATCGTTACACTACCTTTCCGTCCGAAAAAAGCGCGCTTTCGAGCTTTTATTTATTGGTACGTTATTATCCAAATGATCGTACGAATTTAAATCTTCGGAATATGCTTTCAGCCAGTTTATAAGTTTTGCAAAAGAACCGGAGAGCTTTTTATGCGCCAAATGAAAGTCGCGCATTTTTAGGGAAGCGTATATAAAATCAGACGCGGGGTACTACGTGAGATTTTTATTTAAGCTTACCTAAAAAGCTTTGTACTAAAAGGTTTTTCGCTGCATTCGATAAGCGATTAATTTTTCGATTTCGTATTTAAGTTTATTAATTATATTAATAAATTTAGAAGCTGAGTTAATCTGATCTGAAAGCGCGTCGTTAGCTGCTTTACGCAGTCGATTAGCGTGAAAAACTGGGTGTACGTTTATAATATTAAAAAGGTTTAGCTTAAAAGCGTTATCGAAAATTTTAGCTACAATTTTGAAAGGGCCGTTTGTAGAGTTGTCGAGTTTGCGGAAGGGCCGGAAGGTCGGAAATAGGCGCATATCGAGCTATACGTAATCGCTAACGTTAAAATCGTTTGCGCGGCGAAACTTATTTGCATTTCTTTTTATTTTATCGTAGGTTTATTAGAGATGCGATTTGGCGAAGTTTCAGACGTCGTAATGGCGGCGAGCGTACGCACGAGCTTCGTTTGCGTTTAGCTTATATAAAGAATTAGGGAAGAAGGAAGTATCGAGCTTTCAATTTTAATTAATATAAAAAGTGTAATCGTGTACAATTTCAAAAAATAAAAGGCCACCTAGACTTTCGTAAAAAAGGATTATTTGGGCGAAATCTATTATTGAAAAAAATTCGCTTTAATCGTTTTAATAAAAGTTTACGAAAAGTCGAAAGCGTTTTTGCAGATATTAATTGTAAATTTCGGTTTGATCGTCGGTTTTAGAATAAGCGGCTGTCGAAAGCTTCAATTGCGTACCGAGTATTTTGTTTAATTTAAATCAGAAAATAAATTAATACTAAAGGCTACGATCGCTAATAATACTTTTTAAAAGATTAAAATATTTGTATACGTGGAATATATACAGTTTGGCGAAGCTTCGAGCGTCGATATTTTTGTGACAAAAAATCGAAATGATTTGCTTGGAAAAGCGATTTATTATTACGAATACGTTATCGTAATCGTATTTGTTTTTATTAAAATTGCAAAAGTCTATTGTAACGTGTTTTTAAAAATGGTTAGAAATAAAAAAAAGCTGAAAAAGGCCGGGGCGCTTATTTTTTAAAATAGAATTCTTTCGATAAGCGTAGCAATTGCGATAGTATTGTTTTACGAAAGCTATTATACTTCGCTAATAATATTGGTCCGAAAGCAATTGCGTAGTTTTGCAAGCGCTGAAATAAACGGTAAAAATTTGGTTGTGCATTTTTCGTATAAAAGCTAAACGAAAGTGATCGACGTCTAATACTATTAAACGACCGTAATATAGCAGTAGATCGCGTTTAAATATATACGAAATATTATTATCGTTTTTTTTCGTAGCGTTTTATACAGCTTTCTTTCGGAAGGCCATTAGGCTGCTAGCTGTGCGATTAGCGTAAAAAAGCTGGTTAACGATACGAAGTACGGATAAAAGATCAGCTATTTCAACGATAAAAACAGCTGTTTCGGAAACCGTAGGCGATCGAAGTTTTTCAATTAAAAGACGGTGATCGATTTGATCGGCTCGAAAAAGTATTTGCAGGCGCTGAATGCGTTTAAAAGAGTTTTAGCGGTCGAATTCGCTCGTACGACGTGTTAATACGTCAGCCAAAGAGTTGTGTTTACTTGGTTTGTACGTAATAAAAAAGTTGTAGTCGGCGAAGAGTTCGATCTAGCGTGCTTATCGAACGTTTAAAAGTTTAAAAATTATAAAATATTTCAAAACTTTATGATTAATAATTATTTTAATTTGATAAATTAAGCTAGCTAGTTTAATACGAAAGTTGCTTAAAGATTTTACGATTGCGAGTATTTTTTTGTCGTATACGACGTAGTTTAGCTTTACGAAAGCTATGGTTTTGCTAAAATAAGCGACTGAAAACTAGTCGTCGCTATGGAATTGCGAAAGCACAAAAGCTACTACGCCGTCGAAAGCGTTAGTTTTTAATATACAGAAAAAATCTTGCCTATAATATTATAAAACTGGTGCAGTAATAAAAGCTAGTATAAAAAAGTCGAAACTTTTTTAACATTTAGAAATAAAATTAAAAAAAAAACGTTAGCTTTGATTAAATAAATTAAAGGTTTTGCAATTATACCGTAGTTTCGAATAAAACGTCGGTAAAAGTTACAAAAACCAAAGAAGTTTTATACATTTTTTACAGTAGTAGAAAGCTTTCAATAGGCGATTACGAAAACTTTCTTTAAATCTACTTTTAAGCTTTTAATCGAAATAATAAAATTTAGATAACGGATCCGTATAACGTTGAATTTAAACTTTCGAATATCGGCTTGTAATCCAGCGTCAGCGAGCTTTTAAAAACACTTTGCGAACGTATATAGCGTATTTTAAAAAATCGGACGAATAAATAAAAATATTATTTAAATATATAATGCAAAAATCGTTCAAATAATCGAAAAAAACGTCGTTTATATAGCGTTGATAAATTGCGGATTTATTAATAAAGCCAAAAGATAGCATTTTGCATTTATAAGCGCCGTAACGCGTACGAAACGTCGTTAGTTTTTTACTAGCGAAATTTATTCGAATTTTATAAAAAGCTTAACGAATATCGAGCTTCGTAAAGATTCGCGCTTTCGAAAAACGAGCAAAGGTTTTATCGATAAAAAAAAGAGAATAGCGATTTTTACGAGTAATATTATTAAAAGTTCGATAATCGATACAAAAACGCAGTAAACCGTCGGGTTTTTTAGCGAAAAGCATTGGAACAGCGAAAAAAGCGGTGAAAAGTTCGATAAAACTTTTGTTAAAGTTATTTTGCAAATAAGTTTTAATAATTTCGAGCTTTGGAATCGATATTTTATACAAAAAAGTGTATTTCAGCTTTTTCTCATTTATAATAAGCTTAATTTTATAGTCGTAAGACCGGTAAAAAGCTAGTTCGTTACTGGCGGCTTTAGAAAATACGTGTTCGAAGTTTTTGTATTCCGAAAGAAAAAATTCGAAGAAAGGTTTATTCGAAATTAGCTCTGCTAAACTGATTAAAAAGGTCGAAATCGATATTTTATTGGTTTTGAAACGTTCGAAAAAATTATAAAATTGGGTTTTAAAAAAAGTGTTGTACGTAAAGTCGTTTAATATTTTATCGATTTCGTACAAAAAAATTAAAAACATTTTAATTGCTTTTTTTCTGGAAATCAGCTTAAAAGCGTATGCAGTAATTTAGCAGATAAAAATTGGATAAGCAGTAGATTAAGAGATTCGTTTTCGAACTGATCGTTTGAAAAGTTCAGAAGGTGGCTTATTTAAATTATCGATTATATTAAGCTAAAAGGCTATCGCGGCGAAGATCTTTTTTCGGTTTTTAATATAATTGTTTTTCGTAAAACGAAAAAGCTGTTTTAACGAAAAGAAAAAAAAAAAAAAAGAAATAATAAAAAAAGGATCGGCAGCTTAAGAAAATAGTGTAATTTTTTGTATTATTTTATTAGCGTCGCTATCGAAATTAGCACCGCGAATAAAATTCGATCTTTTCGCGCTCCGCACAGCGTCGTAAATCTGCCACAATTGGTTAAGATTTTTGTTACGTTTTATAACGTCGTTTTGATAGCGAGATTAAATCTTTCGGAAATGCAAATGAAAAACTTTAATACAACGAGCGTAAAAAGCTGTAAAAGAATAAAACTTCGGCCAATGAAATTTGCGTTTATTACAATCTAGTAGAATTTGATATTCGGCCAGCCAAGCTTTTTTTAAAATCATATTATAATTTCCGAAGTTGATAATTAAAAAAAAAGTGAACGATTGTATTCGATTATTAATAATAAAGTTGAAAAGCGTAAAATATATAATTAAATAGCTACGAGTTTTATTATATTTTTTTATAAGAAAAAAAGCCGGAAAAAATTAAATCAAAAGTTTTAAAAAAAAAAAAAAAGATTTAATCAACGCCGAATCGATTAACGTATAACCGTTCGCTTTAAAATCGGCGAGCGCTTTTATTTTGTACAAAAAACTATTTTTAATAAATGTAACGGAAATTGTTAATAAATCGCTATTAAAAAGCTTTCGAACGTTAAAGTAACGTATATCGCGCAATACGCTTAAAAAAAAGGCTTTGCTTAGGCTTAGGCGTTTTTTCGACTGGCGGGAAAGCTTTCGATTTTTTCGTATGCGTTTTGAAAGTCGTTTGGAGAAGGGTTTTCGTTTTTACTATTATTATTAAAGGGCGAATTTTCGGCCGATTCGATTTTGTTTACATTTATTAGCTTGGAAGGGCTTTTGAGTGGAACCGAAGATCGGCCCGTAAAAGGTCGTGCAAATTGGCCTCGAATCTTCTGGTGTGAAATAAAGGACGAGCGTTGTCGTTGGTCCGATCGAAAAAAAAAAACGCTAGAAAGGGCGTTTTGGCGTAAAAAAAAAGAAAAAACAAGGGGCTGAAAAAAAGCTTATAAAATATTTGAACGACTTTCGTACGTACGATTTAACTCGTAATACGCTTTGGTTAAAGATTTACCACTTTGATAAATGGTAGATTTGGTTGAAAAGCGATTCGCGTATAAAGTTCGTTTAGCTAACTGATTTTGTTTTTTTTAACGGACGGCGGTAAGCCAATTTTTAAAAGTCGTTATACGCGCCTATTTTAAATACAGCTTTTTTCGTAAACGCCTTAGTATTTTGTCGCGAAGAACGTTTCGAAGCTGTTTGTCAGTTCGTATTTAAGCGTTTGTTGCAAAAATGGAAAATCGCAAGTAAAATCGTCAAAAGTCGTCGTGCGTATTTATTACAAGCATTTTAAATTCGTTTTCCGCCTTTTGAACGTTTAAAAAGTCGGCCAGGAAATCGGCGACTTTTTTTATTAATTTTTCGAAAAATATAAAATCGGAACGGTCTAAAATACGCGGGGTCAGGAACTTTTTTGCTACGCTTTCGGTCTGATCGAATATGTAATTTTTACGAAATCGATCGTTAACGAAATAGTCGTAGTAAAATTCGAAATTATCGAAAACTCTAGTTTTTTAATAGCGTGTTTTATAATTTTTACCATTATTTAATTTAAACTTAAAGTTCGGAACGCGTTTTATACGAGCTAGTCGAAAATCAGCAGATAAATAAAAATTATAACGTTTAAAAAGCGCGCTAAGGTTTTGGCCGTTAAAAAAAGATTTAAAAAAAGTTCGCGAAAAGCGTAAAAGTTGATTTGCAGCGTTTATTAATTAAAATAAAACGTTGCGAAAAAAAGAAAAAGCAGCAGATTCGCGACTGGCAGAAGCACGTTCGATAGATTCTATCAAACGCTTTGATTAAAAAGTCTGTCGCAATCGTATAGCTTCCAAAAGTTGTCGTTTACGCTTTTGCGCTTCAGTTGATTTTGCAAAAATCTTAATTAAACGCTTTTAGCGCTAAGCTAAAAGATGGCAGGCGAAATGGTTAGCGCTCTGCTTTTTCCTTTGTTTTTTTTTTTTCGGGGAGAAGACTGTTTTTTAAAAAAAAAAGCTTTTGAAAAAGGTTGCTTTTTCGCTGATTAAAAGGAGAAGGAAAATTGAGATGTAATAGCAGAAGCTGAAAAGCTTTGCTGAAGGGAGGATCGTTGAATAAAAGCTATTTTTCGCGAAGTGCGGAAATAAGCTTTTTTACGACCGGTCGATCATTTTGATATAATCCGTGAAAAATTCGAGGAGAAAGATAGTTTACGCCGTCGCTAGCGTAAAAAAAAAGTTGTTAATAATATAACGATTTAATTAATCGAAAGGCTAGGAGATTAGTCAATTGATCGCCGTATTTATATAATATAAAACGAACCTTTGGTTTTGTAACAAAAATATTCATTTAAAATTAACAATTGCAAAAAGCAGAGGTTGCTAAGGAAAGAAAGCCTTATATATATAATAATTTCTATAATTGATGGGGAGATTTATCAGGAGACCAGGGAGCTTGCAGCTATACGTAGTTGCTGGGGAGCTTGCAGCTATACGTAATTGCTGGGGTGACACGAGAGGTGGCAACAGAGTGAATCGTCACAATTCTAGCAGCTAAAATTGTTAACGAAGCTAATAATAATAAGCCAATAATTAAGCTCTAAGCTAATAGCTTTTATTTTCGGCCTTTCGCGATCGGTTGCTTGCCACCCAAATACGTCCGAAAAACTTTTGGCTTTTTTTTGCGATTTAGAACGATAAACGCTGTTTTTAAAACGGCTTTTACACGTACTTATAATAATGTCAGGAACCAACATCACGTGTATAAGTCAGATGATCCGCCAAGACCCTCTGCCTTCTATCAATCCTCGAATAGCATTTTCTGCGGATAGGCCGTAAAGGCCGGATAATATTATAGGGGCTGAAGATAATATTTAAATAAAACATTTTATAGGAATAATTGCTAAAAAACCAGTTATTAGGATTATATTGAAAAAAATAAGAAAAGGTCGGGATAGAAGCTGGAAAAGCATATTAAATAAAATTCGCCTGGTTTCCTGGAAAATACTTTTTTCGAAGGCTCCATTTTTTTTTTTGTACTTATACACGCTTTTTATTAAAAATGTAAAAAATAGAAATTAATTTGATTATTAATTTAATTTTATTTAAATTTTATTATTTAAACTAATATTTTTCTGCTTTTTAATTTTTACATTTTAATCTTTTTATTTACCGGAACGGCAGTTCGATATTATTAAAACAATCTTCTATTATATTATTATATTTATATCGTTATTATCGATATTATAGCTTTTCGCATTCGCAGAAAACAAATATTTCCAGCTATTTAAAAAGATCCAGCATTTTCGGCTGCTCAGAAAAACTTCGTATTATCGTTTCCTTTGACGTTACCAGTTTTATTAAAGGTCGAAAATACTCTATTATTAGGGCGCGACGACTTTCCAATTTCTTTTATCGAAGAAATTATTAAAAAAGGCCACGTTCAAAGCGATTCGAAAGAATTTTTTATCGAAATCTTAATTTATTTGGCTAACGAACGAACCCGCGCCGAATAAAAAGAAAACGATAAACGTAAAAAAGTAAAAAAAATACGAGTTAAAATAAAACAAAAAAAAACTGAGAAAAAGATTTACGAAATAATCAAAAGATTCGAAAAAACCAAAAGACGCCGAAACGAATTCCGAAAAAAAATTAAATAATTTCAACGAAAACTAAACGCTTTCGAAAATATCGAAAAAAAAATTTTTATATTTTTTAATACCGTCCTAGCTAAAAAAAAATAAAAAATAATCTAAGCTAGCGATTATTATAAAATATCCTCGGAATATTACGATAATAATACTTATTAGAAACGACTTAGCATTTTTTTAAGCATATTATATTTTTTATAAAAAACACAGCGAATTCGAGTCGAAAAATATTAAAAATAAAAAACTTTCTAATATATCGAAGAAAAAATATTAAAAAAGCTTAATTTTTTATTCGGCGTGTAAAGCGAAGCTTTCGCCAAAATAAAAAAGTAATATTTTGTACCGATCAAAAGAAAATTGACGCTTGTATTTTAGCTTTCGACGATAAGATAAAAAAAAAATAAACCGGATACGAACGACGTTTTACGAATATTCGAATTATATAAAACGATTTTAAAAAATAAATATTGGACTTTTTAATAAATGCGGAAAATCGAAAAATCGCGGCTTCGAATTTATACGATAAAGCGAAGCAAAAAAAGTATAAATCAGTTAACGATTTCGTTGCTTATTTAAATAATTTCGAATAGCAGTTGCAAATAACAAACGATGCGACTAAAAAAAAAATACTTTTCGCAAAACTCCGATTTATTTTTCGAAAAAAAATTATTAAACGAAGCAATATTACAGCTATAAGCTCGTACGAAAAATTAATATTAATCGCTCGTCGTATCGAAAATGCTAATAAAATTATTAGCGACGAAACGAAAAATAATAAACGACGAGACGAGCGTAAAAAAAAAAGAAAAAAAAAAACTTATATTTACGATTAAAACTTAAAGGTTAAAACAGATACATACCGTTTTCGATTCGAATATACGTTACAAAAAGAAAAACGAAAACGAAAAAACGATAATTTTAATAAAATCTTTTGGAATTTTAGAACTTTTAACGATTTTTTTTATTTTTCGAAATATAGTCGCTGCCAAAAAAAAAAGCATCGTATAGTTAATTGCTTAAAAATCGAATATTATAAATGCAACAAAAAAAAATATATAGCTTCAAACTGCTCCGAAGCTAACAAATCTAAAAATTCGAAAAAAGCTTTCGTTCGATTTTAATTTCGTCGCTGCTAATAAAATCGAACGAAAAAAAAAAGCAGAAAATAATAATTTCAATCGAAATTAAAAAAGTCAAAAGCGAAACTCGTACGAAACGAGCTTTTATCGATTGCGACGCGAAAAAAAACTGCGTAATCCAAAAGTTATTAGTTAAATATAAATAAAAACCAATTTAAAAACGTATTAACTTATTTACGATTAAAAGAAAAAAAGTAATTATTTACGGCACGTATACGCAATTTATTCGCGTTATTAATAATTATGGAATAATTAAAAAAATACAAAACGATTTCGTAGCTTGCGATATAAATATCCTAAAGATTTTATTTATTTTAGGTTTTTTTTAATTGCGAAATATCGACCCCGTTATAAGCTTTCGAGCTAAATCGTGGCGATATTCAGTCGAACGCTTACAGCTTAATTTCGTTATAATCAAACGTTTTAAAAAGGAATCCAAAAGAAAGCAAGCGTTTTGTATCGTTTTAAAAAAAGCTATTGAAAAACAATATTAATTATTTTTTAAATACGACGATTACGCCGACGTATTCGACGATACCGCCGCGGTTATTCTAGCTCTTTACTATTTTATAAAGCATTAAATAAACCTCGCGGAGAAAAAAAACTCTTTTTGGAAACCAGTTTACTTTTTGTTAAAATCTGAACTTACCGAATTACGCGAATATTTCGATTTTAATTTAGAAAAAAGTTGGATAAAAAGATTTATTAGCCTTGCCGGCGCACCGGTAATATTTATACCGAAAAAAAACGGAAATTTACGATTATGCGTCGATTATAAAAGTTTAAACGCAGTTACGGTTAAGAATCGAACTTTTTTATTTTTTATCAGCGAAACTTTGGATCGTTTGAAAAAAGCTAAAATATTTATTAAGCTAGATTTTATTTGGACGTATTACCGCTTTCGAATAAAAGAAAGAAATAAATGGAAAACTGCGTTTCGCATTCGTTACGGACATTTCGAATACTGCGTATTATTTTTCGGCCTTTCGAACGCATTAGCAATTTTCCAAGCGTATATTAATCAAGCTTTAGTTGGTTTAATAAATATTACATGTATAATTTACTTCGACGATATTTTAATATTTTTCGAAAACTCCGACGATTATATAAACGCGGTAAAAAAAGTTTTCGAAAGATTTCGTATTAATAAATTTTACGGAAATCTGAAAAAATATGCCTTCGATACGAATACGATTAAGTTTTTAGGCTTCGTCGTTATTTCTACGGAAATTAAAATGGATCCAGAAAAAATAAATAATATTCGGAAATAACCTTTTTTTATTATATGGCGAAATATTCAAATGTTTTTAGGTTTTATTAATTTTTACAAACGTTTTATTAAAAACTACGCTAAGCTTTGCCGATTTATTATAAATCTTTTGAAAAAAATATAACGAAAAAAAATATCGGGCCTTTTTCGTTTTTTATTCGAAGCGAAGCTCGCTTTTTTATTTTTAAAAAAAAAGTTTTGCCAAGCATCGATTTTACGCCATTTCGATCTTCGATTAAAAATTCAAATCGAAACAAACGCTTCGAAATTTATTATAAGCGAAATATTATTTTAATTGTTCGAGGAAAATATAAGGGCACGTTGGCATTTTATCGCATATTATTCGAAAAAGCTTTTTTTTATAAAACAAAAATACGAGGTTCACGACGCTAAGCTAATAGCTATAATTTACGCTTTTAAATAATAGAACCAATATTTACGTAGCGCTTTCGACGTTATTATTATACGTACAAATTATTACAATTTGAAATATTTTCTTACGAAAAAACGTTTAAACGAACGCTAAGCGAAATAGGCCGACGAGCTAGCTGAATACGATTTTGCAATCGAATATAAAACAAAAGTTTTTAATCCGGCGAATAGTTTTTTCCGCCGGCCAAATTTAAAAAAAAATTTAAAAAAAAATAACGAGCAGCTGCTTACGCTGCATCGTAAGCTAAAATTAGCTTATTTAAAAAATTCTAAAGTGTTTTCCGCTGTAAAAACACGCTTAAAATCGGAGTATAAATTATTTCGCGCCGATAAGTATTCGGAGCTTTTATTAACGGGATCAAAAGATAAAAAGCAAGCGGGAAGAAGCCAAATAAAAAGCTTTTTCGCCGGACTGTTTTTTGCTAATATTATTGGTTGCAAATAATATATACTACGAAGCGTAGCCGTTGTATTATTATAATTCGAAACGGCTAATAACGAACTAACAAAACCGATTTATAAAACTATTTTTGAATTGCAAAAATCTGATTTTTTTGTATTACAAAAAACGTACGAATCGGCCTTGCAAAGCAGTCGAGCCGGATCCGAAAAACATTGGCGTATAAGCTAAAATAAATTATTACGTTACAAAAAACGTGCGTATATTTCGAATAAAAGCGTTATTAAAAGCGAAATATTAAAAATTAATTATAACGATCCGACCGTCGGCTATTAAAACTTTCGGCGAACGCTAGAATTGTCGAAAAAAAATATTTCTGGCCTGGTTTACGAGGCGACGTAAAGCGTTACGTTAATACGTATGGAGAGTGTCAGAAAAACAAGCCTAAAAAGCATCGACCTTATGGCGAGTTAGCTTTTTTTTCGATTCTTACGAAATCTTGGGAAAAAATAACTATGGATTTTATTACGAATTTATTTTTTAGTAAAAAACGAAGTCGTATTTACGATTCGATATTCGTTATAATAAACCGATATATAAAGTTATCGAAATATATACCGATATAAAAAACGATTTCAGTCCCAGATTTGATTAAAATATTTATATAATACGTTTATAAAAATTTTGGCTATTTTAAAAGAATTATTATAAACAAAGGGTTAGTTTTCATTAATAAATTCTGGTTTTTAATAATATTTTATTTATAAATACGACGTCGATTAAGCATCGCTTTTTATTTTTAGACAAATGGCCAAACGGAACGTTAAAATCAAGTTTTAAAATTTTATTTTCGCACGTATTGCGATTATCGACAAAACGATTGGGCTACGAAGCTTGCTTTAGCCGAGTTTACGTATAATAATTCGATATACGTTTTTACGGATTTTATTTTTTTTCGCATGTTGTACGGCTTTTATTCAGAACTTGGCAGCAACGTCGAAAGCGACGTCGTAAAAAGGGGGGTATCGTTAGCAGAAAAACGAGTTAGAATATTGCAAAAAAAAAGAGAAATATTTAGTAAAAAGCTAAAAAAAGCCAACGCGAATTACAAAAGGTTTTACGACGCTAAATACAAAAAGATTAGATTTCAAATAAGCGATAAAGTATTATTGTCGATTAAAAACCTTCGATAGCTGCGACTTTTTCGAAAGCTTTCAGATAAATATTTAAAGCTTTTTAAGATTAAGCGAATTATATACGAGCACGGCCAAGCTTATTAATTCGAGCTTTTTTTTAATATCGTATTTACGATACTTTTCACGTTTTTCTATTAGAATTTTGATAGAGTCGGAACGATACCGAGCCGAAGAATAATATAATAAAATTCCAAGAATCCGAAAAATACAAAATTAAATTAATACAAGCTTACAAAAATACAAAAAAGAACCGATATTATTTGATGCGATAAAAGAGTTATTTATTAAACGAAAACTCGTAGAAGCCAGAAAATTATTTTACGAACGCAAAAAAAGTTGTAAAAAAATACTTGAAAGATACGACAAATAATAGCAACGGAGCAGTAACGAATACGCGCCGTAAAAGCAAAAAAAAAAAAACAAAAATATTTAAAAAACCCCAAAACCGCCGCTAAGCCAATTTATTTTTATCGTTATTTTTTTTTTTATCGTTATCGTTATTTTTTTTAAATTCAAAAGCAGCGGCAAGCTAAAAAAAATTAATACCAGACGAATTCGCAAAGTATTCGATTTATCCCAGTTAAAGCTTTTACGATAGCCGTAGTCGAATGCTGAATTACAGCTACGATATTTTCGTAAGAATTCAGAATTTAATTTAATTAATCAGAATAAATCCGAGCGACGTTTTCGAAACGTCGGAAAATACGTTTTATATTAGCGTCGTTAAAAAAAGGGGCCGGCGCAGCCAAAGCTTTCAAAACAGCAGCAGCCGCCAAACCGGCAAGAACGGGCGCAGTAGCAGCGGCGGCAGCCCGAGCCGCGGCGCGATTCGTACGATTTTCGATTATTATAAAAGCCGAAGCGTTATTTTTTTTTAAACGATTTATATAGGCGTCGTGGATAATAAGATCGATAAAAGTTTTAGCAAAAGCTTTGGCTTCGGCAGCAGAAGAAAAAGGAGCGGCAGCGGCTGTAGCAGCATCGAAACGATTTATAAAATCGTTAAGGCCCGCGAAAAGAATTTGCGCTTCGGTGGCGCGTGCGGCAGGAATTTGTAGTTAATTAAAAGCGAATTCGAATAAAAGTCTAGGAGATTTATAAAAAAGCATTAAATATGCGAAGCTTTGCAGCGGTTGCATTTTACGCTAGAAAGCTCGAAAACGCAAAAAGGCAAAAAGTTTTTTATGATGCTTTCGCGTAAAATCAGGCGGGCGCACCGAAAGCAAATAAAAGTTAAAAGCATTTTGAGAATTCGCGGCGAACGCGGCGAAAAAAAAATTAATTAAAATAAAAAAAAGCTAATAAAAAAAAAAAAAAAAAAAAAAAAAAAAAAAAAAGCTGAGCAGAAAAATAGCGGCCATTTTAAAGAAAAAAGCTTTTTCAACGAAAAAATGCGAAGCGCTACCGAAAATAAAAAAAACAAAACAGCAGAACAGCTATAATTTACGACCGAAAGCGGAAAAAACAGTTATAATTCACGACCAAAAGCGAAAAAGACCGCACGTTATTTCGAAAGCGTAACGCACGCTATATACGAAAGCATACGTACAAAAAAATCAGTCGCTTTTAGGAACCAAAGGCCTAGAAAAAAAAGTAATATCAAAAACCAATATTACGTATATAAGTTAAATAATCCGCCAAAACCTTCTGTTTTTTATCAATTTTCGAATAGCATTTTTTGCGGATAGGCCGTAAAGGCCGGATAATACTGTAAAGGCTAAAAATAACATTTAAATAAAATATTTTATAGAAATAATTGCTAAAAAACCAGTTATTAAAATTATATTAAAAAAGATGAAAAAAGGTCGGGATAGGGGCTGGAAAAGCATATTAAATAGGATTCGCTTAGTTTCCTGGGAAATACTTTTTTCGAAGGCTCCACCCCTCCTTTTGTACTTATACACGCCTTCTACTAGAAATATAAAAGGTAGAAATCAGTCTGACTATCAACCCAACCTTATCTGAGCTTTATTGTTTGAACTAGTGTTTCCCTGCCTTTCAATCCTTATAAATAAATATTACAACAGCTCTAACGTTTTGCATTACGAAAAAGTTAGTTTGCAATAAATCAAAAAAATCGGCTTCATTAATAAATACGTTTTTCTTCGACAGAATTCTTTTAAACTCGCATATCCTTTTTTTTAATCTTTTTTTTATAACTTTTTTTTTTTTCTATTTAATTTTCTCGAAAATTGCTCGAAATATTAATTATTTCTTTGTTCGAATTCTTTTTATATTATTTTTTTTTGCTTTCTTATTGGCTTTTAATTATAATTTATTAATTAGATTAATACTTCGGAAGCTCGCATTTCCGTAAGGCTGTGTTTTTTTTGTTTTCTTATTGCTTACTACCTTTCCACCTGCTCCACCTGTTATATCCGCTAATTTAAAGCATTTTTTAAGGCTTCGCAACGTCGTATCGTATTCGCAGCTAATGATTTTATCGAATATACGAATTCGATCATAAAAACCAATTAATTTGCACGTATAAAAAGTCTGTTTGTTTATCAATTCCTTAATATCAAATCAATCTTTTTACGAATTCGCTCCGTTACGGTGTTAGCTGAGCGAAATATCCTGCTCGACTTTTCTTAGCTAACCTTAAGGAATTCCTACGATTTTATTAGCTTTTTTAGCGTTGAAATACGCAAGATTTATATAATTAAAATTAAAAGCTTACTTATTTAAGTGATTTGAACCATAATTGTATTTTTATAAGCCAAATAAGTCGTAAAATACGTATTATTCATTCTGATTAATATACTAACTTTTGTTACTTTTGCATTTATAAATAGGTACCGCGACTATATTAAGGTATAAAAGATCAATTCTGAATGATTTGGAAAAGATGATCTGAAAAAAGCAAAACTGCATATATAAGTATAAATGGAAGGACGTATTGTGGCTGACAGAAATAAAAGTGAAAAAAAAGGTGGCAGTTTGGAAGTAGAAATTAAAATAGCAGTTTGGAAGTGAAAGTTGAAATAGCAGTTTGGAAATAGCAGTTTGAAGATGGCAATTTGGAAGTGGAAAAGAAAGTGGCAGTTTGGAAGTAAAGGAGGTAGCAGTTTGGAAATGAAAAAGAAGATGGCAGTTTGAAAGTAAAAGAGATGGCAGTTTGGAGGTGGAAAAAAAAGTGGCAGTCTGGAGGTGGAAGTGGAGGTAAAGGTGGAAGTGGAGGTGGAGATGGAGGTGGAGATGGAAATAGTAGTAAATAGCTCTCTCACCAATTCAGTTCAGACTTGCCTGCATTTGAATGTAATAGCTTGGCGCGCACAGCCACATCAGTAACTCCGCCCGGATTAACCCCAGAGCGCAGCCCTCGCTAAACTCCTTCTACACGGTCTACACGGTCCTTATACGATTTAAAAATTATAAACCGAACTGTGATCAAGGATAGTGGTTAACCGTGTAGAACCGTGTAGATCTGCTACACGGCCCGCCCCACCGTTCCAAAAACCCGGCTTGCTCTGCTAAGGTAGGTAGGTAGGTAGGTAGGTAGGTAAGGTAGGTAAGGTAGGCCTATAGGTAAGGTACCTCTAGGTAAGTAGGCAAGGTACCTAGGTAGGTAGGCAAAAGAGAAAAAGAAAGAAAGAAAGGGTCTCGATAGCAAAGCAAAGTGGATGGATGGATGGATGGATGAATGGATAGATGGATGATGGATGGATGGATGGATGGATGGATGGATAAGTGGATAGATAGGTAGATAAATAGAACACGGCTTTTTCTTTCCGCCTCCTTTGGCGACCTCTGAGTCTAGACAAATCGACATGTTTCTCAAGCCAACGTTATTCTCAAGCCAACGTTATTCTCAAGCCAACCTCCCCCCCCCACCCCCCCCACCCCGTCGCCATCGTGCTAGCGAGCTTGATTGACTGATTGATGGTTGTTGTTTGCAGTGTCTATCCGATTGAATTACAAATTACAAATTACCTCCTCTCTCACGTCGTTTCGTCTCCTCTCCTCTCCTCTCCCCTTTCATCCCATCCTTTTGTCCTCTGCTCTTTGCCCTTTTCCCTCCCTCCCCCTTCTCTTCTCACCTCTCCCCCTCCCACACTTCTCCTTCACACTGCCTCCCCACCTCTCCCCCTCCCACACTTCTCCTTCACACTGCCTCCCCCACCCTCAAAGCACACACCCCCCGAGAGATCGACGCCAATGCCAAGAAGATGCTCTCGAAGCGAATGCCCCTTGCCCTCTCCCTTCCCCCTTCGGCACCCAACCTCACCCAACCTCACCCCCCAAACCCCCTCCAAATCCAGATTAGAAAACATATAGACAAAACCCAGCCAAGCCAAATCACATCACATTAAACAAATTCTCAACCACGAAGTGAGAGCCGAAGAAGAAAAAACAAAGCCGAAGACGAGAAGAAAAAAGTAGGTAGTTGTGTCCTGTAGACCAGATGTGTCCCTTCCCCCTCCCCCTCCCCTCCCCTCTCCTCATTCCCCAAAGCTTTTCTCTTCCTGGAAGAAGATTCAGACAGACAAAAGGAGCCCTCCCCCTCCAGAAAGGATCGCTAGACGCAAGGAAAATGGCCGCCCGGAGCTGTGCCCGCGGCGTGACGACGTGCGAAAGGAAGAACAAGAAGAAAGGAAAAAAGACAAGGCGGACAGACCACTCTACTCATCCAACCCGAACATCCGCCTCAGCGCCCCAAACTTCTTCTTCTTCCTGGCCCCCTCGAAAACAACGGGATTGAGATCCACGCCGCTCAGCCCCGTTGCTGTGAACCTCCGCCCCCCGAGGTCAGGCCGCTCGCTCAAGCCGTGGTCGGCCTCGATTCCTCTACCCCCGAGAGCGCCGTTCGCGCCATCGGAAGTGAAAGGGCGTCCGTGATCGGCGAATTTCACCTCCGGGGCCGCGGGCAAAGGCCATGCTGCACTGTTCTCTCGACTGAGTGGATTGCGCTTCTGCAGTCTCGGGGACGAGACGCGTTCCTCTCCGGTGCCCTGCTCCGTGCTGGGGAGGAGCTGTAGATCCGATTTGCTGCGTTCGAGAAGAGTGTCGCGTGGTGCTGGGCTCTCCGCGTGGGTCTTCTTCACGTGAGACACGGCCTCCGGCTTCTTGCGGCGCAAAATGGACATGAAGCTTCCCTTCCTCGAGTGAGCCGGCCGTGTAGGGGTGGAGTCCGGGATGGGGGGGATGGGAATGATGCCGGATCCGGATCTGGTCACCGGGGCAAGGGCCGCGATACCGTTACCGTTTTGCTTCTTGGATGCGGCTTTGATCGTCTCATCGTCGCTGTCGGGCAAGTCGCTGGAATCACCGTCTTCGACACCAGAGCGTTTGGGGATGCCGCGCACAGGAGCACTGTGGCGCATGGTACGGCCTACGAGGGGGACAGGGGCTGGCAGCACGTCGTCATCGGAATCGTCCGAGTCGTGGAAGCGGCTTCGGAATACGGGACGGTCGTCTTCATCCTCGTCGCTCGAGTCGGCGAATCGGCTTGCGAGTCTACGAGCTGGCTTTGGCTGATTTTTGGCTGGTGCTGATCGAAATCCACCTTTCTTGCCGGGTGCCTTACTCCTCATGGTGGGCGTGGTGTCGTGGGAGCTGCTGCGCAACGAGCTGCGCATGTGGGTATCCGATTTGCTGGCTGTGGGAGCGGAATTGAACGGGCGCCGGAAGGCTGAACCTGTGGGAGATAGAGAACGCATACTGAATCGACTTGAATGTACCGGCGATTGCGCTCTTCCCCCAGGCGCCGGATCGACAGGCCCACCTCGCATGGAGCTTCTGAAGCTTGGGATGTTGCTGCTCCTCCTATTGGGTCGCTTGAAGCTACTGTCGCTGTCCGCAGAACCTTTCCGGCGAAGAACTGGCTTCGGTGCCACGTCTCGCGCCGCAGCCAGAAGCAGCTGCTGCGCTTGCAGCGGACAGGCTTCTCGCATGGTCCCTGGGTAGACCTTCGGCTGCAGATAATGACACCGGTCGAGTCTTCTTCTGTGAAGCTCCCTTGGGCGGTTCCGCACGGAGCGAGCTTCGCATTGACCCGGGTTCGCGCATCGACTTGCGAATGTGAGCATCGTTGGCGGTTTTTGGACGCTCTGTGCGCATGGAAGATCTGAGTTGGGGCTGCTCGGGGTGGTTCGCTTTTGTTCCAGGTGCAATCATGTAAGTCCTGTCGTTGCTGTTCCGTCGCGGATTTCCAAGTGCCTCTGGCGTAGCTTGAACAACTACCTCTCTTTTCTTGGGGGTCGGAGCTGGTCCTGGTTTGGCTTCGGTCTCGGTATCGGAGCCTTCGGCTTCCTCGCGGGCTTCCTCCTCCAATTGACGTTTCTTGTCAGCTGAAAGAGTGCTCCAGTATGCTTGTACTTGCTCCCATCCTTGGTCGATATCTGGTTCGCTAGATTTCCTGGATAATCGTGATCTCCGGTAAGCTTTCTCTTTGGTTTCCTTCGTCCTAGGGCTATCAGGAGGCGTCGAAATTGCCAGACCAGGGATCATCGTCGTCTTGACGACGGGACTCGCGGCAACAGCATCCAAAGACATGAATCCGTTCCCCTCGGCGCCAGACAGGTCTTCCGCTGCGTCGCTGAACACCTCTGCATCCGATTCTTCTGGTTCTTCCAAGATCACTGGATGCGCGTTGTAAGCAGCGATCTCGCCCAGCACTGGAGATCCGGCACGTGGCGTCTCTGGGTCCGGCTCGGCGATTCCAACGTCGGCCGGAGTTGGATCGGTAAGGCGGTGCCCAACAATCGCAGGAGCGTTGTCATCTGGCCCCCCTTGACTGCTGGAATCGAAACTCGTGTTGTTGGCCCAGGACCCAGGCATATCGGGCCATTCCCGGCTCGATTCCGTCTTGTCCAGAGTGGGGGTTGCTGAAAGAACTGCAATCCGTGGAATGTCAGACCCAGCCATAGCCTCATCTTTGTCGTTCTCAGTTGAAGTCTCGAGATCGTGTGAAGGTGGTGAGGCGAGCGCGCGGTAAGTGTCCGCATCTCCATCTTCCGGCCCACGCCGGACACTGTTGCCTCGAGCGACGCCAACCTCGAACTTCGGGTCGTCTACGCTATACGAGCTGCTATCACTGTCCGAGTGGTATCCATTACCTTCCACGGTCCGTACTTTGGGAGGCAAGGGCTCTCGGGACTTGGAGATGTTAGCAGCATTCTTGGACGCGGCATCTTGGGCGATGGCGGCTCCTGCGCCGTGGTCGTTGGATTGCCCAAGCGGGTTCCCGGCGACATCGCCGTTGGGTGAAGCCACGAGTTCTCGAGAAGCCGGAGTTTGGGAAGGCTCTGTAGGCTTGACCAACAGCCGCTCTTCCATCACTTTTGAGGGCGTCTTTTTCTCTCGGACGCTACCGAAAGAGGGCAAAGCAGGGCGAGGCTTCATGACTTCGCTCTCGTCCTCGTCGACTACCGCGGTCTCCTTCTTCTTCCCACGTCCAATGCTAAACCATTGGCGCTTTGTCTGGGGGCTCATCGCAACTGGCGAGTCCGCCGGGACCGTCAACGCGGCTTGACCCACCACGATGTGGGTTTCATCAAAACTCACGCGGTTGGCTTTCTTTCTACTAGCTGCCGCGCTTTCCGAGGTGCCAATCGAAGCATTCAAGGACTGCTCGTCGGGCCCCGGGCTGGCCTCCATGGGGGATGATCCACGAGGGGAGTTGGAGTGCTTCATGGCGGACTTCCGAGGAGAAATCGACCTCGCAGGGGGATCGTGCCTTACCGCCAGGCTCTCGGGAGTACGCGCAAAATGTGCGGTCCGGGTTGGGCTTACAGACGCCACTCTGACCCGTCTCGGGGCGGCCAACCCGGTGCCCTCCACGGCCGGTGATGCTGGGCTGCCCTGGGCCGAGGCAGCTGATGCCGCAGCTTGTCCTCGGCCCTGGCGCCTACCCGCTTCCGATCGAGGCAACGGTGAAGGCGAAGGCTGCCGTCGTTCGGTGTTTGGATCCAACGTCGCCAGACCGCCTGTCGTCGGCGTGGCGGTCTCGAGCTCTTCCTCTTCCCGCACCTTGTCCTCTCGCACATTCGAGGGCGTCGTGGCGAGCAGTGGACCCGCCCTCATGTGCGGATCTTGCGCGCTCCAGTCGCTCGCCTCGTCGGGGTGGGGAACATCGGAGCCTTGGTCGCCCTCCGCATCGCTCACCACCCCCTTCTCTTTCGTCTCGGTCGGCGGGTTTTCGGCCACGCGTTCTGGCGCCGGGGCGTGCACCGGCATCGGTGCCGGGGCGGGTATCGGTGCGGGCGCAGGTGTCGGCGACGCGGGCACGGCGGCGCGCACGGCGGCTCGCACGGCGGCTTGAGATGCCTCGGTGGCTTCCAGCGCATCCACCGAGGTCCCTCGGGGCCTCCCTCCCGCGGTGCCCATGCCCTGCGAGAGATGCGACCCCGCTGCCTGCGCGGGTCGCTTCTTCGTCTTGCCGGGTTGCGGTGCCGCATCCCGCATCCGCTGCTCCATGGCCACGATCTGCGCCTCGGGCAAGAAACTGCGCGTGTTAGGATCGTAGATCAAGTTCTGGTTAGTGGGAGACACAATGCGTGCCAGATTTGCCCTTTGAGGTAACGGAGATGTTAGCATTCTCTGTGCGACGGGTGAGGTCGGCCTAGAACCCGTAGGCAGGGAGAAATTAACGGACCCTCTACTTGCTGGTCTCTCTGCTTCGGACACACTCGACAAGGTGGACATCCTGCGCTGGCCGGCCTTCCGGGGCGGGGTCGGGGTGGTCGCGGGCCCCAGACTGGATCCGCGCCCGTTGGCCTTGCTTGGAGGGGGCGATGCCACTCGCAGGGCGGGCGCCTCGAGACTGGCCGCTCGCCGGTGCGGCTTCGCGGGACCCGTGGCCGGCGGCGGCGGCGACGACATGTGCTGCATCGTCCTGGGGAGGGCTGGCACGGGCGGCGCATCGATCGCGCTGGGTACGGGCGCGGACGGGCCCGGCGAAGGATCCCGGAATGTCCGGTCCGACATGGACGCGTTGCTTCCCCGTCGCTCCAGCGGCGGTCGGCCTCCTCTCGTCGAGCCGGCCGCCGAGCTCGCCATCGACGAGGCGGATCCGCTCCGCCGGAGCGTCCTCTTCGTCTGCACATCGGCCACGCTGGTCGGGGTCGTGGGTCGCGATCGCAGCGCGGCCGCCGCGGCGGCGCTCGAGAGGGAGGCATTCGACGCCTGCGTCTTCAGGAAGGCCTGGGCCGCCGCCGTCGCCGCCGAGGGATTGGCCGTCGTCGTTCCGTTGGGGGGCTGGAGACGGACGTGTCAGCAATGGCGTCGCTCTCATGTGCATGGCAGGCGTGTGGTGTGCCGTTTTATTTTTCCATGGCCTCGACGGGCTCTCAGCCGCGCCCACGCCGCGCGACGTCGAGCCCGAGAGACCGGAGGGCCCGCGCAGGAAGGACGGTGTACGTACCGGGTTCGAGGAACCTCTGCGCCGTCGGTTCTTGTTGCCAAACATCGTGTGTGGTCGGCGCGCTGCCGGTGTGCCTGTGCCTGTGCCTCTGCCAACTGAGGGCTGATGAGGACTCTAGGGCATGGAGAAGGGAGAAGACGAGCGACGATGGAGAAGGAAGCGGTAGGATGACGACGGGCGGCGGCAGCAGCAGCAGCAGCAGCAGAGTGGAGCGAGCGAGGGGAGGAGACTGGGATCGCCGGCTTGGGGGGGGGGGAGAGTTGGGGGGAGACAGTCTGTGAGTGGAGGAGGATGTCCCTTGGCCGTTCCACCCGCTCGGGGCACGAAGGGGAAGGTGGTCGGCGAGGGTGTGGATGTGCAGGATGTACCGTCGGACGAGCGATGGAGTTGCGTGCCACGATGGGAGGGAATCCCCAGGCGCGGGCGATGGTGGTTTGTTTGATGGTTGATGTTGATGTCGTCGCGCGACCTGGCGCGGGAGGTGAGAGAGAGAGAGTGTGTGTGTGTGTGTTGTTGGCTGGGCGTCGACCGGTCCCCCATGAATCATGGACGAGGTGCGGCCAGTGAGTGCAGTAGCAGCACCGCACAGTCGGTCGCTTGGTCGACCACCCACGCCGGGCTCGCGGCCACACAGAGGACGATGGCACAGTCAGTACATAGTCAGTCCTGACTGACTGTACTGTACTTACTGTACATACAATACATAGGTACTTACATACACACATACACACACACATCCACACACACATCCACACATCCTTCCGTTCGACGACTTCCCCGAAGGAGGATCGACGTCGCAACCGCGTTTCCGCCGATCTCCAAGACGTCTCGAACTCTACTCTGCCTACGACTGCATGCACAGTACAGTACGGGACGTCATCGAGCAGTGTTCCTGGTCGGTGGTGCCGCAACGGCATCGTACACAGTACATACAGTCATGGAAGACGCACAATGCCCGTGGGAGTGGTGACTTGGCTCGTGACGCGGAGGCCCGGACGACGGAATGCATGCATGTCAACCAGAGTTGGGAATAGCTTCACGGCGGCCGACGGCGAGCACAGGCGGCGACGATGCCACATCACCCCACGCCCCTCAGCCGGGAGCGACCTCGGTTGCTGACCAAGTGACTTACAGCACTTCTGCCCACGCAAGGGCGGATACGATCGATAGAAAGAAGGAGAGAAAGTCCAGCGTCAACGCCGTGATGTGCTCGCTCGCGTGTGATCATGCGGTCCTTATGTACTTAGGTACCTACCTACTTACTGTACCGCACTGTACTGCATTTCCACCAAGTACTGTATGTACACTTTCCCTCCTCCCACACGAAGCCGAGCAACAAACATGAACGAGTCACTACGGTCGGTATATACCGTAGCGCTCCCCCTCAGCGAGTCCGAAACTGGAGACCTCGCAACCGCACGCCCTCGCGCGCGGGACGATTTCGCTCGCGGTACGAGGCACGATGTTTCAAGCCCGATGGGATCGATGGTATGTACAGTAACCCACCCCCCACCTGAAGTGGTGTCACTCACTCACTCACTCACTAACCCGGGTCGCCTGTGACCCCAGAACCTGGGGGTCGGGAACCCCTCATCACCGAGTTCTGCGCCTGCAGAAAAGAGAAAAAAGAAAGAAAGAAAGACAGAATTTCACGTCCAACCCAGACGCACAGTGGAACACGGAAAGCCGAGGGAAAAGGAAAATCTACGATGCAAAAAACGGTTTTGTGGTTTCGGTCTGGAAGATGGAAGATGGCCTTGGCTTGGCTAGGGCTTCATAGCTCTGCATTATATATAAGCAAACATCTTCCCCGTCCGGTTTTCCAACGGCCTTTTTTTTTTGTACACAGTATATACTGTACATGCTGTACCTATAGCCTCGCTCGGTCAAAACCTGGTCTCGAACCAGAAGCGTGGGTGGGAACAAACAAAAAAACCGCAGTCTATGTATATACCTTAGGTACCTAGGTACTGTATACTGTTAATAACTGACTGTGAGAGCGGCGTGACGTGACGGACGGTCTTCCCAACCCCTACCGTTGACCCCATTGTCTGAAGATGCAGAAAGCATCGACATCCCAACCGGCTTTCTTCTTCTTCCTCTTTCTTCTTTTCTTTTTCTATTTCTTTCTCTTTCTTGTGTCTTTTTTTCTGCATCCCGAGTAACCATCAACTAACTTCCTCGCACAAAGCTAGAAGAGGAGATTGTGTACACGCCTGCTTTACTGTACAGTACAGTACGGCGCGAAGAGAAGCTGGCCTCGCTTATCCTACTGTGTTGTGTTGTGTACTGTATGTGCTATAGATACTGTACTATGTATGGCACTGTACAGTACTATGGTACTGTCTGTACATTACTTACTGTACTCACCAGCGGCCACGCCTCGAGAGGCAATTGCCGATCCCCCATGCCAGCCACTACAGATTCGCCATTCGTGGCTGTTCCTTCGCGATCCATGTCCAAACAAAGGTGGGCGAGCAAGTAAACACCCAACAACCAGGAGCGCTCGCTCATTGGACCCTCCGCCCTCTCTCTCCCTTCTTGCTCCGCGACGGACGGCTGGCCATGGCGTGCTCTCGACGATATATACAGCTACGAAGCGCTGTGCTGTGCTGCGCTGTGCTGCACGCATCGCACCGTGTGTTTCGAGGCGCGTTCCCATTGCCGCGTCGTATCTCTCCGTCTACCTACCTACTTCCAGTACCAACCAAGTGTAGAGGCATCCCGGCCGTCCGCCATTCCTGAACTCCATCGTTTCTCCCTCTCTCCCAGCAGCAGATCCCCGGATCTCGTCGAGTCCCTAGCTTGGCATCGGAGCTTGGTCCCTCCCCTTCCTTCGGTAGATACCTCCGCCGAAGATGGCGACCCTCGACGAGAAAGCCGCTCGCGAGGGCAGCGGCCTGCCACAGGGCGGCGGCGACGCTCCCTCGCGGTCGTCTGCAGAGGCCGTCGCCCACCCGACGACGGGCCTCAGCGAGAAGGCCTTGCTGCGGAGGCTGGATCGGAAGCTGCTGCCGCCCTTGACGCTGCTGTACTTGCTGTCGTTCTTGGATCGGAGCAACAGTAAGACGCCCCCTCTCCCGCCCTTCTTTTGGTAGAGAAAACCCCGAGTGATTTCTGTGCACGAGGGGAAAAGAACAACGATCGACCCCCGGCTTGTACTGATCCGACCACCGTGTGATAGTTGGAAATGCGCGGATTGAGGGCCTGGTGGACGATTTGCACATCACGGGCAACCAGTACTTGTTTACCTTGACCATCTACTTCATTGGCTATGTACGTCCGTCCGTCCGTCCGTCCGTCGACGCGGCCCCCCTCCCTCCAGTCGTCCAGGTCAGGATCGGGAGAGGTTCGCATGAGCGCGTCGTGAGCGAGTGAGCTCACGCCCAACCTCCCAGGTTCTCTTCGAAATCCCCTGCAACATCGTCCTCAAGCGCACGACGCCGCGCTTCTGGCTGCCCACGCTGATGCTCGCCTGGGGCATCGTCGCCAGCCTGCTGGGCCTGACGCAGAACCTGGCCGGCTTCCTCGTCGCGCGCTTCTTCCTCGGCGTCACGGAGTCTGGCCTCTTCCCCGGCGTCGTCTTCTACCTGTCCATGTGGTACAAGCGCACCGAGGTGCACTACCGCGTGGCCCTGTTCTTCTCGGCCGCGAGCCTGGCGGGCGCGTTCGGCGGCATCCTGGCCTTCGGTATTGCGAAGATGGATGGCGTCGGCAATTATGCTGGGTGGAGGTGGATCTTCATCTTGGTACGTATCTCGATGTTGTATGTGTATGTGTATGTGTATGTGTATATGTGTGTAAGAGGTATGTGTGTATGTGTAAGGTAAAGGTATGTACCTATATGTAGGTATGTATGTACATGTGTACAAATATGTATGTGTAAATATGTATGTGTATACATCTGTATATGTACAAATGTATACAAATACATGTATATACACATCTGTATATGTACATATGTATACATATATACATGTATATGTATGTACATGATACATGACATATACATGTTTACACATACATTCACATACATGTACCTACACATACACATACATTCCCCTTTCCACACAAACCCTAGGACCCCCCGTCTTCCACGACCCCTCTCTCGGAGCCCATCACTAACCAGCTTGCGGCTCCGCAGGAAGGCCTCTTCACCGTCGTCGTCGCCATCGGCGCCTACTTCTTCATCCACAACTACCCCTCGACCGCCGCCTTTCTCAGCGAAGCCGAGCGGGCCCTGATCCACGCCCGGCTCGAGGCCTCGTCCGACGCCACGAACGACGAAGCCTTCCAGTGGGCGAACGTGCGCGCCGCCCTCGCGGACCCCAAGTGCTGGCTGTACGGGCTCGGCTTCCACACCATGTCGCTGCCGCTCTACACGCTCTCCCTGTTCCTGCCGACCATCATCCAGCAGCTCGGGTACAGCACGGCCGAGGCGCAGCTGCTGACGGTGCCGCCGTACGCCGTGGCCTTCGCGCTGACGATCCTCGTCGCCGTCGCGAGCGAGACGCGCCGCCGCGCGCCCTACGTCGCCGCCGCGACGACGCTCGCCATCCTCGGCTACCTCATGCTGCTCGCGGCCCCGGCCCGCGCGCCGGCCGTGTCCTACGCCGGCACCGTCCTGGCCGCCGCCGGCATCTACCCGTCCACGGCCATCGTGCTCTCGTGGGCCGCGGCCAACGTGTCGGGCCAGACCAAGCGCGCCACCGCCACGGCCATGACCATCACCATCGGCAACCTCGGCGCCGTGCTGGGCACGCAGCTGTACCGGCCCGACACCAAGCCGCGCTGGTTCCTGGGCCACGGCTTCGCGCTGGCCTACCTGGTGGCGAATCTCGTCGTGACGGGCGTGCTGTGGGCCCTGTTGACGAGGGAGAACGGGAGGAAGCGCGCGAGGCAGCAGGCGGGCGAGACTGGTGGCGACGGCGTCATTGTGAGTGATGAGGATGTGCGCTGGTTGTTCCAGACGTGAGGAGCTACGTCTGTATGTCTGTACGTACGGCGGAGCCTGGCAGCGTGTCACCACATCTCCTACCTGTTTCCCTTGGGTAATACCTGTTTCCCTTGGGTACAACGATTCTTCAATCATCGCGCACTCCAATACCACTCACTCGACCGACCGACGGGAAGGAGAAGAGGCGCATGAGAAATTGTTTTGCATTCATTACACTATCAACACTGACCTATGTGTCTCTTTCTCCCCAGCGCCCAAGGCACGCATGTATGCAGTGGCATGCGACCACCGCTATTATCTCCTCGTAAAGGCCACGGGGTATCGTATCGTATCGTATCGCACTGTAGAAGCTGAAGCAAGAAGCCCCATGTCCCCAGCGAATCTGGCGAACATCCTCGCAACCTAGCGCCTTGCCATGCAACTCCAGGCCATGCAAGTGAAGCAAGCCCACTTTTCTTTTTTTGCGGGGGAAAGAAAAAAATCGTGCGAGAAAAGGAAAAAGAACTGTCCGAGTTGTCGATGATAGTTGGGCGATTGATCAACAACAAGGATCTTGTCGTAAATGTACATGAATGTCTCTGACCGGCCAACAACAGTCGGAAGGCGGTATTTCTACAAGTCGAGCCCAGCAAGGGGTGGGTTCAACTAGGTGGGTTGAACTGGGTGGGCTGTCGGGAGTGGTAAGTGAATGCAGGAGCTCAGATAGTGGTGCCTTCAAGCGCTGCCAAAACTTTGGACTTGTCGCCAAGGAATTTTGCGCGATAGGCAATAATCTCAGTAGCAATGATGTCAAAGTCTCTGATCTTCCGCACTCGCAGATCTAAAAGAACACCCCGCAATCCAGCACAGAAGCTGTCGCGCTGCTCGCCTTTAAACTCAGCCGGGGATCCGAGGGCCGTGAGGATTGCGTCGTCTAAACAGGCAAAAGTTAGCCCAACACAAGATGGAATACTCAAGGAAAGAGCCTGAGCCGGCGTGTCCAACAGCCCACGCACCAGGGAGGTTGATTTCTCGGAAATGTTGTTCCTCGCAGGTGGGGTCGTTGCAGATTCCGCCGGACAACTCCCAGCGGCAGAACTCTTGGTTGGGCTTGATCTTGTGGCTATAGGTATTTGAGCGTAGACCGCCAGGTACATCCTGCTTGAAGTTCGGGTGGAAGCGATAGGCCGCGAACAGCTTCAGAGGAGATTCGTAAGGGACGTAAGAATCGAGCTTGTTACGCGACTCGGCAGAATCCTTGAAGAATGTTAGCTACCATCAAATTTCACCCCGAGATGCAACTTTACTTCGACCAACTTCGAGGCTTGTGGAAGAACAGATCTGTCGAGTACCTTTGCTTCACTACCCCGAACGTCATTAGTCACTACTTGTGCAGCGTTATTCTCTGGAGCATTAGCGATCTTGACCTCTGCGCTAACATCACCTAGCACATCATCCGATCTGGTGGTGTTTGAGGTTTCTGGAAGGACAGGGTCGGAGATGTGGGGAAAGGGAGGAGCAGAGGATGCAATGGGGACGGGGCCAGGGCCGAGGCCGGTGACTTGGGGTTGAGCAGGACTAAAAGGTGGGGAGTAAGGCTCCTCGTTGTCGGCAGAGGGAGGTACAGCTTCTCGTGGTTCATAGTCGTCCGACTCGCGGTCAGGTGCTTCTTGAACGGTGCGGTCAAGTTTTGGTGAGTATTCAGGGCTATGCATTTCCTCGTCCTTAGGGTGCGAAGCAGACTTGGGGGCAAGCTGGTCTGAGTCGGGGGCGTAGAAATCGTCGATGTCCATATCTTCCACGTCCTGAGATACTGCATCCATGTCATGGTCGACTGGTTCCGGTGCTTCGCCAGGTGAAATGACGTCCTCCGATCCATCCTGCTTTTCGTGGGAGACGTCAACAACGTTCTCATGGGCCTGATGAGTTGTATGGTCTTGTTCAGCAAGCTGGAGGGTAGCGGTCGGTGGATGTCCGAGGGTCGCAGGCAAACCATCGATTGCTGTGCTCTGGGACTCGGTGATGGCTGGCGCTGCAGCAAGCTCAGGCGGTTGAACAACACTGCTAGATGCAGTGCTGGGAGCAGAGGAAGATTGGCGATGGTGCGATGTTTGAATGGCTTCAACACTCGGTGCAGCAGTACCAACAGAAGATAGATGAGAGGGGCCTATGAAGTAAGTAAAAAACTTGTAGTACAAAAGATTTCTGATGCACAAAGACAACCAGAAAGCATTTGAGATCGGATCGACATACCTTCACTGTTCGCGGCAACTTCCTTGTCCAACTGGGTAAGCTTGGCCTTCTCAGCTTGCAATTGTTCTTCCGCCTCTTCCCCAAGACGCTTCATCTCCTCGTCCAGTCGACACTTTTCCTTCAACTCTCTTTGGTGTTCTGCCTCAGCTTCTGCCAATTGAGCACGGATCTGTTCCAATTTCAACTGAGATTCAAGAAGAGCAGCATCTGCACGGGGAAGATCAGCTGCGATTCTCTCACGTTGAAGGCGTCTTTGCTCGGCTTCTTTTTTCTTGACCACCTCAGCTTCCGCAGACTCGGCAGCTTTGGCATCAGCTACTTTTTGCTGTTCAAGTGCTATCTTTGTGTCCGCAATCTCAGCCTTCTTTTGGATCTCAACAGAGGTCTCGACCTTGTTGAGCACTGGGCTGGCAGTAGTTGTGCTCAACTCAGAAGCGTTTGGTACATGGTGGGCACCGGAGTTTTGCTTGGCTTCAAGGCGGCGTTCGGCGTTTTCAATCTTTTTCTTTAGCTCCTTCAGCTCGTTCTCCACGCGCCCTAGATCCTGAATTCCCGCTGTGTAATTTGCTGCGTGAACAGGAGGAGTGTTCACGGCAGAAGAGTTGGGTGGAGAGGTGTGAGGCTGGCGACTTGAAAGGATGGGGTTCGTGGCAGATCGGTCAGCGAACATTCTTGTGAGTGGCACTGTTGGAGAATCTTGATCGCCTTGTGATTCAAGGTCCATTGCAGTATCCTCATCCTCAGAGTCCTCATCCTCGCTGACATTGATAACGAGAGTGTGATCAGTTCGACTTTGACCAAAGGGTCGTTTGTATGGCGCAGCTGATGGAGTGGGTTTGTCGAAATCAGCCGCAACTGGACGTTTCCCCAAGCTGTTGTGACTAAGAGGTGGCATGGTAGTAGCAGGGGGGTTGTTTGCTGCAGGAGAGGCTAAGAACAGCCCAGGGATGATTGAGGTCTGCTGCTGTGCAGCGGGTGTGGATGAGGTCGGCGCGTCGAGTTGAAGACTGAGTTGCGACCTCAAAGTCGAAGTAGAAGTCGTAGGTAAAATCGAAGTGGGAGGCGATCTCGAAGTCGAGGGTGAATTGGAAGGTAAATTCAAAGTGGAAGACAAGGTCGAAGCGGAGGGCAAAGCCAATGTAGAAGGCAGAGTAGAATCAGAAGGGAAGGTCGAAAGTGAAGATGAGATCGAAATTGAAGGTAAAGTTGCCTGAGCGGTGGTTGCGGCTTTGGGTAGGCTTGCCGTAGAAGAAGTGGGGACAATCGCGGTCTTGTTGACATTTTTAGCCGCAGCCTTTTGAGCGCGTTCTTCTCGTGACTTCCGAAGAGCCTCTAGTTTGGACTGCAGCGTCTTTTCTTTTTCGGTCAAGACCGCTGCTTTGGCTACTACAGGAACATCTCTCGGGGTGTCCACGAGTGCTTGATTTTCCTTTGTTTGGGACCCCATTTTCTCACCAGGGTTGATAGCATTTGTCAGCACGTTTTTGTTCATTTTAAGCTCGTCAAACAAGCTCTCGATGATCTCTCTATCGAATCCCTCATCAATGTATGTCTGATACCGGACATCGTAAGGCCAGAGGTTCAGGATTGCCCCTTGGGCCTTCTTGCGATTGTCTGCAACAGATCTTGGTAGCGCATCGTTTATAGTATCTATGGTATTATCTGCCTTGGCAAGAGCATGATATCCATTTGTTGGACTGCTTCCCTGACTAGGTATGTGCTCAGGATCTGAGATAACTTTTCGATTAGCTGAGGAATTTTCTGCCTCGCTGTGTCTGGACTGGTGGCCAGCAACTTCTCCAGAAGTACTCGTGACATCTGTATTAAAAGGCGTATGGAGTTCGTCGGCTCGATGAGTTGTTTGTCTAATAGTGTTCCCAGAGCCGATAGGCACTTTTTCATTTGATGCTCGACGGGATCCCTTGGATTTTCTACTCGTGGGGCTTGAGCCTGTCGTCTTATCGTGCGACCGTCCATACTGGGTCTGCGAGTAAACCTCTGATCTCGATGGATTCTCATGATCTGCTCCTGCTGAGGGAACGTGAGGTGAATAAGAGCTGGGTGGTTGGAGTCTTGTCTTCGAAATCTCTCGTGATGGAAAGTGGTATTGATCTCCTGGCACATGATTAGCGATGGGACACTTTCAAAGAAACTAGTGCCTGGCATACCCGGAGTGTAGTCTTTCGGCCTCGAGTACACAGCACGCTGCGCGGTGTCAGTATAACCACTGGCACCATTTTTTTGATATGGAGGTGTCCCATGTACCCTCAACGAATCATTTGCAGACCTAGCATTCTCATCAAGCTCGCCCTCGCTCATTTCACCTTGCTCGTAGGGCCTGACACCCGGAGCGAGCTGATGGTACGACGGCTGGGGAGGTGGAGGGTAAAAGCGCGCGTTCTGCTGCGCATTGCTGGTGTAGGCGCTGTTGTTGAAGCCGGCATACGCAGCTTGATTGGCAGCAGCATTGTAGGGTGGCAACGGGGTCGAATCTTGGTTCCAGCCCTGAAAGATGGGCAGAGGAGGAACTCCCGACGTGACGGCAGCGGCGCTGAAGGAAGGGACAGCCCCGTTGTATCCATACGCAGCCTGCGACGCGTCGTAATGCGCCTGGTGACTATCGTCGACTTGGGGGTAGTGGTTGGGGTATGTAGGAGGCAGGTAAGGATTGCCATACGCTGGCAGTGCTGGATACTGGTCTGACATAGTGCATATCAGGGTGCATGATCCGGTCTTGATATCAGTGCAGACACGCCAGAAATTGAATGAAATCCTTGCCCTGGTGCTCGCTGTCCTCCTCTGCTGGCAATGTGGACAGAATCCAAGAGGGAGCCCTGGGCCACCAGGAATCGAGAGCAATGCTCTTGGATTTCGACTACCGATGCAACGAAGCCGACCACTCAAGGAGGATTGGCACGGCTGGACGTGGGTCACCGAGGGTTCGAGGTTGATGAATGATGAATGATGAACGATGAACGATGAAAGATGAACGCGCCTCGAAATGTGCTCCGTACGATACTGTCTCTGACGAAGCGGAGCTTTTTTGCAGGGCAAAGGCGGCGCGGCTCGGGCGGCAGAATGGCGGGACGCGTTTGTTGGTGCCCATAGACGCCGGCCTCCCCGGGAAACCACATGATCGGGGCTCGAGTCCCGACCAAGCTCGAGCGGTGGTTGCCCGTTGCACTGGCTTGTTTACTTCGGCGTCTTGGCCGCGTCCTCCACAAACAACATCGCATCGACGATTCGACGACCTTTCCACTTGCTCCTGCTTCCGCCTGTATTTCCACCTCGACCGCCAACCCCTATGTTCCTGCAAATCCTGGAGACGTCTTCCTGACTTCGGCTTCCTTCTCCTTGCCTTCCAGCATCCGGATCGCGCCCGGCCGTGACCTGGTTTTCTTGATGCCATCCCGATTCATGTACAGTTTTGCGCCTTGAGAATACCCTCCCATGGCGTCTCCGTCGCCGCAGAAGCGTGGCAATCCTTTCTCGCGCACCGGCTCCGCATCGCCAGGCCCAACTGTTCCGAATGGCAGGCCCAAGTCCTTTGTTTCTTCCCCGCCGCTGCCCGGAGCCACGAGTTCCACGAGCCATAACCGGTCGTATTCCTCACTCACGGGGATGACGGCTCCCAACTATGACAGCATGACCCGGAATCGCTCGAACTCGAAGAATCTCGCGCCGTCGTCAAGCACTTTCGGTCCGTCGTTTATAAAGTCAGAGGATATACAGCGCGGATCGGAAACCGTCCAGGGCATAGAAGGAGAGAATGACTTTTCGGGAAAGAAATATGTCTGGCTGAAGGATCCTCAGGTTGCCTTTGTGAAGGGCTGGATTGTAGAAGAGCTAGAGGCGAACTATCTCTTGGTTCAATGCGATGATGGAAGCGTATGCGACCTGCAAGGCATTCTCGAAAATCGTGCTAACATGCAAGCAGCAACGAGAGGTACATGCAGATGGTGTCGACAAGGTCAATCCAGCAAGATTCGATAAGGCAGATGATATGGCTGAACTCACACATCTGAACGAGGCATCTGTCGTGCATAATCTTCACATGCGATACCAGGCGGATTTGATCTACACTTACTCTGGCTTGTTCTTGGTTGCCATCAATCCGTACTGTGCCCTGCCCATATATACCAACGAGTACATCAACATGTACAAAGGTCGGTCTCGGGAAGAAACGAAACCACACATCTACGCTATGGCAGATGAAGCGTTCCGGAACTTGGTGGACGAAGGAGAAAATCAGAGTGTTCTGGTGACTGGCGAATCGGGAGCCGGAAAGACCGAGACGACCAAGAAGGTTATTCAGTACCTTGCTGCCGTGGCGCACTCGGAATCCCCCGTCAAGAACAAGGCACAACATTCCAATCTGTCGCAGCAAATTCTTCGAGCCAATCCCATCCTTGAGGCATTTGGTAATGCACAGACGGTACGAAACAACAACTCGTCCCGGTTTGGAAAGTTTATCAGAATCGAGTTCACAAGGACGGGGACCATCGCTGGGGCCTTCATTGACTGGTATCTGCTTGAGAAGTCTCGTGTGGTGCGACTCAATGCCCACGAACGCAATTATCATGTGTTCTATCAACTTCTAAAAGGCGCGGACCGAAGCATGAAGCAAGAATTTATGCTGGACGGTTTGGGCGTCGAAGACTTCGCCTATACCCGAGACGGTCATGGTACTATCCCCGGTGTTTCGGATCAAGACGAATGGAATTCGTTGATTGAGGCATTTGCGACAATGGGGTTCTCGGACGAGGAGCAGTTTTCCATTCTCCGCACTATAGCTGCTATCCTTCATTTGGGAAACATTGCTGTTGTGAAAGAAAGCAGAGCGGCTGATCAAGCCCGCTTGGCCGCTGATGCCAAGGCACACGCAAACAAGGTGTGCAAGCTTCTGGGGATCCCGTCCGAGCCCTTCCTTCAAGCACTTCTTCATCCTCGAGTAAAAGCCGGTCGAGAATGGGTGGAAAAAGTGCAGACACCCGAGCAAGTCAGATTTGCTATAGATGCCCTATCCAAGGGTGTTTACGAGCGTAGTTTTGGCGACCTCGTCACTCAAATCAACAAACAACTAGACCGGACTGGGATGGGATTGGACGATTCTCGCTTCATCGGCGTCCTTGATATTGCAGGATTCGAAATTTTCGAAGAGAACAGCTTTGAGCAACTGTGCATCAATTACACGAACGAAAAGCTCCAGCAATTTTTTAACCACTTCATGTTTGTCTTGGAACAGGAAGAATACGCTCGAGAGCAAATCGAATGGAAGTTCGTTGACTTTGGGCACGACCTTCAGCCTACCATTGACCTCATCGAGCTTCCCAATCCTATCGGTATATTCTCATGTTTAGATGAAGACTGCGTGATGCCAAAGGCTACGGACAAATCTTTCACGGAGAAGTTGCACTCTCTATGGGACAGGAAGACGTCGAAATATCGACCTTCACGCCTTGGTCAGGGTTTCATGCTCACTCACTATGCCGCTGAGGTCGAGTACTCAACAGAAGGCTGGCTTGAAAAGAACAAAGACCCACTGAACGACAACATTACAAGGCTCCTCGCGGCCTCCACGGATAGGCATGTCGCTTCGCTATTCGCGGATTGTGCGGATACAGATGGCGATTTGACGGTCACTAGAAGCCGGGTCAAGAAAGGACTATTCCGAACTGTAGCGCAGAGGCACAAGGAGCAACTCTCGACTTTGATGGCTCAGCTCCACTCCACCCATCCTCACTTCGTCAGATGTATTATTCCTAATCACAAGAAGCGTCCGAAGCAGCTAAACGCACCACTGGTGTTGGACCAACTCCGATGCAACGGTGTTCTAGAGGGTATCAGAATTGCCAGAACAGGGTTTCCTAACCGCATTCCCTTTTCCGAGTTCAGATCACGGTACGAGGTTCTGTGCCGAAACATGCCAAAGGGTTATCTTGACGGGCGGACCGTAGCCGTGACCATGCTCGAAAAACTTGCCTTGGATCAATCGTTTTTCCGAGTTGGAATTACGAAGGTGTTTTTCAGGGCCGGTGTCTTGGCAGACCTCGAGCAACAACGAGAGGCAGTGATAGGAGAGATTGTCAAACGATTCCAATCAGTTGCGAGAGGCTTCACGCAGCGACGCATTGCCCATAAGAGACTCTACCGAGCCGAGGCGACTCGCATCATCCAGAAAAACTTCCAGGTGTACCTGGATCTGTGTGAGAACCCGTGGTGGCGATTGCTTGTCAGAATGAAGCCCCTTCTCGGTGCCACTGGTACTTCGCGCGAGGTCAAGAAAAGGGAGGAGGAGATCAAGAAGCTGCAGCAGCAGATGGAACAAGAACACGCCGATCGCAAGCATCTCGAAGAGGAGCGTCGCAAAGCTCAATTTGAACTCCAAGCATTGCAACGCACTCTTGATGGCGAGAGAGCCACAGCGCTGGACGATCAAGAGGTAATGAGGAGACTTCAGCTGAAAGAAAGCGAGCTCGAAGACGCCCTAGAAAATGCCAAGCAAGGACTTGAGGATGCTGAGCAAGAAATCATCCAGCTCGAAGGCCAGATTGATGTTCTTTTACAGAATCAGCGAAAGGCTGAGCAGGAGAGGAATGAATGGCGATTGCAGTCTGAGCAAGCAGGTCAGATCATTTCCAAGCTAGAAGCAGAGAAAAAGGAATTGGCCGAAAAAATTGACCACCTTAACGCTGAGCTCGACCGAATTTCACGCGAGAAATCCCAGCGAAGTGCCGAAGAGGCCCGTTTGACGAAGGATATCAGTATGTTCAAAAGTCAACTCAGCTTGAAAGATAGGAAAATTCAGGATCTCGAAGGCCAGCTCCTCCAGACGCAACACGACCTCGATGTTAAGCTTGCCAGCGCCTTTAAGGACTTAGAAGCAACAAGACATAGAGAACAAGATATGCAGAACGAAAGCCGCCGCATCAAGCAGCAACTTTCGGAATTGACCACCACCTCAACCGGATACGAAGACCTTGTTCGTCGAAAGGAAAGTGAACTTGCGATTCTAAGAGCAGATACTCGCAAATATGAGAACGAGCGGAAAACATTTGATGATCAGAAAGCCACATTGGCGGCGGAGAAAGACAACGTAGTCAATCGCCTCCGAGAAGTTCAAGCCGATTTGTTCGCCATGAAGTCACAGAAAGCCAATTCCGAAAAGGAACTTGCGGACACGAAGAAACTTCTTGATGCTCGTCTTACCGAGGACGCCCAAGCTGGCCAAAACCGTAGAATGCTGGAGGGTCAGATCTCGGACCTCAAGAAGCAGTTGGACGATGTCCAGCGAGACCTGAGTAAGGAGCAACAGTCACGGGACGATGTTCAGTTACTTGCAGAGCACAAGTACAAAGAGCTCAACGATAAGTTCCAAGAAGTCAACGAAGCAAAGATCACCATCGAAAAGGAACTCTACGTACAACAAGATACTCTCAGACGAGCAATGGAGGCCAGGGTCACAGCCGAGAAAGAGCGCAACGAGGCTCGAAATGAGATTCGGAGATTGCGTGAGGCCAAGGCTGCCGCTGAAGAAGCAAGATTGCAAGCTGAACTCAGCAACGATCGCAGTGCCTTGCGAGTCGCTCGGGAACGGGAAACCAGTCTACGCAAGGATCTTGACGAGGAACAAAGCCGTGCGAAATACTACGAGGAGCAGTGCGCAGAATTAGGGAAACGTGTAAACGAACTGGAGAAGACGATCATTGATTCCGGCAAATTTGGTCTCCAGGTTGATCAGGAGAAGGATCGTCTTCAGCGGGAGCTCAACGCTGCGAAAAGCCGACTCATCGCGTCAGAGCGAGATAATAAAGCCTTACTGACTAAGATTCAACAAAAGGGGCTTGAGATATCTCGTTCGAACTCGGTCGTCCATCAGAAGAGCCAGGGTGAAGTTCGTGCTCTGCAGAAGGACAAACTTAAGGTCGAGGAGGCCAACCGAAGGATGACCAAGCAAATGGAAACGCTTCAAGATGACATAGCTAAGCTTCGAAAAAGAAACGAAAAGCTTGAGTTGGACTTGGAAGATCGCGCCCATGAGGTTGCGCGGGAGCACAAGACAACGCGCAATGCGGAGAAGTCATCCTCTGCAATCAATACTCAACTCGCAGAGGCAGTCCGAAATCTCGAGTCTGAACGACACCTCCACAACCAATCGAGGGACTCAAATCGCCAGCTCAAAGTCATGGTGGAAAGTCGCGACCAAGATGTGCTAGAATTGCTGAAGAAACTTGACCCAGAGATGACACATCCGATGCCTCAAATCGACGGTAGCAGTGACAGGAGTGCAGCGAAGATTCCGAATCCTGTACCGGCTCTCGTCAAGAAAGTTGAGGAATTGTACCAGGAGCTCCGAGTCCAGACAGCTGGTCGTGACAATGCAGAGGCACAGGTCGCGGACTTGCGAAAGAGGTTCGAAGAAGAGTTTGGCGAGTCTCCGGAGCGAAATTCCCCTACCAGGCCCAGGCTGGAGGAGATCAACCCGAACCAGGGTTCTTTCAATCAATCGCCTAGCCACGTTCGTAACAAGCTGAATGCAAGGCCTCGCTCGAATGTCTCGACCCCCACACGACGATTCCCAAGTACTGACCTTCAAGACTCCGGACGATCCGACCGCACTGCGGATATCCTCAGCTTCAACAATCGTATGGACCTCAAGGCCGACTTTGAAGAGTTGCAGACCCAGCTCCAGATGAGCCAAATGCAGAACCGACACCTCCAGAGCCAGCTAGAGCGAGCAACACCCGCAAGAGAGTTGTGGCCCGAAGACAGCCCATCAGTCCGGCGGGTCCACAAGTTGGAGCAAGCCAACAGCAGACTTCACGATATGTTAGACGACTCCGCGAAGAAGGTGTCTGCCCTGGAGAGCATCCAGACTGGGGACTTGTCTCTTCGTGACGTACAAACCAAGTCTCATGAGGAACTGTTCGAACTCCTCAACAGCCAGGAAGACTCCCGCCGCTCGCTACTGCACATTCATACCAACACGGTCGCCGAGCTTGGCGATGTGAAGAAGCATTTCGAAGAGTTAAAACGTACTCGTGCGACTCTTGAAGTGGAGCTTAGGGACGCCAAGTCGGACCTTGAAGATGCGACACAACAGAAGGAACAAGATGCTGCCGATCGAGCCCAATTGCTACAAGAATATGCCGATCTCCAGATTCGACTTGACGCAGAGGCTTCTAAGCTACTCGACGTTACGTCTAGTCTAGCTCTGTACAAGAGTCGTGCCGACGAGTATTTCAGCAAGCTAGAGCAAGCCGAGATTGCAGTCATGAAAGCTACCAGAGCTGAGCAATTCGCCAAAGCTCAAGGGAGAGAGGCCGAGGAAACCTGTGCCGAGATTATGTCGGAGCGCAAGCACATGGAAGCCACCATCGAAGATCTCCAACGTCAAAATCAAACTTATGAAGAACGACTCGAGGATCTCTCTGTTGACCTCGAGGCCGCTTTACAGGCCAGGAAACGTTTGCAACATGAGCTGGAAGATTACCGAAGCCAAAGAGCCATGGACATTGAGGAGAAAGAGGCTAGCATAGAGCAAACTCGAAAGAAGTACCAGGCCGAGTTCGCGACTCTCACCAATGAACTGGATATCGCGCGTGAAGAAAAGCTCTTCAAGCAGAGCGAGAATACCAGACTTCGAGAAGAGCTCGAAGAACTCCGGTCGAAGTGGGACGACGAAGTTCTCAATAGCTCCACCTGGTCTAAGGAGAAAGCTCGTCTCGAGACAACACTATCGGATCTCTCTGCATCTAGAGATGAGGCTATCAAGGCTCATACGGATGCTCAAGACAAAATTGTCAGCATGATGTCTCAATTGCGGAGCCTGCGAACCTCAATGGATGACGTTAGTGCGGAACGTGACATGTTACAACGAGAGAAACGTGGGCTCGAAGCTCGGCTATTGGAGGCAAAGGCTGGTCTCGATGACCTCGCTAGTGGCGACAGCCCTTCATTGCGTAATGCAGCTAGTCTGGACCGGGAGCTCTTGGAGCTCAAATCCAATCTTGCCCAGCAAGAAGACATCGTCGCTGCAGCTGTCGGTAAGATGCGACGAACAGACGCCCTGTGTTCTGAAATGCAGAAGGATATCGTAGCCGAGCGCGAAACTACAGCACAGCTCCATGCCGAGAAAGCTGCGTTGGAGAAGTCGCTCAAGGAGCTGCAGGTGCGGCTTCTGGATCTTGAAACGAAAGGGTATTCGAGCGCAAGTCAAGATGTTCGATTTTTGCACGGCCGTGTCCAAGAGGTGAGTTGATCTTGCATCCAAACCCGAGTAGAAACAAGCGAACTGATGTATGAAAATGTAGCTGGAAGCCCAACTCGAAGCCCAAGAATCCGAGCGCAACAAATCTCAGCGCTCCGTTCGCAATGTCGACCGCACCGTCAAAGACTTGCAGCTTCAAATTGAGCGCAAGGAGAAGGCCAACGCGAGCTTGCAGGATGACGTGGCGCGTGGAAAGGACAAGATTGAGAAGCTTCTGCGAGCCGTGGATGAGCTGCAGGGGGCGGAGAGCGAGGGACAGCTTGCTGCTCGAAGGGCCGAGCGGGCACTGAATGAGGAGAGGGAGAAGGCGTTGAGACTGGAGCGGGAGTTGGAGGCTCTGAAGGGTGCTGGGCTGAAGGGCCTGAATGGGACAATGAGGAGGGGCAGTAATGCGGTGTGGGGGCCTGCAAACTCGATTGATGAGGTGATTGATGTGCCGCAGCGGAAGAGCAGCGTTGGGAGGCAGATGAGCCTGAGTAAGGGCTTTCTGTAGGAGAGATGGCAATCGGGCGGGTTTGCTGTTAGTGATTACGGACAATGTGTAATGAGGCGTTTGTGGTGTCATGGTCTCGGGGCCTGGGATGGCCACAGGGAACGATGGACTGGTTTGGGCTGGGCTGAACTGGACTAGACTTTGTCGGACTTGGGCTGTGCATTTCTTGTATACTGTATTGATTGTGATTACATCAGATGCGTTATACAACATTTTTTGTTCCAGAGCCATCGCGTTCTAGATCATGTGGCCGACGGCGAGACCAACCCTGCTTAACGCAAGATGCGGCATTGGCTAAAAGTTGGGTTTGGGAGTCGTGCCGTGCATGACATAGATGTAAATCCGTATGCTTAAGATCTGGCAGACATCTAGAGGCGGGGGCGAGGAAAGAGCCTGCTGCCTAGGTATGGAAACAAAATCGAGATGATAGATGGAGGGTGCTACCCGTAGGCATAGCGCAGCGGGTCGGCGGAAAGAGGGAAAGGGGAAAGATATGCTGACTGTTGAAGTTGCCTTGATTTGATCCAGTATCGTGGTCCTGTTTGTTTCGTCTGGAAGGGAGGATTGAATTGTGTTTTTATCTTAAGGTACCTACCTAGGCAGTAGTGGCTGATCATGGAGAAGGAGAAAGATCGCGCGCGTAGGTGAATGTGTATGTGTACAGTATGTGTGCGCGAGAACGAATAAGTTGCATTGTGATAATGCGAGCAGAAAGAGTGGTGTGGATTTCGCGGGTTTACGTGCGTAGCTGATGCCCCAGGAACGGAGAGTGAGTATGGTTTTCTGATGATGGAGGGGGACTGTGGGTGGGCTCTTTCGGCCTGTGTGCCCTTGCGAAAATTGGGGTCTCCTTGAAGAAATCGGATTCCAGAACCGGTCGGTATCCAGTGGCGGGATGGCTTGGTAGGCAAGCTGTCTTCAGGACGATCTGGACGGGAAACAATAACGTATTTGATTACGTTTGTAGACTGGAACCTGGGGTTCTGGTTGAGTTTTGCTAGTTTGAGATTTTTCTTCGCCGTTTTTGTCGTTCGCTCCTTTACGGGTTTCGTACTCTCGATAAATGTGAATGTTTTTAATTCTTTTTGCCATCTTTACCAAAATGAATTTGTTTACTTTGGGGTGGAGCTCCGGGACTACCTCGTAAACAAATAGCCGAGCAAGTCAATAGCGGCTTCGTGCGCAGTTTCTAGTCCTCTGGGTTTCAAGCCCCAGCAGATGGACATGATCTCGCGACTGAGACCTTCCAAATTACCTACCTCCTGTGCACCGGACGACTACACCATCACATACTGCTCTAGGACCGCCTTCCCCCCCGTCATCCTCCCCCCGCCATCAAACACCCCCTCCACAGCCCCCGTCCACCGACTATAGACCGCCGCCGCGTCTGCAACCAGGTTCCTCGTCTCCACGCTCACATTGAACACCCTGCCGTCTTCCAGCTTGAAATCGACGCGGAAACCGCGTGGCGCCCCCGATGCTTGCGTGGGCGGGTACTGGGCTTCAGGTCCTGTGGGTCGCACGCGCACGGCATCCGCGACGCAGCGGGCGGAGAGAATCTGCCCGTCGCGCGCGATGTAGGAGCTGACTTTCTCCAGGCCGGAGCGCGGCAGGTAGGAGAACCAGACGAGGGCGAAGGGGCCGAGACGCGCGTGGCCCCAGTACCAGCTTGCGACGGTAGACTTGAAGGGGGCGTCGCCCCATTTCTGGAGAGGTGCTTTAGTGACGCTCCTCGAGTTAAACAGATCCATTGCAAAGGAGAGGAGAAAGGGGGGGCGGCGACAAGACGTACTTTGTCATGGTAGGCGGGGCCCGAGAATCGCAGCTTGCTGCCGAGAATGGTGAAGTCCGCTGTGCCTTTCGCGTCGGGCATGGCGTTCGACCAGCCAATGTGAGGAGCGATCTGGGTGGACTGGCTGGAGCGGGAGAGCGCGCCGCATGGATAGTGAGGGGGCGCTCTAGCCGTCAGGTTCAACGTCCCCACGATGCCGTTGGCGGGCGAGTCGACGGAGATGGAGTATGTGCTCAAGTCGGGCGCCCCGGTGAACTTTGCTCCAGTGCCGACGAAATCCCCAGATGCTCCGTTGCCGTGTGTCGTGATCACGGCCTCGCTGGCGGGTATGTACTTGCCGGCAAACGTGCCATTGGGGTAGGTTGCGTAGACGCCGACCTGGGTGACGCCGTCTGAAGTCGGGACGAAGGGGAAGCCGGAGCCGAGCGTGGTGAAGAAGACGACGACGAGGGATGTGGCCAGGTCTGGAGCGACGACGTCGAAGTACCACCAGTCGAAAGAGGTCGAGTTGACGGCTGAGAGTTGCGGTGCGTCCAGAGCTGCGTGGTTGGAGTTGAAGAAGGCTTGGATGTTGCCGGTGGCTACTTGAGAAGGGATGTGCTTCAACGTTGCTCTTCTCTTGAGGCCGAACTCGTGTGGTGATGCCGAGACTGACAGGGCGACAAGAAGCCACTTGACGACGATCGAAACCATACTGACGGAAAGGCCTTGGTGATCTGTTACCAGAGGAGGAGGGGCAATCGAGTCGTTATACAGCATGTTGGAAAGAAGCATTAAGCGATTGAGGCAGAAGCAGTGGTTGATTAGCTAAATGGTAAGCTATAATGAGCTGGGAAGTCTGCAATGATCCTGAGACATGAGCATGGCAACTGACTGTTGCCGAGATAGGAAATGGATAAATAACGAATCCTCAAAATACAAATTGCTGCATTCAATAAGTTTAAAGAAGTGGAATACATTAAGGATTCTTCTACGCCTAGAGCCGTGGCAACTAGTTCGACAACAATGAAGGAAGTCGTTTCTATTGAGGCACAAAAAGAAATAGCCCAGCTTCTGAAGTTGAAAGAAAGCAGAACCAAGTCGCTCGCCTAATGTCGGGAAGCGTGGTCGAGGACAAAGACAAGGAGTTTAGGGCGTGAGACATTCCGCAGAAAACGATACGACACCTGGAGAATTCACAGTCGAAAATGCTGCGACAAAAGTTTGGTCGTGCGTGGCGTTTCGAGCCGCGGGTGCACCGGAGTCAAAATTTCAAGCTGAAAGGGTCGTGTTGACTCCACGTCGACCAAGTACGATATCTCAGCTATAGTGCGAAGCAAGAATAGGTATGTACCTCTGCAAGAGAAAGTAGCGCAGTGCATCCAATCTAGCAAGAATCGGTTTTCGCACATTCTCGACTAAGACCTAAATACCGGACAAGAGCACAATATGACTGCCATCAAATCTCTCGCCTACAGCCCAAAGGAAGAAGAGCTTGGAGACGGAACGGCTCTTCTAGATGAAGTTAGCATCATGAAACCTCCATCAGAATCTAGATATCTTACTAGAATTTCGTCCTGTTTTTGGAGGGGGAAGGTTCAATTAAATGCACAGCAGCCACGCCTTTTAGAAGACCCTCCTCGTCCTTCCATATATCTAGCTAGCACCGTGATATCGTGCTCCTTGGCGTAGCCTTCACGCTCGTCGGGAATGGCAGCACCATCGACTTCGCAAGGACTTCGGTCAAAGTCACATTGCAGCCTAAATTTGAAATCAAATGCGCCGAGGCGCAATTTGCGTGGATGAAGCAAGGAATGAGATTACGCAGATATTCAAAAACTTCGCGTTCTAAACAATGAATCTCTAATGCAAGTGAAGCACCACACTGCCTCGCTGAAGCATGTTTCTTTCGGAATGCATTGGCTAGGGGTCTCTTCGCCGCAGGTCCCATTTCCCCTACTTCCCCCAGTTCCCATCCATAACTCTCATATGAGCGAGCCGAGAGAGCCAAAAGCCGCTTCGAAGTGACAGGCAGTCTGCACTGAACAGGTATTTGCGAGTCGACCAACATGCGTATAGATGATACGGCGGGGGCTCTAAATCGCGCTCGCTCCATGGGCGACCTCCTGATAGGGGATATTCAAGATTGGTATCCAATGTAAATCCATGGGAGTAGTATCCAGAGAACCCCTCACAGCAACCACATCTGCACGTTTGGAATATGGCCCTGTCCACCCTGAAGCTTCACTTTGTGCTGCAGCTCCCATCTCAAGTTCTCCACAGCGAACTGAACGTCTCTCAGCTCTGAGCCAACGGTATTCGACTCGGACTCGATGATGAGGCTCTCAGTGCCATGATACTCAACCCTCCTCTGCAGGAAGCCTCGGTCATAATCCTTCGACATGACCAGTGCCAAGGTGCGTAGATTGCGCATGGCATTGACCTCGCTCAGCGGCTCGTATTTGAACATCCGCAGCACTTCCCACACATGCACATGGATCGCAACATACAACAAGCGGTCTGCGTGCGGGCTGTGTGCCAAGTCGAGGGAAAGGTCGCCTTCGGGCGAGCAGTCCAGGTGGTCGAAGAAGATGGTGTCGTGGGCAAGGTCGACGAACACGGCAGAGCCGTGCTTAGGTGAGAGAATCAAGTTGGTGTAGGTTTCGAGGAAGAGGGCGCGCGATTCGCCGGAGGCGTGGAGAATTGCTGGGGCCGGCATCGTCGAAATGTACTGTTGCGTTGCTCGGTTGTACCGGACGGGGACGATGCGCGGTTCGGGAAATGTGAATTTCCAGATCTTGATCCGCAGCTCGGACGGCAGTCTCGTAAAGGATTCGAATGTGTCCATGTTTGGTTTTGGTAGCAGATTCTGGGAGATGGTGTTGCTGGATATTCGAGGTGTTGTTGAGAGGAGGTCGTCGAATGCGAGAAGTGGAGTCACCATCATGCGTCGAGCGAAGTGGTGCCGAGCCAACGAGAGGGCCTAGCCTGATCGAGGTGGGTTGTTGTTGTTCGACACAGATTAGGCGAGACGTACAGTACAGTACGTTGACTGCATCCACCAAATGCGATTTCCATGACATTGTCCGCTTCTACAAGGAGCCAGATGTCTCTTATTGCAGTCCTGATCAAGTCATAGATCCAAGATCGTTTCATTACTTTCACAGCACGTCAAAAATTATGGCAGCGACCCATTTCTAGCTCATCAAGAAGCCTGCCCCCCAGAACCTATGCATCTGTACGTATCAAGACCCCGAGTCCTTTTTCTGCAGGTGAAGGCTGTGCAACCTCATGTCACTAGCGGCATCGAGAGTGTCAGAACGGGGGCCGTAGAAGAAGCAGCCCCCTTCAGATTCCGGTCTCCGTCAAAGACGTCTCTCGCATCTGTCTGCTCGCTCCATCGTTCAAATGACACACGGAATGAGCTCCGGCAGCACATCAGCCCTTCTCCTTACTTGTTCCAACTTTGCGAAGGACGTTCTCTTTCTCGACTGGGTATTTCGCGTCCGTTGGGATAGAAGACGGAGACAGAATTTAGGCATGTGCTTTACCGTGCCGATCTTTCGGACGACGTGTAGAGGGTTCGTCACTTGGCTGTCTAGGACGGCGATGGAGAAGTTCCATCCTCAACAGCTCCACTGTGTACTCGGTGAAGGACGTTGAGGGGCTCATCCTGGTCCACGAAAACTACTCCGCCCACACATCTCGCACCCGCACGCCAGAGATAATGCCGGTGAACTCCATGGTACTGTACATATAGACGCGTGGGTTCACCATCCAGCCCGGGATGAATACCAATCTTCGAATTACCGATTCCTGCCTCTATACGATGTTCATCTCAGGACTGGCAGGAAGTTCAACACTGAGATGGCGAGTAACCCTAAGCTTATCTATAACGGTTTGAGATGTCTGGAAGGTACAAGGAGGCCACCAGTCATTGGAAGAATGGCGACGCGAAGCGACTACACGGGCAAAGAAGGAAAAGCCTCGAGATGAAACGCCCAAATTTTCTCTCGCGCCCATCACCACACGGGAACGGAGCGATCGTTTTCGAAGCCGCTCGAGCAAAACTTCGGCCCAATCCCTCCTCGCGCGAGATCGTAATGGCCCTTGGCAACCAAGTCGGGTTGCCAAAGATGAGACACTTCTCTGGTTCGTTGACGGAGGCGCTTTCGATATCGGTATGCTGCACGGTGAGAGCTCCATTTGGGTGTTTGATGAATCTGGCCGGAACTGCCTTCATCTGTGGGGTTTGGAGATTTGATTTAGCTATTTGGTGGCCAGAAATTCCCCTCAACATCAGGCCTCGAAGTGTAACGACCCGGCTCCTTCAACTTGTCGTTAAAATTCAGGCTCATCTCCGAGCATCGGGCTACAGTGTAAATAGCTTCGCGCCCTGAGACATCCTCCCATTCTAGTTCTTTGCCTGTCTCTTAAGCGGGGAAATACAGGAGGTTCGTCACTCGAAGGAGGAAGGTTGATCTAGTTGATATCCAGCCGGAACAGCATGTAATCATTGATTGGAAATCAGTATGATCAAAAGGTATCAGTCTTTACACATAGATCAGCAGAGCACGCCATGTTGCCATAGATGATGGGTGTGACACCGATCAGTTGAACGTGACGAGCACGTCGAAGCATTACTTCAGAGAATGTCACGCCCCTGCAACCAATTTCTGTAGAACCTTTCCAGGGATCGTAATGCTTGTATTGTAGAACTACTCGTGAGCGATGTGAATTCTAAGTGAAAGGACGATCAAAGAGGCGTTAGGCAATGCAAGAGCTTCGTTAAAGAATGGCGCTCAAAAGGAATGGAACGTGCAAGGCTCAACTACACTGTACAGTATGTTCGTAAACTACAGTAATTACCGTTGTTCAGCAATCCTACACACTTGAAAGAGTTGGAGAAGAAGTGAAAATTGATAACCAATGCTGTTCATTGCAAGTAAGTAAATCCTCTACATTCGATATCTGTCCCAGCTTCGATCCATCTTACTAAACGCCATAAACGCCAAAAGCCTCAGTGCCACTTACGCCTCCCCTATGATGGAAAACAAACAACGACAACGATCAGACCTGAACCAAATGTAGCTTCATTGCTCAAACTCCAGCACCTTCGAGGCCGTGCTCGCGCCACTTACGCTCCGTGATCGCCCATCATCACCACTGGCCGGGCTCAAAGAGACTTGCTTGCTCACGCCTTCCTGGCCGCGAATGCTCGCCGCCTCAGCATCTGCGCCTTCGAGCAAGTCTCTATCCTCAGAGCGAACGCCGGGACGTTCGGCCCCCGAAGTACGTGCATCGTAGCCCTCGTCCTCGTCGTCGTCTTCTTCGTTAGGTCTATACACGGCATTCTTCTCCAATTCCTTCTGTGCTTCATCCATGCGTCTGCGAACCTCAGCGGCCACGCGCATACCATCCGTGACGATGTTGTCCAGAACTCCACGCAGACCTTTCCCTGGTGGCACAGCTCCAGCTGAGCTGGTACCTCCGATGCCACCCAAACTACTTTGGCCTGCTGTAGCAGATCGACCGAAGCCGATGTTGGAGAAAGTTGTAAGACTTGACGAAGGGCTGTTAGCGGAGAGGCTATTTGAGATGCGAAAGGAAGCTGGAAACGATGATTCGAAGAATTGCTCTAGAAGTTCGTCCGCGAGAACTACCATACGGAACGTAGGCAGAGTTATGTGCAAAGGTTTTGCGGGGTCGAGTGCTGCATTTGCGGCTTCGGCTTTAGCTTTAGAAACGCGACGCTGGTCATTTGACAAGCCACCAGAAGTAGGAGGCTGTTTGGGGAGACCCGGTGACTTTTTGGCTGCTTTCTCGGTGCCCAGGTCAAGGAGATCTTCCTCTTCATCGCTGTCATCCCCAATCTCGAAGCTATCCGGATCACCTACCTCCGGATCTTCTGTTTTTGAATTACCGTCGTCTTGCTGATTATGTGGATGATCAGGATCCGCATATTCGAAGCAGCGTCTGATGAATGCACTGACGCTGTTCAAGAAGCGCTCTTGTGTTGTACCTTGAGGAACTTGAGGGTTGTTATTACCAGCTTCATATTCGCTCAGGCCAACCATGGACGTGGATGGGGTCAAGGATCCGGCTAGACCACGACGAGAGAGGAAGAGTAATGCTTCGGAGATCCGGAGAATACCTTCTCGGTCAACCTTTCCGTCTCCGTCGTCATCGTAGAGTTCAAAAAAGTATGTGATGCTGCCCATGATGTCTCCCTTGCCCTTGATGTGTGCGATACCGGTCACAACATCCTGCAGCGTCAAGGCCGAGTTCATACCGACATCCCATCGTTGAAACAAACGCCTCATAAACTCGTGATCAGCTGGTTCTGGATTTCCAGCACCCCAAGGTGAGAGAAAATTCTCTCGGCGACGAGTGCTATTACCAAAATATGAATGTTTTTCTTGGCCAGTCGCGAGGTCGGCATCCTGGGACGAAGGAGAATCCGTGATAGCCCACTTCGATATGCCTGCAAGGAACTCTCGAAATCCGTTGTAGTCCATAAGGGTTGGACTGGGTCCCAAACCCACTCGCCCCTTTTCAATGTTTTGAGTTTCGCCCAGTCCACTCACAACTTCTGCGGCTCTGGTTTTGCTGGCCTTCTTCCGCCTCTCCGCCTCATCCTGGATCATCTGGCTTCGTTGTTGCCGCTCATACAAAATTCCGTAGAATCGGTCGTATAAGGCTCCTAGATCCTCGACGCTCAGTCGTTTGCTGTCTGGCCCCAGGTTCCGTATCGAGGTTCGTTTTGCAAAGCTCTCGATATTGTTCAACACAGCGTTCTTATGCTTCATGCGTTGATCCGAAATGCTGCTTTGCGTGATTCCAGAGAATTCCTTGAACGCGACGACCATGAGCTCCTGGAAACGTGTAACAGCTCGCAGTTTGGCATTCTCTGACTTCGGATGTGCGGACTCGTCCAGCTTCGAAAAATAGCTCTTCAGGACAGAAATGAAGGCGCCGTCATCCGTGGCATCTAGAAGTTCTTCTCCGTTGATTCGTAGGATCGCTAGTCCAACTTGGAAAAGTACCTTTGGACCCTCTAAGAAGAAGACATCTAGAACACGAAATGCAAACACGAGTGGCATGGAATTAATGTATAGTGAAAGGAACCAGGGAAGAGACACAACCGAAAGCTGAACGTCCGACTTGACGAGATGATCCCATAGGATGGGCATGGTTTTTTCTACCAGAGATTCGAAGACTCGTTGATCCAGCAAGGTGCCATACATCGTCGTCGAATAATATCCAGGGAGCAAGCGGTCGCAAAGGGTGCGAAGCAGGAAGAATGCTTGCGTTTCAGACATGTAAATGAGGAGGGCAGCTACGACAATGTTCATAGCTTGGCAATATCCAACTTCCGCATCGATCCAACTGTATGCTGTGAGCACCCTCCGAAGACGTACGATTCCCTCTTCGCTTTGAAAGCCGGGATATTCTGGCAGACTTCGGTTTAGATCCTTCTCGATTTCGTCGATTGCGAGGGATTCCCGGCCTTCGTACTTTGCCAGCGTGTCTACAAACAGTGTAGGTTCCTCTAGGCGTAAGAACAGGGCTCCCGATGTCTGCTCCCATATCTCTCCTCGTAGTCGATTCGGGAGCCCCACTCGAATGAGCTTATGGAAGGTAGGTTGCCGTATCAGGGTAACGTTTCGCCCGTTTTCTCGAAGATATTCTCCCCACAACCTCATCTTGCTTCTATCCCGCAGTTTCCTCGCATCGCCCGGGTATCGAAATATCATGCCAAGCCCCGCGTCCGGAATGTTTGCAGTTTTCTTCTCGCCAGAAAGGAGATGCTCTGAGTAGCATTCGGCGACTACCTTCTTGAGCTTTCCCACTTCTGCCACGCCATGCTTGAGGCCCTTCTTCAGCCCGTCGCAGAACCTCTCGCAGGCTTGCCGACTGGCGGCTAGCTGCACGGTGATCTTTTGTTGATTCGCATGATTCTTCGACCCCTCCGTCGTACTCGGGCTGCTAATCCCATTCCACGTCGTGATGGCCAGGGCAAACTAGACACGTTGTCAGTTTCTGCGGGCAGGTGCAGGGCTGCGACAAGTACCTGGAAGTTTTGGCTATGCAGCCGCTCCACACGCCGAATCGCACATAGGGGGAGCGTGAAGCCATTTCCTCCCGGCCCGGCGCCGTGTGTTTGCCCGGTAAAGCCCGAGGATGTGCTGGTGCTGGCGGTCTGCAGGAAGCTGGTGGGTTGTGTTGAAAAACAGAGGTAGCTCTCGCTCAAATGAAGCTTTCCCACATAGTGATAGCCTCGCTCACGGTCTCTGTCCTTCTCTCCTTGTGTAGCATTCGGGGAATAGGTAGCCGGCGGAGAGATTGTGAGCTCCGCGGTGATCTCTTGAAGCGGTGTCTGGGAGTCGGGCAGTCGAAATTGATGGCGGAAGAGCGTGGACTTGGCCGGGTTGCGGTCGGACGCAGAGATGTTAAGGGCTTGAACTGGGTCAATAAGGGACTGAGCCTTCTGCACAATGCTGCTGAGGTTGAACATCGTTCATGATTCGGTGGTGGACAGAGTTCTGGTAGCTCGCTCGAGTTTTCGATGTCATCCCGCTGCTTGAAGCGAGGGAGGTTGCCCGCATGGACACGAGGCCGTTAGCGCGTTGGAGCCGACCGGGCCAAAAGGCACGACAGGACCCTTTTTTCCCCTTATGCCACTTGCGATCTTTGCTATGCTATTCGGACCATTGCTCCGATATCAAATTCTCAGCGGGAAACTTCAGAGTGTCGAATACAGAAAACGTCTCTTGCTTGCCCACTGCGATTACATCCGATTTCCAAACAGCATCTGCACGTGTCCAGAAATGCCCTTGATCACAATAGATATTACGTTTCGACAGCGACGGACTACATAGAAGTGATTATTGGTGAGCACATCAATCTTTCGCATTGGATGAAAATTATAGGTAACAATGAGATTCCATTGCTGTGCAATGAGCCAGGTTCGTCAAGCCACACATCCCCATACCATTTGGACAAGTCTGTCTATTGACCTATCCACCGTTACTCCTGAATTCAACGCCATCCCGCTCCGAATCGCGTCTCCGAACCAATCATTTGTTGTAGTAATCTATCGCCTCCGTAAACATCTTTTCAAAGTCGGCCCTATGATTCTCTGCTTTTCCTTAAGACTAGAGCGTGGAAATTTAGCGATGACATGACAAGGCAAAGATCGGGACCTATTCCAGGGTATGCCTGTGGTACTTACTCCTTGTCTTTAGAATAAAAAGCCAACAGGCGCCAGTACTCATCTTGAGTCATTTCAAGCTGTTCGACAAAGAATTGCGCCATCGAAATGCCCTTGACCTTACGGAACTCCCCTCTCTTGTCCTTCAAATTTTGAAGGAATTTCAAGGTTTGGGATTTGAGTAAGTTGATCGTGTCCTGAGCAAAGTGAAGATCTATATTGTCAGGTGACATTTCTTCTTGGACACTTGCAATCGCATCGACGTAGTCGAATGTAAGAGAATCCACAGTTGTGAGAATGCGAATTGCTCCCATGACCCCCTCACGTTCGAAAGGACGAGATGTCAGTGTCAATTCGTTCAATTTTTCGACTTTCTCTTTGATGACATCCAAGTTATCGGAAATCGTAGGGAACCCTCGCTTATTTACGACTAAGGCGGTAGTGACAGAGATGAACAAACACAGTAGGTAGTGGATGGCAACCATTTTCAATATCTCGACGAAACAGCTGAAAAGTTCGTTCTAGGCCGAATTGATGAGTTGGTTCCCAGGAGGGAAGACCGGTCTTTATAGCACTCTCAAATACTCTCCAACCTGTGCAAGCACTTACTGGCCTTGGGAGAATATTGGCACAGTTGGGTCAAGACTGTCGTCAACACTTACGCATACCTTGATGGTGTTGCTATAGGATTGCATGGCGACCCCGAAAAGGTCACACGCAATTGCGAGACTAAATGAGTAATACTCTAGATCCGTTATCTCAATATCGCCGTTACAACTGCACTCTCGAATCCTGTTCGAGGATGTCACCACAAGGTGTCGTCCGGGGGGTCGATGGTCAGCCACCTTCCTGTTTTGCTCGCGGCTGGCTAACAGTCAACACCTGAATCACGATCTTTCTTGTGATAATCGCGTCTTTTGCGATCCGAGTTTATAGATGATTTGACGCTCTGGTTGTGCGGAGGGTACCACTAAGGAGACGAGAGAAAGCAGGGAGCAAATTGAGCATTTTAGAGCAACTTGTCCAAAATCAATCTTGGCTCGAGTGGATCATTTAGATAAGAGTATATATGTAAGTTTAATGGCGAGTCATGGCTTGGTGAATCAAACACCTACACAGGATTTCTGGTTGAAGATAACCTTAAATCTGACGTGTTTGTTTGTTTGCAGCTCACACCCAAGCATTCAACCTCTACACTATGCATACTTGTTTGCATTGTATCAGTAAACCCGCGCTTGTTTATAATCCACGATTGATTCGCACGCGTCTGACATCTGCAACACAGGCCAAGCCCTTTTGGGTCCTTTTATTTTCGTAATGTATCATCAGTGAGGAAGGGTTGATGTTTGCAGAGGGCGGCAGAATCGCGACCTTTTCAGGCTGTGGGCACATTCCCATACGCCGAGTCCTACCTGATAGGAACGATTCCTCAAACCCAAATAAGCAACTCCATGGATCAGGCGAGTACTGCGGGATAGAGATGTGCCGCCGTAGGAAGACCAAAAGGAACAGCAAAACATCACAACACTGTCGGATTGCAGGAGCGAATTAACATAGTTGCTGATGGATTTAGAAATATGAATCAGCACAATTGTGTGCCCAAATTTCGAACACATGCTAATTGTGATCTTGAGCTGTATTGGACTAAAGCACTTGCACCGTGAAGAATACTAGAGCCATGGTTAGAAACATCAAAACGGGGCCTCAATTTGTAGTGGGGATGTGTTGAATCCTCCGGTGACTTCGTTAATTATCTAATGCCAAATACGATTTCATCGGATGGCATCGGGATCGGCACCCGTTCCCGCTTCTTCAACCCGGCCCGGGTGAGTGATTGCGTAGTGGCAAGCTTTCGTGGCAGGGAACACGTTTGATGGTTGAGATAACATGTCATTCACGGAGAACGGCCAAACCAGGGGTCAGACCCTATGGGCATTAGAGTAAACAACTAAGGATTCGAGCCTGCTGAAGGTGTGGGAAAGCCAAGCAAGAATGCGTGCCAAATCTCAACGGTACCTTCGATTGGGAATCGGTGAACCCCGATCGCTGCGACACAGGTGGCCGCCCATAGCCTACAGCTTCTCGGAAACGACCGATAGAAGAAAACCCCCGCGTGATGGTGTCTGTGATAACGCATGCAGATACCTTTGGCTGGGATCCCGTCTGATGTTCCCGCTACGACTTTTCGGTGGAAAGCAGTTGTGACTGCTGCTTTGCACCAAAATGCTACACGTCAAGAAGCCTTGGGCTGGAAATCTGATGGAAGAATGCAGGACACGCCTCTACAGTACTTCACGGTAAAAAAAGCGTATATCTGTTACAAGCTTTATCGATGCATGTCCCGCAGACGGTCTTTTTGCAGTAAGATCGAGCTCCACCTTACCATTTATCAGGTACTATTACCAGACAATGGGAAGCCCTTAAGATATGAATGTGTTGTCCTTGGCCAGACCTTTGATATGATTCTTGGTGTTCATCGAAATTACACTTCTAACGGTCGCCCCAAAATCTGGCTTCATGGATCTGGTAGGGTAGCCGATCAACAATACAAAACCCTTAGCAGAATGGCGAGAAGCTCTCGCTGGCTTTTTCTCCTCATCGACAATATGAGATATCTCAATCCTGATGGAAATCTTCACAGTTCATCTGGAGAAGCAAGTCACTCCCTTAGATATAGAACCACATCGAGCTCAGGCGAAGTAAGCCCGTAATGTACATCTCTCCCCTCGATAAAATCTGCGAATGCATCTGGGGGTGAGGGGATATGAAAGTGGTGGGATGCTATTGCCTCTTGCACGACCACAAAATGTAGTTCCGGAGGTGAGTGCGGCTCTCGATGATCCTAACTCAAGGTCGATCTGGGTTCGAGTATTTGACATGCGACATTCATATTCGATCAAGTAAGTGATTGATCCACTCAACAGAAAAATAGTTGGTCCAGTTATCGCTTTACACATCACTCCAACGAAAAACAAGCACGTGTCAGCGCGACAAGTAAACAAAGCCTTTTGACGCGAACGTTGTCCACATCATTCAACATGTCACGAAGGCAAGTCCCAGCATTCCCGACCTACTCCATTGCTTGAAGGTGTAATGACATTGTGAAGGTCCTCCTTGACCCGTTCCAGGAACAGCCTCGGTCAGCACATCGCACCCGCCACGACCTTCACTCCCTTTGCCTCCCTCCCCCTCGAAGTCCAAGTAGGCATATGGGAGTTTGGATGCGAGGATTACGCCAGAAGCAATGCCCGAGTACAGACGGTCGCAAAAGATCGCAGACCCAAGCGGCCCGACGAAAAGCCCCCGTCCGAGCCGGCCGAGCTTCGAATTCTCGCCCCGCAGAGATGGCCCGTACCACCCATCCTGCACGTCTGCCAGGCCGCGAGGGCTGTTGGGTCGAGGCACTGGACACGGTTCCCCGGTGCCGATGTGAATCGTCCGTGCAAGAGAGACGGGACGTTCATTTATGTGAACAAGGAGCACGACACGATCTATTTCGCAGACGGGCTGCTGGAAGACTTCCTCTTCCTGAGATGCATCGACTGGGCCGCGCCGCTGGACTCCGGCCTGCCCAAGACCGAGTTCAACGATGCTTATGACGAGTTCTGCAAGCTGCTGGAAGGCGTCAAACACTACGCCCTGGATTTCTGGACCTGGCTGGCAGAGGTTGTCAAAGCGGGCTGCTTGTGGATGTCGTTTCTCTGCATCGCAGGCAACGAAGACTTGACGATCGTCATCCATCCTCTCTCTCCGGACATCGATGCCGCCGCCGCGCCCTTGAGCTATGTACCCATTATGAAGGAGATCACGCCCGGGACGACTCGTGCCGAGACGGTCGATCTCATGCTGCACCACATCAAAGACAGTGCGGATTATTCCGAGGGTGCCAAACCGCGGGATCCCAGAGACACGCAACTCTTAAAAAGGGGCTGGGAAGCCAGCGAGGAGCCGTACAAGGAGTACATGCCGAATCTGAAGGCTCTGGCCGTCATCCGTCAACCTGGCTATCAGGAAGACGACGAGAATGGGGCGAAGGACAAGGCATACTTGGAGAGGGTTCGCAACCAATGCCGGTATCATCGACTCAAAGCCAGCCTGGAAAGCATGAGTTACGAACAGCATAATCTGCGAATTCAGATGAAGGAGGACGAGACGCCATTTCCCGACTTCACTATCCGCATGATGGGAGGAATCCGCTACGAGTGAAAAATGCTCGCTCAGCCGATATCATTTTTGACGCTCAGGGATGACTGGATCTGTGGAGTTCCGGTTGCGGCATTGACGATGCCAACTTGCGCATCGAGGCGTTTGCATGCGGTTCCACCCTGCAGCAGTCTTTCTCTTATGAGATGTAGAAATCCAGGCACGTCTGCCGTGGCCTCGCTATGCTAGCCCGGCCTTACCATAGATACCCACACCGTATTTTAGCTGCCTCCGCCCGCTCGGGCGTCGAGGAGTATTTTGTTCCCTGGTTGGGTCTCGGTCACACATGCGTCCTCCTCGGAAGTCATCTCCTAGAGGTGTGCCGACGCGTAGCCTCAGCCAAGAAAGAATCACGACACGGTCAAGACATACATAACCTAATACCAAGCCTTCTCTGTTATTGATCCATGCGCGCAGTGTCTTTTTGTGAATGTTCCTCTCTCACATCTCGCCGTTCACCACTTCTCCCCCACCCGAAAACACGTCATCCGTGGTGCAAAATTCGGGTGTTTTGCGTGGCACATCAACACCAGCAGCGCACCGCGTCGGAGTCATGGGATGGATCGTCCCTGGGAGTTGAGTCAGTCACGGGATGGGAGACTGGGGGGGCAGCGAGTGAATGGGATGAGGTGGCCGAGGTTGAGTTGGGCTCCGACGTGCTGGCTGTGATTCCATGAGCGGTGGAAGGAGAGGTTGGGTTGGGTGTGTGTTGCTCATTTACTGGCAGGCGCCCAAAGTAGCATAAGTACCACAAGTACTGTAGACAGGAATGGACTGGACATCCACCGCATTCTTCAAATACGCGCGCGCCTTCACAGTTGCACCTCGAAACTCCACTCTACCCACCTGACCATCTATTCCGCGGACGAAGGACGAAGAGCCATCACCGCGTTCCTCCAGCCAATATTCCCTCCCCATCATCGCGAACCCCTGTTTCTAATTCGAGATCCGCAACCCACCCCGCGACCCGGCGCGTCACCCACATAACTACGGCCTCCGCGCCCCGAGGGGACGTTCGAGAGCAACGGGAGCGATGGCGAACATCCGCGGCCACGAGCTCGCGCCCTCTTACCTCGCGCAGGCCTTCTTCCGCTTCGTGCAGCTGGTGCTCGCCCTGACCGTCGTGGGCTTGTACGGCACCGATTTGAACCGCGCGCACAAGGCCGGGAAGTACAGCGATGGGAAATGGGTTCGTTTCTCCCCTTCTCCTCTCCTCTCCTCTTCTCCTCTCCTTTCTCTCCCTTCCTCGCCGGCCACGCCCAACATCACACGCGCGCAAAGACCGCACACACGCTGACGCGCCCGACGCAGGTCTACGCCGTCGTCACGGCCTCGCTCTCGGCCGTCACGGCCGCCGTCTACCTCGTGCCCCTCGCCTCGCGCGTGCCCTTCCTCTTCGCCTGGGACGCGCTCCTCTTCGTGCTGTGGATCGCGCTGTTTGGCGTCTTCGGGCAGATGTACATCCCCGAGCACGCCGAGGGGAGCGGGGGCGTGCAGCGGATGAAGAACGCGGTGTGGGTCGACTTGACGAACGCGATGCTGTGGCTGGTGAGCGCCGTCGGCGGCGGGGTGTGGGCGAGGGGCGCGGGGAGGACGAGGTGGACGGGCCGGGCGAAGGTTTGACGGGGAGGGCGAGCATCGGAGCCAGGGAAGGGAAGGGAAAGGGGGGAGGGGAGGGGAGGGGAGGGGACTTGCGATACCCAGAAATGATGATGCGAGGGGAGATGCTTGAGCAGGAAGGGGTTTGATAGGCGTTCATGCATGGCTTTTGTCCGGGGGGGGGGACTTGGGTGCTTGGTACAGCACCTTACCGAACCATTCTATTTTGCGAGTTCTCTTGGGCGACGATACCAGTATTGTTTTTATTTTGGGCGCATCGCATCGCATCGCATCGCATCGATCCCTCCATCCTGTACCGAGAGAGATAGGCAACAGAAATCCCTTTCATCACTTCACTCCGGGGCTTTTTCGCATACTTTCAGACCGAAGTGAGATTTCGATGTCCTTCTTCTTCCTCTTCTTCTTCTTCTTCTTCTTCTTCTTCCTCTTCTTCCTCTTCCTCTTCTTAGCACAAGCGCTCCTCTCATTGACTCGACTCTCCTTCAAACGCGTACCAGAGTCACGTGAGATACTCACGGGACCGTCGCCGACGTGGTGGACACGACCGTATGTATGTACCTACATATGTAAGGTATGTACTTTGCCTTTGCTTTCGCATGCTACACACAGTACACACACAGTACATACATACCTATGTACAGTACATACATACATACATAGCTATGTACAATATGTACAGTATGTACATGCCACCACCGCATCAAGCTACTGTACCTCCTCCTCCTCCGCCGTGGCGGCGGCGGCGGCTCCAGCCAGCCATTGTGGTGGTCCTCTCATCATAGGTGGGTGGTGATCATCGGGTGCCGAGAATCTATCTGCGTTGGGTCGTGTTGACCTCTCGTGCGTTGTCACGGGTTGGCTAACTGTATGTGCTGTGTGTAATGTGTGTACTGTATGTACTGTATGTACTGTATGTACTGTATGTGCTGTGTGTGCTGTGTGTACTGTATGTGCTGTATGTACACACATATACTGTACACACAAGAGGAAGCTGGGTACTGTACTGTACTGGCAAGATGTGAAACCTACAGTACAGGGAGGGTCCCATCTACAGTACACATATCGATCCTTCCCCTCCTTCCATGCTATGTACAGTACATACAGTGCTACAGTACTACTGTATGTGGCATACGCACAGCACATTTCTGTATGTATGTATGTACCTATGTATGTATGTATGTACGGTACGGTACAGTACAGTACCTACTTTAGGATATAGGGCATGTTTCATCCCACGCGCGCGCGTGCCGCTTCCTGCCGGCTCTCTCTCTCTCTGCGTCTTCGTTTCTTTCACATGCCTGCCAGCCTGCCTGCCTGGCTGATGCTGAAGTGCAGTGCGTGTCCCACGGCCCCCACCATCCGGCAGAGGCGGGTACGTGCTGTGCTGTGTGTACTGTGTGTGCTGTGTGACTGTGTGTACTGTGTGGTATGTACTCTACACATACTGTAGGACGTCCGGTGTTCCTTTGATGGGGTGGGATGTTGGGTGGGGGGGGAACGTGAAGGGCATCCTGCGCCACGTCGAGGGAGGCGAGTAGGAGCACGATGACAGGGGCGTGACTTATGTACAGAAATACGGTGCAGGAACTTGGAATTAAACTTTGACTTTGGGACTTTGACTTTGGATGTGACGTTGACTTTGGACGTTGGGAGTGGAATGGAAACACGAGGGATGGAAACGGGGACCCGATGACGTCGCGGCGGGTGTCACGGTGGGCTCCCGGGGTGTGAGTTGTACAGAATGTACATACGGTAGTGTTGTATTGTAGGGACTGTAGGTACGTACCGTGCCGCACAGTACTGTACCGTTGATATTACTTCACGAGAATTACTCCGTGGTGCGCCTCGCGGAGGGAAGGATGGGTGGCAAAGAAGATGCGACACATACAGTAGCCACGAGAATAGGCGATGCCATGTTGGTGGGTCATCGATGGATGACCTACCGCTCTTGGTACGGTGCAGTGCAGTGAGTACATACAGAGCAGGACAGTACATAGGTGCTGTACACGATCAGCTTCCCCTTCCCTTCTTCTCACCCCTTTTCTTGCCTTCCGCGATTGCCAGTCGGTAGGGACTGTAAGAGCGACACTGACTTGCGTCGCGGTATCAACCCGGCACGGACAAGTTGGCTTTACATACATATAAGGACGGGCCCACGCCACTGCGGCATCCGACGGTCGACAGGAAACCACTCGCAGTGCAGACCGAGAGCCAGAGAGCCAGACAGCCACCGCCTCAGCCACAGCCACAGCGACCGCCACCGCCACAACCACCGCCACACGTGCATCCACTCCGCGAACGCCTCTTGGGCTCACTCATCCTCGCTCCACTTTGGGTCAAGCTGCAACATCCGCATCGAACGACGACGACGACGAGACGCAAACCTGCGCGCTTCCGAGGCGGGCATCGGAAGGGAGAGATAGGAGAGACGGGCGCGGAAGACCACGGTGCCACGCCGCTCGAGCACCACACGCAGACCCGGCACGGCCAACGCGAGCTGAAGCCCCTCGACTCGTCTCGGCGCGACGGTCGATCGGCGTGCTCCCCTCGCTCGAGCAGGCTCGCCCTCCCTCGAGCGCAGTCCCTTTGGACCACGATCCGGGCTTCCGGTGCCGCCGTCGAAGCTGCGTCCCGGAAGGTCTCGAAAGCACAGAACAGTCCCGCGGCCCCGTCCCGGTTCCCCCGGTCGACGGCGGCAGACCGGTCGCGCGCGATTCTGTCGTCGCCACCGAGGCCGCGAGAACAGGCCAGACCAACCGCTGAGAAGGGAACACCCGTCAAACCACCATACCACGATCGTCATCATCATCATCATCATCATCATCACCAATACACCATTACCACCACGATGGCCAGCCGCTCCTTCAAGCCGGCCTCGTACTTGGCGGCCGCGGGCAATCGCAGTCCCCGTCAGCGCCCCCAGTTTACCCGGACGAGCAGCACGGCGAGCACGCAGAGCAGCAGCACCCTGAGCACCACCAGCGACGACGCCTTGTTCGCCGCGCTGAAGGGCTTGCATCTCGATAGCGAGGTGCCGTCGCGATCGACGACGCCGGGTAGGTTCTCGCTTCCTTCTTTTCCTTCTTTTCCTTCTTCTCCTTTTTTCGTTCGTCTGGTCGTCGCCGTGGATGGCGGGGTGCGGGAGCGTGGCACCGTCCCACCGACCCTCACCCGCCCTGCGGGCACCGCCCACATGGACCGTGGACCAGGCGCAGGGCGAGAGAGAGAGAGAGAGAGAGACAGAGAGAGAGACCGAGAAAGCAGCACCAATCCTCGGTCCTGACCATGATGCTGATGGATGTCGGTGTGTTCATATAGTCCACCAGTCGCCGACCCTCCCCCCGTCATCCGACGCCACCCCCTCCACTTCCACCTCCATCGCCACCACGCCCGGACGAAAGAGAAGTCAACCCATTGCGATCGAACTGCCGTCCAGAGGAACTGCCGCCTACACTCCCCTCAGCGCGCGCGGGGATCTTCCTGGGTATGTTGATTCCCTGGTCCCCTCCCCCCCCCCCTGCCTTGTCTGCGGCGTGCATCAAAACTCTGGGGAAGCTGGGGTAAAACCAACTCGGGCTGGACTCATGACCCGCTTCGTCCGGGGACCGCCAGGGTGACTAGCCGCTCTGCATCACATGTCATCACTGATTGGTCTCGGCGTCATGGATCGGCTCTTCTGCCGGCCTTCAGCCGCAACGGCCATACATAAAACTTCTCGAAGTCCCATCGAAGCATGGCTAATCTCCCGGCAGAGGATACTTCCCGCACCACGGCCACGAAGAATCGACCACCAGACACTATCGTCCACACCCTTTCTCCAGCAACTTCCCCTCGTCCTTCAAAGACGACAGTCCAATGAGGATGCCGACCAACTTGACTCCAGCCTCCTCCGAGACCACGCCCAAGTTACCGACCAGCATGCTCTCCGGCCCGCGCTCCCCTGGTCTCCCCGAAAGCCTCATTTTTCCCACGGGCAAATACCACCCCTCGAACTACAAGTCGCCCGACGGATCCGGGGTCTCAACACCTACCGTCTCCCTTGCCCGCACTTCTCTCAGCCCTACCAACCTCTCCATCCCGCCCCGGTCCACCAAGCACTCCAACAGCAACCGGCCCGGCCATGAACGGAAGTCCTCGGACGTCAAGCGCAAGCTGCAGCAGTACCAGCGAGACATGATCGTCCAAGCCCAGTTCTCGGCGTCTACTTCGCAAGGCAAATTTCCAGAGCCGTCGAGTCCACGTTTGTTGCCGTTGGGAAGTCCGGGCCCGATCACGCCATTCGAGTTGGAGGAGGCGGATGGCTACATGGTCGCGGGGAGCGCGGCCGTGAGGAAGGAGAACGAGAGACAGATTGGGTTGATGCTCAACGAGCCCTACGGAGGCAAGGCTGCGCCCAAGTAGAGGCTGCTGCATGGTGGTGTATGGGTCCATGTGTGGTGATGACGAGCAACGCGTGCGTGCACCGGCTGGCCTGGGATCCTTTCGATGGCTCGCTGGACGATTCACCGCTTCTCCATCCTACACCCCCCCCTTGGTTTTATTTATCGGACACGACTTTACGGCCGCTCTTGATCGACTAGACTGGACTCGACTCATTAAAAACACACCAAGTGCTGGTGTTGGCTTTTGCTTTCTTGCATCGGTTTCTGTTTTCTTTTGTGTACAGGCTGGGCTACGGTGTTTTGGAGCTGCCTGGCAGGTCCGGGCCGACTAAAATGGACTACCCTTTTGCTTTCACTTCCATTGCGTCGTGGGCGGGGATGCGGCTGAGGGTAGGGTACTGTAAATGACTGGATTCAGGGTCGGTTTGGCTTCACATGCCTTGTTTGGAGACAGCAGCTGGGTATACATCCATCCCAGCCCTGGTCCTGGTCCTGGTCCTGGTTCCCTGGGTGGATGGAAGTGGATCGTGGGTGGGTGGGCTTGAAAAGAAAATCGCGTGTTGAACGGTCACCTTGGCTCTGCTTGTCCTGGCTTGTATTGGCCTGTATTGGCCTGTATTGGCTTGTATTGGCCTGTGGTCAATTGGATCATTAGAGTAAGTTAGAAGAGTAGTGGATAGAGCATAGGAATGGAAACGAGAGTATTGTATAAATGGAAACGCGTGTTGGTTGTGCATTTGTGAGTGTGATGCGTGAGTCGACGAGAGGTCGCGGTCGAGTGGAGGCGTTGAGGCATCATTTTTTCGACCTTCACGCACCCGTGAAACGCAAAATCATTTTTTTCCCCCCTTTCTATTGTATTGTACCAGATCGGTCAATCTTCCAACACACGTGAGGCTGTCGCACGGCCCACTGAAAATCCCTCTTACTGTATTTACTGTACTATATATATATTTGTACCTTATGTATGTATGTATATGTACCTATGTGCCTTCGGGATCGATGTCTTAGCGCGCGTCCTACCCAATGCCACCCCCACGACGTGCTCCGCTCGCTCGTCACGTGGTATGTACTGTACTGACTGTACTGACTGTACTGACTGTACTGACTGTACTGACTGCACCGTACTGTACTGTACTGTGCTATAGCCCGAACCTTGACCTCCGCGCACCAAAGCATACACAACACAACACGGCCAACGTTCCACCCCGGCGAGACGGCCTTCACCATGGATTCGGCGACACAGCGAGAGGAGACGTTGGAGCAGAAGGCGCGGCGCCAGTTCGACGCCCTCGTGGCCCGGGGCCACCTGCTCTGGCGGCCGACCGTGCCGCAGCGGATCCGCTGCGAGCCGTTTGATGTACGTCTACCCAGGTGCCTGCCTTTTCCGTTTGTTCGTGGGGGTGTGTGTGTTTGTTTTTGTGGTTATGGTGGTGGTGTTATTGGTGTTGTTGTTGTCGTCGTCGCCGTGAAGCGAGAAAGGGGGTTTTGGGGTATCGGTCTATCTGATATACATACATCAAGATACCATCCCGCCCTCTATTCCCGCGGCCCCCTTCCCCTCCCCTTCCCCTCCCCTCCCATCCCTTCCTTTCTCACCACACACACACCCACCCACCCAGCCCTCGCGCGCCCGCTAAACGCAAGCCGCGCCCGCCGCACAGTTCCAGTTCCGGGCCGCGGCCAGCCTCGGCGGCAAGCCGATCCTCGCGGCGGCCGACCCGGCCCGCTCGCAGGCCAGCCAGCCCTTCGCCGACGCCGACGCCGACTTCCGGCTCGCGGCCCCGGGCCCGGCGCACTCCCTCATCCTGAACAAGTACTGCGTCGTGCGGCCGCAGTACCTGCTGCACACGAACGTCTTCGAGCCGCAGGCGGACCCGCTGACCGAGGAGGACCTCGCCTGCGCCTGGTCCGTGCTGGCCCGCCTCGAGAGCAGGCACCTCGTCATCTACAATTGCGGCTTCGAGGCCGGCAGCAGTCTGGGACACAAGCATTTGCAGCTCTTGCCCCGGCCGGAGGACTGGGAGTTGTTTCCTGATGGCTTGGGGATTGATGGTGGTGCGTCTTGGCTTTCCTCTTTGGTGCTCTCTCTTGGTTCTCTCTTTTGGTGCTCTCCTTTGGTGCTCTCCTTTGGTTCTCTTTTGTTAACTTTTTCTAATTTTTATCTTTTGTCTTGTTTTAAATACATTTTCTCCTACTTTCTCTTTTTCTTTTCCTCTCTCTCTTGGTTCTCTCTCATTAACTTTTTATAATCTATAACTTCTGTCTTTCTCCATCTCTTTTTTCCATTCTTACGTTCTCTTTTTTCTCCCCCCCCCCCTCCTCCAGCCCCGAAACGAAAAGAGAGAGAGAGAACGCACTAACCGTCCCCCAGACACCCTCACGTGCCCGGGCGTTCCCTTCCGCCACGCCGTCAAGCGTCTCCCCGTCGCCCCGTCCCGCGCCGAGCTCATCGGCACCTACACGGAGCTGCTCGCGCGGGCCCGCGTCCGCGAGGCCGCGGGCCACAATGTGCTCCTCGTGAAAGAGTGGATGCTCGTCATCCCGCGCCGGCGCGGCCGCAAGGGCATCTTGTCCGCGAACGCGGCGGCCATGGCGGGCATGGTGTGGGTTGCCGCTGAGGAGGAGGTGGGCATGTGGAGGGAGGAGGGCTGTATGAAGTTGCTGTGCTGGTTTGGGGTTTGTCGATGGGGAGGGGGAGGGAGAGGGAGAGGGAGACGCATGATTGGGAGAATGGGGATCGTGGGCAGGGTGTGCATTGACCGATGGGGCTGGCCAGCAGCTAGCCGTGCTCGGTGTGGCTTCCGTCAAGGCTACGCGATTCATCTGTCTTCTTTGGAGGAAGTACCGTACCGTACTGTACTGTACTGTACTGTACATACTGTACCTAGGTACTGTATATCCGATTAGCCCACGTGGTAGCATTTCGCAGGTGTCTCGGCTGGGCTACATCCCTACCTATACCTACTGAAACCAAAAATGACGGCTGAGTGACAGCCGTCGTGCCTCTGTTGTCTTGATTGCGTTTTACCGGAATTTAAAATCACGGCTGAGTGACAGTCGTTGTGCTTCTGTTGTCTTAATTGCGTTTTTACTGGAATTCAAAATCACGGCTTGGTGATAGCCGTTGTGCTTCTGCTGGCTTAATTGCATTTTTACCGGAATTCAAAATCACGGCTGAGTGACAGCCGTTGTGCCTCTGTTGGCTTAATTGCATTTTTACCGGAATTCAAAATTACGGCTTGGTGATTGCCGTTGTGCTTATCTACCTACCTACCTACCTACCTATGTATGTGCTTACCTACCTATGTACCTACCTATGTACTGACTGTACTGTAACTGCCTTGTATTTGTACTGTGTCACCGGGAAAGCTTTTGGCATTGTCCATTGTGTAAGCGAGGCTTTCGTCGGGGGGGGGGGGGGGGGGGGGGGGGGGGGGGGGGGGCAGATGGGTGAGGGTGAGGGTGAGAGGGAGAGTGAGAGGGAGAGGGAGAGGGAGAGTGAGAGTGAGAGTGAGAGTGAGAGTGAGAGTGAGAGGGAGAGGGGAGAGGAGAGAGTGAGAGTGAGAGTGAGAGTAAAAGCAAGAATAAAAGCAAGAATTAAAGTGAGAGTAAAAGCAAGAATTAAAGCAAGAATACAAGCAAGAATACAAGCAACGAAAAAGCCATTCCCCAACCAAGCATCCCCCGCCACGACACGATCTTCCAAATCCTCAAGCAAATACGCATACCGTCACAATCCTTGAACTAAACCAAACCACACTACGTACCTACAGTACAGTACCGTACTGTCCAACACCGTCGTCTGTACTGTACGTTCTCGTCCGTCTTATCAGCTCTCGTTCGTTAGTCTCGTTCTACTGCACTGTACTGTACTGTACTGTACTGTTCTACTGTGTTATACCTACCTACCTACCTATATAGCGAAACAGCGAAACAGGCTTATTCCAAGGATAGCCAGCTAGCTAGCTAGCTATTTATTTATCCATCGTCCATACCTACCTACCTAGGTAGGTAGGTAGGTACTGTAGGTATGCAACGCCCCCGGGGCACGTCTTCCTCTACTGTGCGTACGACCCATCGGTCACTTGACGAGAACAACACGTCATGTCCTAGCGCACGCACTCACTCACTCAGCACGGCGTTCGTCACGGTACTTACTTACCTACCTACATTTACCTACCTACATATACCTACTTACTTACTTACTTACTGCACATATATACTGCACATATACACAGCACAGCACCAACCAACCAACCATCACCCTCCTCTCGATTCGAGAAAGCCCGATCCATCAGCGACGCCCACGCGTCACGGGGCCATGGTCATCCTTATTCGAGCCAGCAAGACACGGTACAGTACAGCATATATGTGTCTATTCAAGTCGCCCATGACGAAGCTGCCCATGCCTTGCTTGCTCCAGGAAGCCGTTGCACACTTCGTGGCTGTTCCTGCGCGAGGCCGCCACCCCCCCATCCCCCGTCGCGAGCCACAGCGGCAAGAGCGCAGCAGCGGTGTTGGTTTGGTGGTGGTGGTGGTTGAGGGGGGCGTCTTCTTCTTCCTCGTGCGTGGAATGTCTGCTCCCCCCCAGCTCCCCCGAAAAGCACCTGCGGTTCTGGGCCCCGGCTCAGGGGGCTGTGGTGAAGAAGTACCGATGATGAGGTACTGTACAGCTGTACTGTGTACATAGTGTGTACAGTACAGTAAGTATCTGTATGTATGTATGTATGTATGTACTGTACATCATCGAATACCGGTTAGGAGGAAAAAGGCAAGGGGAGGCAGGGAGGGAGGGAGGGAGGGAGGGGAGAGGGGTTGGGAGACGAGATTGCGCGAGTAATGAATGGCCTCATTCTTTAGCCCTTCTCCTCTCTTCCTCTCTTCCCCTTTTTTGTCTTTTTCCTTTTCTTCTTCTCCTTCTTCTTTTTTTTTTGTTTTTCCCGGTAGGGGGGTGGGAGGGGAGGGGAAGCAGCACCCGGAGTAGGGCGAGGTCGACAGAGAAGCCTGTGCGTCGGGAAGTCGGTGAGTGAGGCTCGTCGATGTTTACTTTCTGGCAAGCGAGTCAGTGGTGGGTCCGTGGATGTTCCGGATCCGGACATGGGTACCTGCTGTAGGTACAGTACAGTACAGTATGTACTGTGAGTGTATGTATGTGTGTATGGTGCACACGGTGGGAGGCACGCCGGCCGCCCTGGGACGCGAAAGGCGCTGGCTGCATGATGTTGGATCGCGCGATCGTGGAGGGCTGTCGTCATTCCCAGATTCGCAGGAGTAAGCATAAGAGGGCTGATATCATCTCCCAAAAAAAACAACCTTTTTTTCGACAATTTTTTTTTTTTTTTTTTTTTAGAAGTGAGGTTGGCGTGGTCTGGAGATTCGAAGAAGCTTTGCATCGTCCACCCCGGAAACTCTGGATTTCCCTGCCAAAACTCTTGTCTCCCGGCCCCCAGCCCCCAAGGGGCGAACTACGCTTGTTTCGCCTCAGAGAGATCACAGGGCGCGCGCACTCTTGGGCCAAAGTCGAAGAAGTAAGTAAGTAGTCATGGAGCCTCAAACAGAGACCGACTGACCACACGACCGAGAAGCGAATGGGGCTTTTCCGAGCCAGCGCTGGACCGTCTGTCTTTTTGTCCTCCTGGGCCGATGGCGTCTAACAGTCGATCGCGATCGGCTCTGATTTACTGATTACATGTATGTACCTATGTATGTATGTCTGTATGTATGTACTGTGTATGCACATACATGGTGTTCTGATCGATCGTGTCGCGCCCCCGAAAAAGGGTACCAAGAAACCTTCGTCGGGATGAGCTTATTATCCTCTGTACTGAAGGTAGGTAGGTACCCTCGTTGGCGTGGCGGCCAGACACGTCCGATTCCCCGGCGTGGAATCGGCTCCCGAGCAAAATCACAGTGGGCGGCCTGCCCACAATTCTTCGGCGCGCACTCGAAGTACACAGTACTTCTGCCCAAGGAGATGCGTCGAACGTGCCAGGGTCGGGGCGCACAAGGCGAGCCGGTGGGCGAGACCAGCCAGATGAGGGAATATGGGGGGGGGGGGGGGGAGGGGGAAACGATGTTCTGGATGTATCCACGAGTCACGGGCAAGGAGAGAATATGACGCCACCAAGGCCGTACATCGACTTGGTATTTTTTCTTGTTCGGAAGATAAGTATCGTTTCAAGAGCCTGTGAAACCTGGGTGCGCGTTCCTTCTTTGCAAACGATTTCCACGCTAGGCTGGTGTTCGCGTAGATATTTATATACATATGTTTATGTATACAAACACACACACCCACACACAAGACATCCTCGAGTCTGCGTTTCCCTCCAGGACCAACAGGCTACACGTGCTGAGATTCGCCCTCTCACATCCGCACCATGTCGAGCCTCGCATTCATCCACAGCCGATCCCCGCTGGCCGCCCTCCTCGGTCTCGGCATACTCTACGCCATCACCTGGGTCGTGCTGTGTGTGAACGCCGCTCGACGACGCAGCACCTCGCCCGCGCGTACTGCTGCAAACCCATCGCCTGCTACCCGCACCGCGAGCCCCCCTTCGGCCTCGATGTCTGTCTCGAGAGCGCCTGGCTCCTCCGCAGCGGCCAGCTCATGCCGCGCGTCGCCGCCCGCTACCGCGACATGGGCAAGTACACGTTCGGCATGCTTGCGCTGGGCGATGCCGTCACCTACACGGCCGAGCCGGAGAACATCCGGGCCATGCTCGACACGCAGTTCGAGGACTTCGAGGGCCCGGTGCGGAAGAGCGGGCACGCCATTCCCGCCGTGGACGGGGACCAGACGGGCTGGAGCAGGGCGCTGCTGAGCCGTGCCTTCACGAGACGGCAGGTGCGCGATCTGGAGATGTTCGATAGGCACGTTGGGAGGTTCGTGGCCCGGATCCCGCGGCATGGGCAGACGGTGGACCTGCAGGAACTGTTTTCCATGCTGACGATGGATTCCGCCACCGAGTTTCTGCTCGGCCAGAGCTCGGCTTTGCTGGCCGACGAGGTTGCGCGGGAGCGAGGGCGCCGGTTCCACGATGCGTTCAGTTGCATCGCGGAGTGTGCGGCACTGGAAGTCCGGCTGGGCAAGTTGGCGACCCTGATGATGCCGAGCAGGAAGCTGCGGACAGCCAAGGCATTCGTGTATGAGTACATTGGGGAGCATGTCCGTCGCGCGGTGGAAGCGCGGAAATCCGGACTCGATGCAGAGAAAGAGAAGGGAGAGCAGGGGAGAGCCGGGCCATATGTGTTTCTGGACGAGCTGGCTCAGACGAGTCTCGGGGAGCAGGAGATCCAAGACGAGTTGCTGAGCACTCTGTCTGCGGTGCGAGACAACACGGCGAGCTTGCTGGGCTCGACGTTTCATGTCCTGGCGCGAAGGAAAGACGTCTGGGCGAAGCTGCAACGTGAAGTGGCCAGCCTCGGCAACGAAACGCCAACCTTTGAAAGGCTCCAGAGCATGAAGTATCTTCAGTACACGCTGCACGAAGGTAAGCCCTCCTGTCCTGGCTTCGCTTGCCCAGGTGCTGATGTCGATAGTTCTGAGGCTCCACCCCATCGTACCCAGCAATGGCCGCGTGGCCGTCAGAGATACCACCCTCCCCGTCGGCGGGGGCTCCGACCAGAGAGCGCCCATCTTCGTCCGGAAGGGGATGCATGTCGCCTACCATGTCTACGTGATGCACCGCCGCAAAGACCTCTACGGCGACGACGCGGAGGACTTCAAGCCCGAGAGGTGGGAGACGCTGAGGACGGGCTGGCAGTATCTCCCCTTCAACGGCGGACCGAGGATGTGCCCCGGGCAGCAGTTCGCCCTGACCGAAGCCGCGTTGACCATTGTGAGGTTGTTGCAGGCTTTCAAGGGGGTGGAGCCGAGAAACGAGGTGCCGTTGGCGGCAGAGGTGGCTTTGATCTCGGCGACGAGAGAGGGCTCAAGCTTGCGATGATCCCGGCTTGAGCGGGTACGAGGAGATGGAGGGGGACGTGGCGTTTGGAGAGGTGTTGGGAGGTTTGCGTTCTTGAACATCGAAGCGTGGATGTTTTATACTCTTGATCTTTTGACCGCCCGTCTTGTCCGCAAGAAACAGCAAAATAGTAATGATTCCACGTCGTAAACGCCGAAGAAAAACAGCACCGATCTGGCCAATCAGTACGCCATACACTGAGCTTGATGACTTGTGCGGCGTTCAATCGTGTACTTCAGACTGAACCAGGGCGACGATGTACTGACTGTACATAGCAGGATCAAAACGTGAGTGCTGGACTGAGTGTCAGTGACCAGGTGGGATTTCAGCACAAGAAACAGCCGGTACCAAGCGGTCATCGCAGCCGTGTTCCCCAAATACCGTGCAATGCAAATCATCAATCGAAGGCAACTGAAGTGATAAGTGATGTTACTGTATGTTGACAATCTTCGACAGATACGCGATGTTAGCGGGGGATGCGTCGCATCGCAGCCTCGGCTTGTGCCCCTCCACTTCGTCGGCACTCAGCATGTTCCCCAGCTTCCAGCTCGTCCATCCCATAAGTCGCAAATGTTGCATGCAGATCTACTCCTCCGCATCTCGAACGGGCAGATCTGCTACCGCGGCCGAGTCGACGGAACAAGCGGGGGATGATCAGCCGTCGTTAATTCTGCGCCAGCGCCATGCAGGGATCCATCTGCAGCCAGCGATGGAAAGAAAGTCAGTCAGTCAGTCAGTCAGTCAGTCAGTCAGATAGACGTGAGAGGACGAGGACAAGCAAGACCGAACGACGACGACGACGACGACGACGACGACGACGACGACGACTACGGCGGCGGCGAGGATTGCTTCCGGACACGCTACTTAGCATCAACTCGCGCTGTTGCTGCTCAGGAACTCTCGCTTTCGTGCCATCGTTGGTGGCCGATTGGATTCAACAAGGAGCATCGCGTCGCGTCGCATCGCATCGCATCGCATTGCATCGACATCGACATCGACATCGACCCGTCTGGACCTTGAAGCTCTCTCCGGACCACGGACGCTTTACCTGTACAGCTTCTGGCGAGCCTGCGAACCTGCGAACCTGCGAACCTGCCCCTTCGCGTATCAGAGCGGCAGCGTAGACAGACACAACGACCATGGCGGCTCCTGTGGATCCGGCGACGCGCAAGAAGGTGTTGAAGGTGGTGTTTATATCTCTGCTGCTGGATCTGGTAGGTGTCCTTCCTTGGCGGGGTAGAGGCTTGTCTTCTCCCCAGCTAACACGGCGACTAGATCAGCTTCACATTTATCCTGCCGCTGTTCCCATCGTTGCTGGCATACTATCGAGAGTATGGATGCTCCTCCTCAAAATCAAACCAGGGCAATCACTGATCGGCCACAGTCTCGAAGCGCCCACCCAGTTCAGCAGTTCGAATCACAAGCCCTCGGTTCTCGCGCACATTCTCACATACCTCAATGCCTACAAGGCTTCGTTCGCAAAGCCAATCGATTCGAGATATGACATTGTCCTTCTTGGGGGGGCCTTGGGTAGCTTGTTTTCGTGAGTGGCATACCACATCATATCGACCTTCGGTGTTGCAGGACTGACAGCGTTTCCCAGTCTCCTCCAGGCTCTTGCTTCTCCCATCATCGGAAGCCTCTCGGATCGCTATGGCCGCCGCACTGCTCTCCTGTGCAGCATGTCAGGCAACATCCTCAGCGTGCTCCTCTGGGTCTGCGCCACCGACTTCCGCACCTTCCTACTCTCGCGCGTGGTAGGCGGCCTCTCAGAAGGCAACGTCCAGCTCGCCATTGCAATCGCAACCGATATCTCGGACGAGAAGCAGAGAGGCGCTACAATGGCTCTGGTCGGCATTTGCTTTAGTATCAGTTTCACATTCGGGCCTGCGCTAGGTGCGTGGCTGAGCACCATCAGTTCCGTCAAGGCGAATCCGTTTGCGACCGCGGCCGGCTTCTCGCTGTTTCTGATCGTCACGGAAACCATTTACTTGTACTGTTGTCTACCAGAGACCCTGCCCAGCAAAGTTGCTTCGGCGAAGCTCAACGGGGCCCCAGCGGCAACAAATGGGATCACAAAATCGACGACGACTAAACCCGCATCGGCGACACAAGCCAAGATGGTCTCCTCCGAGACCCCAAAGGTAGCAGGGAAGCATGTCCGGACGAATTTCCTGCTCAACCTCACTCACCTTGGCTTCATTCTCTTCTTCTCGGGCATGGAATTTTCGTTGCCATTCATGACCTACGACCTCTTCGGCTACACCTCCGCCAGGAATGGGAGACTTCTCGGATACATGGGACTCGTCGCATCGATCCTCCAGGGGGGCGTGACTCGCCGCCTCCCACCGCTTCTCTCGGTGAAAATCGGCGTTGTGTCCTGTCTCCTCGCCCTCCTTCTGCTCGCACGCATCGATTCCGTGACAGGTCTGTACGCGGCTACCACGTTGCTCGCCGTGACCACGGCCACGGTTGTCACTGGCCTCAACGCGCTCAGCAGTTTCGAAGCTGGCGAGGACGAGCGTGGTGGCAAGTTGGGAAATCTGCGCAGTTGGGGCCAGCTAGGACGCGGTGTTGGACCGCTGCTCTTCACGAGCGTGTATTGGTGGGCCGGACGCGAGCTCGCCTACACAATTGGGGGAATGGGTGTGCTGGGCGTTAGCATGATCGTCTTCTTCGGACTGAAGACGCCGGCCGGCACGGAGGGGAAGAAGATCAAGGACTTGAAGGGCGCTGATGCCGATGCTGTGGAGCTGTAAGAGACACGAGTCTGTGATTGCAGGGGACTGCAAACGACGAGAGGCTAGTGTTGCATGGTTTCTTGGATGGTTGGGGCCGGTAGGTGGGGGTGTATGTACTATCGCTGGGTGGCATGCTTAATGGACTTGTGGGCTTTCGTGTACAGTACAGTACAGTACGTATCGTTGTACCGGTACTCCGCGGAATCACGCTACCGAACAGACTACTACATTGTCTCGTCCACAGACTCGAGTTCTTCTCCTCGGCGTGCCGTGTGCTCTATCGGCAGGTGAGAACACCGAACAAACCTCCAAGCAAGCCACCTTGACGACTATATCAATCGTTCCAGGCCTGAAAGTTGGAGCTGTGCGTCAACCAGTGGTAGTGGTGCGTGTGTGTGTGTGTGGGCAGCACGTCCAACTGGCTCCGGATTGGGAAATGGGAGACGGGGATGGTGGGGGTTTCAGACTGGCGTTGCGTGCGCAATCGTCCTGTACTGGATGGAGGTTTGGGTATCGATGATTCTGTTCTTGCGGCTGGTGCTTGCAAGCCGTCGCCTGGCTATGTGGCTAAGAGCCGTTGTATGTAAGTGTTGTTGCTGTTGTTGTTGTTGTTCGGATAAGGGGCATTTGGACCCAGGCGAATAGTCGCTTGGTGGTTGATTGATTTGAGCTAGTCGGATAAAAACTGCTTCTGAATTGCGGCGTTCGGAGGGTGATTCGATGATGATTTAGGAGTGCTCTTTGACCTGCCCCCTCACGACGGTGCAATCGATTTCCATTGCACGGGTGACAAGCTAGCATTTTGTTTTGTGGAAAACCGAACGGCGTGATCAACGGATGTGTGGTTCAACGCCCGGTGGAACCTACCTACAGTATCATTGCGAATTGCGTGCCGGGTAGGTATGCACGGCCACGGAGCTGGTACTGTACTGTACGTACGGTATTTCTAGGACTCCGTACCCAGCTTCTTCGGCTACAACGGCGGGGCAGCACGTTCTGAGATCTCCGTACCAAAGTCTGCCGGCTGTAATTGGGAACCCGTAAGTTTGAAAGCTCGGACCGAGATCTAGCGGCTGCACCGTACCTTCTGAAGTTGTCACGGTGCGGACGGATCTGTAATGTTGAAAAAATGGGATGTTGTTTCTTCTCCAAGGTTGGGGGAACGCCTTGAAGATAGGAAGGAACCCGGGTTTTGTCAATCAAAGATCGGTGTGATAATCGAGTTCTCGTTTGAGACATCGACAGCGATACGATGTTGATTCTAATCAACTGTCGGGGTTTCAATGTACATTAAAGCTTTGCGAATGTGGTGTTCGCCAAAGGCAGGCGTGCAACGATGCACGAGTGCGCATAGCTATTGAAAATAAGAGCTTACTCAAGTGCTGTATATTCAGAGTATTTTCTCGGAACTTGGAAGAGGCTAGGAATGTTTGGTACTGCAGGTATTGCATCAGATTGATAGCCAAAGTGATCATAGACAGAAATGATACAGTCAAGTAAATGCCTTAGATATCTGATCCCTTTTAGTTGATGACAAGACTTAAACAAAAAGACCCAGAGATTGTACTGGCAGTATGTATGTACAAGTATTAAGCTAGCCCATAAGGTCTTCGTCGTCCTTGTCGTCGTCTTCGTCCTTGCACTTCGAAGGCCGGCATCCCGAGTAAAGCAGGAATATGGTGGGCTTTTTTGCCCTTTGTCTATTCTTTTCAACTTTTTAATTTTCGTATTGCGTGTTGCGATACAGCTAGTATCGCAGGTGCGCCGCTCAGTTATCAATCGTGGTCAGGGTCCCATGAGCCCGCCCCCCCTCATAGAAACACAAAAAGGGGGAGGGAAGAAGTCCGTCCTCTCGAGGCTTGGTCGTATTGTCCACTCACTGAAAGTGTCTCGAACGTCTGATCGAGGCGTCTGTTGCAGTTCTGGACGAATGATGTCTTCGAGATACCAGCTGGAAAAGCAAAGGCAGAGAAAACCGAAATGCCCCTCGCTTAATGCTTCTGGTGGAGAGATCTCTTGACCGTCCCATTCTGGTCTTGGTAGCTCTGATACTCCACTACGTGCCCTTGTAGGTAAGATAAGGGAGAGGGCCTATTAGGACTTAGCGGCTGCCGCGGAAGTCAATAGACTACAAAGAACAGATGGCCTCCTAATTCAAATGCGTCTGAGTGCATCATCAGAGTTTGGATCCCATTTTTTATGGTCTCACTGTTGCACAAAAAAGCAAAAGATTGTGTTCACCGCGAACTAATCTAAGCTTTTGAATGTCTACTGCTATCTTGAACTCTACACACAGTACCTGGTTGGATAATTTGGATTCGGATTGAGGTCCATTATTTGCCATCGGCAGGAGCTTCCGGCAGAGTTTAATTCAGGCTTTTGTTCCCCTTACACCGATCAGCAGAGTTTAACAGTAGCGCTTGTTCGAGATACTGTATATTCTTTCCACCGCACCGACCATACAACTACCCGGACGGATGACAAGCATTGTCTAAAGGTCAAGCCTGTGCGTAGGTACAGTACATCTTGTTGGATAGTATAAGAGTCCGGATTGTACATATTACAAACTACCCGGCGACGAGAACACCTCGTACAGGGCCAGAATGTTGTTTGACATTGACGTGTCCACAATGGATACTCGATGATGCTGTTTCTACAAAAGCTCAGAGTACTTCAGAAAGTTATCTACGGCAAGGTTTTTCTCAGCAGCAAACCTGGAGGGAACAGTATGAGAAATATCAAAAAAACCGTTGAACAACATGCTAGAAGAGAGGAGAGACCTTCTGGGGTGCATAGACTTCCAAATCAACAGCGTTTCGGTCTTTTACCCATACATTTCTACCCGAGCGGTCAGCATATCCGAACAGCATATCCGAACTTGCTTTTACAGATGCAGCCAATAGTAGCTTCACAAAATAAGCTTTCCCATTCACTTTCCAACAGAACGCTACATTAAAGTGTAACAACACAGGCTTCGTACGGACGACAATATGAGTGGGCCGCCTGTTATTTTGGTATTGCTTACCGATCATTACAATCCCTTTTACGGGCTTAGTGATGCTGGCCGCACAAGCAGGAGTAGCTTGTTCAGGTTGAATCCGAATAAGGGCATCCGACAATTCATAGGATCCGTCTACTCTGTTAAGAGTAGACCCAGAATGATACACTTAGACGAGGTGAAAGGATAGGTAAGATCAAATTGGGGTCTGGTTTCGGTTAGAAATTTTGAAGTCAAAGTTCAACTCGCACAGCGCCGGTCCGGTTATCGCCCAATTAGTACTATCGTAGATCGATCACACGAGATAAACTTCTCATTTAGACTTCCGGGACGTTTCGGAGCAATACCCGCTTGACCACCCTTGACATGCGAAAGTGAATTCTTCTAATCGCTTAAAAGAAGCATGTTCGATATGCCTCTTTGGCATTCACCCTAGATCATCTGTCAGTACAACCTCGAATGCACTGGGTCGAAGCTATCACGATTCAAGTCACCGCTCTTATGTAGTCCAACCCAGAATAACCTCATCGATGTTCTCGCCGAAAGAACTGTCTGAATTCCGACGCTGATGAAGTGGCGTTGGCAATCTCGCTTAGGACGGAGCAAAAGCAACTTCATCATACGACTTGTACAGCGATTGTGAACAGTCGGATTCAGGAGCCGAGTATATCTATCGATTGAAGCCCACTAGACAGAACACACATGAATGAATAATCTATTGAGAGATCTCTTTGCTGCAGCAATCTTTGTGTGTGAATAAGATTATGTCGCACTCGCATACAACACGTGCACAAACCTGACTATCATGTCAGCAAGAACCAACCCCCATTATCGCAGACACAATAATCGCCCGAACCGCGCCATGCAAGACTCCACTTACGGGAGACAAGTTGGCTCCAGCTATTTCAAGGGTTGTACAAAAAATTGACTTTCCTCGTGACCGTAATGTTGCTATTTCCCATAGAGTTACCACGCAGAGCCTACTACCCAACAACACGCGAGGTTTGCAACGATTCTCGGGCAACATGTTGTTGATTCCTAGTCTTTTAAGCTCGGTAACCAGACGAATCAACTACCAGTGTAGTAAGCGACAAGACTCTCGAGAATTGGCAAACCACCCATTATAAACGGAGGATAGGTTTGGTTTTTCAAGGGCAGTAAGCAGTACAATACAGTCGGGCAGGATCGAGAAACTCAATATCCACTATCTATCCGTTATCACATCCTTGTGGAAGAAACATAAGACTTTTCCCCTCAACCCTAAGACGGCACACAAGACTCTTGAGGGGTCGTGCCGGCTGGTCCTTCTGGGCAATTCTTGGTGTTGTTAACCGAAACTTTCTTCTATCTGGTCAGTGAGGTGGCATCCAAGACACGAGCAGATATTTAAAGAGGTGGACTGCCAGAAGTCCTCATCTCTTCAGAAGTATCAACTACCCTTCTCTTTGCGATCTCTCTAAAACGCGCTGAGGACTCGCTTAAATTGTAGTCATTCAGAACACAATCAAGCTCGACAGCCATGTCTGACGAAAAGAAGCAGATACCCGTTGTGGAGGCCAGAAGTGACACAACTATTTCAAATGCTTCAAAGGAGCACGATGAATACAACCGAGACGACCAGTCACACAAGAATGTCGACTATTCGGGAGCGCAGGAAAAGACTGATCCAGTAGAGATTGCTCTGGTTAAGAAGCTCGACAGATGGATCATGGTAAGTGATCAACATTCCGATTTGGAACCCTTATCTGATTCCTCGTAGCCCATGCTCTGGTCAATGTACTGGCTCAACTACCTCGATCGCAATGCTATCGCCCTGGCACGTCTCAACAGGCTTGAGGAAGAACTCAACTTGAAAGGATCCCGTACGTGACATTTCTCCGCAAAGTGATGTCGGCTAAGATCAAACAGAGTACCAAACTTGCGTCAGTATCCTCTTCGTTGGCTACCTCCTCGGCCAGATCCCCTCGAACATGTTCCTCACGCGCACGCGACCAAGTCGATACATGGGAATTGCCATGATGGCGTGGGCTGTGGTTTCCGCACTTACTGCCGTAGCCAGCAACTACGTTGGTCTCGTTCTCGTACGCTTCTTCCTCGGTTTGGCAGAGGCCCCATACTACCCAGGAGCCGTCTACATGCTCAGTATCTTCTACACCCGCAAGGAGATCGCGACTCGGATCGCCATCCTATACACAGGGAACATTCTGGCCACGGCGTTCGCTGGCTTGATTGCCGCAGCTGTGTTCTCTGGTCTGGACCGGAAGGGAGGCTTGTCGGGCTGGCAATGGCTGTTCGTCCTTCAGGGTGCAGTCACTTTCGTCGTCGCCATTTTTGGCTTCTTCCTGCTTCCGGATTACCCGCTTACGACAAAGTGGTTGACCCCAGAAGAGCGAGCTTTGGCCCACGCTCGCATGGAGAGAGACACTATCGGCAATGAAGGCGACGCCGGGGTCGTCGTAGGCTTGAAGCAAGCTATTCGCGACCCAGCGGTTTGGTTATTTGCTATGATGGCCAATTTCCATCTGGCGGCTAATGGCTTCAAGAATTTCGTAAGCATCTTGAGCAAGACGCCTCCAATTGGGACCCGATATTGACATCAGCAGTTTCCCACTGTCGTCCAGACCTTGAATTACTCCCAGAATGTCACTTTGGTTCTCACAGTACGTAAATTGGAGACTTGCGTTCTCATCTTCCGAACTATTCAGTTTCAGCTGCCAAATGATCTTGATCGAACAGCCACTGACAACCTGATGCTTTGCAGTGCCCACCCTACTTCATCGCTGGCTTTAGCACCATTCTCGTCTCTTGGCTCTCTGGTAAATACAACGAGCGAACCTGGCATATCACAGCTTCCAAGTCCGTCGCAATTGTGGGTTTCATCCTCGCCGCGGAAAGCAAAACCATTGGTCTCAAGTACTTCGCCATGGTAGTCTTCTGCATCGGTACTTATGCCGTGAACTCTCTCATCTTGGGCTGGGTTGGCTCGACATGTGGCCAGACGAAAGAGAAGAAGGCCGCGGCCATCGGCATATGCACGACCGTCATGAACTCCAGTTTCATTTGGACGCCGTACTTGTGGCCAAAGAGCGACGGGCCTCAGTACAGAATCGCGATGTACTCGAGTGCTGCATTCTCGGCTGCTGCGGCAACCACTGCTTGGATTGTGAAGATCATGATGAAGAGACGCAACAACAAGCTACGCCAGATGGAAGACCAGAGCGGACAATTCTTTGTCTACTGATTTGGCAGTTCAGATTGCTGTGAAAGACCGAAGCAATACGAACGATCGAAACTGACATAAATCTCTTGAATTATGAGCATATACAAACATTTATAGAGACTTGATATGTAGGAGCGTGATACAAATGCAGATCCTTTCGTAATCCTGAATTTACGATACTAAGCTAAGACAAAGCCTCAGTTCGTATCTGTCTCAAGTATTTTGGTGATAGATGTTTGACTTACCCCCATTCGGACTCCCGTCCCATACTGTTGGTTTTCACTAAAGGGGGACGTGCGCACTGGTTTTGAGACGTGCAATAGTATTGTAATGCTGGTGTCTAGAGAGCGGTTAAATAGCTACGTTATGGGAGTCTGTATAGGGTACACGCCTCGTGCGTGCTATGTGTACGATCACGTGCTGAGATTCAGTCACGTGGATAACATGTATCACATGCCCACGCATACTCTGTTGATGTTAATATGTGACCATCGAGATGGAGGTCCCTAACATGGGGTGACTTGCAAATTCAGAGGCCGACCCTCAAGCAAGGCGGAGAGCATTATAACCACGAATGTGGCATGAATACCCCAGCAGATCCAGAGTCTTGCACGCCGGTATGATGGTGGTCTTTGGCAGATCCTGAGGTAAAGTTCCAAAATGCACATCTCCATACATTACAAGCCATGGAATCAGCCCGCGCTCGATCCATTCCCATGTTCAAAAGGACCCAAAAAAAAACGGAGAAGAATCCCTCTGGTAGGAACAACTTTTTCGACAGTGCTATCGTACCATACTTGGTTACTCGGCAGCTTGGTCTTTACAAGCAATACACAACGCTCGTCTCAGCAGCGGTAAGAGTAAAGCTGCTTTCCAAATTTTCGACATGCCGTCGCTCGTGGCAAGAGTCGTGGATTTTATATCAACAGGTGACAGGAGACCTTGTCCAAAGGAAGATACAAATGAGGCTCACAACAGTGGCTGCGACGGCTTTGGATCACACCTCCCTGTAACCATGGAGACGGGGCAAAGGCGCAAAGGCGCATTAGAATATTGCGGTTATTGTGCTATGCCGTTTATCTTTCTCGTCTGCGTTTTCTGTGGGCATAATCCGCACAGGTAGGTACTCATCGTCGCTGAAATGTCGTCGCGATGTCTTCCCCGCGTTTCTGGTAGCGCTACGAGTAAGGTTGTTGATTGACTGAGTACCTTAGTCTTGACGTCAGCGGAAAACCCACTTTCATTTTCATCCAATTGTAATATGCGTACCTAGTTAGAACGCATTCTTGTTCTTAACTCCGAACACTTCTAGAAAGAGGTATATAATCTCGACATCAAGTCATTGCACCCAAGATATCTTGGAAGCCTTTACGTTGAGAGAACGCCCCCAAATCGAAAAGCAAAGATGGCAGCACAGCAGAAATACAGCAAGCTTGCGGGCAAGCACGTCCTGATCATTGGCGGAACCTCCGGTATGCAAGATATTTCGAGAGGCAAAGGATACGGAATCAAGTTTTGACAGAGTGTTATAGGAATTGGTTTCGCCGTAGCAGAAGCATCTATCGAGTCCGGAGCCTTGGTCACCATCTCCTCGTCCAACAGCGATCGCATCAAGTCGGGTGTCGAAAAGCTCAAAACTTCCTATCCCTCCGCCACGGTATCGGGCTTCGCCTGCGATCTCTCTAAGCCTACCGTTGAGCAAGATATAGAAACTCTGCTCAAACAAGTCGGCACAGTCGACCATATTGTCTACACAGCCGGCGATGCACTGGCCTCTATGCCCGTCGATGACATTACCTACGAAGCCATAATCAAGGCCGGACAGATGCGCTTCTTTGCTCCGCTGCTAGTAGCTAAGGTTGGTTCGAAGTATATGACTCCTGGCCCTACATCGTCGATTGTTTTGACCGGGGGAGGTGTTGCTGAACGGCCAATCCCTAATTGGAGTATTGTGGCGGGGTAAGTCATTTTCTTAAGTATTGCCACCAAGAGTGTCGTACTGAATATGGGATGTTCAGATACGCAGCGGCCTTACACGGGATGACGAAGAACCTGGCAGTCGATTTGAAGCCCATTCGAGTCAACCTAGTGAGCCCGGGTGCAATTTATACAGAGCTCTGGAGAACGATGTCCGAAGAAGTGAGATCGAAGATGTTTAAAGACATTTCGTCTCAAGTGCCGACTGGAAAAATTGGAAAGCGCAAGTTGACCCACTTATGGACCTAAGGAACAATGTGCTGACAACTGGCTAGCGGAAGATGTCGCAGAAGCGTATCTGTGGCTCATGAAGGATACAAACGCTACCGGCGTCGTAGCATCCAGTGATTCGGGACACCACCTTGTGTAAAGAGATAGGTGCTGCAGTTGTTGCCGAGGACCATCAACTATGTGCATCTTTCCCAAGACACTCTACTGCATTGGTAGCTCGCTCCACTGGTGAAGTCTTCCAAGCCGCTCCGTGACAGAGACGGCCCCCGTCAATCCATTTCGCCCGAGGAAGCAACTGGCTGGCAACCCACCTCGCAGTGGTAGTATGCAAAGTGCCGTCCCCAAAAGGTTCGTCTGTGCGGTCTGGTCGATCCTTGTCAGAAGTAAGTGTTTCTACGGTCCGTGGAATACTCGATGTTCCACTTGCTAGGGCTTGGAAGACAACCAGTTGGTCTTGCAAATATTCGTCTACCACTCCCCCTTTTCTGACTTCAGCATCGAGTTCGTCCACCACTCTTGTAGCTATCTCTGTAGCAAGGTCATCTGCACTCTTGTCTCTAGTCTTGCCATCATACAACCAGTCTCGACCGAAACGAAGCCCAGACGATGTATGGGCAACGAGTAGCGTGTAGTTTCTAGCTTTATGTTTGCTGTCATCCACTAGAAGAAAGTTGACATTGACTCCGGGGAATACTCGGTCAATGCAAAACTTCAGTTTATTTGTGAGAGGTTCTTGGATATGTTCCGGTACGAGAAGCGAAACGTCAATCTTGGTGATAGTGCCTCTTTCTAGTGGCCATTCGGGTTCCTTGAGTGATTTCCCCAGCGGAAGAGGGGTAACGGTAAACTTGACTGATCCGATTTGTCGAGTTCCGTGAGACCACCCTCGGTACTCAAGCTTTCGGTCGACTTTGACCCCAAATCTCTCCAGAGCTGGCAGCAAGACTTGGTCCAGATACTCGAAAGAGAGGGAAAAGCTGACATTCGTTCCACCCTGGATAGTGAGCGTGATTGAGGAGCCACTATCGTCTCCAGCAAAGACAAAGAAAGGCAGGGCTGCTTGGAAGACTAAAAGAATGCTCGCTGCTGAATCTGCTTGCACTTTGATGTTGCGGCTCTTGATAGCTTCTGGGGCCAAATTCGCCTTGAACTCGAAGGATTTGCTGCCGACAAAACAGTCTTTGACATCGGCTTCGGTGGCTTCGGCAAGACACCGAATGCAAGCGACATGCTGAGCTTTGAGGCCTCGAAATATTTAGCTTTCGAAGGTACGTGCATCAGGACATTAATACTCACCGCCACCCCTTGCCTTGTCTGGTCTATTACCTCTCACATTATCAATCCTAATCGGTGCTCCAGTCAAGGCAGCTAACGTAACGGCGACTCTGACCACCTGACCACCACCTTCTCCTGTTCTTCCATCGAGCTTCATCATCTTCTGTGCCGGGATTGATTTCGACACGATTGCTACTATTTGTATCCCGGCAAGATACAATTCTTGTTGCCTGATACCAAACCCTTCGCCTCAAGCAATCAGAGACAAGATTAAAAGCCACCAGGGCAGCAAAAGTGGCGCAGAAAGAGGAATCCTGTGCGATGACAGTTGGCAAAAGCCTTTTGAGTCGGCAGACCAACGAGCTCCTGTCAGATTTCTGCTGCTCACATCCCGCGTAGTGCGAAAACTTGAATGGTAGGGAACGCACGCCCCTTGGCTCGCTGTCAGGTGACACCACACGTGACCATGATAGTCGTAGCTATCTAGGCACCTAGACGCTAGTCTACTCTTATTATGTATGGTTTTCTGATACTAAATCACAAGGATTCAGAAAACCTAGTTTTCGCTAAAGTTTTCTAAGGGATATTGAGAACTGCCCAAAGTTTACTTCCAGAAACGCTTCTTGTCTGCACCTGAGGTTTTGACAAAGCACAAGATCATGATGGACAACCAGTCGAAGTAAACAGAATTCCTGAGTAGGCATATTGAATCACTGAAAGATTGAGATCCAAATTCCGTCTTGCGAACATTTGCAGGGGTTGTTTTGAGCATTCTAGCAGGTCTGACGACACCCATTCTTTGCGTAGCTTTATTGTAGAACTATTGGACCTACCGTGCCAAATTTCTTGTGACAAAACTAAAGAGAAAGATTCTGTATCAAATCAATTCTTCCTTGGGAGGCAGGCTTCTAGCGTGCGGTTCGAAAGCAAAACACGCTTTCGCTTGTCTCAGGCGCTCTTTCCTCTTGAAGGAATGCCCCATTTCGTTCTCAATTCAACGTCGATGTGCTATAGCTAGGATAACAACCATTCGAAATGGGTTTGTCAATAGGGCAAAGAGTGTGAAGAATGGTAAATCTTCAACATCTATCTCAGAAGCCGAAGCTTAAATCGATGACCATCAATTCTTAAGCATCATGCTCAAGTGAAAAACCTACCTGGCGGACCAATCCCAAAGCAGTCAGTAGCATTGTCCTGGATGGCTTGGTCAAGCTTTCAAATCGTGGTCTTGTCTTTTCGCAAACCACAAGGTTCCACGATAGGCCACTTACGAGGACAGGTGCGAAAGTTACACATTACGCGAGTGGTTGACCGCCAGTACAGTCCGAGATCTCTGTACACCTTCTATTCCTACTCCATCCCCTCCCTGTTTTGGAACGAACACAGAGAAGAATCAGAATCCAGGAACCCACAATGCAGCTCACTCAAGGGTATAGGCAAACTTACACAACCGGATTTAACTCACTAGCCCTGCTGCTGGTACACATACTCCCTGGAAAATAATCCCGAGACCTTGGGCAGAATCAGCCACGTATCATAGCTCACCAGAACAACAAAGACTTCATGATATCCATGAGATGGTATACCTCCGTACTGAGCATCTTATCCTACGAACCCCCCAGTCCAACGAAGTACTGCAGTATGCGACAATCAACGAACTCCGTGCCACTTCCAAAAACGAAGTTCAGCGCACAATGCTAGAATGGCAAGGCCGAGGAGCAGTCCAAGTTTTCATCCTCCCAAACGTGCAATGGCACGCAGATCTCGTTGTCTCGGAAGGAACCGTCGTCGGCTTTATTCAGATAGCGCCAGTTGGCCGTAACGAGGTGTCGTTTCGAACTTTTCCTAGCGCGAGGGGCAGGGGGTACATGAAAGAAGCGTGCGTTGCGACTTTTACCCATTGGTTGTGGATGGGTGGAGGAGGCTTGTTTGTGGAAACGAGGAGGGATAATGTGCCTGTTGTGAACTTGATGAATGGGTTCGGCTTGGATGGAGTCAAGGGATGTTGGGCGGGTGGAAGTATTAGTTGGAATTTCGGATAAGCAAGCTGGGATATCAATACTCAATTAACGTTTAAATTAAGTAAGATTTGTAGTGTTGATACATCTTGGGATATATTTGTGGTGGAAGGCTTTATTAGTATGTTTATATGTTGATGTATGTGTGAGGCGCTAGTAGGCTAGATAGTGTTTTGATACGGAGGCCTTGAAATTCTGGACGTATGCCTTGCTGGTGGTCGAGGTTCGACATGTGATGCATATCTGTAGAAAAATTTAATGTGGAATGGCCCTTCCACCAAATGACCAATTGCCACTTTGTGAACCATACAAAAAGGCCGCGATGAGCAACTAAAAGTCAACATCTTCATTTAAGTCCCAGGTCATATCCTAGAGTACCTTTAATTGAATTCCCAACCCTGAGTGCTAGTGTTAATAAAGCATCTCTACAAATTGGCTTACATTTGAGAATTTTCCTAGTCATATGGATGGGAAAGCAGAAGACGTATATCATACTCGCAGTCACGCTTGACATTTCACCATTTCTCCCTTCCGTATTCGATAGTGTCTATCATTCGTTCAGTCCCAATATCATCTAGGCATGCAAGCCAAAATCTCCGTGATAAAACGTCGTTTATCGCGTTCAGGTTGGGAACGGCTCATTCCACGCCAACTTTAGTAGTTGATGGCTACGTATAAAGCCCGAATTTCCGTCTCGTATATCATAGCTTCGTTGAAAGAGTAAGAGCGGGTTGGCATGTGCGAACACGAAACGGTATCACAGGGGTCTGTTTGGTCGCTTCACATCAAGACAACTTGCCGTGCAAGGTCCGACCCGATGGTGATCTGATCTTAAGCTTCTCAAGCAGGATGAACAATGCGCTCCGTCAGTCTGCATAAACGCGGGTTAAGAAAACGCTTGTGATGATGCGTGTCATCGTCTCGCCTACCACATTCACTGACAGGAGCGCAAATCGCCCGTTCGGGTCACCTGGCGTTTCCATATCTAACTAAAGATGGCATGGCAATTGGCGGACATTGGCTAGGAAACGTGAGAACTTGCGGACTGTTGGTTTAACAATCTCTGGAAACGAGGTCGATCATTTTTAGGAGTCGAAATAAGGACAGCGCTAGAGCTGAGCCGTCAGGCGCTAGTCCTGATACTGATAGCTTTGGCGCTTCCAACGGAGGCGCGGAGGCGCCGCTGCTCTCTAAAGTAGGTACCTAGCAACTACCTCATGTTACACGCGCGCGAATGACCTTTCAAATAGTCAGCAGCTGCATCCATTAATGTCAGGAAACCTTTGGACACAATCGTGGAATACGGGCATGTTATATATTTAACTGGGCTGTCCGGATAGCGCTTCTGGAAAGATCGAAACGGTAGTTGCATCTAAAATCCTATTCGGAATCGGTCAAGATAATAGGAGCATATCCCTCGACTCGACCCTCGCTTAGTTCAAACCCCTTTGTTGATAGGCTGACCCAATGGAATACCTCATCTTTAGTCTAAGCTTGGCGCTACTGCTACTGTACTGTACCGTGCTGCATCGTGTTCCTGAGCCAGCGCTTACATCACGACAAGTCTAACGCGTCAAGGGCAGACTCAGGCCGACACACCATAGGTATGGACGACTATCTCCCTGTCATGATGTACGGAGCATGCGATGCCAAGAATACCCACAGGAGTAATGGTGTCCAGCTCGAAGCCGCCATACCACTTAGATCTTCCCCGTTGACAACAAAAAAGAGCTATTTCTGGAGTGTCAAGTCCGCTCGAGCTCAAGAGTCGTCAACTCTCTCTCCCCTTCTCCTCTCGTTTCCGTTGATTTGCTTTGATCTGTGTTCCTGGATCAGTTTTCATCAGTGTCTATTAATTTACTTGCTTCTGTTCAATTCTTTGCCATTGCTCGAAACAGCATTTACTTTGGCTACACTGTGCATCACTTTTCGCTGGATTTGGATCACTAGATCAGCCGAGCTCAAAAACATCTCATCGGACCTTTTCAACGCGGACGCCATTCTGCACCGACCTTCGCCTCATCGAAACGTCAAACTGCCAAAGGACCCCTCGCTCTAAGAGGGGACATTTGGAAACGATAACAATCGAAGCTGACATTTAGCACGAGCACTGTGTGATCCTGCACTATAATTCTAGCAACTGCAAGCAATTTTTCTGTTACAGCTGTCACATATCGGCCATTTTGGCACGCACAGACGCAAATCTTCTTAACCTTCAGTGGTACCAACGGTCCTTACGCTACAATTTCATATGCAATGGGTTGGTTCGGATCTATCAGCTTATCAAACAAGTTCGGGTAAAGTCTAGGAATTAAACCTCCAATGAGGTTAATTGTTGATTGAAGTAGGATTGTGCTAGGATGCCTCGTCGCGGTCACATTCTTCGTTGGCTTTGTAAAGTTATTTTTCAACAATCGAAGGTTGGTGACTTGATCGCTATCATATTTCACATACTAATTATCGATAGGCTAAAAAAGGACACGGAGAAGGCAGAGCTCGAAGCTGCTGGGAAAACAGACGAAGAAAAGTTGATAGGGATAGACCGGGGCGAAGGCGACCTATTCGGTGTTCGAGCTTTAGAGCATGGCTACTTCGGAGGCGTCTCGCAATCGAGATGCAACTCTCCCACGGCATCTACCTTTGGTATATCGCCAAGGACATCGGTTCTTGACTTGAACAAAGCAGGTTTGGCTGCAACCAATGCGACAACAAACGGTGCTACACCGAACAGTGTTACGTTACTTCCTCAAAAACCAACATTGTCTGCAGATTCGAATAACAACGAACGCAAACCTTCACCATTAACATTTGACCAGCCCAGCAACGTGGAAGGTATTGCGAGTCCTTTTGACGACCTGCAAAAAATCTCTTCTTCTGATGAACATGATAATGCACTACCGACCCACAATCCCAGGCCGACGTCATATCTCCCAAGGTTCCGGTTCCAGGGCAAAGCTGAGATGACTGAATTCATCATTCTGACGCCAAGCGAATATTTCAGAGATATCAAATCCGAGACGGCTTCATTTGCCAGCGGCGAAACCTCTCCTATTGCACACCCACCACCGGTAGCTCGGCTTCCATCCCTCAAATCACAAACACCATCTGCCTTCCCTCCATCGGACCCTCAAGTACCAGCTCGGCTGACTCGAGGCGTCCCACGATCCATATTTCCTGCGATCGATGCTCATGAGCGACCGATTTCATCACATAAAAGTCGAATGACCAGCAAGTTTGAAGCCCAGCCAGTGCGACTCAGTGATATGGCTCCACACATGGTGACCATAGATTCTGATGATTTTCCCTTCCCCCGGGATACCAGGAACTGGAATACTTCTCCGCCCACACGTAACAAAACCATGAGCCCTGTCTCACCAAGTTCCGCAGGGCCGGTCTTTCGCGACTCGGTTGAAAGCAAGAAGAGCATTTCTATCCATGAGCCTTCACACTCACCCAAGGGGTCGGACGATGGCCAGACGTTCCTCGTCCGCACTCAATCCATCGGGGCGTCAAGCATCTACTGTACCAGAACGTCCATCTTGGACTTCGAGACACCAATCTCACATCATTCACGAAACAGATCGCGCACCGATTTTCAACCGTGCCTAAACAAGCATAGTCACTCGACGTCAAAAACTAAGCACAAGGGTTCCGGATCATCAAGATCAATCTCTCGTACGCGCGATTCCCTCCGTGGCCACAACCGCAAGCTTTCACGAACACGAGATTCGAAACGCCCCACTCGTGGTCGAGATATGGCGCAATATAACCCAGCTACTACTAGCTCTATCCGCGCCGGGTCCTTACAAGCTCGGATCACAGACTTCGACCAACCACGCGAGTGAAAATTCGCAAACCGCAATCACATCCGGCACTCACCTCAATCTTCCATCTCGACATGCATCTCCTCGAGAAGTAGCAGCACGATCAGAAGCGACCATGAGCCGCCCATGCCGACGGGTCCCGGCAAATCGCCACAGTTAGGACTTCCTGATATAAAATCGGGTGTGGAAGTGGGCTTGAAAAGCAGAAGCGGAAGCGACACGAGTCGTGTTGGAGTTATGTTATGAAGCCTATTACCGCCAGTCGGTGCTCGCGCAAAGAGCGAGTGCTGCGAGCCAATGTTTAAACTCTGCATTCACGGTTGGAAGTTTACTGGACTATGACCGCGGCCGGCAATGGATCATCGCCGTTGAAAGTGGATCACACGATTATAGAAGTTGCGACGCCGGTCTCGAGTCCGGCAGTGAAGAGGGTTTCCAGGATTCCAAGCATGGTTCAGGCTTGATTAGGGGCAGCGTTGGGGATCTTGTTTGGTTTTTCGGTTGAACTGTTCAGCTGAGAAATCGGCAATGAATTGGCTTTGGAAAAATTGTCAGGTATAAGGGTATGGCAGAGCAGAAAATGCACAGATCGGTGCTGAATGACTTGATACGACCACTACGGGCAACGAGCTTTCAAGACAAGGGACTTTGGGCAGTAGTTCAGTTTATGGGTGTCTCTGAGCGCTGTATCATACTATACTTCAACAACTACCTAGTAATTATAATGTATATCCAGCAGCTGTTGCATCTACAATCAACTTGCGGTATCATGATCTTGGAGCAGAACTACAAAATTGTCTGACAGCGACTCAAGGGTAGCTAATGATCGCGTGCCGAGTCCTGCTTTTTGAGTAATGAACGTTTCGTTGCTAACAGTGGCTTCTCGTATACCTACTTACTTTCTTTAGTGGGATTTCTAAAAGGTATGTGCCAGCTTCGCTTACATTTGCTCTTGCTTTGTTTACTCGACCAAGCTTGGCACAGAGCGTAAGCGAAGCCGGGGGCTAAGCGAGACTTTAAGTTTTGACTCAAGAGCTTTGTTACATGCCAGTATTCTTTGTCAAGATACAGTAACTCCGATGATGTTAGTCAAGTCTTAGATGTTCTTTATTCGCAGCTGTAGTTTTCCAACTGTCATCTCTCATACAGGTCTCCTCTGTTCTCCGTCATCCTCCAACCCCCAAACTTCACATTGCTTCCTTAGCTTCATCAGTGTGCATCTTGTTATTTACTCCCGAACCGAGAGAACGGAAAGGTAACATGGCAGCGATTTCAATGGGAAAAGACGCTCCCAACTCCACAAGTTGCAAAGACCGGAAAGCGAATTTCACCATTTACACAGACAAAGACGCCGACCCTCACTCCGCCCCTGCCCCTCCTACAGGCCAACGCAGTCCTTCCACTGATGGTACACTTCCTCTTCTACCCTCCACTCCACTCTTCAAGCCAATCCTAAAACCAGAAATCAAAAAACCTAACGCCCCTCCCAGAATTCCCTTCAGCGTCCCCCCCCGACGACACAATCCACACACCCAGCTGGTTCCTCCACGGTGTCGGGCTCCCCTCCCTAAACCCCGATAAAATCAGCTGTTTCCTGTCTATCATCCTCACCCTCCCTCTCCGCATTTTAATATCATTGCTCAGACTCATAGACGCCGCAATCGAGTACCTGCGCTGGCCCATCCTCGCCCTGCTGATCAGCGTATTTGTGTACGGACATATCAGCGACATGCACCATCTCCCCGGGAATGATCGTGCGAACGGAAGCAATGACCGGTTTGGGTACAATGGCTGCAGGAACGGGCGTGGAGACGCCGCAGGGTGTTTCCTTCGACACGGGGGTGGGAAGGGTTCATAGGATGGAAATCGCGGAAGGGTTTGGTGGTACGAAAAGGACGAAGGCGGGGGGTGCTGGTGGTACCCCGCCATATTTCGGGGAGCTGGGCGGCTCATCTTTGGGCATGTGTTCGAGCTTGTCTAATGGAAGGAATGAGGCGAGGACTCCTGACGCGGGGAAGGCGGAAGGTGAGTCATTAGGGGAGAGAACGAGAGCGACGAGAGGTTTGTGAATAGCAGGATGTCTTTAAAGAGGACGCAGCTGGAAGAGCTTCAAGACACAGAAAAGCGAGATTGGAGATGGGAGATTAGAATCGAGGTGGAAAACATATGGATTTGGGAGAGGAAGGGCGGAGGAAATATAGCCGAGATGGTCAATTGAATAGGTGGAATTGCGTAACTGATTTTTATTCTTCTTATTGGCTCGGCGAAGATTGGTTTGAATCATTTTAAGCGTGGGAGAGATTTGAGGTTATGAAAAGTGTTTTGAAGATGAATGGAATGGCAACTAAATTTCAGAAGAAAACACATCATAAGTGACAGCAGCAATCAATGATTGATGACCACAAACCCCCATAAGTAAAAAGTTTTGCTTTCAACACACCGTTCCAGCGCCCGTTCAAATTGTACGGCTGTTTCCCATTGCCAGCACTGGTACTCGAAAATCATGTAAGTAGCCGATCTGGGTAGTGTGGGTATATCTGTAGTTTTGAACGCCTCATCGAAGTGCATTGACCTTGAAGGCTCCTGGTTGTGCTTGAATAGGTATTCATTCGCATTTCGTCTCGATTGATACATTACCCCAAAAATTGCTTCAGATTTGCGCCGATGTGATCTAGATCCAACAGAAAACTGTCGTGGCCAAACAAGCTTACGTCCTCTCCGAGTTCGACGTGTGTGACTCTTTTATTGCCAGCTTGCCGAAGCGTCTCGGCTATCTCCCTCTGCTGCCAAGCAGGAAACAGAATGTCGCTAGAGACACCCATGACTAATGTTGGGTGGTCCCTTAAACCCTTCAATCCCAGTATCAAGTCCTCCGGAGGCCTGGACGGCTGGTGAACTGGGGAGTCGAGATCAGTCGGGGGGCCGGTATCTGGCTGTTCCTTATACGGAGAGTCAGGGAGCGTAAGACTACACGACGTGGCGTTTGTAATACTAGGCTGCCCTTTCTCGAGCCGTTGAGCATGTATTGCTCTGCGTGCAGCAGTTGCCGATTGATTCTCAGCACCAAGATCGAATAAGTCCATAGCTTTGCTGACGTAAAGCAGACTGTTCGGGTCGTACTCCAAGCAGAACTTCTCCCCAGCATGGTCGAGATATGTTTCGATGAGAAAATCTGGACACAATGCCGGTTTCTTGCTGGGGTCTGCTCTGCGGCGTCCAAATCTCTGCTCCCATTCCGGACCTGACCGATAGGTGACTGTGGCGATTTCTCTAGCAAGCTTCATTCCCGCATGCGGAGGAATGCTATCGTAGTAGAAACCACGGTTCCAATTTCGATCCATCATAAGAACTTGTCGTTGTGTATGTCGCATAGCTATAGAGTAAGGGTGGCTTCGAGCACAGCCTGAAATGCTGGCTATTCTGCCAACTCGCTCCGGGAAAAGAACTCCGGCTGCTAGTGATTGCATGCCCCCCATACTAGATCCAACACTCGCATATAACTTCTTAATGCCCAGTCCGTCCAGAAGTCGGAACTGGGCTTGTACCATATCCTCCATCGTTAATATCGGGAATCTCGTCGCATATTTTTGTCCATCCGCGGGGTCGATACTGCCAGGGCCGGTAGATCCATAACATCCCCCAATTACGTTCGTACATATTATATGATACTTGTTCGTATCAAGGCATCCGTTTGGCCCAATGAACTTTTCCCACCAGCCAGGTTTTGGGTTCTGCTCGGTTGAATGCGCGTGTGACGATGCCGAAAGACCCGTGTGTAACAGAATTACGTTCGACTTGTCCGCGTTGATTTCGCCCCAGGTTTCGTATGCGACGTCGAATTCCGGCAGCACTCCACCCCAATCGAGCAACAACGAGTCCTGGCAGTGATAGTTGAGTGTCGCTCCGCTGGTATACGACGGCTCAGGACCGCTCGACAGAGACCGAGCCTCGAGTGTCGCCGACTTTATTTCCAGAGCGTCGAGACAAGGGAAGGCCATTGCAGGATTTGAAGCTTCTGCAGGGCCGTGAGATCCGCTGTTCTTCGATGCTTGAGTCTGAAAATATTTCGAAGCATTCTGTATGCTGCTTGCTTGCCGCGTGGCGAGATGACGAGATGTCAACGAATGCCGTGGGAGCGATGTGAGTTTGGATCTCGTCGCTGTTCGCGCAGCTGCACCGACACTTCTTGTTGACTTCATGGTGATGGCGTAAATCCGAAGCGTAGTTCTGAGGCTCAATCGATCCCATAAACCTCGACGACGCGGTCAAAGGTTTTGTATTCATTTGACGGACTGAGCATGGCCTGCTCTCACGCTTGCGTTGAGAGAAGTAGCGTTTGTCAGCCTCGCCCTTCGATCACGGGCGGCGGTCGCCAAGACTCAGCCTTGTAGACGTCATTGAGGCATTGATACCAAGAACGCGATAACAAGAACTCATCGAATACTTGCAGTCAGATCATCGACTTTGTACGACAAAGTATCTAGATCTCAACGCTTGTGGCTACGGAATAACCTTCCAGAAACACATTGATATCTTCCGCTTGCAATGTCAGGGCTTGCGAATTACCTCATCAACACGATATCCTCGGCGATATTTGGGGTAAAGGGCGAAGAAGAGAGCATGGCAACTTCATTCTACGACTCGGACAGATATAGCCCGTCTACCACAGAGGTTTTGGCGGTCAAAGATGCTTTGTTCCAGCGATTCAAGCTTCCGCTAGAACTAATCGACAGGATTATCGACTTTGCAGAGTACTGGCCGCGAACAACGACCTGCAGAACAGGCGGACAACTCCATGTTCGCTCAGGCCGGCCAGACTTCGAGGACCAGTTCTTGGTAAGATCTTGGGAAATGCGCGGTGTAAGACAGAACGCTGATAGCTACAGCTGCGCTCATATCCTCTGGGCTACATACCCAAGAAAACCGCTACGACAGTCCAGGAAGCGAACCTAGGAGCCCAGCCTTACCTTTCCCGACCAGCTACACCTTATAATCCAAAAGCAGACCCCATCAAGGAGGATAGCGAAGAGGACATCATATCACATTGGACAGAAGCTAATCGGATTCGCGGAGAGCATGCTTGCAGAAAGATAGTATTTACCCTTGTCAGCCACGATCAAGGATGGGGTGGCCCTGGCCCTGATAGAGGCACATACAGAAGCTCATTCACCTGGTTTGACGTTGGCAAGGAGAAAATACATGTTTCGAAAGACAGTATGCAATCACTCGGCTTGTTCGGGATCGTGTTCATCATGTTTCATTGCTCGCTACTGACATCTACTAGCATCCATCGTTAACCCATCGAGCCACAATGCATTTCCAATGATACTTCCCGAGCAAGAATCTCCAGACCTGGTTGAGGGAGATGCCCCTCTTGCATGTACAATCGAAACAATTTCACCAACGGTCCATGCCTCAGCACCGAACAGATTCGAGCATCCGCTCATGCCAACCATGAAATGTCTGCAAAAGAACCTTACCGCAACAAGAGAACCGCAAGAGCACAAAATAGTCTGGTCCTGTAACGACGACATCGCCGACCCTGATTCCATGGAAGCACAAGCGCTGGAAGAAAGAGGACGTGGGAGAGATACCGGCAACGGCGATTACGTTAGAGATATGAAGGTCGGAGATGTAGTCACAGTCTGGGCCAAGGCTAGGTTTCCTGGCTGGGTTAACGTGGTTGAGAGTGTTAGGATTGACGTCTATTATGCAGTTTGACAGAAGCGGGCGACGAGATGGACACGAATTACGAATTGTGTGTGATGGAAACCAGGCAGGCTCTCCGCATTGTTGTTGTTAAGCGAAAATCAATTCTATCTAGAGACTTACAAAAGTCCACGACGTTCTGTTAAGCTTAAACGGATCGCAGAGCACTGATTCAATAAAGATACACCCGATGCACAAAAATCTACACTGTTTTCCCGGGTGGTTTAATTCATTTACAAGCATTCAGCAACAATACCCATTTGTGTTTATGGCGTCATGTAAGCTGGGTAGAATCATTTCTCCTGCCAGCCCAGCCTCAGGTACTTCCGCTTTCCCCCATGACCCAAGGCATCTATCGATAGTGATGAGGCACATACCTTGATATCTAATTTACCCTACCCAGATCCAGAACTAAGTCCCCATCCCTTCAACCCACCCCAACACGAATAACGACATCAACAACTAAGTTCCCCAAGCCAAAACAAACCCCCTTCCCCGAAAGAAATAAAGCCAAATACATAATGGCGCCCACCCCTGTTCACCCTCAGCTTCACAATCACCCACTTAGGTGCACATCCTCTGACCTGCCTGCTTTCTCGGTCTCTACGCTAGAGCCCTTGCGAGGAGACACTTCGATATCGCACACGCGCGCTGCGAAATCTCTGGTAGTAATGGGAATGCTAGTTTGGGGGGTGTAAGAGGGAGAGATGAAAGGAAAATAATGGGGGGATGAGGACGAAGACGAGAGTGGTTGCGATAGCGAGGAAGAATAAGAAGAAGAAGAAAAAAGAAGAGGAGAGAGAGAGGGATGAGCGGAGGAAAGGGAAGCAGGGAGCAGATGTGAAGTGATGTTTTTCTCCCCAGCAGCCCGTCATTTGACGAGGTGAAGGAATCATAGGTTTACGCAGCTAAGCAATAAAAGAACGCATTCTTGTATTGTTGAGTGCTGCTGGCCTTGCAAGGTCGTGAGAAATTCCCTGCTCTGCATGTTTCGCACAATCCGACCTCCTTCCCAAAAATTAACCCCTGCCTACAGAAACAAGTGTCTCCTTCATGTACCCCAACACCAAACTTGAATTCCATCCAGTGGCGGGATGGCTTGGTAGGCAGGCTGTCTTCAGGACGATCTGGACGGGAAACAATAACGTACTCAATTACGTTTGTAGACTAGAACCTGGGGTTCTAGTTGAGTTTTGCCAGTTTGACTGTGAAAATTTTGCTACTTTGAATTTTTTTTTCTTCTTGATTTTCTTGCATATAGACGTTGGGGGGTTTTTTTTTAGCGATTTTTGAAAATATTGCGTTGTGGTTGTTGTTGTTGTTTTGCCGTAAACAAACAACGTAGCCGAGCCCACATCCATCGGCCATAAAAAAAACTCCTGGCTACCTTAAATATTTCTTTACCAAAACCAACTACTATCCAGTGGCGGGATGGCTTGGTAGGCAGGCTGTCTTCAGGACGATCTGGACGGGAAACAATAACGTATTCAATTACGTTTGTAGACTAGAACCTGGGGTTCTAGTTGAGTTTTGCCAGTGAGAATTTTGCTACTTTGAATTTTTTTTCTTCTTGATTTTCTTGCATATAGACGTTGGTTTTTTTTTTTTTTCGCGATTTTTGAAAAGATTGCGTTGTGGGTGTTGTTGTTGTTTTTTGCCGTAAACAAACAACGTAGCCGAGCCCACATCCATCGGCCAGAAAAAAAACTCCTGGCTACCTTAAATATTTCTTTACCAATACCAACAACTATCCAGTGGCGGGATGGCTTGGTAGGCAGGCTGTCTTCAGGACGATCTGGACGGGAAACAATAACGTATTCAATTACGTTTGTAAACTAGAACCTGGGGTTCTAGTTGAGTTTTGCATTTTTTTTACTAACTTTTTATCTTTCTTTCCTTTTGATTTTTGGCTTTGGTGTTTAAAAAAAATGCTCCAAAGAATCAAGATCTAAAAGATAGAAATTAGGGGCGTGCAGGAGGAGTAAGGGTGGCTGCTCAGCACGATTGCGAAAGATATTTAAAAAGATGCTATTTATTTACTGTACAACACCGACGAGAGGAGATCATGGATGTAATATGCTTTGTTTGGTACGGATCTTACTTTCATTCCAGTGCTCTAAGAGATGGGTATAGTACTACGTTATAGTTCCGACTGATCAATTTTTGCTTTTGTTTCGGACGTCGTGTTTGCGCCTCATGAATCATGGCATCGTTCACCATCGCTCATCACTTATTGCTCATCATTCACATGTACAAGCTAGCAACAGCCGTGATATCCCTCTTGATCATCTCCTGGCACGTCTGCATCTTTGCGAAGAGCTCCGGATCCCCGATAATCCTCGCCGCGTTCTTAACCTCTCGGCACGTCTCGTCCAGCCTCGTGATGACACGTACAATAGTGCCCTCGAGCACATCTGTCAAATCCGTAATGTTCTTGAAGCTCATGCCGCGAGCCCACTCGTACACGACCTCCATGAGTCCGAATCGAGGTCTGGACACGAAATCATTCGAGTCATCCGAGGAGAGGATGACTTGGTGGTACGTCTGACGCTCGTTGACCTTTTCAGAAATCTCAATGATGGTCTTCATGCCGCGCTCAAGGTTGCCGGTGAGCTTGGGCACCGTGTCGGTCTTTTCTTGGAATACGAAGGCGGAGAGGAGGGCGACGATCTCGGCGGGCTCATAGGGCGCGAGGACGTTATCGAGGATAAGCTCTGTGAGGACGAGTTCATCTGCTGAGTGGATCTCGCAGGCTACCTTACCTTTGAGCTCCACGCGAGAGCTCTCGTCTACGAAACTGAGATCCTTGAGTACTTGAATACGCTGCTCGTAGTCTGGGAGCAGCTGAAGGTTTTGATCTGACATCAGCTGGCGAAGTTGGATTATGTTCTCTTGGATGAGCCATTGGTCGTGACACATTGCGAACTGTCGCATGTTAGTTCCTGTCCACGGAGTATAAGTCGGAGGCTTACATGTTTCACGAAATGGGGGCACTTCAGACACGCAGCTTTCTGAGCGATCGCGGCTTCGTCCATCCGCTTAGCCAGATTATCGCGCAAGTGCATGTCCTTCAGCTTCGTCCAATCCAGTTCATTCCACACATCTGATTCCCAAGACTGACACAGTCGACTGAGCTGTCCCTTTGCCTCTTGGTGTGCATCGCCACCTGAAAAAATATCTGGAATAATGCCCTTAACTGTCGTGTTTGTAACGCATTCTACGTCGGCGACAGGTATCTGCAGAGTCTTTACCTGTATATGCTTCTTGTTCTGAGGTAGCCGGGTGAACAGTTTCCTAAATTTCGGCAGATACGGGAGCAGGTCCGTGGAATCTCTCTGATCCCTTGATGTTCTGATCTCCAAAACATGGACAGTAGGAGTGGGGCCTGAGGTGGCACCCTCACGGAGGAGTACACCAGGAGTTCGGATACCGTCCTTGCTGTAAACAATCAAACGCTTCGCAGAAAATAGTCGCCTTCCTACGGGTGTTGCAAGCAGGCCGAGATGCAAATCCAACGTGAGCTGTTTGACATTTTGAGCAGCCTGATGACAAGCCTCGAGCTCAGGATCGCAGATTTGGCAGGGCTCCCGCTTGATTTTGGCTAAATCGGCTTCGGACACCTTGACAGCCTTTTCGTGTTCCGGTAAAAGTTGCTGGGTAGCATGCTCACTAAAACTTCGTTTGATCATCTCCTCGATCTTCAGCGCCTCGACACGAAGCAAGTTCAGAATCATGTTGTAAGTCAATCTGAACTGCGAACGAAGCTTGGAAGGATCTCCAAGAATCATCTGGCGCAATTCCGTTACTGGTGGGGCCTCGCCTCCACCAGGAGCAACGATGATGACCGATCCGACTGGATCTAAACCTCTTCGACCAGCTCTACCGGCCATTTGGGTGTACTCCCCAGGAAGTAAATTACGGAACGAATGACCATCGTGCTTCCTGTACCCCGAAAAGACGACTGTACGAGTCGGCAAGTTCAAGCCCATAGCAAAAGTTTCTGTCGCAAATAGAACCTTCACCAGAGTCTGCGCAAAGAGCATCTCAACAACTTCCTTGACGATAGGAAGCATGCCACCGTGATGGACAGCAATACCTCGGCCAAGCATGTCTCTCAATCGCACGATTTGTGGCAATACACGGTCTTCTGGCTTCAGTCTTGCGATTGACTTTTCGATGATCATATGAATGGCGCTCTTCTCGGTTGCTGTGCAAAAATCCTGGTTGCTGAGTGCATCCGCATTTTCCTCGCATCGCTTCTTGGAGAAGACGAATATGCAGGCTGGGAGCAGAGATTCTTTCTTGAGGAATTGGACAAGATGAACCCAAAGCGTCTTGTCCTGAGCAGCAGACGTCCTACCGCCAGGTCGACCTCCTCTTCCCATGTGGCCGGGGGCATGACTTGCACGAGGAGGCCCACCTCGGCCTCGTTGTGGCGCACCTCCTCGCTGGCCACCACCTCTTTGGTTACCACCACGTTGATTCTGGCCTCTAGCGCCACGTGCGTTGTTTCCTCCGCGAGTGCTGGCATCAGCTGGTGGAAGGGCTTTGACTTTGTTTCTGCCAGACAAAACATCATTTGCGTCCTTCCAGCCCTTTTCGAGGAATCTTTTTTCAGCATCGACAATCTTGTGAATACCCTTCTCGGCCCAAAGATAATGTTCAAGAGGTACTGGTCTCTTCGGAGTCGAGATGACATAGATGTCCTTCTTCTTCGTTCGTCCTACCCAGGATGCGAATTCGTAGGTATTTGGAACAGTAGCAGACAGAAGGATCAGAGTAACATGTTCTGGCAACATGATAATGACCTCTTCCCACACCACTCCTCGCTCTAGATCATTGACATAATGCACTTCGTCAAAAATGACAAACTCGACATCTCTAATGAGATCTGCTCCTCGATAGAGCATACTCCGTAAAATTTCCGTGGTCATGATAAGGCAGCTAGCCTCAGGAGCAATCTGCACGTCACCCGTCAAGATTCCGACCTCATCGAAGATCTGTCTGAAATCCCGGAACTTCTGATTACTCAGAGCCTTGATGGGAGATGTGTAGATGGCCTTTGTCATATGCTTCGCTGCGAGAGCAATGGCATATTCGGCCACTACTGTCTTACCAGCTGATGTGTGAGCAGCAACGAACACAGAGTCGCCATTCTCCAGATGATAGACGGCCTCCTTTTGGAAAGTGTCGAGCTCGAAAGACCATTCTCTAGCCATGTCGGGCACCAGTTCTCTGAAATTGGGAATGCCCTGCTTGATGTCAACCATGTGAGCCCACTCCCTGCCGCCTCTCTTGGAACTCGACGCAGCAAGTACACCATGTGGTTCTAGAGCCGGGAATTCGACAGGAAGTAGTGAGTCGATATCGTCTTCTCCCTCCTCCTCCTCCCCCGAGACATTTCCAGCATCCCCGGAAACAGTTGCATCTGCTTTCTCCTGAGGCTCGTCATCAGGCTCCTCGTCCAAAACGTCCAGTACCTCCTCTGCCTCTTTCTCGCCCCCTTCACCCTTCCCTTTCTCCTTGAAAATCCCTCCTCTCTTGAACCCTGGCGCAACCTCCAATAACCCCCCCTCCCCAAGATTAATCACCCTCTCTAGCTTTCCCTTTGCGCCGCCACACCTAGCAGACCCTCGTTCCCGCTCTTTAGAGCCTGTTCCTCCAGCGCCGCTGCCGCCTCCACACCCTCCAATCCGCCTGGCGCAAAAGGGAAGAACCCCGCAGCTCCTCTCACGAAATCCGCTTTGTTGGCCGGCTTTCGCAGGAACGAGGTGCTATTCTTCGCCGTGGCGCTGTTGGCTGGCACCGTCACCTCCTTGTAGCCCGTCACCCTGCCGGAGAGACCTTCCCGCGTGAAGCGGGTGATGGTGCGTGTCTGCGTCGGCGCGATCCTGAAGAGCTCTGTGTAGTCGGTGGGGGCTTCCCATCTCCTTGACGTAACTATTAGCTAGCTGTCCGCGGTTGGCACGGGTTGAGCGGGCGGAGGGCTTACTGCTGGAGCCTGTTGAGCCATTCTGCGGAGAAAGAAGGAGATGGAGTCAGGTATTTCAGTTCTAACTCGCGCTTGAGGGCCTCGGGAGTCTTCTTAACTCGTTTTCGGGGGCGTTGCTCGAAGAGGATGCTGTCTATCCATTCGTCTGGTCTGTCGCCTGTGTTGGCCGCCGGGAGATGGATTTTTTCCAGGGCGTCAATCAGACTTTCTGGCATTTTGGTTAAACTTGCCAAAAGGCTACAGGTGAATTGGTGGTTTAAGTTGTCCTACTCATGCGTTTGTACATACCATGTGTAGATCGCCACCATTATGCCAAGACAAGGCTGTGTGGATTTTGGATCAACCCCGCCATCAAACAAAACATTGATCTTCGTGGTTGTACAAACGTTCATAATTACTCGGGTATGCTTTCAATTTCCTAACCACAACATCCCCATAGCCCGCTTTAGGACTAATTTCCATACGCCTACTGGAAGCAAACCAACATCCAAACACATCAAATCTAACCTTTCCCAATCACCACATGTCATCCATCCCAGCCATTGCTTCCATCTCATCATCGAATTCCTCTTGAGAGGCAGCCGGTTTGTCGACAACAGGCGCCGGTTTCGTCGCAGTAGCTTGCATCATTTCTTCCTCCGCTAACAAAGCGTCAAGGTCGTCATCGTCCATGTTTTCATTGACAGCCGCTTTATTTGTCGTAGCAGCTGGATGGGTACTTCTGGTCGCAATTCCAGTACCTTCTCCTTCGGCCTCAGCCATCAATGCATCAAGCTCGTCGTCATCCGGCCCATCAGCCGCAGGTGCGACAGTCCTCGCTGGCCCAAAGATACTAATCCCATTCCCTCCAAACAGCGAATCTTGGGATCCGGCCCCTACAGCTGTTTTCTGCCTCAGTGCTTTAGGAGTAGCACCATACAGATCTTCCTCCGTGTCGACGTCTACCCCGTGATTCCCATTTTGCGTCGGTGTTTTTGGTCTACTATCATCCATCTTCTCAAATATCGGCGCTATTCTGGAAGCCGTCTTCTCACGACCGTCGTGTTCTCTTGATGAAAGTGCCGTCTCGTCGAAATGAGAGTCTTCGTTTGCAGCATGCGGTTTCCCCTCGTTGATCCATTCCATCCTCATCATTTGCATGCGCTTCTTGTGTCCCATCTTTTCTACCATCTTCAATGCATCGAGGAACCTAGCCTTGGGAAAGAGGTCATCCAGCCATATCTGGTAGAATTTCAAAAGGTTTCCCGCATCTTTGTACTGGAACTTGTCAGCTTGGTCGTAGGAGTAAGTGGTGAGCTTTCAATCTAACCTCATAGCCCTTGCCCTTGAACCTCAAGTGCTGCTTTGCTCTATTCCGTAGCTTGGGAATGCCATTCACAGATAGCAACCTGAACTCAAGTCAGTATAGACAATATCCTAGTCGAAAACACGCACCTATCCTCGTCCAGCTTTATTCGTGGAGCTCGGGGCTTTCTTGTAATCTCGACGGCATCGTCAATACCCAGACCATCTCCCCCATTAGATCTAGCCTCTGCTTCTTGCTGTCTCTGTCTCTCTTTGGCACCGGGAACCACATAGTTGGCACTGAACGGATCGTTCGAATCGTCCATATTGGCATCGTAATCGAAAAGATCATCGAATTCGTCTCCTCCTCCGGCAGACGGTCCCTCGGTGGGAAGAGGACGGGAATTGTAATCCGACATGCTGAGCCAAGCGATTGCTAGTAGATAGTATCCTTATGATTTCCGAATTCGCCGTCAGGGTTTCAGTTGTCTCCAAAATCCGAAATGCAGAATTGAGAATGTTGTATGATTGTCACTTTACGCGAGAGCCGCGTCCAGGTCTGAGAGAGACGCGTTCTGCGCTTTTGGGTTCTGTTTCCCGCCGCACTGTGCTAGCGACACGGCGGCTGCGGCTCCGCAACGACATCTTGAAATGGACATCACTGTCAGGAAAGCAGAACACCAATTGGGACCGTCACGCCGCCCCTCAAGATGTCAAACACCGAGCAGAGGCCCTTCGTGCCAGCGAAGACGCTCAACACCGAGTTTCCAGTCTGTTCCTCTTCCCTCTGAACCATTGCAAAACCTCAGGCTGACCAGTGCCCTCATAGCTTATCGACAGTGACCCGTGAGCTTTTCCCGCGGTGTAAATGAGGAAGAGAGGGGTATTGACGGCTAGCAGACACTTCAAACGAGTGATTGGATATGCGCGAAAGTCGGACTACGCCGCAGGAGCGGTTACAGCAGCCTTCGGACCCGGGCTGATGTTGACCTGGGAGAGGCTCGCGCCGTCGCTGGTCGGCAAGGGGGGCTTCGCACCGATCATGCGCCTGTCGGGGGCAATTGGACTCAGCGCTGGCTTTCTGATGTTTTACCAGCGGTCGATATGTGGGTTCCCCCGTCTCTATCTCCATCTCCAACCAAACCAAGCCTATACCCCATACCAGGGGGATTTTATGGATCACTTTGCTAACTGGAGGATGGGCCTCGCGCAGTGCGCTTCTATGGCTTCACAGAGAACCAGCGCGAGGTGGATATGGACATGCGGGAGATGGTTGCTAAGGTCAAGAAGGGAGAGCCGCTGTACGGCGTCTCGACGACGACGCCGTACATCCAGGGCGTGGCGAGTCGCAATTCGCGGTACTCCGGCATCTGGCTGCATGTGCTACCGTGGTTCAACTTTGTCAATCACAATCAGCACGGTATCGACCCGGCTAAGTATTACCAGCAGGCGGAGAGGGAGCTGGCGGCTGAGGGTAAGTAGACGTGGGAAGGCTTGGGAAAGGAGCAAGCAGTCTTTGCATGTATATAGGGAGTAAAATAGGATTCTACACGGTTTGATTGAAGTGTTCATTCGATGGGTATCTTGTGCGTCGGGTCGCGATCAGAGCTGAGCGTATTATCCGGGCCCGTCGACTCGCTTGTGAAGCCATTTCTCCATGACGATATAGTCGGCTAGGTTCATGAAAGAGTTAGAATGGTAAACTCTCGACCAGAGCCAGCCCAGCAGCAGCCATCCCAAAGGCTAGCTCAATCAACGACCAGCTTTAGAACCCTCTCCCTCTTCCCCCTCGCCGGCTCCGGCGCCCTCTCATTCCCCTGTACATAAAATCTTCTCAGCAGCACGATGGCTTCCTCCCTCAACCAACCGCCAAAAACCTCGTAATCGCCTTTCTTCCTTCGCAACTCCACCTCTTTCCCTCCCCTTTCCCCCTCACCAGCCCCAGCACCAGCATCAGCACAGGCAGAATCAGCACAACGAGCACTGACCCTCCCATTTTCCCTCTGAATCCTCAACACACCCCCCGTGCCCCCAAACTTCTCATTCACAGCCCCGTAGAACACGCGCCGGATGCCAAACTGCCGCAGCAGGCTCGCGCACATGATGCACGGCTCGATCGTCACGTAGAGATCGCACTCACGCAGGAGTTCTGCGCCGTGCCTCCTTCTCTTCCCCCTCAGGCTCTCCCCCTTCCTCTCCTCCTGCACCTCTTCCCTCCCATCCCGAAGATCATCTCCGCCGTCACGTTTCAGAGAAGAAGGAGTCTGAGATGAGGGGACAGTGGGAATTGGGAGAGGGGCGGTAAGGACCTGATTGACAGCAACGAACTCCGCATGCCGCGTCCCGTTGTAAGAGACGTTCGTAGCGTTGGCGCCCCGGCCGATGACGGTGCTTGTGCCGGCGTGGACGAGCACGCAGCCGACGGGCGTCTCGGAGGTGGATAGGGCGTGTTGTGCCTAGATTCCTCAGCTCTGTTACCGTGTTGGGGCGGTGAGAGGGGGGCAAATATACGAGAAGATGACTTGAAGGAGGACCGGGTGAATTGACGGAGATAGGAGTTGAGGGGAAAGAGGAGAGGATGGGGGATTAAGTACCATAGCGAGAGCTTCGCGCATGAATCTGAGATGGGTCTGTACCTCTAGAGGCGTCATTTTCGAGGCAGAGGCTGGGAGGTGAAAACCCATACACGAGCTCTCTTCTTCCGTCTTGGATGCTACTGGGAGATCAGATTCAGGATCAGGAGCTGCCATGGCTTTTGGTTTTATCCTTTTCTTTTCTTCACTTTCGTTCTTTATGGATGCGTGTATAGGTAGGTGGTTTAGGAAACGAAGATGAGTGGATGGGAAACTTGATATGGGTGGATGAAAAATGGGTGGATTGGTTGACTGGCGTGAACATGTATGACTGAAAAAAGTTCTAAGTTGGGTAGGTGGGTATTCAAGGAGGGGATTTCTCGCTTAGGCTATGTGTTATACGCTCTGTCGCTTTTGCCTGAGATTCCGAAGCGAATTATCCGAAGTATTGAAAGTTAGGTCAAAAGATCAATACGCGCTGCGATGAGAGAGAAAAAGAGAACGGTAGACGTAATTAAATCCAGGTGACTGATTTTTCTTCTTCTTGTCCTACCTGTGAAGCTTCCACGTTTCGAGATGAAATTCTGCTCTACTACTTATCGTCTGCTTGCGACTTGTAGGTCTCCGGTGACATTCTGAGCATTTACCTGCTCCAGATCATGATCACTTTCCAGCATCCCGAACCACATCGACCAAACTCTTCACAACTTCAACCAGATCAACTGACCCCTCTTCATCATCCTGGCCCCTCGGCTCTGCTTCATAACTCCTCGCAAGCCACGTATACGCACCATCGCCGGCTAGCGCCTTCTTGGGTTCCTTCTTGACTATTCTCCCCTCACTATCGGCTGCCGTACCAACTCCCACACCAGGAACATCTTGTCCCATCGACACGTGCGCGGAGCTTCTCTCTGTCCAGCCAAGAGCTTCTTCTCCTGACATTTCACCACGCATGAAGTCCCATTGAACGTGGAGCTTAGTGAGCGTGCAATTAGAGTTTGGAGGAGTGATGCAGCCGACTGAGATGGCAAGCTGCTTTTGCTTTGCGGTAGGGGAGGAAGTCATGGCTTTTTGCAAGATGTTTGGATGAGCTGTCCGAGACCATCCTTGCGAAGCGTAGTCCTCTTCCTGCTGACTGGAGGGAGAGGTTGGAGGCCTAGGACGAGCGACGAACATCGACGCTAAAGCACAAGACGTGGCGTAGTAAATGTAGTCCTTCAGCACAGAGAAAGAATCTGTTATTGGGAATGCAGGGCATGTAACATGTAAGGGTGAGTCGGAAGGCGAGATGGAGAGGAGATACTGGGTGTAGATGGAATGCTGGGAGAGTGTTTGCGCTCTCACCGTAACGATTGTTTTAGGAGTGATAGTGAAGGTGGCTACTACTTCCAGACGGTCTGTGAGTGAGCGGATAGTACGCTCTGCGACTGGAAGGTTTGATGGGAAGGGGTAGACGGTAGGTACGAGGGTGTAGGCTGGTGGGTCGGGGAGAGAGGCGGAGACGAGGACGCGGTAGAGAGGACGGAAAAGATTCTGTAGTTGGGCAATGCTCTCTTGGTGCCGGGCTCGGGCGATGAAGGGGCGGAAGAGCTTTAGTGGTGGGTTTGGGCGTTTCTCGCTAGAGATTGGAGGGGGCACTCTTGACCGGGCGTGGTGTGCTTGACGGTGAGCGTAGCTGAGGAGGATGTTGAACGTGAAAAAAGACTCTGGGCTAGAGCACCATCTGGGCCAGAGGATTCGATACTTTCTTCCTCCAGGGATACGAGGTCGAGAACCATAGCTTTGTCAGCCGAGAGTTGATATACAAGAGCATCGTCTTTCGGTTTAACGAGCTCCATAGTTCGAGACTCGCGATTCAACTCCTGCCAGAGCTCTTCGGCGAAAATAGTGTTGCGTGCCTGTAAAATCAAGGTCTCGACTGGGGAGTCTTGCGGGACTGCTTTTGGCATCATCGAAGAGCCTGTGCACTCGTCACCAACGCGGATTCGCACTCGAAAAGTCTTGGGAATCGCATCAGCTGAACCTTGGCCCAAAGATATGGTACCATCCGGCTTTCGATTGAGCGCAGCAAGACTTCTGCTCTTGAAGGCTGGCGAGGACTCCGAAAATCCAAATCTGACACCCAACGTTTGAGTTTGATTTGGTAGCCTGCAGACAGCCCAGCCTTTCTCGCTCACAGCAAGCACCTGCTTCCAGTATTTAGTCTCGTGCTCAATTTCCTTCTCTAGCCGGGTAGCTGAAGCCAGAACAGAGTCTATAGACTTGTCCAAACATTGGATCTTCCATCCTTTCGCAACCTGTTTGTAGTCCCGCTTTTGCGCATCGGTGGTCTTCGAGGCGGCTAGCTTGTTCATCCCGAGCGTCTTCGGTCCAATGAAATTGACTACGTCTTGGGACAGGGTCTGGCTCGCCTGCACCGGGCCGTCCTTTGTGAGCAGAAGTGATATTACATCCAGGGCAAGGCTCGCATTTTGATGGGCGTGTCTGGTCCCTCGTCAGCACTTTGTTTATCTGTTAGGGGTGTAACAGCGTGCTGGACATACTCGAGATCTAGAATAAGCTGATCGCGCGCGGCGGTCACCTTCTTGACTGTACCAGGCTCTTCCTCGTCTTCGCTCGAGCTCGAGCTGCCGGCATTGTTATTCAATTCCTCCTCGATCTCATGGCGCAGACTCTCCTCGGTGATGTTGAGAAAGCCGCCGCGCTCGCTATTGATGCGGCTGATGATTGAAGGAAGCTCGTCATCGCTGTTGGCGGAAGGCCACGACCTCAGAGAGATTGGAAACTGGCTGGGCAGGGCAGCCATGGTCGATAGTCGTTGTGTTCCTGTGTTGCTCGAGTTCGAGTTCAAGTACGAGAAGTATTGGGACTGAAGGAACTTGAGATCATAGGTTGTGCTCGCAGGAGCAGATCCGGATCGGCGAAACTCACATCCGGCGGCGGTATTTACACGATAAGAGTTTCCGCGTCGATAAGATCGATGGTGGGGGAGGGGAAGACAAGGAGGCAGTGGTCACTTAAGTTCTTGTCCTGCATTGCAAGTCTTCCTTACTTTTACACCCCACCGCCTCGAGTCGCACTTTGAAGGGAGGGGAGGTAAGTACAGTACGTATACGTACACGTACTGTACATTCCATCCAGAGTCCAGAACACCTTGTTTACTTGCTTCAGTCCCTCAACTCCGGCAGACAGACTTGAACCGTTCTGTGCACAGAACAAGATCGATCGCATCTCGCTCTCATTCACCTTGCTCCCCTTGGTGCATGGTGAATTGAGCTTCTCCGATACAATACCTCGAACTCTCAGCTGTTTCTACCCCACAACACCTTGGGAGGTTTCTCGACCTTTTCAACTGCCCATCGAACTTCCTTTCTCTACAAGCTATCAATAAACAAACATCATGGCTTCCACTCACCCGCTCCCGCCTCCGCCTCTTGATGGCAAGAAACGTCGTATTGCGGTGATGACCAGCGGTGGTGATTCTCCAGGCATGAATGGAGTGATCAGAGCCGTTGTCCGGACCGCCATTGAAAAGGGCTGTGAGGTAAGCTCCATCCTTTCCCAACTGCCCCCATGACATCTGGTGACATTGCTAAGTGTATGTTTGGCTAGGCCTATTGTGTCAAGGAAGGCTATGAAGGCTTGGTACAAAACTGGATCGAGAAGAAAAACTGGTCCGATGTGCGCGGCTTGCTGTCTGAGGGAGGCACCTCGATTGGATCGGCCAGATGCATGGCATTCTATGAGCGGCCTGGAAGATTGAAAGGCGCTAAAAACATGGTTCTGAATGGCATCGATGCCCTGATCATCTGCGGGGGTGACGGCTCCCTTACGGGTGCTGACAAGTTCCGTGCCGAATGGCCTGGCTTGCTTGCGGAACTGGTTGAGAAGAAAGAGTTGACTGTGGAGCAGGTCAAGCCTTTCAAGCACCTCAATATTGTTGGACTGGTGGGCTCGATTGACAATGACATGTCCGGGACGGATGCTACAATTGGTGCATATTCAGCATTAAGCAGGATATGCGAAATGGTCGACTACATCGAGGCTACCGCATCATCACACTCGCGAGCATTTGTCATTGAGGTTATGGGTAGACATTGCGGATGGTTGGCTCTCATGGCAGGTGTTGCAACTGGGGCGGACTTTGTATTCATACCAGAAAAGCCCCGATCGGAGAACTGGAAAGAAGAGATGTGCAAAGTCGTGGCTAAGGTATGGCCCTGCCCATCGGGAGCTGAGACTCAGCTAATGTTTATAGCATCGTGCAATTGGAAAGCGGAAGACAATTGTCATCATTGCGGAGGGTGCACACGATCAAGATGGCAAGAAGATTACCTCAGAGATGATCAAGGATCTTCTTGCTGACAAGAATGGCCTTGCCTTGGACACTCGCATCACGACTCTTGGTCACGTTCAGCGAGGAGGCGTTGCATGTGCTTCCGACCGTGTGCTGGCTACATTGCAAGGCGTGGAAGCAGTCAATGCCGTTCTGGAAGCAACACCAGAAACACTTACACCCTTTATCGCCATCACGGAGAACAAAATCACTCGCAAGCCCCTGGTCCAAGCTGTTATAGACACAAAAGAGGTTGCTAAAGCTATCGAGGCTCGCGATTTTGATAGAGCCATGTCTTTGCGCGATACCGAGTTCGCCGACGTCTATCAATCATACATGACCACCACGGCAACAGGTCTGGATGATAGGATGAAGCTTCCCGCAAAGAAGGTAAGAATCTCCCACCATTTGGCATCAGAAGACTAACAGAGCGTAGCACATGAGAATTGGTATCATCCACGTCGGTGCACCTGCGGGTGGTATGAACGCCGCCACCAGAGCTGCAGTAGCATATTGTATCACTCGAGGCCACACACCACTTGCTATCCACAATGGATTCGCTGGTTTTGCCCGTCATCATGGTGACAAGCCTTTGGGAGCAGTGCGCGAATTTGATTGGCTTGAAGTCGACGGCTGGGCAAGCAAAGGAGGATCAGAAATTGGCACTAACCGGGAATTGCCCTCCGAATCCGGAATAGAACTTCTCGCGAGTTTGTTCAAGAAGTACGACATAAACGCGCTTTTCATCGTCGGTGGATTCGAAGGCTTCCACGCCCTCTCTCAACTTCGCAAAGCGCAAAAAGATTACTCGCCTTTGTGTATCCCCATGGTACTTCTGCCGGCGACTATTTCAAACAACGTGCCGGGTTCTGAATACTCTCTTGGCTCGGATACGTGCTTGAACGAATTGGTTCGTTACTGCGATACCATCAAGCAGTCCGCGTCTGCTTCTCGCCGCCGAGTCTTTGTGATTGAGACTCAAGGTGGCCGTTCGGGTTACGTTGCTACACTCGCCGGTCTCGCGTCGGTGCAGTAGCTGTCTACACTCCAGAGGAAGGTATCAATATTGACATGCTGGCTGCCGATATCACCCACCTCAAGCAGGTCTTTGCCGAAGACTCTGGCCAATCTCGCGCCGGCAGACTTATCCTCGTCAACGAGAAAGCTTCGAAGGTATACTCCGCAAAACTCATCGCCGACATTATCCGCGCGGAAGCAAACAACCGCTTCGAATCACGTGACAGCATCCCGGGGCACGTCCAGCAAGGAGGAATTCCTTCGCCCATGGACCGCACCCGCGCCGTTCGTCTCGCTATCAAGTGCATCGAGCATTTGGAGACATTCCAAGACAGATCCGACAAGGATATCCTGGAGGACCCGCACGCAGTGACCGTTATCGGGATCAAGGGAGCGCAGGTCGTGTTGAGTCCTATGAAGCAGGTGGAGGAGGTCGAGACAGACTGGGCAAACAGGCGACCGAAAGACGAGCATTGGATGGATTTCAAGCACATAGTCGATGTTTTGAGTGGACGACCCGAGGTTCCTCGACCGGAGAGCCCGTTAATGGGGTGGAAGGCGAAGGATTCCAAGAGAGGTCTTTAGAGCGAGCAGCGGGTGTTTGGGTAGAATAATAGATCGGTAGCAGCTTACCAGAGGGTGTTTTTTTCCCCTGGGGGCGCTCGCAGCGGACTGAGAAAGATGATGAATGAAATCCGATGCATACAACTATCTCGGTAGAAATGTTTCCCCCTACCTATTTCACGTCGTCGTCGCCGCCTTACCCCGCCATTCTCATAGATCTCGCTACGAATGTCACGTGCCACATAATGGTAAAAGTGGAACGCCCCTTAGTGCGGGGAGGGTGCATGCGTGCGTGGCTAAGGGACTGACTGCACTGCACTGCGTACTGTACCATCTCTGCGAGGCTACATCGTAAGAAGAAAGAGAGAGGAAGTGAAGCAACTTCTCACTTCCTGCATTTCTCGACTTCTTGAGTTTTGACGACGACGTGAAGCCTGAGTCTGAGGTGCTTGCTGTGTGTTCTCTTTTTGTCTGATACGTTTTTTGGTGTGTGTCGGGTTGAAAAGAGAGAGAGCAAGAGGGGGCACTAACCAAAGTCAGCAAACGGGGGATTTGAAGATTGAAGGTCCGGATTGGACGGAAAGGACGGAGAGAGAGAGGATTTGAGGGGAGAGGAGAGTGGTTTGAAGATTCAAGAGAAGGGAAGGGAGTAGAGCGAGAGAGAGCGAGAGAGAGCGAGAGAGAGCGAGAGAGAGATTCGACGTCTATCACGCCGTTTGGAAAGGACAGAAGAGGAAGAGCGAGGCTGATCTGAGCTGGTGAGGGGTTTAAGAAGAAGAAGAAGAAGATTTGCTGGGTGAGAGAGACGAGAGGTGACGCTGAGATTCCAAGAGAAAGAGTGAGGCAAGCGTTCAAACAGAGAGCGAGCCGGGACGAAGGGAGAAACAAGGATTTCCGGAGAATCATCGAGGAACACCAGAAGAGAGCGGGAGGAGTGGAAGGAGAGAGCAAAGATGACTACGAGATATCGCGTTGAATGTGAGTCTTTGCTTCTCTTCTTCTTTTCTACGCGGTTGCTTTTGAGGGGAGATGAGTGAGTGAGATGGGCATATGGAGGCTTGAACGAGTTGAGGCGAGGCGGATAAGTGCTGACTGTTGCAGATGCGCTGAAGACGCATAGGCGGGATCAGTTTATCGGTTTGTCTTGTTTCTTTTCCGTCCTTCCCGTCGGGTAGTCTGTTCGCTCTGCTTCTGTATGGGTTTTTTCGGGGTGTAGCTGGTACAGTGTTGAGGTGGGAAATTGGGGAGGGAACCCAGGAATTTCTAGTGGACCTGGAATTTCGAGATGGGAGCGTGTAAGGATGAAGCCATGTGGGAGAGCTGAATACCTGGACTCCTAGGCGGAGTAGCACGTCACGAAATCTCCTGGTCTTATTGCCGGCAACTTAATTCCTATTTCCCCAACCCATTCTCGTCCCCAACTCTCTATTCTTTCGTATTTCGTGGCAACATTACTGACGCGAGGTCTAGAATGGATCAAAGGCCTCCTCGCTGTGCCATTCGTGCTGCATTCTCAGCCAACTGGCGTCTTTGAATCTCGCAAGAACACAGTTGAACAGATGGCCGAGATGGCCCATCGGCGGTATGCGGAGATTATGCTGGATGTTGAGCATATGATAGATGACCATAGTGAGCACCCTCTCTCTTCACATGTTCCCGGAAACGCCTGGGGCTCTCGAATTCCGAAACAGTCTTTTTGAGAAAAAAGGGTGAAGAACATGAGTGGAGTCCTTCACGAATTCATCGTCACAACCTCTTCGAACCCCTTTCAATCCTCAAGACTTTCCAGCGCTGACAAGCAACAGTTGAGCACCAAAAAGTCGGCCTCCAAGGCCAGTCCAAGCTCAAACTCCTGGTCCCGAGCATTGGCACCTTCTTCACGCGTCTCCCCCTTGCAGAAGCATTCCGTTATCAGGATCGCAAGCGGTTCATCTCGTCGAGACGTTTTGTGCCGCCCAGTTTCAACGATATTAGGTTGATCCTGAACACAGCGCAGCTGATGGGTGTTACGGCTAGCGGACCCTTGGATTTAGCGACCTTCGATGGAGATGTTACTTTGTAAGTTGGTGATATTAGACATGTTTTTACTTTGGCAAGAGAAGCAGACTTGAGCCTGGACAAGAATATGAGATTAGCCAGCGGTAAGGAAGGCGCACTAATTGCATACGTAGGTATGATGACGGAAAGAGCTTGGAGACCACGAATCCGGTTATTGAGAGGATCATCTGTAAGTGCCTTCTCTCCACGAGCTATCCTAGATAAATGTTGATTTGAGTTGGTAAACAGTTCTCATGAGCAACAACACCAAGATTGGCATTGTGACCGCGGCTGGATATACAGAAGCAGAGCGCTACGTAAGTCAAGGGGACACGGACTATTCTTTTTTCTTGGATCCACCAGACATCTGGCAAAGTCAATTATCGTTTTCTCAAGACGCACTCGATATGTGCAATTACTGACTTCCGTGTCCTTTAGTATGGCCGTCTCCATGGTCTGCTCGAAGCAGTCAAAGCATCTACACTCCTCACCGAAGCACAAAAGCAAAACCTGATCATTATGGGCGGCGAGAGCAACTTCCTCTTCACCTACAATACCAGCTCCCCATTCCTGCTCCAGCACCTCCCCCGACGCTCCTGGATCCTACCTAGCATGTCAACCTGGACACAGCCCACCATCACCACCCTGCTCGATCTCGCGGAATCCTCGCTCCGGGAGTGCGTCACAAACCTTTCCCTGCAAGCCACGATCTTGCGCAAGGAGCGAGCGGTGGGCATCATCCCCTCGATCCCCGGCGCCAAATTCCCGCGTGAGAGCCTCGAGGAGACGGTGCTAGTCGTGCAGAAGAAGCTAGAGATGAGTGACGTCGGGCGCCAGCTCCCCTTCTGCGCCTTCAACGGCGGCAACGATGTCTTTGTTGACATTGGCGACAAGAGCTGGGGCGTGCTCGTCTGCCAGGAGTACTTTGGGAGCGAGGAGGAGGGCGAGGGAAGGCCTATTCGGGGCGACAGGACGCTGCATGTCGGCGATCAGTTTCTGAGTGCCGGCAGTAACGACTTCAAGGCCAGGGTGGTGGGCACCACAGCGTGTAAGTATCATCCTTTCTTTTCCGGACCCGGGTGTCTCTAAGACGGATCGGCTTGACCGCTAATACCTTACAGGGATCGCCAGCCCCGAAGAGACAGTCGACCTCCTCGACGAGCTCGGCTCGCTGATCCGGAACGCCAAGAGCGGGCAGGAGGAGGCGAAGAGCCTAGACGGCGGGCTAGGACAGGAGCTGATGGACAGAGTCGATCGGCTTTTCGAGAAGCACCCAATGCCGAGCGCTGGCTGGGGGGTGAACAAGTAGTTGCAGCATTGCCAGGAGATTATGAGTCCTTTCTGTACCTGGGAGCCTTTACCATTGCGGACAGAGTCAATGAATGCACGACCCCTGTCTTTTTCTAGTTTTCTTGTCTCGTCACTCAGCGTTGATCGTTCGTGGGAGCTTGCTCGGATCGAATAGTCGGGGCGGGTTGGGAAAGGATGGCATGGGATGTGTAGGGCTGATTGGGGAGGACTCGCTTGATGTACCTACCCCATTCATTAACTTCCCTTACTTGCAGTGAGTGAACGGGACAGAAACAGCTCAGCGCTGAATTCAGAGCGGGGGAGCTCAGATGACAAACGTGCAAAGGGAATGAAGCAGAGTGAACATAGCAAATTTGCGTCAGGAAATGTATTTTCGAGCGGCTCATTCTTAGGGAGGGAGCGATTACGGCAAAGGTTTTGGAATACTAGAGTTAAAGCAGCACAGCAGAAGGCTGCGTCCTATCAAGACGTCCTTAAGATAGTAGTGCTTTCTCTTTGCGTTGCGAGGCCAAGACGCCGAAATCAAGTCATAGCTATAGCTCACTCTTGCGGCTCTTGTGTACCATCCCAACATCGCCTTCCGCAGCCACGTAGGCGTCCCCATGCGGAGCAGATCGATAGACGTATGCCTGCGCCGCCACCATCTTCGAGGCTCTCAGCACCTTTCCATCTTTCCCTACGGCGCGCGCCCAGAACCCTTTCCACGCCCTCGTTCCACGATGGACATAGAAGCCCGTCTCGAAGCCAGACCTCTCTTCCTCGCCAAGCCACACCTCCACCCCTCCTCCGTCAACTCCCCAAAACTGCCACGACTTCGTCTCCGTGTCGCCGTTCCAGCTCACGTACACCACCACAGTAGTCTCGCCGCGCGTCAAAGCCACGATCGCTGGGTCCTCGCGCGGGGTCCCCGTCCAGTCGAACTTGAAGCCGCGATAGCTCGCCGGTCGGCCGTTGCGGAAGAGCTCCCCGCTGTCGAGATGCGCATGGAAGAGTGCCGTCCCGTCCGGCGAGAATTCTGTCATCGCGCCTGCGGTGCCCCAGTTCACGAACAGGTTGTCGTTAGGCAGCACCTGGGCATTACCCATCGCGAATGCAAACTCGTCGTTGGGCGCGGCGAACCCTCGCACGAGGTTGGCAGTCCACGTTCTGGTATCGAGGACCAGAATCTTGCCGCTGGATACGTTCTGCCATGTTCCGGTTTGGGTGAGGGATGGCAGGCCGCTGTTGTCGAATAGGCTGATGGTTTGTTTGTCGCCCGTCTCTGAACGAGCAATAAATCGGGCGTCGTGCTGAAGCCCGAATGCAGCCCCGGGTCCGAATGTGAAGTCTGAATGTTTGCCACCTAGACGCCAGATAATGTGCCCGGTCGTCCCGCTGATCTTGTAGATGGTGGAAGTGCGGCGCCCGGAGACCAGGTAGTCTGTGCCATCGCTGTCCACCGAGTTGATGTGGAAGTAATCGATGGCATCAGTGCTGTTGAGTCCACTGCCTAGCGACGGTGTTGATAGAGGCACGATGCATTCTACACGGTGTGAGTTGCAAAGCCACAACATAGGCAATCAGCGTTTACCACTCGGAGACACGTGGTCGAGACTTCTCCATTCAAAAATGAGGCGCCCGCTTTCTATATCAACCTCTGTGACCACAAGTCAGTCCACAAAGCCTCACTGTTTACTCGGGTCTCGCTCAACTAACCTTGAAACACACCATCGAGAATCCATTGAGCGTTTGGACTTATTCCGTATCCTGCCAAATCGCATGGCACTGGTGTATAAGAGACAAACAGCGCGGTCCTCTCATTCAAAACCTGGAACTCATGCTTGTCGGCAACGATGCCGTTCGCCGCGGAAACGTCCTTGATCCCGACATAATGCTGGTCGAGGATCCTCGCACGCCCTTGCCCAAACTGCGTCCTTCGAGACGTGGCATCAAACTCGAAGCCAACCAGCACATCCCGCCCATCGAACCTCGCCGCTCGAAAATTGTTCGTAGCGGCCGAGAACGAGCCGACGCCCGACCAGACCAGCGCTCCCCGGGAGTCGAAGATGTAGGGCCCCGGCTGAACGGGGCCGTACGGCTCAACTAGTTTGGCTCTGCGAGATGCGCGCGGCGAGACGAAGATGTAGCCTGGCGAGAGCGCGGACGGTACGGAGACGCTGATGTTGAGAGTTGGAGGCGAGAGATCGGGGCGTGACTTGAAGGCCCAGTCAGCCAGCGTCGATGGTGTTAACATGGCGAGCGTGATGCTCCAGAGCCTGGCGGTGTTGGACGCGGGGGAGGGAAGTATCATTCTCTCTCTCACACCCAGCTGCAACACAAACACAAGTAAGTAGCTAAGCGAGATGGTTTCATGGCTTGCGCGAAGAGGCACCTATTTCAAATCACGTCGATCTGCGCTTGCGTGCGTGGCATCAGCTGTGCTTCATTGGACAGATCGATTACCCACGATTTGGATGAGCATCAAAACAAAGACAAGATATTGTGTAGCCAGGTTCGAGAAGGATGCAAGCGAGCTGGATGTCGAGGCAAGCGAGATCTCTGTAGATTACCCCTGAAGTTGATCCATGCCCAGCAGGTTATGTCACGTGACCCAGCCCAGAAGATCTCGAGAGATATCGCTGATGAGAGCAGTTTGGAGCGGCTTGCTACTGGAGATCCCAAAGTTGCCCAACTCAAGATGGAGAGCAAAGTTCGCTTACAAAATAAAAATCACGTGGTTATATCAGTTCATCTGGACCTTCTCACAGGCCGTCTTCCGCAATCGCCACTTGCGCAAGCATAAGAAATACAGTATGTACAGTACCAACCAGTCAGCGGCTACAGACTACACATTTGCCCTATGAACCATGTCCTTACTGTAGCAATGAGTACCTACAGTACATAGACGTCTGCTCTTTCAGCTCGTCTATCGCCAGGGAGATCTTCGTCGCTATCCCAAATTCTCGCTTGTTCCGTTCCACCCTCTTCAAAGAATTCACTCGCCGCTGATAGTGCTACGTGACGAGCGGGCGAAAAGACACCCACCGTCTTGACCGACAACGCGATTGTTCGTACTTCGCAACGTACGAAAGAGCCGGAGGAACCTCCTTGCAACTTTATGCTTAACCATGTGCCAAGATCGTGGCAGGACTTGAAGTTTCTGAAAACGTCGAGCTCCGGCCGGACGTGATTGGACCAAGCCAACCGCCATGCATTCCTGTGAAAACCTTACAAGCGAGGGGGGGACAACCCGCTGAATCCGGCAGATATCCAAAGCTAGCTAGCACTCCAGCCATGGACGGCCAGTCGGTGTGGCGAGGGATGGAAATGGCCGAGCGCGAAGCTGCGGACCTCACTGCCGCCAAGGGGGCCTTGGATACGTGGTCCTGCTACAACGGTGAGGACGAGAGTGGCCAAGTCCCGCGGGCGAAGAGGTGTGACCAGGGCAAAAGTGACTCCGCTCGGGCTGGAGTTGCTGTCTTGAGAAGCAGATAGACGGTATGTATTGTACGACTGCAACGCAAGTCGGAGATGGAGATGAAGCTTGGCATGAAAGCTGAAACGGTGCGAAGCCGTGGTACAAAATAAGATACCAGCTCAAATGGAAGGGTACGCTTGCTGTCTTTCACCACGGAAGAAGGACAGGGGGAACGGCGAAACTTCTTCATGAGTGAGAAGGAGCCTGCCTAGAGATGATTTCTCAGAGCCGCGAGAGCTCCAGTGCCTCGTGGGGTTGACAACGTTTTCGACTCGCGGAACAAGGAAGAGGATAGAAGAGAACCACATGTATCAGGATGGCAGTACAGTCCGAAATATCGGACACATCTACAGCACATCCTCGATCGACGTTATCAGCCACTGAAATCAATTGTTCACGGGGCAAAATCGTTCGGAAGGGTTTTGGGAGTTTTGGGGTTTTTTTTTTCTCTAGTCGGAAATTTTGCGCAACTTTTTTGGTCAGTCTATGAACATGTTGCAACTCAATTGAAAATCACCGTCTTGTGACCGTTCATCAAGACTCTCTTCTCTGCGACCCACTTGACAGCATCAGCCAACACCCTGCTCTCCACGTTGGCACCTTCATTCGTCAAATCCGCTGGACTCATTCCATGGTGGATGTGAGTGATTGCCTGCTCGATAATCGGCCCCTCATCGAGATCACTTGTGACGAAATGCGCTGTGGCTCCGATGATCTTGACACCGCGCTCGTGTGCTTGGTGATACGGCTTGGCGCCCTTGAACGAAGGCAGAAAGCTGTGATGAATGTTGATGATCTTGCCGGACATTTCAGCACACAGTGAAGGCGAGAGGACCTGCATGTAACGAGCCAACACGATAAAGTCAATGTTGTTTTCTTTGACCAGCTCCAGAACGCGGCTCTCTTGTTCGGCCTTGGTCTCGGGAGTAGCAGAAGGGGATGTTGTAGGACGCTGCCAGAGGAGCGAAGTCGGGGTGGTTTGAAATGATGAGAGGGATTTCGATTCCGAGCTGAGAGATGGATTGCCGGAACAGAAGGTCGTTGAGACAGCGTCCAATCTTGGAAACCATGATCAACACCCGTGGCTTGTGGGAGATCGGAGTCAGCTCGAAGTTCATGGACATGACCTCGGCCGTTTCTGCGAAAGACGCTCTCAGGCTCTCGCAGTTGATTTCCTTATTCTTCAGAGAGACTTCGGTATGGTCCACGTGAACGCGCATGAAGAAATTGCGGGAAAAAGGGTCGGCGAATTGCTGCGAGTCCACGATGTTTAGATTATGCAGAGCCAGGAAGCCGCTGACTTTGTGAACAATGCCTGGCCTGTCCGGGCACGACAAGCTCAAGATATATTCGTCGGCGTCGACTTTCTGCGCTGATTGAGGATTCTTGGTAAGAGGGACGGGATCTGAAGCCGTGGAGAAGTATCTCGACCGAGGCTTTGGGAGACAATGAAGTCTTTGAGCAGCTACAGGCTCCGATTGCCAACATGTTGGTCTAATTTTGCCTGCCACCACCATCGGGCGGACTTTGGAGCAAATTCCTCGTACCTTTGTCGCCATTTTGAAATCGATTCAGATGTCCGGTTTGAGGAAGAAATCCAGACTTCCGCGAAGATATACTAGTCAAATCACGTGATTTGACTTTTAGCTTTTAGCACCCTGCATTCAGCGACTTCTTATATCCACATTCCCCATCAGCACTTGGCCTTGTCGAGCAACATGCCAATTGAGGAAGGTTTTCTTATCTGAATCGCGATTTAGCCTCCTTGCCGAGTCGTCGATGTCACACCGCTAACATGACTGGCGATGGACTTCGTCCAATGAACATGTGGCTTCGACGTCGCAGCTGCGATGCTGAAGCCGGACTGTCTATCAAGATCTCGACACTTGGATTTTGAATCGTTTTGCAAAGTTGCGTAATCTGGCTTTTCAAATGTTCCTCTCTGGATGTTCTCTTGTTGAAAGATGGCTGGCTGGCTGTGCTCGAGATGAAGCGGGCCAACAAAGATGTCCTCGCAACTTCGAACGCTGCAGTGTAGTTGTGGTACCAGGCAGGTTGCGAAAACGATAATTTGTTCTGGTAGTCCTTGTTTCCCTTCAGCTTATTCTCCTGTTTATCATCAGTCACCAAATTTCTCCAAGAGTCTTACAGTAGGCTTCGCTTGAACTGATCGATTGGAAGCGCCCTGAACGAACGTGATGTCGCTTGAGGTGCATCCTCAGCAAGCTCGTAAGGATGTATCTGTTCATGTGCAATATGAAATGTCCTTCACAAGACTAGGAGAGCCCAGTATCATTCACAGCAGAGCCATGGAAATACTTCAAAAATCACATCAACATCTACTTGAGTCTTTGCTCCGATGAAGGAGATCATTCTGAGGGAACGTCTTGTCCAAGAACTTGGATCGCATTTATCATCGAGAGCACCAAATCGAGCTGACAAGGGCAGTCCAATTTCAAATCTTACGATGAAAAGTAAAACACGATAATGGATTCGCGTCGACAGTAGAAGGCGGAGTTCAAGCATACCTAGCAAGCCAGACCCGTCGCGTCCACAAAAGCTTGCGAGGCCGGTTGGACTTCTGGGTAGGTGATGAGAACACCCATTGTGTATCTTCTCTGACTGACCCGAGACACTGAGATGATGTCGACCCTTTCTCATAAAACCTTACAAGCTTAAATACTAACTCCTCTTTGAAAAGTCAAATACACCCGGCCTCCGCTGGGTAAAACTGTACGCTCTTGTAATCCTAATAGAGGTTCTTGAAAGTGCTGGAAATACAAGACGCAAACCCTCGACTTTCTATCCGAAGCTTCGGAACAAACTGTACCTACCTTAGGTATGGAAAAAGCTTGCGACTACTATGCTCATCTCTCTGGCCATTCCGGACAGCAAGACTATTTATTGTCAGATCCCTCAGGAAACAATAGCATCAAACCAGAGCCAATTCGACACCGACTTAATTTGAAAATTGGAAAGCGGCTTGACCGAGGCTTCCGCAATTCGTGGGCGAGGAAACAGTTATTTGACGGCAAAATGCACTCTAAGCAATCAACCTTTTCCGCATGTAATTCTGGAAAGCTACATAATCTCACCGGGACGGTACACCTTCGCCAATCTGCTGCATCAGAGATGCCAAAACACAGAAGCATTCGAGCATTCACTGTCTCATCCGTGAAAATTCATCGGCTTGTTGTTAGTCAATTCACTTCTCACTAGCTGAGAAGCTATCTCCCTACGTCATCACTCACCATCCAAACGCAAATAAAAGACGAGCATCCTTTCTCGCTTTGCCGGCACATATCTCAACAAAAGCTTCTTAACGCAACCAAGTCACAATCTCCCACCTAAAAAAGCCATGACGACGCAAACGCCCATCCTCTCCCTCCTCCACGCCTGCCAAGCCGCATTCGGTACCTACAACCTCTACCTAGCCAGCATCGCGATCCGCAACCTCCACGGCTACGAAGGCCCCGCCGAGACCGCCGCGCGGTACTCGAATACGGCCAAAGATCAACTGCGCCAGACGAGAACGACGCAGGCTAGCGGTGCCATCGCGGTATGTATGCCCTATCTATGTGCATCCCGTCCCCAGCTCGATCTCAATTCCAGTCCCATTTCCTTTCCCTCACGGGTCTCAGTCAGTCGTCACGTGATGCAAAACCTCCCCTCTACCGACTCCATCAAAACATCGCTTCCTCCCCCCCCCCCTTTTTTTTCCTGATTCAGAAAAGAGAGAGGAAGAAAAAGAAAGAACTAACACAAAACTGACTGAAAACAAGATCTCCCTCTCCCTCCTCACCTCCACCTACCTCCTCTTCCTCTCCCCTTCCCCTGGCACGTCCACGTCCTCGCTCTGGCTCGCCGCGCTCAACACGCTCACGCTCAGCGCGGCCTGGACGCACGTCGGCGGCTTCTGGCGCGGGAAGGCGCGCGTCCCCGTCCCCGGCGCCGGGGATTACAACGAGGCGATGCGGACGACGCAGGAGGTGCGCCGGAACTTGGCGTGGTTGGGCGCGAGCTGGGTCGGTGCTGGGGTGTTGGGCTGGTAGGTTGATTTTCTTTGGTATGGGAGAGAGGTTGGAGGCTGAACTGAGGAGTTAGAAGGGGGGGGGGGGATCTCTGAGGGTGTTTGGATGTTGTCGGGAGGAGGAGAGGGAGGGAGGGAGGAGGGCGGGGGAAGAAGAGAGAGAAAGGCAAGGCAAGGCAAGGCAAGGCAAGGCAAGGCAAGGCAAGGCAAGGCAAGGCAAGGCAAGCAAAGAAGAATTCTGCAACCGTGATTGCAGTCGTACGTACAGGTACAGTATGTGTATCTATCTGTACACACAAATGTACAAATCTCCCGATTAATCTACGTCTTTCCTCTGCCCCCTCCCCCCTCCACCCCTCCAAAAACAAAAAGAGCTCCCTCCCTCCCTCTCTCCCTCTTTCCCACAAACAAACACGATCGAGAACCACACAACAAGCCATCCCTCCCCCCTCCCTCTCCACCCCCCTACCTCGTGAGCGAGTGTGCTACTACCTACCTACCTAGGTAAGCACTGTATGTACTGTATGTACCTACCTATGTATGTATGGGCTAAATGTGAGTGAAGGCTCTGAAGCTCTTCTCAGCGAGAAACCCCCCCCCCCCCCCCACATTTTCCTATTTCATGATGATGATGATGATGATGATGATGATGGTGAAGTATGAATGGTTATGAATCCGGACGGGATGAGCGAAGAGGTTGATCTTTTCAAAACCAGATGTGATCTTTTTACCAACCCCCCGCCCGCGCTTCGCCTCGCTTTGACCATCCCCTGAAGAACTTGAGCCCAAGAACTGACCCCAAGAACTTGACTGAGAGAAATGAAAGCCTAAGCCAAGGGCTTATCTCAAAGACAGGAAGAAGAAAAAAATAAAGGGCTAATCAAAATTCAAAGACCTCGAAACAAAGTATTGATTCATACCCATCTATCTATTTCTGCTCCTAACCCTTTCTCGACCCTACCTAACAATGTATGTTTCGATTCCGAAGAAAGCCACACCCACAACCCTCCAACCCCACCCATCCCGACAGCTCTTCCAGTTTCCAGTTTCTTGGCCCTCCCTTCCATAACCCATCCCAATACCCAAGACCCCTAGAGTCCTACCAAAAGATAATACATACCTGCCCGCTCCTAACCCTTCACAAAGCCCCCCGCCTCTAAAGAAAAACATGGCTTTGCTCACTCTCACTAATCATCCTCTTCCTCCTCGAGTTCAAAAACATATCAACCATTGTCTTGCTCCCCATCGCCTGCACCTCCCCCTCACTAGCACTGAATCTCTGCCTCCCGCTCCCAGTTCCAATCTCCTCCCTCGTGTCTGGCCCCATCAACCCAGCACCTTCAACATCGTACAAGTCCTCCTCCCTTTCAAACCTCTCACTCTTGCTCACCATGGGGTTCCCCCGAACAGTTCCAGGAGTTCTACATCTCGAATTGGTACTGGTACTGGTACTCCCAAACTGTCTCTCCACCGCTCCCACCAGTCCGCTGCCCGGACTACTCTGCGCCGTAGCTGTCGGACGTCCGTGCCTCTTAACCAGTTTGGCTGGTGCTTCGATGCTCTTGATGCTGCTCTTCGTGCTACGAAGAGTAGATTGCGACGGGTTGCGTTTGTGCAGCACGTTACGACCGCTCATGCTTGAGACCTTGATAGTTGGACTGGGACCGTTGGCTGTGTCGACGGTACGGACTGTGTTGACCGTGCCAACAGAGCGAAGAGAGGATTTGGACGGCATCTGGCGCAGCGAGGATCGCAGTGGAATCGGAGGGGGGGGTGGCGGCGGCGGCGGTGGCGGTGGCGGTAGCGGTGGAGCGATTGGAATCGTGGGAGCTAGAGAAGCCACCTGCTCGGGCTCGGCGAGAGAGACGTTTGATGGTTTCTTCAGGATGGGTTTGAGGAACGGTGTTGCGGTGATGTTGGAAGTTTTCTGCGGCACGACGTCTAGTGATTGCTTGACGGGAACGACTTTCTTTGGTGCGACTGAAGCAACGTCCGACTCGTCGTCGTTGATCTGCGCAGCTTCTCGGACATGCCCGCTCGGGAAAGATCTCGGCATGGTTGGGAGGGCGTAATTGACATACGAGGAGCTGGTATTCTCTTTGACTCTTTCGAGTCTGGCAACTTCGGATGACATCCACCTCTTCCACTCGCCAGATCCCGAAGACGAGGTGGCACGATGACCTCGGCCGCTCGGCATCGTAGGGCGATAAGTTGTTCTGTCAAGGATGACCACGTCCCCAGGTCCCGACCCGTCGAAGAGAGGAATGTCCGGGGCTTCCCGCTCAAGAACAAGCGAGATGGAGCTATTCGCGGCCACTGGGGTTTGGCCGCTGGTGGTTCTCGAATAGATGCTTTCGCTGTACGCCTTCTCACGATCTTGCGTCGCATTGAGAACGGTCTCCTCGGAAGTCGAGCTTTCAGGTGCCAAGTAAAGCGGATTTAACATTGGAGCAGCAACGTGTTGCGGAAGAGGGACATTGCCAGACAAGACGACGGGACCGTGGTCACTTTCCGTCATGGCGCGTCGAAACGGACTGGCTGTACGAGCAATGGTGTAGGTACCCCCGCCACCGAAAAATGCAGACCGCGATTCCCGAATAACCTTGGGATGCTGTATGATCGGCTCGTTGTTCTTAGCGACCTCCTGTGGCGTACAACCTGCCTCTGGGATCGTGTGGAAGGATGCTTTGGAGCTGCTTCGACGAGGGAGAAGCCCGGATGTTGTCTGATGAGAATGCTTCCCTCGTGGCTGGCTCAAGGGCACATTTTCCTTGTTGCTTGGGCATAGTTTCGGCGAAGACATCATCTGCGTGACGGTGTACTTGGAGGGCTTCAGCCGTCACCCACTGTTGGGTGTAGGGAGTAGCGTAGTTATAAGCATCAAAAATCTGGGGTTGAGGTTTGTAACGCGTCTCGACATTTTCGCTAATACTGGTGCTGCGAGAACTTGGAGGGACCTGGCGAATAGTGGCCGGCGTGCGGTCGCTTGTCAATTCTTCGTAATGGACTGGTATCGAGAAGCTCTCCACACTGGACTTGTGTGCAGCTTGAAGTTTCGACTTCGGGCTGCTTTCATCAAGGCGCTTCATTAAAGCTGAGTACACGCGTGCGCTGTCGACGTTGTACCCTGGCAATGGCGGCTGAATGTGACCGGCACTCTTACTGGACCGGTGGACGGCCGGGTACGCAGAAGGCTGGTTCTTTCTTCCGCGACTGAACGATGACGAAGGGACGTGAGACCCGACTTCATTGATGATCGAGAGACGATGCAACTGCTCTCTGCTTAGAAGAGACTTCGCGGGCTGGCTAGGTACTGTGTTTACTCCGGCGCTTGTCCAGCTGGTGACTCGAGATTTGTCGTCGCTTTCAACACTCTTGACGCTCTTGATACTGCCAGCATCGGACCGGAGTTGCTGGCTAGAGTTCGCAGCATGGACAGTTGGCTGCCCCTGGGAGACAAACGAAAGCGACCCTTCATCTGGATGAGGGATGTTGGAAAACGTCTCTTGTCCCTCGCCGGCATCGCCGTTGTACTGACGAACGTGTGTCGCTTTTGCATCGACTTGCTGATTTGGGACCGCCACGGGCTCCTCATCTTTGGTATTTCGGCCAAAGACCCGCTTCAATTTGTTCTTGAGATTTCTGGACGCCTTGCGAGCGACATCCCTCAATGCGGACTCCTTTGGGGGAGGGCCTTGGTTCGCTGAGGCAATGGCGCCACTCTCCCCGTAGCTATTGGCGCTGCTAGTACGCACGGACTTGCGGAAGGGCTTCTCTTGTGCTTGACTTTTCGATCGAAAGAGAAAGGAAGGCTGCTCTCTGAGCCGTTGCTGCTCGGTGTCACGGAAAAACCGATCCCGCGCGAGCTGAACCGCGTTGTCGTTCCTCTCCAACTGGGTGTGATCCCGCTTCCCTCGGAGAAAGCTCATCGACTTGGGAGCTCTGAGCGTAGACTGCTGTGGCTGAGTAGAGGGCGTCTGGGAGTTGCCCGATCGGAAGGAGAAACTCTCCCGTCTCTCGGGCGTACCATTGGTGTAGAAGACATCTGGAACTGCTTTCACGGGGCTGAACATCGACTTCGATCGGCGTATGCGTCGGTAGGAGGACGGGGTGGACGCAACGTCGTCTTCGCGCGTATAGTATTCGTCAAAAGCATCGCTGGTGACATACTGCTCCGCAGTTCCACCTCGTACCGAAGCTTTACCAATGGACGACGAACGACTAGGAGGCCGGTACGCTGCTGGCACGGGTGCATTGGTTGTCATGGCCACCGGTCTCAGCGTAGCATTGCTCAGCTGCCTTGGAATCGGGTTGTGTGCTGCTCTCGTCCCCAAAGACCGACTCCTCGACATCCCATTCGGTCCCACGAAGCGTACGCTGTGCTGCCGTCGGAGGACAGGGCGCTCGGCATGATCGGTGGCATTCGTCTGCTGCGATGGAGGAAGTCGAGGAGGACGACGATCAGGCTGCTTGGAATTGCCGGTGTTGCTTCTCGAGACGCCGCCGCCGCTGTGGCCCAGATCAGCGCTCTTTCTTTCCTGAGCTCGGGCAAATGCTAACGTGGCGGCTGCGTGCGCATGCAGGCGCGCCTGCTCGAGATCCATGGACTCATGCTTGCTGTGAACTGATGATGCTGACTTGCGCCGATCAAGCCCCTTGGTGCTGTTGCGGCGGTGCATCGAGGCCCGATGCCGTGTGAGGTCTTCGAGATGAGGAAACTAAGTATCCAAATACTTGGTAGAATGCGATACAAAAGGTGCTCGTGCCGTCGCATCCACGTATTATCCAAAAGTGAGATGAATCTATGGAGGAGAGAAGAGAAGAGAGAACGCAGGAGGAGAAGCGGAGAACAAAAAGCACTGGGCCTTGTTGGAACACTCGGGAGGAAGGTGCGGCTCTCGAGGACGCGGGTCGACAAGACCGGGATAGGAAGGGGCTACCGGCTCGCTCATTGGCCGAGCCCAAGCAGTGGGAAACATCATCAGGACGCCACCACTTGCACGCACCACGGAGCAGAGTCACCAGGACACGGAGGATGAGGAAAAGCATTACGATTGAGGGAACTGATGCTACACAAAACATGATGAGGGTAGACCTGGAGACGCAAGAAAATCGCATTGGAATTGCGTACACTGAGGAGAATCAACCATCCAGCTCCGAGTCCATGCTCAACGTGAAATGAAAAAAGGAATAGGGTGTGATAACCCGTGTTCTTCCGCACTGATGTAACATTGTAGATGACCTTGAAAACTCGTCCTGGAACTCGACTAAGAGCTCAGCTCATCGACCAACTCCTCCAGCTCAGCCTCAACCATCTTCTGGATCTTCTTGGAGATGCGCTGAGTCTTGGACATGACCGTCTTCGCGTCATTGACAACCTCACCAGAAATGACGTTGTAGTCGTTCTTAATAGCCTCCTCCAAGAGCTCGATGGTGCTGGGGAGCTTGGCAGCCTTCGAGCGGCCAACCTTGTAGCTACCAGCCTTGATGATGGAGCTGTAGTTGGCATTTCCACCACCGTTCCAGGCAAGGAGGTTCGTGGTGTCGTCTGGCACACCAGACAAGGCACCCTCGGTGGCGATGGAGATGATGTGTCCCTTCAACTTCTTGGGCGTGATCTCAGCAACGGCGTATTCAGAGTCCGCGGCGGGTTGGAGAGACAGGTAGTAAGCCAAAAGACCGGCGATGTGTGGAGAGGCCATGGAGGTGCCAGAGATGGTGTTGACGGCGTATGGGCTACCAATCCAGGTGGAGAGGATGCTTAAGCCTGGGGCAAAGATGTCGTTGCACGATCCGTAGTTGGAGAAGTAGGCCCGGGAATCATCGAGAGCAGAAGCACCGACAGTGATAGCCTTGGCAGCAGCAGCCGGGGAGTAGTTGCAAGAGTCGGCGTTGTCGTTTCCAGCAGCGACAGCGAAGTGGATACCGGCGTCAACCGCACCGTTAACGGCGCGGTCAAGGGCGGGAGACTTGCCACCACCAAGAGACATGTTGGCAGCAGAGCCCTTGAAGCCCTTCTTTCCCGACTTGGCCTTCTCGGTGTGGGCGTTGGCGGCCCACTCAACACCCTTCACGACATCGGCCATGGTGCCCGATCCGTTGGATCGGAGAACCTTGACGGCGTAGACATGGGCCTTCTTGGCAACACCGTACTTCTTGCCCGCAACAGTACCGGAGCAGTGAGTTCCGTGTCCGTTTCCATCCTCATCCGCATCGTTGGCTGGGATGGTCTTACCCCAGTGGGCACGGCCTTCGAAGTCGACGTGCTTGATGCTAGTTCCGGTGTCGATGACGTAAACATCAACACCTTCACCGGCATCAGCAGCGTAGAGGTATTTGTTGTAGTCACTGAAGCCCAGGGTATTTCGGTGGGAGATACGAGCGAGACCCCACGGGGCTCCCTTCTCGATCTCCTGGGGCTCGTCACCACCTAGCGTGTGGACGACGGAGTCCTTCTCTACATACTCGACCTGTGTCAGACACACGAGTCAGCGGCCTGCTTTAACGAGGGGTAGATGGCGAGCAAGATGCGGTGGAGAGCAGCCATCACGTGTAATGGCGTCACTCTGGCCTCTCACCCAGACCGTGTCTCGGCCATGGACACGATAACGGCAAAGCACGAGCAGTCGTCGTGGAAGCTCGCATCGGTGCGTGGAGAGGCCGAGGAGAAAAGCGCGAGGGACGGGGATAGACTTACATCAGGATGCCTGCGGACCTTCTCGATGACCGAGTCATCGAAATGACCGGAGTAGCCCAAGAAGCTCCCAGCGATGTTGTATGTGTGTTTAAGGCCCTCGAAGATGTCCGACCGCTTGCGGAGCTCCGTCCGCGAGTTCTCGCTCTCGACGTGAACGCCCTGGACCCAGGAGTGGTGGTCACCGGCCGCAGCCTCGGTAACGTGCTTCTTGAAGACGACGATGTAGGAGTCGGGTATCTCGACCGAGTTGGCGGAGGAGATCAGCGGCGCCGCACCCTCATGGATCGTCTCTGTGCTGAAGGAGGAGGAAGAGGCTGGTGCCGATGACACCAGCAGCGGCAGCAGCGAGAAGCCGATAAGCCCGCGCATTATGGATGGACGAGAACGAGGATGAGGGTGGAGAATGAAAGCGATAGAGAAAGGATGGAGAGAGTCTGCCTGCGGACGGAAGAAAGACTAAACCAAAAGGGATGAGAAGAAGACAGCTGGAGATCCTGTCTTCTGTTGTTGATGGGGATGGATGGATGGATGGATGGTTGGTGGTGGAAGGAGGAGGAGGAGGAGGAGGGGAATGAGGAGGAATTGGGTTGAAGATGGAGGGAGAGGAGGAGTTGAAGAGGGAAGTGGTCGAGCAGTCAACGAAGCTCCCCAGCCGCGGCGAAGCCGCACTAGGGCGAGCGCCAGGCCGAAGACGGTCAAGTGGCGGCCGGGGTGGGGTTATCGCATGACTGGACGTCGCGATAAGAACGGACAGGGCGGCCGGGCGACAGACATGTGGATGGAGGGATGGATGTGCCTCAGATAGCTGTGCGAGTATGTACCGTATATACCGTATGTACCGTGCAATACTTATGCACATAGTAGTATGATGGTGATTATGATGATGAATGATGACAGGAATGATATATCATTATCACTTGCTGTCTCGCACATACACACCTCTACAGCTGCTATCTCGCACATCATTTGATCCCCCGTTCTGGCATGGGATCGAGGATGTTCTGGTTGATGCTATCTATGTACAACAGTACGGCCTGTTCATACGGTACATACCATAGCACAGTACATTCATGGTTCTGCTGGGCGGTGCTGTGCTGTATCGCAGTTCCATCGATGCTGGATGATGCTTGCCACCCTGACACGTCACGCTTGGGAGCTGGCTGAGTGCGGGCCAAGGTCCAGCAGCTACAGTATTGTACTTTATGTAAAAGCATATCCATACAGTACAGTCAGTACAGTACTGTACTGTGTACTCTCGGCACTGTAGTACACAGTACTGCTCCGTGAGCTCAGTCCCCTCCTCCCCCTGTTTGAAGGGTGGAGCTTACGTCGTCCGAGCTGCCACCTGGGGTCACGAGTGTCGAGCTCGGAGCTGGAAGAGTCAATGCTCGGAATCCGAATCAGAGGTGAGGGAGAGTTTGTTTGATTGGTCGGGACCAGTGAAACGAAAACGGCAGGGAGACTGACTGACTATCGGACTGGGACAGGGCACGCACGCTGTTGTTGCAAGGCCAAGGTATGTGTGTACAGCTGTGTACTGTAAGTACTGTGCGGTACGAAGTCAAGTCCATGTCAATCGATACTTTTCTGTACTTACCGAGGCATACTGTAAACACTGTAGGTACTGTACTGTACACATACAGTACAGACGGTACGGTATGTGCGAAACATGCATGTTAACAGTGGGACGCGCCAGAAATAGACACTTCATGGCAATTAAGAAGAGCTCTCTGTTCCAAAACCGCCGAAGCTTCTCTTGACAGCGGTTGGTTGGCTGGTTGGCTGATTGGCTTCCTCTCTGATGATGGTTTCAACTCGTGTTCAGCTATGTAAGGAGGCGGCTGGCTGGTCAACGCCGCGTGACAACTTCCAGGTACTGACTGACTCTGGACTGGCTCAAGACTTCTTGCTGCTGACCTCTGCAGCCTGACTCGATGACAAGACACAGGGGAGGCGGCTCTCAGATAAGTAGTGTAGAGGTTGGTACTGTAGGTGGTGGACTCGGCTTGTGGATTGGTGCAAAGGTCGAAACCGATGAGCCTGGCGTCGAAAAATGATCATGTCCATCTTAAGAAGATAGATGTGCAGCCCGGTACGGTACTGGTCAAGTCGGCTACGATATGGTAAGTGTTATGTCTTCTTATGTAGAAGGATCTCTATCTTATTTTATGCAAGAAAGCACTACACTGCACTACAGTACTGTGTACAGTACAACAGTACAGTACTTCCTCTCCCTTGCTGAGTAATCGCTGCCAAGGCCGGAGGCATGCCGGGCCGAACCCCAGGGGTCAGTCGGTCGGACCCTACTGGTTTCTTTTCTTCCTTTCCCTCCCGTGTTCCTGAGGTGTCGTCTCGAACACTGGCGAGGCCGAGAGTTTCGCGCTCTTCCATCCATTTGCATCTCCAATCCAAACCCAAACCCAAATCCACACCCAAATCCACACCCAAATCCATTCACGCTTTGAACCACGGCTAAGTATCTCCCGGTACAATCCAAATCCCACCTACGCCTCTGGCCTTGCCGAAAAAGCCGCCAGCTGTTCGATGCGCACCAGATCCCGCGCTCTGCACATTCCCGGGGCGTCAAGGCGTGACGGCGTGAAGGAGAGAAAACCAATGAAGGACCTTGTTTAGCAAGCCTGCATCACCATCGGGGACAAGAGGAAGGCGGAGAAGGCGGAGAAGGAGGAGGAGGAGGAGGAGGATGTCGTCAGGCTTGCGCCGCGCACGCTCGACGACGGCCGTGTCCACCCCACCAGAGAGCTCCAAAGCGAGCCCCGAGATCCAGCTGCTGCTCGACAATGTCTCCACGTCGCTGTGTATAAGCCCAGAAAACCCCTATCCAGACCTGGCTGCGCTCATCGACCAGTTCCAGTCCCTACTCCGCTACCTCGCTTCGTCCCCCGAGCCCGTCAGGGCCAGTGACGACTTTCGCCGCCTCCAGGGCTTCCAGATCCTCTTGAACGCTCTGCGAGCTTTCTCGGGCTTCTACGACCCGACCAAGAGAGGCCAGAAGGATAAGACGCTGCTGTTTGCGCTGTTGGAGTGTGTCCTAGGCATCCTGGCACAAACCTTCCGGGGCCACTATGGCAATCAGAGATACTTCGAGAGGAGAGTGGATGGCGGCGGCGGCGGCTGGCCGGCGCTGGAGCAAGCCATTGCGAGCATTGGCTCAGGGAGAAGCGAATCCGATCTGTGGAGCGAAGCCCAGCTTTTTGGGCGCCTGCTGTCCTTTGCATTCGACGACCAGCGACTGGAAAATCTCTGCCAGAAAGTCATTGAGCTGTCCCCTTCCGGAGAAGCACACAAGCCCACGCCCGAGGATGCGTCGACTATCCTAGGTAACGATAGGAGTGTCGTGGACTATCTGGACAACCGGCTCAGCGAGCTCCTTGAACCCAATGCGCTGCTACACAATTCCCAGATTGTACCAACAATCATCGATTTCTGGGCCGCAATTCCACGCCAGCCTGGCGCGGCTGTAAACCCCGTCGCATTGGTGGTGATTCGAGCACTCCAGAAACTCGGCTCCGTTTCGAAACACAATCTGGTGGCTTTGCATGAAACGGGAATACTCTCCAAACTTCTGCCACTCGCCTTCGATGCGGATACCCCTCTTGGCGCGACAGAGAGGCAGGCGGTGGAATCGCTGTGTGGGTCTCTGATATCTTTGGGTGTCAATACATTGAGCGATGCTCAGTATCTGGTCTGTAGCAAGTCACATAGAGCTGCTGACTTTCTACTTGAAAGCATGAGACAATCGCATGGGCCGTCTTTCATTCAGTTCGACCTCTCTTTACATGGGTTTGCTTCCATAGAACTTCCAACGCTGGGGCGAGCATTCCCCCCACCCTCATCGGCGGGCTATACCTTCACAGCCTGGATCTGTATCGATCAATTTGATTCCCAGTCTTTCACCACCATTTTCGGCGCCTTTGATATTTCGCAGACCTGCTTCCTTCTTGCATATTTTGACGAGGCGCACAACTTCATCCTGCAGACCTCGGTCGTGGGCTCGAGACCCAGCGTCCGGTTCAAGTCCACGGTCTTCAAGAAGGGCCGGTGGTATCACATTGCCATCGTCCACCGCCGCGCCCGAACCCTCGCAGCAAGCAAGGCCTCGCTCTACGTAAACGGGGAATTCGCAGAAGAGGTCAAGTGCCAATACCCTGCCCCTCCTCCAACGAACTCGAGCACCGAAAGCTTCACATCTTTTTCGTCCTCGCCGAACCGGCCGAACCCTGTTCAGGGGTTTCTCGGTACGCCCCGAGACTTGAGTTCCAAGCTGGGCCCGGGAGTGGTTTTCTCGCGGTGGTCGCTCGCCTCGTTCCACTTGTTTGAAGACACACTCAGCGACGATCTGATCGCGGTGTACTATCGACTGGGTCCACGATACAATGGCAATTTCCAGGACTGCCTCGGCTCCTTCCAGACCTACGAAGCTTCGGCCGCGCTAGGGATGCGTAATGATATGATCCACCCAGGCAAAGATGACCACTCCGAGATCCTGAACGCGATTCGAGACAAGGCCAGCCATCTTGTGCCGGAAACTCGCATCATCCTCAGCATCCTTCCCAGCGCAACTCTCGGAGATGATGATCGCCACAAGTCTCATGAATCACAGCTACTTCGGGGCTTGACTCCCGCGGCTTCGAGCAACTTGTATCAGCTAACCCACCATAATGGGATCTCGGTCGCGATCAACGGAGCAGTCCCTTCCATAAATGAAGCTCTGGTGCGAGCACAGGGCACCGCGGTTCTCACGGGTGATCCCGTCGTTATCATTCCGCAATCTCTCGACGACGCGATGTGGCGGTTGGGGGGCTTTGCTGGCATAGTCCTGAAAATGGTCGAAAAAGCCAGCACCAAGGACGAGATCGTGCGTGCCGTCGAAACTTTGTTCGAGAGCATTAAAGGCAGCTGGCGTAATAGTGAAGCTATGGAACGCGAGAACGGCTATGCCATCCTGGGTGCACTCATCCGCGGTAAAGTCGGGGCTGGTGTGGTCGTCTCTTCCAAGTACCACCCTGAGCCCTCGTCAATGAACAGCGATGAGCGTGACAAGCTCGGTTTTCAACTCCTCAGCCTGGTCTTGGGTTTTGTAGGTTATAATCACGAAAAGCCGGAAGAGTCCTTCATTATCAATCCCTTGGCGTACCGCATCTTACTGGTCGACTACGATATGTGGCGCAAGTCTGCTCCTATCACCCAGAAGTTGTACTACAAACAGTTTGTTGTCTTTGGCGTCAACAGCAAATTCCATCAGTTTAACTCGCGGCGGCTGTTTCGAATGCGTGAGTCCTTCGGCCTGCCCTTGGTGCGGACTAACTAACAGGAGTAGGAATTGTCAAGAGATTCTTAGATGCACTGAAGGCGGACTTTCCACGCTGATGTGTTCCCTGCTTTCATGGAAGCATTGAGAAGCTTAGTTGTCTGCAATTTGACTGCCGAGATCTTTCGCTCTCTCGCCCTCTTCATTACATACGCATACTACAAACCAGCAAGTAACACAGCTCGAACTCTGAAGTCTGCTACTGGAAGTCTTACCTCTCGCTTGGCATCCAAATCAGTCGGCCCATCAAGACCTTCGATCTCGGCAATACTAGCGGGCAGTGAAACCTTACCTTCTACAGTGTTGTCCAAGCGCCAGATCGGGAACAGAATCCTTGAAATGTATTCCGGCCTACTCTGCGAACAAGGGAATATTGCAAACATCAAAAAGTTTGCCAAAACCGTCACGAACAAGGTAAGGTCGTCGGCTTCGAATCTTTCGCCATTTGCTAATGGTCCTCAGTGGCTCCTTCACCTCCTGACTGAGGATGACCCAGAAGTTGTGGTTCATGGAACCAAGATCCTGGCTCGCCTCCTTGTCGTTCACGGGCCTAGCTACGTGACCAAATTTGCGAACAAGACTGGTGGTTTCGCAATCATGCGTTACAGACTCAAACGATGGTGGGATCTGCCAACTTTGTGGCCAATCTTGTTCTGCATTATTTTTGGCCGCGATGTTGCCGACGTTGATCTTGAGAGGTCGTTCGAACTGTTCAGTCTCTTAGAGCCGTTTTACAATTGCAAGATTGTGTATCCTGCGGTCTTGCCAATCATCATGTCGATGCTGCAACATGGGCTAAAGGAGGTCCTGCGAAATCAGGACGACCCGGATTCGCCTTTGACGGACAAGGGGAATGGACAAGATCCGCAAAAGTTGAGCCTTCCAGCACGTGCGAATCGTCAGCGATCCATGTCCTTGACGAAGGAGCTTGAAGCACGCCGTAAGCAGACATCCCCCTGCGTTCACCTGAAGACGACTAATCGATACTAGAAACTCATCAGCACAAAAGCGAACGGCTTGGTGGTCAAGCAAGTGTGTTACACACAGTCATTCGCTTCTTCGCCGACTTGCAATCCAAATCATCCGATTTTAGAGATTTTGCAATATCATCCGATTACATTAGATATCTACTGGCAGTTCTTTTCCCGGTTATTGTGAGCACCGATGCTGTCAGTGCCGAGACCGAGTTGAATTCCCGTGACTCGACACTGACATTTGATGGGGACGACGTTATAATCCGACCAGTGTCTCGTGCATTGACAATTCAGCACCTGTCGTTAAGACCACGACCGTGGAAACAATGCTCCCTCCGAGTCCGCCGTCATCCAGAACAAAGCAATTACGCCGCGCCTCATCCTTCATCTTGCTAACTTCACGACCATCAGAGTTCAGCCCTTCTTCTGCGCGACTCAATGTCATCATGTCACCGAAGAAGAAGCTGCCGACACGTCAATTCAGCAACTCTCTTGTAGAAGAGTTGCTTGAACTCATCGTCCATATCTTCATCGACCAGGTCATGGTTCTTAAGGAGTTCCCGGGATTCAGCCTGTTCGTTAAAATCCCTCCGGGATTCCAAGAACACCAAGCATATTTCGAGTCGTATCTGCTGCGAAATACGATCTCACAGCTCAACAACAACATTCAGCTGGATCAACAATCATTGCGGGAGCCTAAACTTATTCAGAACATGGCCCGCTTTGTTGTCCACATCGGGGAAGAGGTCTTCGAAGGCCGGTTCCTCAGTGGCGCAGAGGCTTTGTTAGATTTTGCTGGCGCCCAACTCGAATACCTACAACGGCCAGAGATATCGAAGATCAAGAGCGTTCGGTTATGCAGCCAGGCTATCATGTCCATCAATAATGTCTTCTTGCGGGTGGTGTTATTGCGGCTCTCCGAATTGGACAGTGCTCAGGTGCCTGAAGATGAAGCCGTGGCTTTTATGGATAAGCTTCTGTACTGGCAGGCCGTTCTCCTGTCTTCGGATGTCAGCGAGGAAAACTTTCTGAAACTGATCTGCTATCAACTTTACCTGAAGCTGGTGGACTCAAGAGAGCGGATCCGCCTTGCTGCGGCCAACCTATGGCGCATCATCTTGGTTCAGAAGCCGGAAGACACGTCAACCATGTTCCGTCAAACGATGACTAGTGAACACCGAAACCTGTCATCTGGATTCCAGATGTTGATGGAACAGGATAACGAGACTTTCTTTGCTTGGGTCGATGAGCAGCGGGCTGAACTTGATTCTCTTTTTCTCGGAGCAATGTCTAAGACTTGGGAGGATTTCGTCAACGCCGAAAACGAAAAGACTGAAGAAGCGACTAAGAGCCGAATTGCTAAGCGCCGAAGTCAGCTCAAGCAGTGGCATGCCGAGGACGTCAACGACGAGGACATTCTCTTCAGACACGATCTTGCCGCTACGCTCTGGATGAAGAATATCTATGCTTCGGAGCACCTAAAACATCAGCGGGCCCAACAGGATCAGCAAGACAACTTTTCGTTCTTGGCATCTACCTTCTCAAAGATGGACCACGAGTTGCATCGACCGTGTGCTATCTTTGAGCATGAAACCCGGACGACGTGGAAGCTCGATCGAACGGAAGGCCGGAATCGGATGAGGTTGCGGATGCTGCCAGATAGAGAAGTACCCGCTTACGATTATCTGCCGAAGCGCAGAGTTACGGATGCCAGCAGAAAACCCAAGGTCGACACCAATAAAGTCATTTCAGCATCCACTTTGACTTCGCCCGTATCGGCGGCAATCGCCAATATGAGCATCAACGAGGGAGCTGTGGATGGAACCAGTGACCTATCGAGCGAAAATTTAGTAGATGCGCCCCATGAAACATCAAACGGTTCCCAGGAGAGTGTGATACCCGAAGAAGACTTTGAGCTTGTCGATGATCCCAACGATCCTGGTGAAAATGATACTTACGAGGACAAGAATCGCAAAGTCATGCGTAGCTTGCAATCGGGCGACCAGGTCCAGCAAGTCTTCAATATTTCTCGGATCATTGGCCTCGAAGCTTGTGAGGGCTTGCTGATTATCGGCAAGAACTCTCTATACCTCATCGACAACGTCTTCCAGAGGTCTGACGGCGAAATCGTCAACGTCTTACAAGCACCGAAAGAGGAAAGAGATCCATATCTCCAGATGATTGCAGGCCAGAAGACGAACGACAAGCGAGCTCAGCCTGCGAAGGCGGAACCAGCCGTTCGAGCAGACCAGGAAGCTCGGAGCTGGAGATGGAACGACGTGATCGTCATCACCAAGCGACGCTTCCTATTCCGGGACGTGGCTATTGAAGTATTCACAGACGGTCGGAGTTACTTGCTCACTAGTGTCTCGCCACTATTGAGAGACGATCTCTACAATAAGCTCGCGTCGAAAGCTCCGCATACGACAGGCAGCTCCTCCCTACCTAATCCAGAAGATGGTTGGCGATTGGAGGCTTTGAAGGTTTCTGAAGAGTCTCCGGCTACGTTTGGGTCCAAGTTCGGTAACATCTTCAATTCTTCGGCGTGGAACCCCGCTATGCGTAGATGGGCCAAGGGTGAGATATCAAACTTCCATTACTTGATGCTGGTCAACACGATGGCCGGCCGTACCTTCAACGACCTCACCCAGTACCCGGTCTTCCCGTGGGTTCTGGCCGACTACACGAGCGATGAGTTAGATCTTGACAACCCTGCAACTTTCCGAGACCTGTCGAAGCCCATGGGTGCCCAGCACAATTCTCGAGCAGCCGAGTTCATTGAACGCTACAAAACTTTTGCCGAGATGGGCGATGCCAACACGCCGGCGTTCCACTACGGCACGCATTACTCGTCCGCAATGATCGTCACTTCATACCTCATTCGACTTCAGCCATTCGTGCATTCATACCTGCTTCTTCAAGGTGGAAGCTTTGATCATCCCGATAGGCTGTTCTATTCCATCGAAAAGGCGTGGCAGTCTGCCTCGAAGAACAACATGACTGATGTCAGGGAACTGATCCCCGAGTTCTTCTACCTGCCCGAGTTCCTGACTAACAACAACGGCTATGACTTTGGTGTGCGGCAGGGCGATGGTGGCGGCATCGATACAGTTCAACTCCCCCCCTGGGCCAAGGGAGATCCTAAGATCTTCATCGCTAAGCACCGAGAGGCTTTGGAGAGCCCCCACGTGAGCAAACAGTTGCATCAATGGATCGATCTCATTTTCGGTTGCAAACAACGAGGAGAGGCTGCCATTGAAAGCGTCAACGTTTTCCACCACCTCTCCTACCACGGCGCCAAAGACCTCGACAACATCGTCGATCCTATTGAACGTCTCGCCACCATCGGCATCATCCACAACTTCGGCCAAACCCCCCACCAAGTCTTCTCGAAGCCTCATCAAGCACGCGACGATACCCGTAACAAGCCCCGTCGCCTCGACACCTCCGCGGACGCCCTCACCCGCCTCCCGTTCCCACTATATGAATCCGGTGAACGCGTCTCCAACCTCGTATACTCAGCCAAAGTCGACCGCCTTCTTTGCGCCACTGCCTTCCGCCTGAACCTCCCCCCGAACTATGACAAGTTCCTCGAGTGGGGCTTTGCCGACAACAGCATCCGCTTCCAGTTTAACGACTCGCGTAAGACCGCCGGCCTCTTCGAGAACCTGCACGTAGGCCAGATATCCCTCTGCATTTTCGCGTCCTCCCAACTGCTCATCACGGCTGGCGAAGATTGCGTTATCTCGGCCCATACTGTGCAGACATCTCCGGGTAAATCGGTAGACCTGACCTACCGCTCCTCGCTCTTCGGTCACAAGACGCCGGTCAACGTGCTCGCTGTTTCGAAATCCTTCTCCACCCTCCTGTCCGCGAGCCACGACGGCACCGTCATCCTCTGGGACCTCAACCGCCTCGAGTTCGTACGCAAACTTTCATCCTCCCAGACCAGTTCCCGCGGCCTCGTGGAGTGCGCCAAGATTAACGACGTCACGGGTGACGTGCTGCTCTGCCGCGGCCAGAAGGTCACTCTCTTCACCCTCAACGGCGAGTTCCTGCTGGAGCAAAACGTGTGCGACAGCCACGACGATTACATCGCCTCCTGCGCGTGGTATGAAGGCACGGGCAACGAGTGGGTCGAACAAGCGCTGTGCTTTACGGGCCAGCGCAACGGCGTGGTGAACGTGTGGCGCAAGGGCGTGAGCCCACAGGGCCAGTGGTGCCTCGAGCTCGTCAAGCGGCTGGAGGGCGACGAGACGCGAGGGCGGCGCGACACGGCCGTTGGCAGTCTGAGTGGTTCAGCTGGGCGAAAGGGTGGGAGGGAGAGCAGCGGCAGGGGCCGCACCGTGAGCGGGAGCGGAAGCGGGAGCGGGAGCGGAAGCGGGAAAAGAGAGGCGGCTATCACGTGTGTGAAGCCGATGGCGGGGTGTGTGTACACGGGGGATGAGGAGGGCAGAGTTGTAAGTTTTCTTTCTTCTTTTCTTGGAAGCGCGGGGTTGCTTCCTCCCACTGTCTGTTTTTCTGTTGAGAGGAGCCTCGGCTAATCTGATGATGGCGGATAGTATGAGTGGGATTTGGTGCAGCGAGAACGCTAGATGAGATGCACGTATGCGCTGCTTTTTCTGATAGACGGTATCTTGTGCGTTGATAGAGGATGGCGAGCGGGAGGCGGAGTGTGTATCTCTCTTTCCTTCTTTCGCTTTATAGATGGCAATGAGTGGGCGACGATGATGATGCGACGGCGATTGGGTGAGCGTGTGTGCGTGCGAGCGAGGAATATAGAGGGAGTGAGAAATCAAAGGGAGCGAGGTCATTAATTAAAGCGACGATCTGAAATAAAAGCAGCCGACGAGCGAGCGAGCGTTTGTGTGTTTGATTGATTGATTTGATTTGGTTTGATTTGATTTGATTGATATCCAAACGGGATGTATATGCAATGAATGCGATGGGATAAATCGGTGGCATGTTCTAGACGTGGACTGGTATGGCATGGCATGGCATGGCTTGGGATGAGATGGGATGAGATGGGATGGGATGAGATGGGATGATGCTTACCTTATGGATCTTTCTTTGGTGTGTTCTGCTATATACCTGATCGGGCGTGCGTGCGTGCGTGCGGAAGGGCGGCGTGGATGGATGTATGTATGTATCTATGTCTGCATGTGTGTATGTGACGCAGAGTGAATAACAAGGGTCTGCTTTTGTGTGTGTGTGAGAGAGAGAAAGAGAGCGGTGATGCGTACGTGAGTAAATGGGTATCCGTGTATATGTATGCTTGCTTGCTTGCTTGCTTGCTTGAAAAGAGGTAGATAGATAGATACAGTACAGTACAGACGATGATACTAGCTAGATAATGATAATGAAATTGACGATGATATCTGACGTCTAAAAGAGGCATAACCACCACCTCAAGCCTCCTTAGGGCATTAGAGACGAGCCAAGCTGAGGATTTTTACATACAAAGAAAACCTCGAGAAAGCAGTTTAATATATAAATATATATATATGAGAAATAAATAGCCAATGAGCCCGCCCGCTCTTTTCAGCCCGGCGGCAAAGTTCGCCATGGTATTTGTAAAATGACCCTCGATGGTCCCAAAGAAGTACAAACAAAGTATATACTGAATGTACTGTACTTATCAATATATATATATATATATAGAATGGTGCTAGATAGGTAGGTAGCCACCCGGTACAGTACAGTAGGCATTTCTTTTGCGAAGGTACTCATTCACTCGTTGGGAAACATATACAGTAAGTACCACAGATACAGTAAGTACCACAGATACAGTAAGTACCGTACCTTAGCTAGCTCGCTCGCTTAACCCCCGCCTTCCCTTCTCCCTTTTCTGGGCCCCTCCTGGCGCCTTTCTGTCTCTCTCGCTCTTTTGTTGTTGTATTGTACTGTATGTATGTATGTACTGTAGGATGATGTACGGTACTGTATACGCACGCACGTACGAATTTGCAAATCAAGCGGTTGACAACACGGTACAGGTGGGCGGGTGCGTGGGGTAGGTTGGTAGGTAGGTAAGGAGGGAGGGAGGGAGGAGGGAGGTGGATGATCGTTTTTCGGTTTATTTGCTCTGCTCTGCTCTGCTCTGCCAATCCCCGACTCCTTGCCCTCCCCCTCGAACCACGAGCAAGAGGGATAGAAACAAAAATGGGAATGTGAATGGAAACGGAAACGGAAAGCCCCTTCCCACCGACTCTCTGCCCCCCCCCCCCCCCCCCCCCCCCCCCCCCCCCCCCCCCCCCCCCCCCCCCCCCCAAACAAAGACAGATATTAAGAATGTGTAAAAAAAGGGCGCTTGGCTTGTACATTTACTGTACTGTACTGTACTGTATGTAGACTGACATGCTGCTATCTTCTTTGACTCGCTAACGCGCTCGCTTTTCGCTACAGCCCAACCTACAACCCAAAACCAACCAACCAGCTAAACCAAAACAACAGAAAAAAGCAAAATTGGAAAAGAGGTACATTACAACCGACCAAAAGCAGAGCGGCGGCCGTCAAATCATCCTGTCCGTAACGTCGTTGTTCTCATCATGTCATGTCATGTCGTCGAGAGTCAAGTCAAATCTTGGGGGGGTTCTCTTTCCTCCCATCCCGGCCCAGCTCTTGCCCTGCCCTGCTCGGCGTTTCTGTACAAGATCTAAATCCAGATCCGGGTCCTTGGTAATGATGGACGAAGAAGGAAGGAAGTTCTTCTTCGCCCGCGCATCTAAAAATATATGTATATATTTTTGGGGGGCTCGCCTCCCCCCCTCCCTTCCCCTTCCTCTCTGTCGTCCCTCGATACTGCTCGCTCATTATTGGAGGCCCTATCCTTCTGCCTCCTCCTGGTATCTCAATGGAAGAAAAGTCGCCTCACCTAGGACAGGTCGTCAAGAGAAGCGATTCGTAAAGATCTTCTTGCCTCCCTTCCTCACCCGAAACCCCTCCTTTGGCGGACTCCACACATCCACCCCCTCGGCCTCGTCGTCCTCGTCCCCGCTCGTCATCATCTGCTTTAGCGGGCTCTCCCTACCCCCCGTCACCTCGCGCGGCTCCCGGCCCTTGTTCACGGCCGCCATGGCGACCGCGACGGCTGGCGGAGACGGCGATTTGCGGTCTGCGATGACATGCTGAGCTCGCCTATCCCTCTCCCTCTCCCTCTCTCGGTCCCTGTCGCGGTCCCGTTCCCGCTCGGTCGGGATGAGCGTCTGCCCTGCGGGCTTGCCGTTGCCGTTGCCGTTCCGCTCCTCCTGGAGCGCGTGGGTGTGGGTCGGCGTCGGGTGGTGGATCTGCGTCGGGATGCGCGCGGGCGACTTGCCGTTGCGCTCCTCGTGGCGATGGTGGTGATTGCTGCTCGTTGCCGTGTGGTGGTGGTTTGCAGGGGGCGCAGCCGACATCCAGTCCGGCGTGGGGAGAGAGACGCCCTCGATACTGGCCGCGTCGTCGATGGAGATCACGCGCGCGACGGGCGGGGTGGGCGATTTCACGTCTTCCCTTACGCCACCGCTGGTGCCGTTCGCCGGTCTGGGTTGCGAAGTGCGCGAGATGTGCTTCTCAGCGGCCATCAGCTTCGACATGGCGCTGTCTCGGGCTGTATGGCCCTCTTCTCTCGGCGAGGGCGGAAGAGGCGTGTTGTCTGCTCTTCTCGTGCTCTGGGTTGCGGTGGGGGTCTGACTGCTGTAGAGGTTGTTCTGGCTAAGCGGAGCGGTCATGGTCGCTTTCGGCGTCGAGATGGAGGTTTCGTGGCTGCCGGTGCGAAGTGAAGACTGCGAATTTCTGTGGCCTTGCGCTTCTTGTTGTTGCGGCGGTGGGAAATAAGATAAGGAAGACCCGTGCCGGCTGGATTGAGGCCCCGTAGGAAGTGCCTCCTCTTTGGGACTCGTCTGTGGGCTTCGGGTTGGCGGGGACATGGATGCGCGTTTCGGCAAGACTGCCTCGTAGGTACTGTTTCGTAGCGAGGATTTGGCTTGTGAATGCAGGAAGCCATTCGTAGATGAAGGGTGCGTAGAAGAATGTGTTTGACTATTCGCCGTGCTTGCTGCATGGCCATTCGAGCGCCTGATTTGCTGCGGGTTCTCCGCGGGTACAGGCTTCCGTGTCGAGCCTTCGTGGAGAATGTTGCGTGGCGAAGAGTCTCGGGCTTGTATTTCTTGCTGTAGAAAACCACTGGACTGTTGCGACTTCGGCATAACTGTCGTGTCGGTCGTAGAAGCATCGCGGCGCTCGTGCTTGGGCCAGGAGAAAGAGAAGGGGAGGAGTTTCTCGCTGCTTTCTGCATCTCAGGCCGAGGCGTCTCCTCCCGAGATATCGTTCTCGGGGGACTTCGACCTCTATTCTGTTGCGGCCCTTGGGAGAGCTGCAATTTCGAAGGCTCAAACTTCCTTTCCCGCGAGGGAGAGGGAGAGGGAGGCGAAGAGGCTCGCTCTCGCCTGTTGTCAATCGCTGGGGTGGATTCAGACGCAGCCGAAGCATCGTCGTGATGCATGTGCTGTATTGGCGCTGGCCTTTTGTTTGATGCGATGGGGCTGGAAGGAGCAGATGGCAGATGGAACTTTTGATACTCCGTCGGTTCCGCATCAGGGTGGTCCTTCTGAAAGCCGTGCCCATTCGAGCACGGCGCCCTTTGTTCTGGCGTGTGGTCGATCGTCGAGGAGGATTTAGACGTAGGCGAACTATCATTGCGGTTCTTGTCGTCCATTGGTGTGGTGTTTCCGGTTGAGACGAAGTGTTCAGAAGGACTGGATGCCTCGTGAAACTCCTCACACTCCGTCGATTCTGCCTCATCAACATGCTCCTTCTGGGGGCGATACCCATTAGAGTGAGGTGCTTTCACACTGTTTGTTTGTGGTTCAAGCACATCATTCGAAGGCACATCTACCACGGGGGGTACGGGAGCAGCCACCACAGCAAGCGGCACATCTGGCTTTTGAACCTCTGGCACGTACACAGGTATACAATCCTCACTATTAAAGTCAGTAGACAGCTAGCCCAAGAGCGCTTGTCTGGAAGAAACGTACCTCTTGGAGGAGAAGTCCTTCAACTTCAGTCCATCGAGTCCCTTCTCTATGCCCTTCAAAGCTTCCTCGATCTCATCTTCGATACCATGCGCATTTCCCGACGGGCCGTGCGAATTCCACCTCCTCGAGCTCGTCTTGTTGCAAACATCCAGTACTTTGATGCCTCGGATCTTCTTCGCGAGCTCCCTCCACTTCTTCCCCAGGAAAGGGGCTTCCGGCATGGGCCAGATCCCGATCTTGCGAGACGTCTTGAGCAGAGAGCCCAATACCATGGCGTCACAAGCATATCGTAAATCGTCGTCGATCGCAGCATCGCAGTGATCGGCCCCGTCCATGTATTTAGTGACGAGACCGTGGACCATGGCAACAGCACTCGAAATGGCAGACACGCGGGCACTTGTAATCGCATCGACGATCCCTCTCGGAATCGCCAGCCTCTTGACGTCTTCCTCAATCGTCTCATCCGCCTCCCTCTGGGCGAGCCTCGTCATATCACCAAACTCCCTCTCGCGATCAAAGACCCAAAACACGTACAGCATCTTCAGCACCTCCCGACTGTAGCTCTTCGGCAGCCCCTCTCGCTGCAAGTGGTCGATCCAGGTGTCCGAAAAGAAGTCCACGGCCTCAAGCATGCCGAACTTGCTGACCAGCATCGCAAGCTTGCTCAGGTCCTCCGTACTCAGATTCCTCGGCACCTTCCGACTCGCCCCGTGGATGATGTTGAGCAGAATGAGCATGCTGTCGAGATCATCCTCCAGAAAGTGCATATCCACGTGTCCCATTGCCCGCAGCATCTTACCTTCCTTGAACTCGCCGCCCAGGACAGCCTCGAAGTAGCGGGAAGATAGCATCAAATGGCGCGAGGAAACAATACAGTGCACCTCGTGACTCGTCACGATGTTCTCTTCCGTCGTAGCCTCCGCAGCATCGGCCTCCTCCGGCTCGGGATTCTCAGACACGGCATCGTCGTCGTTCTCAATCGCGACGGCATCCACGTTGAGCAGCGCCGCCTGCCTCTTCAGCGCCGCCCAGAAGCTGGCCGGCGGACTCGCTGAGCGATCGCGACGACTCGCATCCGACCCCCTCGCTCTCGGCGTCGGTGGGTAGAAGGGGCCGTCTTCAGCCCCAGGTGCGTCCGGCGCATAGTACACGACGCTGTCGTCGTCGTTCGGGGGGTCGAGCTCGATGCCCAGCGCGGCCTCGATCTCAGCGTCCTCGTCCAGCACCGGCTCTGCCGCCTTCGAGGGAGCTTTTGTCTTGGATTTTGCGAGCGCCGCCGGACGCGAGACGACGTGCCGCATGAGCTTCAGTGTGACATCGCCGTTGGGCATAAACACCAGGACTTCTGGCGCCGTCGCCGTCGCCATCGTGGATCACGATCGAGCGCTCGCCGCCGCTGGTCGCACCGAGAGTGAGATTCGCACGCTGGACCGCACATCAGCCGGGGCAAGGTCGGGGAGAACAGGCAAATCGCAGCTCGCTGGCGGGACTTCGTCGACACATTGGTAGGCAAAGAAAAAACGATGCTGACGCGAAGGCGATGAAGAGAAATGGAGAAGAAGACGACGATGTTGTAAGAAGGTGTGACGGCTCCGCGAAAAAAAAAATCTTACTTTGCCCAAGCAGAAACGCGGGCGGTCTCGTCGTCGGTGAGTTGTCCGAGTGCAAGACCAATGGTGGCCCTGCCAGACGGGCGCTCCCTGTAGAGCTTGACCGGTTCGGGCCGGGCTGGGCCGCAGATTGGGTAGGCTTGCATGAGCCAACCTCCAGAACAAGAGGTTGGTTCGTCGTTACTGCGCCTTGATAGCGTGAGTATGTACGGACTGTATGTACAGTACTGTATGGAAGGTCGGTGAGAGAACAGAAGGAGGCTGTCGACCAGCCCTGTCTCGATCGGCCTGCTCCGCCGTCAGCCAAGCGAGGAATGAAGGTAAGCGATGTCAACAACCTGCCGTGAGTCGGAGGCACCGAAGGATCTCCCCTTCTCCATCTCCTTGTCCGAAGAGATGTTACTCTACTGTACACATCGTGCATTGCAGGCATCGTCTAAATTCCACAGGCCTGCTTGTTCCGTCTGATTTCATCTCCCACCCAACCCACGGACAATCCGACTATCTTTTGCCGTGCAAAGATCACATCACAAAATGGTGACAATCACTAGAAAGATCCGAATCGCCGAGAAGAAAGGTGTCATGATAGTATAGTTACCATTGGTCATCGGTGTGTTCCCGACCTTCCTCTTGGGTGAGCTCCCAGTACGATCACAGGAGTCCATGGTATGTCTGCTTTCACCACCTACTTGGTACTTTATTAACCTTCTACTGAATAAACAAGAAATGGGGGTTTTGTGTTCCACAGTTCATAACATATCTCTTACATTTGTTAATATTCTAGAGAATAGAACAATGTGCTGTTTTGTGTTCCACAGACCATAACCTATTTTGCAGTTATTCATTTTCCAGAAATAATGAGGTGCTATTTTGTGTTTCACAAATCATAATTTGTAGCATATCGTTTGCAGTTGTTGATGTTTGCGGTTTGTGTTCCACAGACCATCGCCTATCTTTTGTAGCTGTTAACATCCCAAAAAAGTAAGATGTTGTTTTGTGTTTTGTAGACCATAACATGTCTTTTGCAATTGTTGATATTCTAGAAAAGATTTAGATTGTGTGGTTCTCTGTTCCACAGACCATGAGGATCTCTCGCTGACTGCGACTCTGTACACATTGTTATTCGGGTTTTGATCTCACACTTTGTCACCTTGTTGTCTTTTCCCGTGTCACGACATGCCAAAATCTGTCACGTGATATCGCGCCTCGGCTAACAGCTCCCCGGCTTGACTGACCTCCTGGCTTCTCATTCTGCTTTCCCTCCGTTCATCTCGAAGCGATTACCACCAACTAGCTAACCCTGATCTCTCCATCTGGTAGAGCACTGTGGAAATCAGGCACTGGCCTCTTCGAAAGACTGCGTTTGTTATTCCGCTTCACATCGCCACGCTTCACGCCAGACTGTCCGCAACAAGTGGTTGCTCCGCATCAATTTATTAGATGATTTGTCGATGCATCAACTATTCCAGAGAGAGTACACTACTAGCGTTGTACTTTGACCCCCATCTTGCTTCGCGTGTTTTCCATACGGGAAAGAGTGACAACATTCAATCATCACCACGCGTGTGAACGATCACCACTCACAGCAGCTTACACGGCCTTTCTCCCTCTCAAACACACGGAGATTGCCGATTTGATTTCACTCAGGCATCGTGCGATGCAGAGCTGTTGCGGCCCGTAGTACCACACAAGGTTGCTAGTCGCTCAGGGCCTTCTGCGGAGACAACTTCCTTCATCTCAAGGTGATCTGTCAGATCTGAGCTGGAGCTTGTCCTCTTGTTGCATCAATCGTGTGCTACCGCACCCTTCATTTTCAACACCGAGTTGAAGCGGGATTCGATGGGCAGGATACGCTCAGGGGACGACATTAAGCCATCCCGAGATCTAACAGACCCTCATCCTGGTATCCCCGTTTGTCGTTCCAGAGAGACGCAGGTAAGACAAGAATTCGTCCTAAAAGGTCCAGCCGCAGTTGAGCTGTAGTTTGGGGCAAGGGTGGGATTCTATAAGAATCAGTTGGTGCCGCCGGTCTCTGCTTCGAGGTACATCGTCACCCACGACTCATCTGAACACCTGTACTTTTTGTTGAGGCACTCGAAACACCAGGCAGATTGACGTGTACGAATCGAGGCCCAATCCCCAGGAGTTTGGAATGTCTTGCTACTGTTACTTCACAAACCTTCTTCGTCGATCACATGGTGGTTAATCTCTTTCAGGCTCTGCTCCAAATTCGTCAAACCCAATGTTCGCCTGATGAAGCTTGCCATTCCCCATTCATCATCTTTACAGTTGCCCATGGTTTCTACAATTGGAATTCACAAAAATGGTGGGTGTAGTGAGTAAGAAGACCAATCACCAAATTCATATTGTTGAGCTTATACTAATGTGAATTTAGATATATAAAAGAAAAGCCGCCCAAACTTTTGTCCAGTCGGCCCTAGAACACCCGAGCCCTAGAAGTGCCATTTGCCAAATTCCATCTACCATTCCGTCCATCATAGTCCTGTGCGTCTCATGTGGAGCCTGTGCTCGCACCTGAAGCAACCGACAATTGAAAATGGATGCACGAGACGCGATGTCTTACAGCATAAACAGCGTGGGGACCGAGGTGCTGATAACGTTAGTTAGTATCCGTCATTGGTTCTTGAAGAACATCTGCTCACTGTCTAACAAGCCGATCCACAGACTGGGCATGCCTTTCCTGGAATAACCCAGATTTCTTGACCGTTGCCAGCGCAGACTCCACACCGAACTCCAACCATCTGTCCATTCGTCAGCTACGCAATCAATTTCTAGAATCAGGGTGAGGAGCTTATTACGGGAACAGTCGTCACTCCGAGTGTCAAAACTGGCAGAGTTGTGTTCTGGCAAACCAGACCCTTCACACTAACGTTGCCCTGGGTGGCAGACTTGGTTGAGTTGCAGACCATGTTGACGATTGAATAGAGTTGTTTGGCGAAAGTTTTGATGGAAGACGAAGTGAAATTGATTGTCTGGATGAGAGTGTGATTGAAGAGAAGAGGCTGTTGGTATGTATCTCAAGTCAACACTCGTTGGGCCTGGCGGTTTATATGCTTTTTTGCGCACCGCACTTCGAGAACTTTTGGAGCTATCAAAACTGTAGGAAACTCAAGATCTTCCCGATTCCCGGCGGAAGCCATCGAAAAAGAGATTGCTCAGCTGATATCACGGAAGTCTGCCTACGGGTCAATTTGAGACTTGAACACAATTTTTCTGGACCTACAGTCTGCAGGTAGGCAACCGTCTAGGAAGCTAACACTGCGCTACTCATGCGTTTGCGGTGTGGAACTGCGCGAAGAACTTGTCTCCACTCCCTGAAATGCTCTGTGTTGTCAAGTCGAGAAGAATGAAAGGATGGTATACGGGCACAAGGCGATGGCGTGGACCTGCTAGCTGATGCAAGCGAGCGGACATCTCATGTGCTGAACCGCGGACGCAAACAACCGGCCAGGTAAGTATTGGTCCAAACCATCAACACCAACGGATGATGTGCTCAAAATCAACTCTAAAGCAGCGTCAATGCTCTTGATGAATCACAATCATTCCAGCACCACGAACCATTCTCACGCAGCGGCAATCTTTTTGCCGCATCTACCTTGCCGACACTCTGAGATGAGATGCATGGGTCCATAGGCCTGTGTAATGCGGGGCTCTGGTCCGGAGGACTTATCATTTTCGAGGTCCATCAAGCCTGGAAAGAGTATACTTGTGGTAAGTGACTGGTTCTTCTTGTCTTTTGAGGGTGTCTAATTTCTATCGAGCATTTGCATAGCATCTGATAAACCTTAAGAGATTGCTCACACATGCCAACAAGCTAAGCTAGCACAACACACAGATGCTGCTGTATGTCGAAGCATTTTCAATACACAGGATTGCTTTCGGAAAGGCAAACACTATGTTGGCTGTTAAGCCTGCTTTTTTCTAGGAACCGGGTTCGACTCGCTTCACGTGCTTTGCCTTGAATTTTCCATTCAACTCCCACGGCCTTCTTCGGTCTTCAGTCTTGTCCGGCTGTTCATGAAGCTTGGTTGATTTTCAGTAAGCGGTCAAAATCAACAGCTTACCAAAATTGCTCGATGTCTGGTTTTCCAAATGAAATTTGGAATGGCAATCTGAAAGATGGTCAGGTTTGACTCTTCCGAAGACTCTTTGCCGCCAGCTTACAGTGGACTGCCAACATCCAGACATCCCAGGCATGAGGTTTCCCCCTTTTGAAATTGCATGGACAAAGATAATGCTCTAAGGCCCATACGAAGCACGGTGGTCTTATGCAGATACATCGAGACCACCTCTAGGAAGCAGCTCCGGAGGCAAGTGCTAGTTCACAATCGGTCGACTTCCGTACAATACACGGCCAGTCGGGATGGCGGCTGTGATGCGTGGTACCGAGCGCTATCCGTTCACAACCCTGACCTCGATACGAGGCATCACATTCAAGAATGAGCCATCAGACAATCAGGTACTGTACTTCAAAAACTGCCCCGGTTTAATCTATTTGTTCTTGCATATGTATGCAAAAAGCGAGCAAAGTCTGTTGCTTATGAAGACCGAGCTGTATCGGCTGCAGAGCGGTTGGATCAGTGTCCGCAGATCCTGCTCGACACGTCGCACCGAAATCGAGAATTGTTTACTTACAGAATGTTTGCTTATCTCGACTCGACACTCGTTAGCACGGCAGTGCATTGTCCAAAGCAATCATCCACTCGACCCACACGGCACTGAACTTTAATCACAGCAAGCCGCATGATGCAGGATGCCGTTCCCTATAAGCAGGCCGAGAAGGCTTTGCAGGTTACTCGAGTGAGTGGGTTACAGTATTTCTATTCGCCTTCCTATTCTCCGGCGTGTTTTCTTTCTTTTGAACCGATAGTCGTTTATAGGAAGGGTATGATTGGAAGGGTGTGTTTATACCCTTCCAATGACCATCCGAATGATCGCCAAAAGAATGTACTTTTGGTTGATCGTACGCGGGGTTTGAATGCATTACATCGGTACCGAAGCTTCCTCGCCACACCGCCTCAAAATATCCAATCCAAAGAATCTGATGTACGGGAACACTCCGGGGGGCATGTCCGGCAAACTTCAGCTGGACCACTGTGCCGGGAAGCCAATAGGCCCCCCGTTCCTTCATGGAGACCCGTGTGACTATGGGGAAGAAGGAATTGCCCTCGTTACTCTTCAATTCGGCAGGGTTAGCTAGGTATGTGACGATGACCCTTGACCCGTCTATACTTTCCTTTTACTAAGACCCTTCATGCCGTGCAATAGCAAGCTCCAACAAGCAGAAAGATCGGATTGATCTCCTACGACAATCCAGAGGAAAACACTAATTGGGATAACGAAAGCCTTCCAAAGCCCCCCCCCCCCCCATTCTTTCACCCATTCGATAATCGTCCGATTATTCCGTCTCAGGTGAGGCTTTCACGGCCACACCTTACCACAAGATCTCGGTGCGACACCGGCAATCTCTCTTTGCGGAGTGTATCCAGAGCTCGCCGGCTGCTGGTGTGCGATGTTCGCCACAAAGGCGGCATGCTGTGTGCCTCAACTTGCATTCAACGGAAACGGCCACTAGAGTCGAGTCCAGCCTGTCGGGTCGTCTCCTCGCAGGGACGTAATGCCTTGATTGCACGGAGCTGGAGAGAAGGTTCCATGGACCGGGTTGGCAAACATCACTTGAAAAAGGGAAAGAGAGCGGAGAGTTGGTGCTCGTCAGCTTTCTTGCTACTCATTTCCCTTATCTTGAAGTCTTTTCTATTATTTTTTTCATCTTTGATGTGACTTATCATCGTTTTCTTGGCCGCCGCGAAGTCAATTCGGGGGGTTTTCTCAAGCGGGCAACAGCAGAGGAGATCGCGTCCTTAGATAAACGGGTGATGAGTTACATACAGTACGACCCTCGTTGTCAGAATCCTTGCTACGCTTCTGATGTTGACATGCATTACGTTGAGTCAAGTGATCATCTGCCAGTGCCCCTGTGCTTGACCTCCGAACCGCGTTACAGCATTAGGGGCAAGGGTCTTGTCACCCAAGCGTGCAGAGTACATCACATCTCATGAGTGCATTTCACACCACTTCAAAGCCTTGCCAGCGCTTGAAGAATCATTGCTTGTACCCATTCTGCCAATGGAACTTTGCCTATCCAAGAGTGTCCTCGGCCCAGGATCACGCAAGCGCATCTTCAAGTGTTGTATAGAACTTGCAATACAGAGTCCTAGTATGAACTCCGGTGCAGAAATTCTCGTCCAACCCTCTCCACCATCTCTGCAAGGACCTGCATTTCGCGCTCGAATTTGATGCCTCAGTACTGCAAAATCTGTGCATATCATGTCCATGTGCTCGTGGGACGCAGAGATCACGTTCTGAACCACACGGAGAACAGCTCATCCAAACCTGCTGTGTTCGTCCGTACCACTCTTCTGATCACGACGCGAGAGGACAGCAGAGCCCTGTACCGAGTTCCTCGATTGAGGCTCAGACTTTCGATCACGATCCCGACATCTCTACGCGGATGATTCACCTTCCGTCGATCCAGAGATCGATGCAGAACCCACGGCCTATTTTCCCCATCCTCAGTACATTCTCCGAGATCAAGGCTCCGCTTCGATATGTCTCTCTCGCGAGGCAAATGAATGCCTTTCTTGGTCGTCGAAACCTTTGTTGTAGTGTGGTACGCATGCATCTCGGGTCATACCAAACGACCCCCGATATCGAAAGATCCCGACACACAGAGTCACGCACTTTATCTCCTCGATCGACGGTTCCGCAGCGTTCTCGTACTCCTTTTTGCCACTCGAGTATGCAGGGCCCAGTTGCTCCCGCCGACATCGTATCTTCTGTTGTCTGGTGACCGACCGGCAAGCCGGTCGGGCAGGAGGACGGCGATCTGCTCCGTCTGGCTGGCTACACCGAATCTTCGAGTTTCGCGAGATCCAACTCTCCTCACCTAACTACAAGTCTCTGTTGGTTGGTGTGTGAACATGTCCGTGTGAACAGACAGGTTGGTGTGTGAACAGACATTTGAAAATGTCCATGAATCCTGACCTGGACAGCGCGAGTCGAGGAGGGCTTCTCTAGTTACACACTTCCTTGCTTACCTGCGTGCCTACCTACCTACCTGCGACCCCAACCGCCGCCTCTTTCCCCCACCTACCTTCCCCTCTACTCACCGAGTGCTCACTTGCACACCTGTCGTCTGTCGTCACTCGTCACCAACTCGTCAAGCATTCACGAACCCACATGTACACACATCCCATCCCACAAACAGGCAAGATCCATCATCACCCAAGCCGGATCCGGTGCCAGGCACATCGCATGACAGAGCAGCGACGAGCTGCCTCCTCGTGTCTGCTCGCGCTCGCTTGCCGTGGAGAGGTCGATGCACGAACGTGTACACCGACGGGCCAAAGTCAGGCTCAGGAAATGACAGTACCGCAAGACCACCTGCGTGAGATGGGCCGGGTCGGGTTGGGATCCGGAATGTAGCTAGCTAGCTCGCTGCAATTGGAACGTTCAAGCCCAGGCCGAAGTTAGAGTCAGGATGAAGGAGATGGTGACGATGGGAAGGGTGGAAGGTAGACGCTATCAGGGAGGAGAGAGAGAGAGAGAGAACAGGTTATCTATAAGCGGACACTGAAATCGTCAGATACCTATCAGATTGAACATGTCAAGTGAGCAGCCGATTAAAAAAAAGCCTTCGTAAATCCGTACCCTTATGCCCAGTCCTTAGAGAACAGAGAGCTAGCGAGGTACAAAAACATAACATAAAGAAAGATCCGACCAACTCCATCCCCAGTAGCCATCCCAGAACCAGAACCGGATTTCGATGCCCATGTATCGCTACCTGCGTGTCTAAGACAGGAAAAAAAGAAGCAGAATTCAAGTAGGCCCAAAACAAAACCTGCGCGGGGTATCCAAGAATCGCACTTCGCACTCATTCTCCGACTGTCATCTCTTGTCCAGGCCCCTTGTGTCATTCGCCCGTCCATTCCTCTGGGAAATTTGCGCCACGGCGAACGGACTCTCCCCGTCTCCCTCAAGAGACTTTATTTAGCTGACAGCTCTGGCTATGACTTAAGCGAGTACTCGGATATCAAGTCCACGTTTGTCTCGGCCTTTGGTTGTATGGTCGCCACTTGGGTCTCAGGTTTAGTTTCGGCACAGAGCACGGCCTTCGATTGGGGAAAGTCGTCTATCAAGGCGTTTAAGCTGGTCTTTGTCTTCGCTTCTGGCTTGGGGTCTGTCTTCACTTCCACCATGAGCGTAGTCTCTGCTGCGCTCTCCGACGTGACCAGCAGCGCGATATCCTGTTTGGCCTCAACGCCCGACACCGAACTCGCTTCATGGCCAGTATCCAGCTCGATCACTTTCTTGATGCCTGGATTGACTTCCGGCGCGACTCTCGGGTCTACCACTGCTTCAGTCTGCAGCGCATCCACTAGCCTGATCATCTCCTCGTCCAGCCCCTCAAACATCTCCTCGAGCGTCCCAAACTTCTCCTCGAGATTGGCCTCTAGCCCCTTGAAGGCTCCAACCGGCAGCGGCGCCGTCTCTGTCCTACAAGGGACCAACTTCTTCTCAACCTTCAACAACAGCAGTCCCGGCGTCGCCTGCCCCTTCGCATCAAGCAAGTACACGAAGCGGTACCCCTGCTGCAAGCGATCGAGGCGGATGCAGGCCCAGGCCGCCAGGTCGTCGCGCGCGTAGCGGGCGTCCTCGATTTTGAATCTGGGGGGGGCGATGGGTCAGCAGATAGGTTCGGGTGGAAGTGGACATCACGCTTTGTCTCGGGAAGAGCTGTGGACGGCACGACATCGCAGACAGGTTTTCGTCCTGCAAACAACATGCAAGGAATCAAGAAAGACCGCCGCTTGAAGCCCAAGAGGCCGGGTGCCAGACGACGGCGAGTGGGAGGCATTCGCAAGCGCCCGTTCCTGACGCTGCGGCCCGGTGCGTCTGCAGGACTGAACCAGGGAGGGGGCAAGAGAAAGGACCATGGATGTTTGAACATCCCATAAGCTACCAAGACTCGGAAATGGTCTGGCGGTGTGGAACGAGCCGGTGAAGAGAACATGAGACTGTTGGAGTCGTCTCGGGAAAAAGGGCCGAGGATCAGGAGAAAAGACAAGCAGTGTAACAGCACTTACCTCACAAAGCTCAACTCCTCCACCATCTTCCTGACAGTGGGGAATCGCAGCACACATCCTCCCTCTCCAAAATCAGGATGGTCACCCTTCCGGCAGCCCGTCCTGCGCTTCCTGTCTTCAGAGGACAGCGGCTCAGAACCCTCCTGGTCTTTCTCGACGTGCAGCTCACACTTGATGTACGGGTGGAAGTTCTTCTCCGTCTGGTCTGCGGGAACGGGGATGTGTTGGCCGGCTAGCACGGTGATCTTCAGATCGAGAGATTTGTATTCGACCGGCTCGGAAACGTCGCTGCGGAAACCCGAAGGCTTCAAGACCCAGCCATGCTCACCGGCGAACATGCCTTCATTCAGCATCATACCTTCGTCGAGGTTCTGCCAGTTGAGAGCAACCATTTGCACGCCCTTTCGCCAGAACTCCGAAGGATCAACATTAGACGAGTCTATTCGGAAACCACCAGGGTAGGCCCGCATGAAAAAGTCGCGGTTGTGGGCAAACATCTCATGTCTTTTTGTCTCGTGAAGCTCCTGGATCTGATTCTCTCCAATTGAGAAGATATGCGACGGGCGCGTTGCAGATTTAACTTCGAAGCTGGCGAAATGCTCGCTGTGGGTGTAGATCCCTAAATTGCTGAGGTTTTCGCATATCTTTACTTTCTTCTTCGCACTTCCTCGTTCGTCCTCGGAGCCCGAGATCGAGTCCGAGTCCATTTTCGTCGGCGCTGGTGCAAGTGTGTTAGAAGGCGGAGTTGTATCCTGCTTGTCCGCCACGGCTTTCTTGACTTTGATTAAGATTTTTTCCATCAACTCCTCTAGCCTAGGGAGACGTTCCTCGGGATCACATCCTTCATGCGGTACATCTACGAGTAGGCCCTTCCACTCCTCCTTCATGATGTCCACCATGATCTCCTGCTGGTCCAGGTCTGCGTGCACCTCCAAGCTCACAATCAGTGGGAGCTTGCTCGTAACAAAAGCTGCTTCCCGGATCGACTTGCAGACTGCTCTGAATCCGATAGGGGCTGTCAGGGTCCAGCCGTGGAGGACCAGCGGCTCGCCATCCTTCGTTGAGCGTACTGAGCTCGCCCTGGGAATCGAGCTCCCAACTTCCAACGACGCCGAGGTGATCTTGCGACCCCGCTCATCCTGTGTATGAATCTCGCGTCCAAAGCCCGTCTTCTCGGCCAGTTTCCGCTTCGCCATCTCGTACTTTTCGTCGGCCTTCACAAACGCAGCAGCAGCTCGACTTGACAACGTACTTCCTGCTCGACTCTGCAATGTGCTGCTATTTGAGGCGTGTCTTTTGTGTTTATGTTCGATGTCAGGGGGGGCCTGGAGAGATTTCGAGGGCGTCAGCGCGAGATTCTCACTCGGTTTCTCGTCTGAGGCTTCTCCGTTGTGTACATCTATCTCAATGCAACGACATCCGCGAATTAGCACCTGTTTCGTCAGCCTGCGCTCCAAATTTGCTAGGCCTGTACCCACATTCTTGTACGCGTCCGTAGTACTTTTCGACATGAGCTGGTTCCCCGAAAGATACGTGTTGTGACTGCTGCTGATGTAGTAGTTGCTGAGTGGTTTCGTCAAGTCCTTCTCAGCCGGATTGACCTGCTTGGCCGCCTCGAACCCGCCATGGTAATATACAGCCTCCAGAAACTGCTCGAACTTGTAGTCCTCCGCATTCAGCACAATTGACAGTCCCTGCACATCCACCAGCCAAGCTTCGAACTTGGCTTTCGACAGCGTAGGCTCTGCGCCGCGCAGAGCATCGTAAACGCGCCCCAGGTGCTCTTGTACGCCGTGGGACAGGTACAGCTGGTGTGCTGGCACTTCCGACACAAATTCTCCTCCTCCCGCTTGAACCAGGGGAGGGAAATGGGTTTGATGGTGGTGGGTGGGAGACATCATCGTGGACATGGCGACGAGCTTGTGGAGGGAGAACTGTTTGCCGGACGGAGAGAAGAGGGGCATGGTGGTGGATTGAATGCTCGTTTGGTCCACATTGGTAAGGGCTCTACACGGCAAGTAACGGGACAGGATTCATGTCGCATCAAGGTGCTGGTTGTGAGGTTACTGTTCGTGTTCTGGTGCTGAACTGAGTAACGGTAGGGTTGTTGACTGGACGGGGTTGACTTAAGGAAGAGCTGTAAGAGAGCTACAGGTCCCTCCCTGTCTTTGAAGGTCTCTGATGTGAATAAGGTAGAGACAAGAGAAGAAAAGGCGAGAGCGAGAAGGCGAGGATGGTAAGGTATGCGTAAGGAGAAGATTGAGGTAGATTGCGTAAGATGGTGTTTTGGCTTTTCAGCTTGCCTGGCCGGCCTTGCCTTGCCTTGCCTTGAAGATGTCTGGGGGGGCTGAATCGGTGACGATGGCCGGAGTCAGCTTGACTCGATTTTGTGCGAGCACGAGATGAGACAAGATTCAATTGTATATCGGTAGATGGAAAGAGAGGATTGAAAATAAGAGACACATACGGTAATCGCAAGGAAAGCGGGTTTTCATGGCAGAAGTAAATAAAGCATGGGAGCTGTATATTGACGACACGGGGCCTAGCCGAGCCCTCCGTGCTTAAAAGGCTAAATATCAAACAGAATGTACCATCACTAAACCCTTCACCTTTCAGACTTAGAAATCTTGAGCGACACCGCACAAGGTATATTACCATGCCAGGCAATTCCCAGCGCGACTCCGAAGAAGAAGTCCGCTCATGGGGTTTCCCTCACGTCTTCACCTGGACAGATAGCCCGTACGTTGGAAATCCACCTACTCAGCCTCGTCCTCTCCCAGGCACCCAAGACATGAGGCTGACAAGACACAGGAACTCCCATTACAGTCCTCACTCTCACCGCAGCCTGACCACGCATCTGATCCTCAAGGGCGAGCTCACGATCACGTATCCACGAGACGAGGCGCCCGAGAAGAAGACGTTCGTCGTGGGTGAGAGGATCGATGTTGAGGCGGGGAGGGTGCATGAGGTGTGGATTGGCGGGGAGGGATGTACATATGTCATCGGGGAATAAAAACGACGTTGACTGGATGAAAAAGGCAAAAGGGAAAATGCCATCTTTTGAAAGTGCAATATCCCGGCACAGACGGGGGTACGAGTCCCTAGAGGCGAATCCAGTAAACATACGGACGATGCCAGCGAAATGCGAGGGTCTGCGAGAGTCTATAGACTTGGGAGCTCTGCTATGCTCTTGTGTAAAAAGCTGCCGACAGGTTCTCTCAAGGTAGCGCGAATGCGAGATGCCCGGTAGTGTTTGATTTTGCAGATGGTGCTCTTTTTTCTGTCAGATAAGGGACGCTGTGTTGACTGTTCCTTGTTTCTCAGATTGTCCTTTTCTGTATAGTATTTTCGTTGCTGCATATTGAGACCAATACACAAACGACCATCATTTGATTTGAGTATGAAGGTACAAAAGCTTTAACAGAGAAATTGTTGGAAAGTGTAGTGATCGGAGACTTGACTCTGATTTGAGTTTGTCTCTAAATTCTGATTGCTCGAGGAAGCATAGGCAGTACAAAGCATGGCATCGATTCTGGTACGATCAAGTTGCCGTAACATAGAACCAAATTGCTTTTGACACTCTAAATCTCCTCAAGCAATCCCATGATGACAATGCCATCCATCTAACAGTGGCAAATTTCTGTTCCGCCTGAGGTTGTACCTTGCCGGATTAATGCCTTCTCTGTTCACCAGCTTTCAATGTAGTGTTCGAATTTCGAATCAGGTCTATTGATCTCTGTCAGACCTATGCTTTCTGCAGGAACAATAGGCTTCCTCTTCTCGTTCTGTCCGCTGATATCGAAATTGACTATCTCGATTATAGCTTCCCGTCGAGTTCTCCGGGAAGCCTCTTGACACGTTTCTGTTCCCAATCGTCCAAGTCTTTCGCAGAGAGTCTCTGCTCCCAACATTAGCACTGATTCTTGACCCTGATCGATTTGACTCTGATCGATGAAAACAATCTGTATACTCACATAATATTCTTCCTTCATATCCACTTTCCGTCCGCTCTTCCCAATCCCCAACTCCTCCTCCTTGCTCATTCTCTGTACCCTGCGGTCATGCTTCTCATATCTGATTGCCGTGGCGGGTGTGAGGAAAAATGAGCCTGCTACCATCGTTGCGATGAACGGGAGGCCGAAGAGAAGGAATGGATGCCGCGCGAGGCCGGATCGGTAGCGGGCTGCGATAGTGTTGGCCTCGGAGCTGGGGCGAAACTTCTTGCTCGGAAAGACTGCCATGTTGCAGAGATAAAGAGACGTGAATGCTTCTGTGGTGTGGTTTATGGCGTCCTATGCTGGTGGCGACGTGGTGGGAGGTGGAAGCAATTCGATGACTGGAAGTCGGCTAGCGATGCAGCGTTCAGGTCTTTGGAATCTTCTCCATGTCAAAAGAGGACGATGTGGAGTAATAGCTTGGAGCGCATCTCTCTTGTAGAGATGCCTCTGGCTTCGAGTGAGGTACTTCGATGTCCGAAGGGAGTGGATGTTTCGCAAAGCACCCGGCATTTAGCTAATGTTGGATTTAGATCACGTGGGTCCGTGATCTTAGTGGGGCTTTGAATTTATCGACGCGTCTCCTTCGACTCCGAGTGTTCATTCATCTGCCACTCATCATTCAACATGGCTTCCATATGATGGCACCTATCATGAGGAACGGCAACGCCCGATTACATGGTTACGCCAATGGCGATATGACGGGCTTCAATCCCCCTCCATCGACAATGGCAGCCCAACTGATAAACGATCTCTCCACGGCAGGCCACCAACCCTCGCGACAAGTGGACGCTGGCAGTCTAGAATCTCTTATGAGTCAAGTTGCCAATGCCGAAACCAAAGCAGCCCGGCAATTAGAAGAAGATCCCGAGTCCATCGAGGATCCAGACCACAAGCTGGAGCGGAAACACAAACTGATATATGTTTTCTCACGGGCGTTATTGGAGCGGATTGTCAGCGATGACCCATTTGTGAACTTGCCCCTGCTCGTAAAGCAGGCCGATGAGGCTTGTGACCTTTTTCTGATGACACTTCGAGAGAGCCCAGAGGTCCTGGGCTACACATTGACTGCTGATGAGATATTTCCAGGCAGAGGGCAAGAGCCGTTGTGGAAATGGCTGTTTCCACGACTGCTGGCGCTGCTTGGTCGCAAAGGCTGTGAAAAGTTGACGAAGAAAATAGGCAGCATTTTCCTCGTCTCATATCGTGGATCAGCTCGATCTCCAAAATTGTGGGGCCTGAGTTCGAGCTTGTATCGCTATCTGAAGGAGTGTGTTCACAGTATGTACTTCCCTTGATTATGCGTCAAAGAGTGCCACTTAAAACCTTATAGCCACTTTGGATCACCTCGAAATGCCGAGCGTCATTGCAAACCACCAAAATTCGAACATCGTGGTTCATTTCAACCATGAAGCGTCCTTGCCATCGGATGGCACACCTAACTATTCGCACGGCTGTTCCTACACGATTCGCCATGCTTCCGAAGGTCTTCTCAATGTTAGCAGTATCTTGATGATCTTAGTAGATATTTCTAAGACGGCTGCTGCATCCTACGACGCAACAGCGGCATTTCGTGACTACCTGGCCTGGATGTCGGATTCATTTCTCCGTACGGTCGAGGTTCGAAATAGGTGGAAAGCGTATCCTGCTTTGCATGATGCTTGTATCGATGAAGACAACGCATTCATTGGGTCTCTTGCAAACCTCCTATCTTCACTCCGGGAGTTTTTGTGGCCTATCAACTTACGTAAAGGATATACAGCTCTTTCAATCATCTATGCCAGGGTACTATCTGATTCCAACGGCATATCTCCGGAGTTTTGCGGACAATCGATTTGTAGCGTTCTGTTAAACATAGCCGCTCTGTGCAGACGGTATGACACGATGTGCAGAGTGGCATCGATTTATCTCGTTCCGGCAATTCGAACTGCCCTGGCGAATGAAGTTACGTCTACAGAGATAGGAAAAGATTTCCAGGCCAGTGCTATCCCCTTCAACCCCTGGAAACTGCTAACGGCCCTCTAGTCAGCGTGTACAGCACTGTACCAGGCTTGTGGAGAATTGCCAATTGACGGATTCAGAGCTGGTGATGCTCTTGACTTTCAGAATCCCGATCTTGCTCTTGAATTCCAAAGTCTGGGGCTTAATGACAACAAAACGCGAGAAGACTTCGAGAATCAGGAAAACCATGAACCTCCTACGAAGCGCCGTAGGATCAACAATGAAATCAAGCTCTTTGGCGATATTACAGCGGATCTCTACGAGCTTCTCGGAGCACAGAGAGCACAGATTTGACCGGACTGAGCCAAATTGCGGGGTAGGAAGACTCCTTTTCGTCTCATTCTTCAGCTAAGTCGAATAGGAATTGCTTCGAATCACTTTTGGAGCCAGAACGATGTAATGCTATCGAATTACTAGGTCGCATGCCGTGCGCGTTATCGGGAACTTTGACTGTGACCCTTATAAATGGCAAGATCGCAAATTCCAAGTGCCTCGTATGCGACGATGTTAAACTTCCAACAGCTATAGAGCCCCATCATGATTCAGAAACGTGCAACAGACTCGCTAATGAAGCTATCTCAACGTTTACCACGTTGATCACGTCTCCTACGTTCAAGAAATTTAGACGTGTCCGAGTTCTTGCCATGTTTACTCTACGGAGGTTTGCTTCTCACTTTCAGAACCCGGAATTCATCGATCTTGAAATTTCGCCTTTGGGCCAGTGGTGTTACTCAAGCCTCAAAAGTTCCACGAGGGAACTAAGATTGGCAGCTGGGTAAGACATCCTTCCGATTTCACGGAAACCTCCTACTAATCTTGCTGATAGTCGAACGCTACCGTACTTTTTGCAAGAATCCATAACTGCTGAATTACTGACGAGGAGAAACCGTACGACTGTAATGGCCTTTCTACGATCCTTGCCCGAACATGATAACATTATCCTTCACGAGACAGCTGTGCTTGCTTGGGGTCAAATTGCGAGGTAATAGCCCCAGCCTCACTCTTGAATAAATCTAATAGACTCAAGCAGAATCGTCAAAGATGACGAGCTCAATCTTGTCCTTCTTGCATTGGTTGGATATCTCGGACACAGGAACCCCATCATCTCAGGAGCGGCATTCAGCGAGGTATGCTTGTAATTCATAGTCAGTCTAGCAATGTCTCTTGCTGAAAATGTACGCAGATACCTAGAATCGCGAAAGCCGCTGAACTTACCGTCGAAAAGCTGCTCAGCTCTTTCTGGAGCAGCGTTGCCACAGCAGCGGTCACCGATCTCCTGGTCAAGCCACAAACAGCCCAGCTCATAGCCGACCTACTTGGGATGTCTGTGGCACAGTTCTTAGTGCTGACTCAATCATATACCCTTCCCTTTCTCGTTTTGAATCAGAAATTCGATGTAATTCAAAAGATCAGCGAGGCTCGGCAAGATGGCGACAATTACTCTGTCTGCCTGGATCCTTCCAATTTAGCGCCAATTCTCGCGCTTCTGCTTGTTCAAAATGTGCCCGACCTCGACTCATACATCATGGGTCTCTTAAGACGCGTTTCGAGCGAGTTTAAGGGACTCGACTTGGGCGATTTGACTACAATTGAGCCCATGTATCAGGCACTGTACTTGCTCAAGGCTGCCGGTCAGGCCGACGAGAGCCAAAAATCAAGAGTAAGTTACTGACGAGAGCTAGAGTTCAACCACACTAATTTGAAATTCAGATTCGATTTGCGTTGCAATTCTTGGCAACTCGCGGAAGCGAAAATAACAGTTCTAAGAAAAGTAACAGTATGGGGTTATTCTTGAAACAGCATCTCCTGGGAATTGTTGCTCGCATCGTTGATGTGATTAGCGACCCTAGAGACGAGCAGATGATAACGGAGAAAGAGCTCCGTCAAAGCTATCGAGGAACTGGTGAAACTTGCACAAAAGCATGCAAGAACTGCACGACCGCAGGTAACGTCCCAGAACTCGCCTATTCGACAACACGTAAACTGATTTCTCGTAGCTATGTGCTTGCCTTCAAGTGGCTTTGGAACAGTCCGAACTGCAAGGCTGCGCTTTCTCGGCTTGGGAATCGATGCTCAGGTGTCTAGGGGACGACGACGTTGAGACAATGCTCGAAAGCACATTTTCGCTCATCATTCAGCATTGGAAATCTTTCGATACTTCAACGCGAACTCGTGCTGAGGCCACCCTACAATATCTCAACGAGTCTCGGGGTCGCCTTATTCGCAACATGATTTTCAATTTGCCATCGCTTTCTGGAATTCCAGAGCTGGCTGATATTGAAAGCAAAATCGATAGTCTGAGAACACCAACGGATGTTGGCAACGGCTTCTTGATTTTTAAACGTAGGCTTGGGCACGAAGACCCGGGAGTAGTCTCGCAAACACTCGTCGAGCTCAAAGCCTACCTTCAATCGCACCAATCTTTCCTCCAGGCTTCAGCAATCAGCGAACAACCTGACGTTGTGGTTGGGCAACTCGTACGTTCTGTCTTGGACACATGTGTCAAGTACAATGAATGGCAGAACGACATCGCTGTGCTCTCTGCGGAATGTCTCGGCCTTGTCGGATGTCTAGACCCCAATAGAGTAGAATCTGTGCGGGAACGCCGTGAAATGGTCGTGGTTAGCAACTTCCACAATCAGGTTGAGTCGACAGACTTCGTCCTCTACATCTTGGAGGAGGCTATTGTGCCTGCATTCTTGTCGGCTAAGGATCCTTCCCTCCAGGGTTTCTTCTCGTATGTGATGCAGGAGCTTCTCGAGAAATGTAGCTTCAAAGATGTTGTTGGGGACAATACGAAGAACGGAGGAGCTCGAAGTACCGAGCCTCTACTCCAACGATGGCTAGCGTTACCAGTGCGGATCCAAGAAATTCTGACGCCCTTCCTGACTTCGAAGTACAGCCTGGCACCGATGGAGATGCCGAAGTACAACTACCCTATTTTCAGACCTGAGATGATGCCTCCTAACAAACTTTATAACGCCTGGCTTCGAGCTTTCGCCCTTGATCTTTTGCAGAAGCCGTTTCACGTATGCACTCAACTTATATTTCCTCCCCTGTGCCGGGCTATTCGAATAAAGGACGTCTCAGTTGCTAGTTTCATTCTTCCCTATTTGGTACTCCACGTTGTCGTCGATGGCACAGACAAGAATCGAGAAGATATTGGGGCGGAGTTACTTTCTGTTCTCGAATACGATGTTCCTGCGGAGTCGTCAATTCGAAGAGAAGACATGAAGTCGTGTATTGAGGTAGCTGTGCCCTTCTTTATTGTAACGTGACTTTACTGATCGTTCTAGACGGTGTTTCGCATTCTCGACTACCTTGCTCGATGGATGCAGGAGAAGCAGGTCAAAGGAATCTCTCGTAGCGGTCAGGTTTCCCCAGAGGCTGAACATGCTATTTTGCTAGTCAAGTCGGTAGTTGAAACTATCCCCCCCGAGCTTATCTCTCGCCGAGCTATACAATGCGAGTCGTATTCTCGAGCCCTGTTCTACTGGGAGCAGCATATCCGAGATGTCCGTGGACGAGGAAGCCTGAAGTCCGACGTCAATACCGCGCATCTTCAACGCTTGCAAGACATATACACCCAGATAGATGAGCCCGATGGGATTGAGGGAATTTCCGCACACCTGCATGTTCTCGATATTGATCAGCAGATCCTCGGCCACCGAAAGGCAGGCCGATGGACAGCAGCTCAGAGCTGGTATGAGATCCAACTTGCAGAGACCCCCGACGATGTTGACGTGCAATTAAATCTCCTTACCTGCTTGAAAGAGTCTGGACAGCACGGTAGGCGTGCTTCCAAAATTCTAGTTTCAACAGCTAATACTTCTAGACGTCCTCCTAAACTATGTTGAGGGCATGCATAAAGCTTCGCAAACTGTCTCAAAGCTCCTCCCTTTCGCAGCAGAGGCTTCATGGTCGACCGGAAGGTGGGCCACTCTCGCGAAATATACGTCTTTAGCACCCCCTGGTATCACCGAAGACTTCAATGTTAATGTGGGTCGGGCGCTACTGGCCTTGCAGGGAAGCAACACAGCTCTTTTCAAGTCTACTGTTGCTACACTCCGGGAGAAAATTGTGCGCTCTGTATCCACCGCAACGACTTCGTCTCTTCGTACCAGCCATGATACTATCCTCAAATTCCATGTGCTCACGGAGCTGGAGATGATTGCCGGCGTTGACAAGGACGTCGCCGCTAAGCCTGCTGATATCTTGGAGTCTTTGAACAGAAGACTAGAAGTTGTTGGATCTTTCCTTGATGACAAGCAGTACCTGCTGAGTATCCGAAGAGCTGCGATGCAATTGTCTGGGTATGCTACTCGTTTATTTAAGATTTCAATCATACACTTGCTAACTTCATGTAGCTTGGAATTCAAGAAAGCGGATATTGCATCAGCCTGGCTCACCAGCGCCCGACTGGCCCGAAAAGGGAACGCCATGCATCAGTCCTTCAACGCTGTCCTCCATGCTTCTCAGCTTGGTGATGAGTCTGCTATGATTGAACACGCAAGACTCTTATGGAAGGAAGGGCATCATCGAAAAGCCATTCAAAGTCTGCAGGGAGCCATCCAGAACAATGCGTTCATATCTCACAACAAGACTTTCCAAGCTACGAGTTTCACCGCCGAGAAGGAGAGACCGGATCATCAAAATCTCCTCACTGCAAGAGCTCACCTCTTATACGCGAAGTGGCTAGATAGTGCAGGACAGACGCAATCCTCGACCTTGCGGATTCAATACCAACTTGCTGCAAAGACCCATCTGGAGTGGGAAAAGGGCCACTACTACCTTGGACGGCATTACAACAAATTACTCGAATCCGAAAAATTACTTCCTGCTGAACGTCAAAATGATTATCTGCTTACAGGAACTTCAGCAAAACTGGTCATAGAGAATTATTTACGCGCTCTCTCATACGGCGCAAAGTATCTGTACCAAACACTTCCGCGTATCTTGACACTCTGGCTGGATCTGGGAACACAGGTACAAACCCCTGTCAGAAATGGTACCAAAGAATACATTGCAGAAATCACCCAGCGCCGCAAAGGCAATCTAGATGTTATTCACCAACGCTTCACCAAATACATTGCGAAAACACCCGCTTATATGTTTTACACGGCTCTGCCCCAGATCGTAGCTCGAATAGCTCATCCCAACGCGGAAGTGTATAAATACTTACAAGCGATGATTGTGAGAGTTGTATCCACCTATCCACAGCAGGCTCTGTGGACCCTGCTTGCTGTCTGTACTTCTACACAGTTGGACCGTAGAAATCGTGGAGGAACCATCTTGCAGGGCCTGAGGACTATGAAGAAGGCCGAGTCCACGATCGACCTTAAGATGTTGATCAAGAACGGCGAGAGGCTCACAGAGCAACTTCTTTTGGCATGCAATTCGGGAGATTTCCAGGGCAACCGAACGACAACTGCAAGCTTGACAAGAGACCTTAACTTCCTTTCCAAACAATGTCTCCCCAACCTTCTCGCAGTTCCTGTGGAGAGTGTCTTAACGGCCACACTTCCCACACTGACCGACAATATCAGAACTCACAAGGCCTTTTCTAGAGATATAGTGACCATAGACTCATTCCACGATGAGGTTCTGGTCTTGAGTTCTCTCCAGAAGCCTCGAAAGCTTACGGCTCGTGGCTCAGATGGCAAGAACTACGGGATAATGTGCAAGCCGAAGGACGATCTCCGGAAGGATCAACGTCTCATGGAGTTCAACAGCATGATCAATCGCTCACTTAAACGCGACGCTGAATCGAGCAGACGCCAGCTCTACATCAAGACCTATGCGGTCACGCCGCTCAACGAAGAGTGTGGTCTCATTGAATGGGTCGACGGTCTCAAAACTTTGCGGGACATTCTGCTTGGGCTCTACCGGACCATTGGCATATCTCCCAACTACAACGAAATTGCCGTCTTTTGTGAAGAAGCGACCAAATCTGAGGAGAAGCTACCATTCTTTACCGAAAAGGTGCTTGGCAATTTCCCACCCATGTTTCATCGCTGGTTCGTCGCACAGTTCCCTGAGCCATCCGCATGGTTCGCTGCCAGACTTCGCTATACCCGCTCCTGCGCTGTCATGTCTATGGTCGGTACCATCCTCGGCTTGGGCGATCGCCATGGCGAAAACATCCTCTTCGAGGAAGGCAACGGCGGGACTTTCCACGTCGACTTCAACTGCCTTTTTGACAAAGGCCTCACTTTCGTCAAGCCAGAACGTGTACCGTTCCGCCTCACGCACAACATGGTGGACGCGATGGGGATGTATGGGTATGAGGGGCCGTTCCGCAAGTCCTCGGAACTTACCTTGAAGCTACTCCGCCAACACGAGGAGACTTTGATGACGATCTTGGAGGCCTTCGTGTACGATCCTACCTTGGACTTGTTGACAAGCAATGCGAAGAAGAAGAAGAGAGACGGGGTGCCACAGACGGCGCAGGGCGTGCTGGATAGCATACAGCGCAAGGTCAAGGGGCTGTTGCCGGGGGAAAGCGTGCCGTTGGGGGTGGAGGGCCAAGTGGATGAGTTGATACAACTGGCGACAAACCAGATGCATCTGGCGGGCATGTACATTGGGTGGTGTTCCTTCTTCTGATCACTCTACGGCGCGGCGCGGCGCGGCTTGGTTTTATGACAACGATCGACGTTGGGTCTTGGCTGGTGACGAAACCTGGAGCGTCAGATGATCGATACGATGTACTCCGTATGTACAGACTGCGGTGTACTCGAATGAAGGATGCTTTATCGAATTCCTTCTTTTCACACGCAATCGACTGGGGTACGTGTGGGGTACAGGGGGGATTTGTTCTCGAGATGCGGATGTCGTGGATGTCGCCTTGTTTTGGCATGCGGAAATCCTTACCTCCCCCCCCCCCCCCCCCTTGCGTCCTCCGGGGAATGAACGTGGGAAATCCCGGTGGGTCCTCCTCGAAAAGTCTAACGTTCAGTCGGAGTACAGTAGAAGCAGATGGAGGTTTCACGGCCCTTTTCACCTTCGGCATGCTGTAACGTTCCGGTTTGGAAAAGGTTCCATCTCGCCAAGGACCAAGACGCCGAGCACCAGATTCGGCAAAAGTCCGCGCCAGCGTGCGAGGGCAGCCATTGCCATTCCTCTATCAAAAAAGAACGGCTGATAACAGTCCTTGGGAGTATCTGGTCTTACGGATTCCTCGTCATTTGTCACTAGCTGTGGACACATCAGTTCACCGATGAGCAAAACAAAACAAAATGTGGTGTGAGTGTGGTAGAGCGTGGTGGCTTCGGGCCCGGCCGACGCAACGGGATGGCACCTCCCAGACGCCCAGCGCTGCGGGATTTGCGATGCCAATGTCGAGCATGGTCTCATGATCTCCTGATCTCCTGATCCTCACACCGCTTGCGCGTTCGATGTTGCTGTGAAGCACGCCACGGGAATCAGAATTCGTCAAGGGGGAGGTGCAAGAAGAGAGGGGAAGGGGAGGGAGAAGGGGGCCAGGACATCGTCAGTTGAGTAGAGTTGGAGCGGAGCCGGACGGCGGATATATATGCATCTTGCTTTCTCCCTCCTGGTCAAGTCAAGTCGTGTCTGGTACTCACTAAACCACTCAACACCCATTGAACCAGCTTTGCGATCAGATCGGATCAGATCGTGTCAGTCTGGAATATCACATCTCATATCCCTGAGCCTCCAAACCTCGCTTCAAAGTTTAAGCGACGAACGGCGATTTGAACAGCCTACGTTCCTTGCCTTCAACGGAGAAAGGGATCACGAAAGCGAAAAGCCAGAAAACAAAACCATGCTCGTCCCACAACGCACGAAGGCCATTGCAACAGTCGCGCTCGGCGGCGCTGCTCTCGTACGTCGCTAACATCTCATTTCTCCCATCACCTCCTCCCCTCCGAGCCCTCGCTCTTCCCTCCCTCCCCCTTCCCTCCCCCGCCCGACTCCCAGCCCTCTCTCCCTCCCTCCAGCTTCTTGAACGTGGTCTCGATTCTGACTCCAACCCACAGTGGCTCGGCAAAGAGATGGTGCCGAACCGCAAGGAGCGCGTCATGTGGGGCGTGAACGGGCAGTTGGAGCATTGGAACGAGACCGCCGAGAGACGGAGAGAGAGGGAGACGCGTGGCGGCGGCAGCGGCGGGTTTGGCTTCGTGCCGCGAGCGAGCATGCGCGATGGGGCTGGGGGGGCGAAATTGGGAGATGCGGGGACTGAGGTCGTGGATGACTGGAGGGGGAGAATGCAAGGTTGGGCGGAGAGGACTATGTGAGGATGGAAGAGGGCTCCTCTAATATCCAGGTCGTTGACGACTGGCGACGGGGATGTAAGAGGGCGTTGGAGTCGGCTGGCTTTTGGACTTGGAATTGGTATTGGTATTGGTATTGGGATTGGAACTTCAATGGATGAATAAATGAATAAATGATACAGACAGCCATATCACGTTCCTCCTCGTCCCTTGTGAGCGCTCTTGATCGTCGTCGAGCCAGCGGCTCTTTCATGTTGGTGAACAGGGAAGGACAATTGGGAAGGAACGATTCGGTGTCACTCACAATAATGTTTACTTTGCTTTGTGAAAGAATGGATCACCTTGCTTTGCCTATGGACTGCGTGCAATATTGATATGTTCTGATACCAAGGCAGCTACGGAAGCTCAAGAAGTGTCACAGACGCCCTTTTTGTTTACACTCGCTTACGCGCCAGAACATCGACGTGTGCTCGGCAGGTGACTACGGACCTGATCCACGAGGTGTTGTTCTCCGCCTCGACCTCAACATCCCCCTCTTCTTCTTTCATCGGTCGCGTCACATACGGCCATTTCGACAACATCAAACAGACCTGCACGCCTTCGAGAGTGAAATGATATCCGCAATGACCACGCTCGTCATCGACACCCTCCCGCAAGCCATGCAGCCTGCTCAAGCTACGCAGTCTGCTCAAGCTGTCCAGCCCGAGAGCAACGGCACGATGCCCGCGACGACGCCTGCCACCGTCTCGGAAATGAGCTCTCTCAAACACGGTCCTGAGATCAAGGCAGAGGTTCTCTCATCGGTTGTTGAGGTTGAGGAGGAGCATGATGAAGATGAGGAGGAGGACGAGGAGGAGCTGAGCAGCGCTGAGAGATATCGAGAGGTTGCCACGCAAACACGACCCGTCGGGGCTTATCGTGAGATTGCCACGCAAACATCATCCGCTGGAGCTGCTCGTGAGAACGCCACGCCAACACCATCTTCTGGGAGGAATGGCGCCCTCGCTGAAGCCGCCTCCCCATCCAGACCTCCGCAAAACTACGATGATAAGCTTGTGGTCTTGCATGAGCTGCAGGTTCATACCAAGTCGGTTCCGACAGAGCCAGAGCCTGCTCCAGCTTCAATCTCAGCCCACGCCTCAGTCCCAGCTCCGCTTGCAGAGATGCCGCTCGCTCGCCCACCCCTCGCACCCAGAGCAGAGACAGACACCGTGCTCGAGGTCAAGACGCAGAAGCCGCACCGATGGGGGGGGATGTATGATAGGAACCGTGCCGCCAACCCCGGGGCCATCATCGATCGCAGATAGGGAAAGGAAGGGAGAGCGCGAATGGTTGACGGCAGGAATTCAACGAACGGAATCAGGGTCGATGCGTTTGACAGCTGGGGTCTCTACTTCTTCTGCTGCTGTGATTCCCGAGGAATGCCATGGCAAGATGGATCATGGACAGGAGACAATAGAAGAGTAAGCCTGTACTTTTCAGGTGATGTTTGGATATGCCCCTGACCAGTGATATTGTCACGTGACTTGACATCCTGAGAGCTTTGCCGTAAGTTGACGAAGGAGAACCCAGCTCCTGAGTGAGCATCCAGAGAAGGTATCGTGGAAGTTTCAAGAGCAGCAAGAGTTAAGCCTAGAAAAGAAGAAGAGATATCCAAAACATCAAACATGCGAGAAGATCAGAATGATCGTGTGGTGACGTAATTGAGGCAGTACAAAAAAACGCGTCTCCCTTCCTCGATCCCAATCCTTTCTTCTTCCCGACATCTTCGACCACACTCCCTACTCGAAGTCCCGCGACACGACCACCACAACACCATGTCGGCAGCAGACGCGAAGATCGTCAAGACGGAGCCCTTGGTGTGTATCCTCGTCGTGCCCTCAACCCCACTTTAGCTACATATGGTTAACAGCCATGCAGGACCCTTCCCAGGCCAAATGGCTCCGAGCCGTTCTGTACGAAGCTCTCTTTTCTCTCTCTAGCCAGGGCAGCATCTGACGCGTTGTTCGCGCGCGATAGGACCTACACCGATCCCCTGGGCAAGACGCGCACATGGGAGCATGCCGAGCGGCCTACGCGTCCCCAGGGCTCTGACATCGACGCCGTAGGCATCGTAGCGATCCTCGCGAAAGAATCCGGTGCGTTTTCCCTCCCTCCCCGTTGCCACGGCGTCTCGCATCTTGGGCGATCGCAGCGGGAAGTTGTGCGAATGGCAAGGACCCAGGGACTGGTGCTGATGCGACCGCCGAGCGTCTCTCAGGGCCCGAGTTGCTGCTGCAGAAACAGTACCGCCCTCCCATCGACAAGGTGTGCATCGAGGTCCCGGCCGGCCTGGTCGATGCCGGCGAGAGCGCCGAGCGAGCTGCGGTCAGAGAGCTGAAGGAGGAGACGGGCTATGTGGGCGTGGTTAGCGAGAGCAGCCCGGTGATGTTTAACGGTACGTACGCGCCGTGCTGCGTTTCCATTCCTCGCCCGATGCAGGTCGATGATACATCCGGCTCTCTCACTCTCTCTCTCTCTCTCCCTCTGTTTCTTGCTACATCTACTTTGCCTATCTAGGGCTACCACGGCCTTCTCACATGCACACAGACCCCGGCTTCTGCAACACGAACCTCCGCATGGTGCACGTCACGGTTGACATGTCGCGGCCCGAGAACCAGCACCCGCAGCCGGAACTCGAGGCCGGCGAGTTCATTGAGTGCTTCACGGTACCGCTGCGAGAGCTGTACGCGGCATGCAAGAGCATGGAGGGGGAGGGGTTCGCGATCGATGCGCGCGTCGCGACGCTGGCGGAGGGGCTGGAGATTGCGAGAAGGTGGAAGCTGTGAGCTTGTACGGCCTGTGATGCACGAGCTGGGCATGTTGGTGTGGCGAGGGATGCGGGTGCTGAGATTCATGCCGTGATGCCACGAGAAAGTCCCATCCGAGAAGATCTTGATTATGGACTATCCGCTATACTCGCTTCAGATCATGTCTCAGTGACGCTGTATGGTTTGGAAACGAGCTTCTTTTACAGCTGTACGGGACGCAACGTCCGAACAGCGAGGCGCGCCGTTCTTAACAGCTCGACTGACGACCTCCTTTCCTCCCCTGCCAACCAGGATCGTCTAACTCATTAAGTAAGTAGCATCAGAAACCACACGGCGGAATAAATCCCTCCATGTTCAAACGGCTGTATTGTCACAATATTTAATAAACCCCTTGGCCAAAAGAGGCACCTTCTCCTCTGGGCACGCGCCCCTTTTGTCATGTACACTACACGTAAGGTACGTACCTAAGTAAGCGCAGGGCTTTTCTCTTTTTGGTTGCACCTCATGGTTAATTTATCGCAAGTCAACTGAGTGTTTTTTTTACTTGTTTCGTTTGTAAATATATTACATGTGTACACATAATTATATATCATCCTTCCGGAACCTGGGCACGTATTCGCTACGGCATCAAAACACACACGTGCGCAGATACATACATCGTTGATAATGAGCAGCGTATTTTATCGAGAGAAAGATCCCTTTGATTTAGGATGTGTTTCTCTCTCTCTCTCTCTCTCTCTCTCTCTCTCTTGACCTCGAGAGTCTGACGACATACATACGTCTCGGGAAATCCAGTGCTGGGGGAGAAGAGCAGAGAAGAATAGGAGAGGGTTGTGGTTGTCAGCTTGCGTTTCTTTGGTGGTTGTGGGGTGTGAGGGATTGATGATGTACTACTACTGTATGTAAGTGGACGAAGAGAGGAGAGGAGAGGAGAGGAGAAGCCAGGGGAAGGAAGGCTCGGATGGGATGGAGGTGCGTTTCCTTTTTCCCTTTCTTCAACCTTTTGTTTTTTTCTTCTTCTTTTTTTTGGGGGGACTTTTTCTTCAACCATTGACAACCTCAATCACAATCGTAATTTCAATCTCGCAAATCGCTTTTTAACGGTGTACTGGTAGACACGTATATACATATATACATATACATATACATACATATACATATACATATACATATACATATACATATACACGAAAACCCCCAAATACAAGCTCGGCATTTCTACACAACTACAACTACATACCTCCCCCCCCGCCCCCTTCAAAAAAAAAACCAAAGGCAAGCTTTTCTTTCGAAGGACAATAACAACCACCCCCAAAAACACATCCATACTTTCACCCCTCCATCTCATCAGGAACGTGTGTTTGCGAGAGATGGAGAAAGACGTAGCAGAGATAGAGAGAGAGAGATGTGTCAAATGCAAAGAGAGAAGAGAGGAAATTTGAACGTTTCTTGGGGACTTCGTTCGAACGGTTCTTCGAGGTTGGTGTGGGCGAGGGAAAGAGTGAAGAAAGAAAAAGAAAGAAAGAAAGAAAGAAAGAAAGAGATCGAGTCTGGAGCAGAGAAAGGGAGGATTGGACGGGGTAAAGAAATGGGACATGATGAGAGCAATGGAACAGCATCGAGACCACTAGACATTTGCACGCCAGGATGTCGTAATCGGGATGTATCATAATACCACTGTATCACGGTCCGAATTCGCAAGAGAAAAATGGCTGGACAAAAGATACAGAATCCACTGATAAATCTTAGGATATATACCAGTCCGCATTCGCAAGAGAAATACTGTTAGATAAGATACAGATTCCATTGATACATCTCAAGATGAATATCCGCCGCGCGATCAATCCTCGGAAGACAAGAAGCACAGGCAGCCTCGCTCAAACAGTTCTAGGAAAAACGCTAAACTTGACGCCAAAATCAAATCAAATTCGTACGTCTCCTTCGCCATACCAAATCAGCCCCCCCACGACTCTAAGCCAAGGCTCCCATGGGGTCCCATAGAGGGAGGACCTTCGGCTTCGAGCCGAGGACAGCTCTGGTCTCCTCGCTCACGAACCGCGGCTCAACGACCGCTTGGTAGACGAACTCGTCCATCCACTTGTCGCTCATGACGAACCAGCCATCGGTGCCAGCGCCTTCTCCCCAGCTGTTCTGCACCCTCCACCGCACGCTCTTGCCGTTCTCGACGTGGACGGCTGTGAGGACCATGGCGTGCGTCATGGCGCTCTCTCCGACCATCAGCCTCTGGGCCTTGGACATGCCCAGGCGGACGTTGAAGCCAAGCTCGTAATCGATGAGAGAGGTGTCCATGATCCCCGAACCGGAGTTGGAGTACTTGCCCACATCAGAGCCGAAGAAGATGGGGAGACCGGCCTGCAACATCTTGATGCAGGCTTCTTTCATGACCGCCATCGACACGTTGACGTAGGTGATGCCACGGCCACCGACAATGTTGCCGAGTCGGTCGACGGTGAGCAGGGAGTTGTACTCGTTTCGTGGGTCGTTGACAAGGGAGAACATGTCGTGGACGGTAGAGTTGGTCATGCGGATGGACTTGGGGCTCGAGAGCTCCTTGGAAAACGCAACTGGCGTGGTCTTCAAAACCTGTGCCACGCCGTTCTTATCCAGGTAGTTCCAGGTGAACTCGGAGGTGGGGGACGGTGGGGGTCCCAGAGTGAGGGTTAAGATGAGATGCACCTCCCGCATCATCTTGTCCTTGACAGCCGAGATTTCCTTGGCGGACTTTGTGCCAGATGTGGCCAATGCTCTCAACTGTAGAGCGTCCTCCCGCAGCTTGGTGGTAAGCAAGCTGTTGATGGAGCCGGAGGCCTGGGCATTGTGGGAGTCCGGGTACAGTACCTGCGGAACAAGGCCGTACTTGTGAACCAGGTTGTACACCATGTCCCATTGTCCTCCATCGCCAACTGGGCTCTGTAGTAGTGTCTGAACGGTTCGGGTATCGAGGCCATCGCTTGTCGTGTCCAAGATCTGTTCGAGGAAGAAGTTGGCCTTTTCCAGCTTGTCGTAAAAGAACAGGTATGCTTGGGAGAGCTCGAACTTGTCGAGGTTGTGACGTTTCATCAGCGCCACTCGGAAGACATTGGTCGAGGCAAACAGCCAGCATCGCCCGGACTGTCTCTGGTTCGTAATGGGAGCGCCCTCGAAGGGGATCTTGATGTTGAAGATCTGCTGGTCTTTGATGGTGGTAGCGCGGGAGGTCAGGATAGTCTTGGGGTCTGCGGCACTCAGAGCTGAAAGCGCGAGTCTGCCGCTGTCAGCGCTTTTCCTGTGCCATCATGGCAGTAAACACCGTAGATCGTTACCTGTTCTTGGGATCTTGTAAGAGCTCGTGTTCCCAGTGCTCGATTTCGGAGACGGAGACCGCTGTCCAGGGCGCTTTGAAGTTGATGCTTGCAGATCTAGCCAAGGCTTTCTCGTCGACCTGAACGTAGTCGTCGGACTGGTCCTTGACCTCCAAGGCTCGGAGGCGCTCAATGATGAGCTTCTCGTTCGGGAGAGGCGTCTTGGACTGGTTGGCACCCATGGTTGTTGCTGCTTGGGCGGGGGTGGGGTTTGGGCTTGATGTTTGAGAGATGTTTGAGAGCTTCGGAGGCGATGAAGAAGGGCGAATGAAGTAATACAGGAAGAAAGATACGTCAGGCGGAGATCACGGAACAAGAAGGGAGGTGAGGGGTTGTGAGGGGGTGTGAGAGAGGGAGGAGGAAGGAGGAAAGACGAAGGACGAAGGAGGACAGCGGTTCCAGCGAAGCACGTGATCTCGTGATAGTTGAAACCTGAAACGAGGGGAGGGGTCAAAGTCAGTCAGATACTCCTTCCCAAAAGAGCTTAGCGCCGGCCATCAAGGTGTTCGGTCTTGGTTCTTGTTCGAGTTCGGATGGCGAGGATAAGTTGATACCGTACTGTACTGTACTATACTGCACATGCTCTGTACTGTACAGTACACTATATAGGCAGGTCAATGATGATAACAACAACCATCAAGAATTCGAAAGTGTCGATCCAATATTTGCTTCTTCTGTGTGCCATCAAGCTGCGGGCTACTGGCACCTCTTTTCGCGTCGCTGTTCGGTTCCTCTGCCCAAGCCAGCGGGCGCAGTGAAGCGCTTCGATCGATGTCAGCATGAGCGGAGCGGAAACGGAATTCAGCCGGAGCCGAGCATGGTTGATGAATCACGTGACAAGCGCTGGGGCGCAAGAGCATGAAACGAGGGATGACGCGCAGTAACTGTTGGTACTGTGGGTACTACACAGTAGGTGATAAGAATGCTTAGCTAGCCAAAGGGGTGCGGCGAGGCAGGAACATAACCATGACAGGACACGTCGTGAGAACAGAGTGAGTGCACAATTTGGGTTGCTATACCGATCCCGCCTATCGACTGTAGCTACACATACAAAAAGGAAGGGAACCATGCACCGGGCCCTGAAACCTCCTCCTCAAAGCCGACAGATCAACCACCCAGAGGCAGGATCCGTCAACCAAGAAGTAGACCCTAAGGCGCGGCAACAGCTCCACCTGATCGAGATCCGGCTTTCAGATCTAACCATGATTGTGCAACTCCACTTCCGATTCTTCCATAAACAGTCCGTATTTTGATGTGCCTGCCTATATCACCCGGTATGTATCCAGATCGCCATTTGCGAATGATGACGCCATGTAAGGACAACGAGGAAGCAAAAAAGCACAATTACAGGCGAGAACCGTGGATGGTCTTCATGTCAACGGCAAGCTCACGACCGCGGTCGGAGATGACGAGGACGCGAACGGAGCCACGGCCAGACTCAAAAGCCTCGGAGAGACGTTGCCAGAGGCCAGACTGGTCGATGACGGGGAGGCCTTGCTTGACATCACCCGTCTCGGTCATGGCAACAACTGAACGGTGTTAGTCGAGACAGAGAAGTGGGCGACGAGACTTACCAACGCCATCCTGGAGATCGAGGACGCGGTATTGCTTGAAGACAGGGCCGAGCATGGTCTGGACGACAACACTTGGGCTGGGGTTGGCGATGAACGAGGACTCTTCATGCAATTGCTTGGTGAAGAGGTCGACACCCAGGTATCGGTGCTGACCAGTGGCAGAGGAGGTATCGATGCGGATAACTTGGCAGGGACGGCCTTGAAGGATCAAGAGGTCGCCAAGTCGGATGTGGTGGCAGGGGATGGAAACAGTGCCGGAGGTGTACGCGGGCTCGGGAGCGAGAGTAACGCCGGCGCGGCTACCTACTTTAATGTCAACCTCTTTCCGCTTCACAACAGTCTCATGGTGCTGCTGTCTATGGTGTTGGTGACGACCCAAGAGATGGTCAGCCGCCTTGTGGACGCGATCAGCAGCCTTGTGGAGACCGTGTCGAACGGAGTGGTGGTAGTGACCTGATGGTGGTTTAGGATTGGGATGTGGGAGAGAGAGAAGGAGTTTTACCTTCGTCATCGTAGTAGCCCATCTTGCTGAATTTGGTAGAGGAGCTTCTACGGTCTTCTCGACGAACTCGACGTGAGAATGGCGAGCGTGTTGAGCGAAGCGGGAGGGCTCGACGGTCTCGGTGACGCGGACGGTGCTTCGAGGAGCTGGGTCTTGGGAGCGTGGAGGATCGACGGTGGCACCGGCGACACGAATCTCCTGGAAGGAAGATTGGGCTTGGGAGCGAGGCGGATCAACAGTGGAACCAGCGACGCGGATGTCTGCTTGGGATGACTGTGCTTGAGGGCGTGGGGGATCAACGGTGGAGCCGCTGACACGAATCTCCTCTTGATAGGAGGAGGAGGGACGGGTAGAGTTCACACGGACGTCCTCGCGGTAGCCTGGCTGGTAGCGGGCACGGTATGCACGTTCGGCGATATCTATCTCGGTTCCCTCGTAACGACGGCGCTGGGGCTGGGGCGATTCGACGTGGACGGTGGTATCGTGAACGTGGTGCTGTCGGCGGAAGTGAGGTCGGTGAGGAAGCTCGACGTCGATGTGAGTAGTGGTGTGCTTGATCGGTCTGAACAAGCAATATGTTAGGGGGCTGTTGTGATGAATCTTGTTGAGAGGGGATGAATGTGAGAGAAGGGGATGAGTGAGGGTGTGAAGGAGTAAAGTCAGGAAAGATGCAGGTCGGCGAGGGCGTTACTGTGTCAACAAACTATAAAAAAAAAGGGCGCGGCAAGAAAGGAAAAACAGGGCGAATCAACAGGGGCCCAGGTCGATCAAGAGCCGGAGGCCAAGACACCGACGTAAACAAATACGACTAGGGAGGGGAAAGGGAAGGGGGGGAGAGCAGCTCCCGGCATCGCAAACCAGCCAGCACCAGATGATATGTGCGTGTATGCACGAACAGCGAACAGACGAACGCCGTCATCGGAAAAGATGTAGGCCATTGGCAAGGCCAGAGGACCAACGCAACAGAGACTCCGACGTACCGGCTTTCCTGCTCAACCCAAACGTCTTCCCGGCGGCTCGGACGGTGGTAACGCTCCTCCTCGCGATGAATGTGCACCTCCTCCTGGAACTGCTCGTTGCGGGTCGGGAGGCGGACCTCTTGCTGGACGTAGGTGGTCGCGGTCTCTTGGTGCTGACCTTCCCGTCCGACGCGCTGTTCGTGAGTCGGGAGCTTGAAATCCGCCTCGACGTGGGTTTGGGTAGTGGTAGTGTTGGTTACTTCGCCGCTCCGATACGACGAGGGGAAGATGCTGAAGGGAATCGGAACGCGAGCGTCAAAGTCCAGGTTGACGACTGATGGGGCGAGATCTCTCCTCGAATGCCTTTCGACGTGCGCGAAAGGAAGACAAGAAGGGTTCTCTTACTTCTGGGGAAGAAGAAGGAGAAGAAAGCGTACGGGACGCTTCTCGCCGGCGTTTCTCTGGGCCGGATGGGGGTGGGGAGGGGACGCCGATGAGGATGAAGTTATCGAAGTGGTGGTGGTGGTGGTGGAGGAGGTGGTGGAGGAGGAAGTCAGAATGGAGTGGTGATGAAAGTGAGGTTGAAGGTGTATGTGGATTGAGTGTGTGGAAGTGAAGAAAAGGAGGTCGTGAGCTTTAAGGGCCAGGGGGTGGTCGGGGTTGTTGAAATGAAGCGGGCGGGAGTCTTGGCGCTGGCCCGTCGATGTTGATGGTGAAGTCGAAGTCGTTTGTTTACGCGCCAAGTGGGTCTGAGCCAGGGCCGGGAAGGGACGATGGAGACGGATGGAAAGGGGAAAAAAGTATTTCCGGGGGATTTCCACGACAGGCACAGAGCATCTCCCAGCCTCGCCATCAACATCAGGGTAAATGCATCGACGACTTCTCACGATACACTACCAAATCATCGTTGGCAACGAACCAACGATTCATCCTCGTTTCAGTTCCTCCGCATCATCAACCCCATCGTGCTACCAAACCCATTGGCCCGCACGACATGCAAGCCTTCCAGCCAGCCACCTTAGTGCACAGTCAGGACCTTACCGTACCACCGTAACCGACTCGTCTACTGTGCTGTACAGTAGGTATCCCAGCCTTGCAACAATTACTTACCCCGTACAGTACGAATTCGAGCTTCCTCACAATTTCGTATTCGACAAAGAACCGTTTCAATAGACCACAGAAACTTTGAGCTTTGAGAACAAGTGACGTCTTCAAACTTTGTTTCTTCTTGGCGAAAAACCTTTATTCTCAGAAGCGAGCCCGTGGTACGAAAATACTGTGTACAGTACAGTACAGTACTGTAATGTACATCACGGTACAGTACGTAACTTAGCTTGTATCCGAGTGTCTTCTCACAAGAAGTACCCAGACGCTAATAAGATCGCCTCTGATTGCTTCTCTCTCCATTTCTCTGCTTTCCAACGGATAGGGTGGCACCTACAGTACAGTAGAAGTATCGTCACCTTATCCATTCCACCAGCCAACGTCAACAAATCACAAGCCGAGCAGAAAAGGAAAACCCCCACTCATCGCTGGTCGCCTCAGCAACATCGTCACGTCGCGCCGTGTTGTGGAGCAGAGTCGAGGACAAGGATGGCAGATCGTCGCTCCGCACGCTTGTTGACATGGAACGGCTTCGGGAACTCGGGAACGGTTTCGGCGGGTGTCAAATCACGTGTTGCGGTTGAAGGAACGGGAAAGGGAACAGGGGGTTAGTGCGGGACCGAGGGAAATCAACATGGGAGACAAATGTTGAACCATTCTGGCCTGACGAGATGGACATGTCTTGGTAAACCTCAATATGCTGCATTCGTGCCTAGATATATATGATGCCAAACGTACAATGGTGAGTGCAGGCTGTGTGTGGGAGATGGGATGACTTGAACAAGAGGAGGTGAGATGCGTCGAGAAAATGCATGTCCGTTACCCTGCTTTTTATGTGTTCTATTATATACAAGGTAAATAAATGTGCATACATTTGCATAGTATAAGAGACGTGTATGTTCTGTTACGCCTGTTCTGTTCAAGACTTCCCCGCGGACTTACATACGTGCTTGCAAAAAGCGTCTCTTGTGAGATCATCCCTATAAGATAGATGTAAATCTGAACAATCAAGGGCGCGTGCCTTTTTTCTTATGTTTTCCGTCTTCTTCGACTTCCTTCTCTCGAGACTCAGCAAGCGTTTCAGACTTTTGTACTTTGGCCTCTGGACACTACCACACCCAAACTCATGTGCTTCCCTCTTCATGGCTGTTCGTATCATATTGAGGACACACCCGGAAGTAGCGAACGCTGATACACAGACGGCGGAACCGAGAAACCAAAGCCTAGCTAGAATCAAAGAGCTGGCTGGCTAACCTCAGGGTCGTAAACCTCTCGAGAGCGAGGCCTTGCTGCCGACTTTTTTTTTTTCAGACCCCAGGAGGAGCTTCGTCGAGTCAACTCGGTGGAAGGGAAACAGGGCATAGGACGGCCGAGGAGCGAAATGAAGGACGGGGTTGGATTTGTGTTCACAGTTTTGGAAACAGCGTTCGTGGAAACGATCAAGTGTCAACATTCATTGGAGGAAATAGAGGGGAATTGGAGGGGGACCAGAAGAAGAGGCGGACTGCCGCACTGTCACTAACTCTAAGGCATAGAAAAGTAACACCCTCTTGAGAACTCGGGAACATATTATCATTGCATAATGTCAATCAGCCCCAATACAATGTTCACAATCTTACGTATTACTCTTCATTTATTCCAGATGTAGAAGGCATGCAGTATCAACAAAGGAGAAGCGATAGGGACCCGCTAACACTAGCGTCTCGGCTAAATCTGTCATTTTCCCGTCCCCCTTTGATTTGAAGAATGAATTTCACTCACGCATCACGTCCTTCGCAGCACGACTCAACACACGCCGCTCATGCTCAGATCCCTCACGCTGCCATCCAGCCTTGCGAGAACTGTTACGAGGAGCAGAAAATCACCCTCCCGCACGTCGCCAAAGACGCTGTACCGGTCCCGGGCTCGCATTAGAAATCACCTGACCATGGACGACCAGAGAAATGTAAGTCCATCAACAGAAGTATCAGACCAGAGATTGATGTTCATTTATGGTAGAGAGAGCATGGACATGATACGCATGCAATCCCGCCACAGGCGGTGTGCGATTTGTACAAGAAGTACCAGCGCATGAACGACGCCTCCATCGATGGGGATCTCGACGTGGTCGATTTCAAGAGAGGCTTGACGGACACGCAGAAGAAAAAACTCGTCCCTATCGATACCGTCCCATCAGAGACGATTGATGCCGCGAAGAAGGCCTTCTTGTCGCACGGGCAAGATGGCGTCGATGAGGTTCCGGACTCGGAACCCACGCCCTGCACGATCTACGAGCATAAAGATTTCCCCGGTACGTCGACCCTCGCGTCTCAGAGGAAGTGATCTAAGACTCACACCCCCAGGCCTCCGTCTATTCCCATCTCTCCTTCCACCAGAGTGTCAATCCCTCATACTCGATTCCATCCTCCACCGGGACCTCTCCAACCCCCTCCACCAAACAAACCTCACCCCCTCGTACGCCATCCCCTTCCCACCGCCGACAGCGTCCTTCTTCAGCTACGCGCCGCACTCCAAACACCAGACCTACGCCCCGCGCGACCCCTCCTCGTCCCTCAAACCCCTCAACACGACGCAGTTCCTCGCCAAGAAGCTGCGCTGGCTCACCCTCGGCGCGCAGTACGACTGGACGACGCGCGCCTACCCAGCCGCGAGCCCGACGCCCTTCCCGCCCGACATCGCGGCGCTCGTGACGGCGCTCTTCCGGGGCCCCGCCGCCTTCACGCCCGAGTCGGGCGTCGTGCTGCTGTACTCGCCGAAGGACTTCATGCCCGTGCACCGCGACGTGTCGGAGGAGTGCGCGCGCGGCTTGGCGTCTTTCAGCCTGGGCTGCGACGGCCTGTTCGTCGTCTCGCGCGACGTGGATGGCGAGGGGCCGGGGCGCGAGCATGATCTGGAGAGGGAGATGCAGATGTGTGTGTTGAGGGTGCGGAGCGGGGACTGCGTGTGGATGGGCGGGGAGGCGCGGTGGTGCTGGCATGCGATGCCCAAGGTGCTGGCGGGGACTTGTCCGAGTTGGTTGGAGGACTGGCCGGCGGCGGGGGGAGGCGCGGAGGCGCGCAGGACCGAGTACGAGAAGTGGAGGGGGTTCATGAAAGGGAAGAGGCTGAATTTGAGCTGTAGGCAGGTATGGGGGTGAGTTGGAGTGGTGGGAACATGGGGGTCTGCATTATCTCACCTCACTGCCTTGAGCCTCCTGTGAATTTGATATCACCTTCAGTCTCCAATCGCCCGAAAGGAACTTCCACCAGGTTGCAACTGGCGATGCTAGCAGCTTCCGAAACCAACCGACAGCAGTCTGGGCATTGATGTCAAATCAAGTCCAGCAACGTAAAGGTAAATAAATACCCATAAAAACGACAAAATCAACTTTCTCAACCCCAGCACCAATCCTCGTCTCTACCAATCTGCCCCGGGTCCCTAGAGCCAGAGATCCCTTCCACACACGCCTGAAAATCCTCATATCTACTCATCCCCTCAAACCCTCCCTCATTCGTCTAAACACCATTTCACTGCATCCCTTCCAATCCCACACCCGCTTTGACAGCATCACGTGTCCCTCCTAGATTCCACATCGCCATGTCCTTCACAGGTTCTACATACTGACCAAGTACCGTCTTCTCCCAGCTACCGTATGCACATATCACTGACATCGCACCGACACTCCTGCCGCGCTGCTATCTCAGGAACCCCCCCCCCCCCCCCTCGTGAGCATGCGTGGATGGACAGACCCCGTGTCCTGAAAGCGGGTCAACATTTCCTCCTCCTCCTCTTGGGCCCTCTCTCTCGGTTTTGTGTTACTGGTAGCTTTTTGTGCGGAGGCAAGGGGGAAGGGGGGGGGGGGGGGAAGAGGGTGAAAAAAAAAAAAAGTAAGCTAGATATTGGGTTGTGAATTTCGATGGGTGGATATGTGTGATAGATGGTGGGGAGAACAACGTGTGACGTGTTTGGAGACACAAAGATAGGTAGAGGGAATAGATTTTCGATAGGGAGGGGTGGGCTTTTCCCTCCTCCTCCGTATGAATGGTCGGTTTACATGGTTCCTTGAGCTTGAGCTTAAAGGGGGTGATGGCGAGATGGGCAAGTGTCGGGTTTTTGTTGGGGCTGCTGATTTGTGCTCGAAGATGTGTTTGGCTCTGTTTTTTTTTCTTTTTTTTTTTTTTCTTGGCTTCGCTTTCTGGGATGGGGGACGTGAAGTGGGCTAGGTGAGTGAGTAGGGGAGGATAGGCGGGCAAGAGTATTGAAGATATTTCACGTGAGGATTTCATGTGAATCCTGAACAGGAAGCGGGGGGTGCAGATAGGTGTACTTGTATGATAAGCAAGCTGGGTATTCACAATGGAACAGTGTGTTTCGAATAGCTAGCTAGGAATGAGTAGTAGTAGTAGTAGTAGTAGTAGTAGTATTAATTAACGTCTAGCGGAGTGCAGCCGAGAGGCTGCCTTCCTAGGACCTTCCAGGGGATACGGAGACGTGCTAAGCTAAGGAATTAAATACAAAATACGACTCCGAAAGCAGTTCGTATTAATACAGCTAAAGCTGCTGTCGACTACGCTTTTCGCCGCTTTTTGCGATAGTCCGTTAATAAAAAATATAAGCGTAAAGCTCAGAAAAAAGCTTAAGAAATATGCATACGGCACCGATTAAAATATAATCTGTCGGTTGCGTAGAAACGCATAATAATATAGCCAATAGGCCGAAAAAAAAAAAAAAAAAAAAGAAATATTTAAATATCCGAATCTAAAAACCAAAAGCTAAAAACAAGCTTGCGTTTATTAAAATAAAAAAGCATTCGTTATACAAATATATATAATAGTATTCGCTCCGCTGTAACGTCGCTTCGCGCGGCCGTACGCAGTTTATTTTATTCGAATTATATTCGATCAGAACAAATAGTATACGTATAACAAAATTAATTATATTTAAAAAATTATAATAATAACGCGTAGAAACGTTATAAAATCCTTTAGCTCGCGGAGCAGATTTTTAAGAAATATTACGGCTTTTCGCTCGGTTCGGAAAAAAACGTTTAATCGAGTTTTTTTTAATTAATTAAAAAAACGTTTGATCGCGCGCGGCGGCATAATATTAAATGCAATAGGATTTTAAGCTTTTTGCATTTGCAACGCAATTCAGCGTCGGTATAATTATACTTAACGTAATATTATTCGTAATTTTTATAAATGGTTTTGATCGCTAAATAATAATAAAACAATCGTTTTGTCAGAGGGCACGGTCCAAGTTCTCGGCCTTTGGCCGAGACCTTGCCGAACGGCCTTCGGCCTTCGGCTTTCGGTCAGTGGCCCGAGCAGGCACGACCCAGATGGATCCAAGAATATAATCAAACGGATTTTTTGTATTTTTTTAAATTTCTAAGATTTAGTATATTAATTAAATAAATGCTTTGTTTTTTAATTTATCTTTTGATGCATTCTGATATTTTGAATTTTTTTTTCAGAATCGGCCGGCAAGCATTTTTTTTTATTATTTACTCAACTTCGCATATTTTAGATTTTAAATTTTGGTAAAAAACCGATCGGCTTTACGATTAATTCGCAACGAAAGAAAAAATTTAATAAGTTTTAAAAAAAAAAATATTTTCCAAGCCAAAATCTTAATTTTATTAATATTGTTTTACTAAGCATTCGAACGTCAGATAATATAACGACCGAGGCAGACGATAATTACGAAAACCAGACCGACGATAGCTTTTCATTTTCCGATTTTTTTTCCTTTTTGTTTTAATTTATTTCGCAATTTTTTGCCGCTAACGAACGATTACGCAACTTTTTTTTTTTTCGTTCCGAAACTTTTTTACGTATTAAAACTTAATTAAAAGCAGAACGCGAAAGAATTAAAATTATAAAAGCTAAATTCGCAATTATAAAAGCTTAGCAAATAAAGCTTTAACGATCTTTTGCTAAAGCTTTTGTATTTTTCGGAATTAAATCAAATTGCTTTTAACTTTTACCGCAATCTGTCTTTTTTTTAAAGATTTATTATTTAATAACCAAGCTTTTATAATATTATTATTATTTTTACTTCGCTTTTAATTTTTACAAAATTTAAAAAAGCGAACCGATTATTTCAAAAGCCGAATTCGCCAATTTTTTTTTCTGCTAATTATATATTATAACGATTTAAAAACTTTTTTAAATCGAAATTATTATTAATTTTTATTTTTTTTTAAAAACGATATTAAGTATTAGCTATTGAAAATAAAAAATTACTTCGCTAAAAAAAGCATTTTCCGATCGGATTTATAAGTTTTAACCGCGAAAAAATTACTTATCCGATTTAATTAAAAAACGGATCGTATATATCCGAATTTATTATAAAAATTTTTTAAAAATCGATAAATTTATAACCTAGGTTTTTCTGAAAGCCTGGCTTTATTAAAAATACGCCCGGATTAAGAATTCGGTCGAAGCTGATAAAAAAATGGAACGATATCAGATATTCGCTATTTAATTTATAATCGATTTTATTAATTATTTCGAAACCGTTTTATAAAAAACCTTTTAGCGCTACGAAAAACAGGCTGTTTTGTTACGATACCGAATGAAATTAATACGCTCGATTTTTAAAAGTATTTACGATCTGATTCGAAGCTTTTTGTTAATTATTTACGCGCAAATAAAAAACTGCGTTTTAAAAGCTGAAAAATATATCCGGAGCGAAACAAGCTTGTTTTCGGAAAAAAAAATTTATTTCGATTTCGGAAACAAAAGCAATTTAAAAAGTAATAGCAGCGTTTTTATTAAAAAACACTTCGATTATTTTAAAATCTCGTTTATTATTAATTATTTGTTTCGACAACGCTAAAAAGCGTTTCCGATATTCCGAAATAAATAAAAAAAAGAAAAAGAAATTTCGAATGCTGCTAACGCCTGCTTCAACTGCGAAAGCACCGGGCATATAATATAAAAGTGTTTAAAAAACGAAAATCTTATTCGCCGTTAGGAGCGACGGGAATTTTAAGCAAAAACTCCGTTATACAGATTTTTTTAAATAATTTAAACGAGGCCGAAACCAACGACAAATTGCTATTAACGATATTTGTTATTATATTTTTATATTTAAACGATTTGCTTAATATAATTATTAATTTTAATTTATATTTTATACCGATAATTATTAAAAACGAAAACGAAAATTTTAAAAAATTCGACGTTATCGTAAATTATAGCGCTATTAAAAACTTTATTAAAAACGCAATTCTATCGTTTATTTATTTCAGCATTAAAATCAATCTTTGCCTTTTAATTAAAAACGCTTAAAGCCGAAAATTTGCACCGGTTTGCGATAACGGCATAATTTAAATATTCGCAAATTATTACGTAATAAAATCGCTCGGTTTACAAAATTTTAAAAAAATAAATATATATTTCGCGAATTTTATCTTCGGACGATTTTAGCTCGAATAATATAATTTGATCGTCGATTAAAAATCGGGAAAACTTAATTTAAAACCGGATTACTTTTCCGACCAAAACATTTTATATAATATTATAACAACGGACGAATATATATTTTTAATAAACGACGCCGCGAAATCGATAAATTATTTTATTAGCGAAACTTTTGCTTATTAAATTAAATTCCGGAACTTTTACAAATTTACAAAAAAACTATTTAATCTGATTTTAAATAACAAAAAAAAAAAGTCCGATTATTAAAAAAATACTTCGAATTCAAAAATACGGTTTTTAGCAAATCAAAATCCTAAGTCCTTTTATTCGAACGTTTCGGTTTTAATTACGAAATCCATTTCCGACCCGATATCAAACTTTTATACGATCCGTTATATAATCTTTCTGAAAAAAAAACTAAAAATGCTGAAAAAATTATTTAATATAAATGCAAAACCAAGAATTTATTCGATTATTAAAGTCTAAAACCGCCGTACTATTGTTTTATACGACTAAAAAAAACGGCGCATTAAGATTTTGCGTGGATTATCGCGGATTAAAACGCCGTTATAATTCTAAACCGATATTTAATTTTTTTTGATTTCCGAAATTTTTAATCGCCTAGGCAAAGTTAAAATTTTTATTAAATTCGATTTGCGATAAGATTTTAATTTGATTCGCATAGCAAAAAAACATAAATGGAAAACGGCTTTTCGTATCCGATTTAGCTTTTTTAAATACCTGGTTATGCTTTTCGGTTTATACAACGCTTCAGCGATTTTCCAAGCTTATATTAACAGAATTTTTAAAAATTTCGTAGATATATTCGTTATAATTTATTTAAATAATATATTAATTTATTTCGATAACGAATATATTTACACCCGAATATATTAAAACTGTTTTAAACGCTTTTTTTAACGCCCAAATTATATTACAAGCTAAAAAAGTACGAATTTAACACGACTGAAATAAAATTTTTTGATTTTATAATATTTTTCTCCGGCGTAGATATAAATAAAAAAAAAAATAAATACGATTAATTAATAGCCAATTTTTATTATAGCCAAAAAAACATTGTTTTTTCTCGGATTTTGCAATTTTTACCGAAGGTTTATTTATTATTATAATTTAAATCGCTACGAAAATAATTAAGTTATTAAAAAGCAAAGCTTTTTTCGCCTGGAATAACGAGGCCATTAAGTCTTTTTACGAATTGCAAAAAGCTTTTAACAAAACCCTTTTGCTGATATACTTCGACCTAAATTTAAAAATCTGGCTCGAATACGACGTATTTATTATCGTATTCGCAAGAATTATATTTTAACGATAAAACGATATTTATTTTTATTTAATCGCGTTTTTTTTTTCCGAAAATTTATATTTACAAAAGTTAATTATACGACGTTCGACCAAAAACTTTTTGGCGATTATAAAATCGGTTAAATACTGGCGATATTATTTAAAAGGCGCACGTTATAAAATTATTATTATTTTTAATTATAACAATTTGAAATATTTTATAATTATTCGTATTTTAATTCGACGATAAGCTAAATGGGCCATAACGCTTTTTACGATCGATTTCGAAATTATTTATAAAACGAATTCGAAAAATCCGGCTGACGCTTTTTTTAAAAAAGCCGGATTACGCTTAAAAACCTTTCGAATTTATTAAACTTTTGTTATATTCGGCCACGATCGAAGGCCTGAATAAACTATTATTGCTAAAAAAAAACAAAAAAAACGTTTTACATCTGATTTGCATTACGGTTAAAAAATTAATTAGAAAAAGAATCGAAAGCGCGAAATTGAAGCTAAAAGAAATATAATATAATTAAATACGGGAAAATAACCTTTTAATTACAAAAAATAACGAATACGAAACAAACCCAGAAATATTAAAAACCTTTTTAAAAAGCATTATTTTCGATATTAAATATACGCAACGCTTTTACGAAAACCTTTTCGGCACCGACTTTTTATTAATCGATAATATATAAATATACAAAAGTTTAAAGTTTTATATTCCACCAGATTTTATTTTTAAAAAGCGACTTTTAAAAAAATTTCACGATAATCCGACGGCAGATTATTTCGGACGCGACAAAATCACGTTATTTTTAAAACGCTTATTTTATTGGCCGGAAATAATCGCAAATATCGAAAATTATATTTTTTTTTGCATCGCTTATAAAAAAAACAAATCTTTTAGATTAAAAATAAATAAAAAATTATACTTATTACCCGTTTTAACGCGATTATAAAATAGCATTTTATTTAATTTAATCACAAACTTATTAAACGCTTTTAACAAAAAAGATTTCTGTGACAATTCACTTTGTTGCCACCTCTCGTGTCACCCCAGCAACTACGTATAGCTGCAAGCTCCCCAGCAACTACGTATAGCTGCAAGCTCCCTGGTCTTCTGGTGGGTTTTTCCATTAACTGTGAAAACTATTCATATATATAAAGCTTTTTTTTTTTAACAACTTCTGCTTTTTGCAATTGTTAATTTTAAATAAATATTTTTGTTACAAAACTAAAAGCTCGTTTTTTATACTATATAAACACGGCGACCAATTAATTGATTTCTCAGCTTTTCGACTGATTAAATCGTTATATTATTAATAACTCTTTTTCTACGTTAGCGACGGCGTAAATTATTTTTCTTTTCGAATTTCTTACGGATTATACCAAAATGATCGACCGGTCGTGAAAAGGCTTATTTCCGCACTTCGCGAAGGATGGCATTTGTTTAACGATCTTCCCCTCAGCAGAGCTTTTCAGCTCCTGCTATTACACCCCAACCCCCCTCCTTTTAATCAGCGAAGAAGCAGCTTCTCCCAAAAGCTTCTTTTTTTGAAAAACAGTTTTCCTTCCGAAAAAAAAAAAACAAAAGAAAAGGCAGAGCACTAACCATTTCGCCTGCCACCTTCTCGCAGCTTAGCGCTGAAAGCGTTTAGTTGAAACTTTTGCAAAATCAACTGAAAAAAGCGCAAAAGCATAAACGATAACTTTTGGAAATTATACGACTGCGACAGACTTTTTAATTAAAGCGTTTGATAAAATTTATCGAACGTACTTTTGTCAGTCGCGAATCTGCTGCTCCTTTTCGCAACGTTTTATTTTAATCAACAAACGCCGCAGATCAACTTTCACGCTTTTCGCGAATTTTCTTTGGATTTTCTTATAATAGCCAAAACTTTAGCGCGCTTTTTAAACGCTATAATTTCCATTTATTTGCTGACTTTCGATTAGCTCGCATAAAGCGCGTTCCGAACCTTAAGTTTAAATTAAATAATAATAAAAATTATAAAGCACGCTACTAAAAAATTAAAGTTTTCGACAACCTCGAATTCTATTACGATTACTTCGTTAGCGATCGATCTCGCAAAAATTATATATTCGATCAGACCGAAAGCGTAGCAAAAGAGTTTCTGACCCCGCGTATTTTAACCGTTCCGATTTTACATTTTCCGAAAAATTAATAAAAAAAATCGCTAATTTCCTAGCCGACTTTTTCGACGTTTAAAAGGCCGAAAACGAATTTAAAATGCTTATAATAAATACGCACGACGACTTTTAGCGATTTTATTTGCGATTTTTCATTTTCGCAGCGAACGCTTAAATACGAACCGACAAATAGCTTCGGAACGCTTTTCGCAATAAAATACCAAAGCGTTTACGAAAAAAGCTGCATTTAGAATAAGCGCGTACAACGATTTTTAAAAATTGGCTTACCGCCGTCCGTTAAAAAAAACAAAATCAATTAGCGAAACGAATTTTATACGCGAATCGTTTTATTAAGTTTACTATTTATCAAAATGGTAGGTTTTTAACCAAAGCGTACTACGAGTCAAATCGTACGTACGAGAGTCGTCCAAGTGTTTCACAGGCTTTTTTTTAGCCCTTTGTTTTTCCTTTTTTTTTACGCCAAAACGCTCTTTTTGACGTTTTACTTTTTCGATCGAACCAACGATAACGTTCGTTTTTTATTCCATATCAAAAGATTCGAGGCCAATCTGCACGACCTTTTACGGGCCGATCCTCGGTTCCACCCAAAAGCTTTCTCAGGCTGATAAATATAAACGAGGTCGAGCCGGCCGAAGATTCGCCTTTTGATAATAATAGTAAAAACGAAAACCCTTTTTCAAACGATTTCCAAAACGCATACAAAAAAATTAAAAGCTTTTCCGCTAATCGAGAAAACGCTCAGGCTTAAGCAAAATCTTTTTTTAAACGTATTGCGCGATATACGTTATTTTAACGTTCGAAAGCTTTTTAATAGCGATTTATTAATAATTCTCGTTATATTTATCAAAAATAGCTTTTCGTACAAAGTAAAAGCGCTCGCCGATTCTAAAACGAACGATTATACGTTAATCGATTCGGCGCTAATCAAATCCTTTTTTTTTTTTTTAAAACTTTTGATTTAATTTTTCCCGGCTTTTTTTTTTGTAAAAAAGTATAATAAAACTTATAGCCATTTAATTACGCATTTTACGCTTTTTAACTTTATTATTAATAATCGAATATAATCGTTTATTTTTTTTTTAATTATTAATTTCGGAAATTATAATATGATTTTAAAAAAAGCTTGGTTGGCCGAATATTAAATTTTATTAAATTATAATAAACGCAAGCTTTATTAGCCGAAATTTTATTTTTCCACAGCCTTTTACGTTCGTTATATTAAAATTTTTTATTTGCATTTCCGAAAGATTTAATCTCGTTATTAAAACGATATTATAAAACGTAATAAAAACCTTAATCAATTGTAACAAACCTACGACGCTATGCGAAGCGCGAAAAAATCGAATTTTATTCGCAATGCTAATTTCGATAGCGACGCTAATAGAATAATTTAAAAAATTATATTATTTTCCTAGGCTGCCGATCTTTTTTCTATTATTTCTTCTTTTTTTTTTCTTCTTTCGTCAGAACAGCTTTTTCGTTCTACGAAAAATAATTATACCAAAAACCGAAAAAAGACTTTCGCCGCGATAGCTTTTCAGTTTAATATAATCGATAGTTTAAATAAACAGCCACTTTTTAAACTTTTCAAACGATTAGTTCGAAAACGAGTTTTTTAGCCTATTGCTTATTTAATTTCTATCTGCCAGATTACTGCACACGCTTTTAAGCTGATTTTCAGAAAAAAAGCAGTTGAAATGTTTTCAACCTCCTTGTACGAGATCGACAAAATACTAGACAACCTCACGTATAACACTTTTCTTAAAACCTAATTTCACAGTCTTTTCGAACGTTTCAAAATCAACGAAATATCGATTTCGATTTTTTCGATTAGCTTAGCAGAATTAATTTCGAATAAACCTTTTTTCGAATCTTTTTTTCCGAAATACAAAGACTTCGAATACGTATTTTTTAAAATCGCTAATAACGAGCTAGCTTTTTACCGGCCCTACGATTATAAAATCAAGCTTATTGTAAATAAAAAAAAGCTGAAATACATTCTTTTGTATAAAATGTCGATTCCAAAGCTCGAAATTGTCAAAACTTATTTGCAAAATAATTTTGATAAAAGCTTTATCGAATCTTCTACCGCTTTTTTCGCTGCTTTAATGCTTTTTGCTAAAAAACCCGACGGTTTATTGCGTTTTTGTATCGATTATCGAGCTTTTAATAATATTACTCGTAAGAATCGCTATTTCCTTCTTTTTATCGATAAGATCTTCGCTTGTTTTTCGGAAGCGCGAATTTTTACGAAATTCGATATTCGTTAAGCTTTTTACAAAATTCGAATAAATTCCGCCAGTAAAAAGCTAACGACGTTTCGTACGCGTTACGGCGCTTATAAATGCAAAATGCTACTTTTTGGCTTTATTAATAAATTCGCAATTTATCAACGTTATATAAACGACGTTTTTTCGATTATTTAAACGATTTTTGCATTGTATATTTAAATGATATTTTTATTTATTCGTCCGATTTTTTAAAACACGCTATATACGTTCGCAAAATGCTTTAAAAGCTCGCTGACGCTAGATTACAGGCCGATATTCGGAAATCTGAATTTAACGTTATTCGAACCCGTTACTTAGGTTTTATTATCTCGATTAAAAGCTTAAAAATAAATTTAAAAAAGGTCTCCGTGGTCGCTTATTGAAAGTCTTTTATTATTATAAAAGGTATACAAAGCTTTTTTAGTTTTTGTAACTTTTACCGACGTTTTATTCGAGATTACGATATAATTGCAAAACCTTTGGTTTATTTAACTAAAGCTAACGTTTTTTATAATTTTATTTTTAAATGTCAAAAGAGTTTCGACCTTTTTATATTAGCTTTTATTATTATATTAGTTTTATAATATTACAGGCAAAATCTTTTTTGCATATTGGAAACTGACGCTTTCGACGGCGTAATAGCTTTTGTGCTTTCGCAATTCCATAATAACGACTGGCTTTTAATCGTTTATTTTAGCAAAATCATAACTTTCGCAAAGCTAAATTACGTCGTATACGATAAAAAAATATTCGCAATCGTAAGATTTCTAGGCAATTTTCGTACTAAACTAATTAGTTTAGTTTATTAAATTAAAATTATTACTAATTATAAAACTTTAAAATACTTTATAACCTTTAAACTTTTAAACGTTCGATAAGCACGCTAAGCCGAGCTTTTCGCCGACTACAACTTTTTTATTACGTATAAACCAGATAAACACAATTTTTTAGCTAACGTATTAATATATCGTACGAGCGAACTCGACCGTTAAAACTTTTTTAAACGCACCCAGCGCCTGCAAATTCTTTTTCGAGCCGATCAGATCGATTACCGCTTTTTGATTGAAAAACTTCGATTTTTTACGGTCTTCGAAACAGCTGTTTTTATCGTTGAAATAGCTAATTTTTTTTTCGCATTTCGTATTATTAACCAAATTCTTTACGCTAATCGCATAATTAGCAGCTTAATAGCTTTCCGAAAAAAAGTTATATAAAACGCTACGAAAGGAAACGACGATAATAATATTCCGTTTTCGTATATACTTAAACGCGATTTGCTGTTATATTACGGTCGCTTAATAATATCAAACGTCGATTATTTTCGTTTGGCTTTTATACGAAAAATGCACGACCAGATTTTTACCGCTTATTTTAACGCTCGCAAAACTACGCAATTGCTTTCGGACCAATATTATTAACAAGGTATAACAGCTTTTGTAAAACAATACTATCGCAATTATTACGCTTATCGAAAAAGTTTTATTTCAAAAGATAAGCGCCCCGGCTTTTTTTAGCTTTTTTTTGTTTTTGACCATTTTTGGAAGCATGTTATAATAGATTTTTGCAATTTTAACAAAAACAAATACGGTTACGATAACGTATTCGTAATAATAAATCGCTTTTTCAAGCAGGCTATTTCGATTTTTTGCTATAAAAATATCGACGCTCGAAGCTTCGCCAAATTGTATATATTCCACGTATACAAGTATTTTGGCCTTTCAAAAAGTATTATTAGCGATCGTAGCCTTTAGTATTAATTTACCTTTTGGTTTAAATTAAATAAAATACTCGGTACGCAATTAAAGCTTTCGACAGCCGTTTATTTTAAAACCGACGGTCAGACCGAAATTTACAACTAATATTTGCAAAAAAACGCTTTCGACCCTTCGTAAATTTCTACTAAAACAATTAAAGCGAATTTTTTTTAATAATGGATTTCGCTTAAATGGTTTTTTTTTACGAAAGTTTAGATGGCCTTTCACTTTTTGAAATTATATACAATTATATTTCTTATATTAATTAAAACTGAAAGCTCGATACTTTTCTTTTTTTTAATTTTTTATACAAGCTAAACGCAAACGAAGCTCGTGCGTACGCTCGCCGCCATTACGACGCCTGAAACTTCGCTAAATCGCATTTTTAATAAGTCTACGATAAAATAAAAAAAAATGCGAATAAGTTTCGCCGCGCGATCGATTTTAACGTTAACGATTACGTATAGCTCGATATGCGTTTATTTCCGATTTTCCGGCTTTTTCGCAAGCTCGACAATTTTACAAACGGCCTTTTTAAAATTATAATTAAAATTTTCGATAACGCTTTTAAGCTAGACCTTTTTAATATTATAAACGTACATTCAGTTTTTTACGCTAGTCGATTGCGTAAAGCAGCTAACGACGCGCTTTCAGATCAGGTTAATTTAGCCTTTGAATTTATTAATATAATTAATAAATTTAAATACGAAATCGAAGAATTGATCGCTTATCGAATGCAACGGAAAACCTTTTAATATAAAGCTTTTTAAGTAGGTTTAAATAAAAATTTCACGTGGTATTCCGCGTCTGATTTTATATATGCTTTTTTAAAAATACGCGATTTTTATTTGGCGTATAAAAAGCTTTTCGGTTTTTTTGCGAAATTTGTAGACTGGTTAAAAGCGTATTCCGAAGGTTTGGATTCGTATAATTATTTAAATAATAACGTACTAATGGATAAAAGCTCGAGAGCGCGCTTTTTTCGGACGGGGGGGTAATGTGACGATTTATTTTGTTGCTATTTTTCGTATTATCCTAGCAACTACGTATAGCTGCAAGCTTTTCAGCAATTACGTATAGCTGCAAGCTCCTTGGTCTTTTGATAAGTTTTTTTATTAATTGTAAAAATTATTTATATATATAAAGCTTTTTTTTTTTAGCAACTTCTGCTTTTTACAATTGTTGATTCTAAATGAATATTTTTGTTACAGAACCAAAGGCTCGTTTTTCATATTATATAAACACGGCGACCAGTTGACTGATCTTCCAGCCCTTCGACTGATTAGATCGTCACAATTTCGTTTATAGCAAAACCGGTAAACCATTCGTTTACGACGCGATTTTAATAATCGTTTGCCGATTGACTAAACAATTTTATTTTATCGCGGTTCGCAAAAACATAATAATTTTACAATTCGCTTATATTTTTTACAAAATAGTATTTTTCAAATACGAAATGCCCGACGATATTGTTTTCGATCGTAGGTTATTATTTACTTTAAACTTCTGAAACATATTTACCGTTATGCTCCGTATTAAACGAAAATTATTCATAGCTTTTTATTTATAAATCGACGAACAAACCGAAAAAATAAACGCAATATTAAAAATATACTTGCGCTTTTATATGAATTTTAATTAAAACGATTGGCCAGATTTATTTTCGATAGCAGAATTCGCTATTAATAACGCAATTTCGTTTTTTACTGGAATATTATTATTCGAAGCGAACGGCATTAAAACGAAGCCGTTCGGATTAAAAAAGTTATTAAATTACAAATCAGAATCCGCTTAGCAATTGGCGTAAAAATTAAAAAGTATTTATCAAATTCTAAAAAAGACTATTTTTTACGTATAAAACATTTAAGCGAAATATTATAATAAAAAATATATTTCAAAACATTTTACGATTAAAAAAAAAATTTATTTAAATATAAAAAACTTAAAAACAAAAAGATTTTGCAAAAAGCTAAACGCAAAAAAATTTAGCTTTTTTTTAATTTTAAATAAAATCGGTATTTAAGTATATAAACTTCAATTTTCAAAAACTTAGAAATTTTACGACGTTTTTTACGTCAGCCTATTAAGCTTTTATCGCGAAGCGATAAAAATCGAAAAAAAAAAAAAAAAAAAAAACAACATCAGGTCCCGAGCTAATAAAAAAACGATTTCGGAGATTAAAAAAAAAAATAAAAAAAATAACCAGATTTTGGATTTCGCATTTAAAAGTCGCTGGAAAAAATTGCATTTTCTAGTAAAATAAAAAGGCTGGTTTTTAAATTACGATTCCTGGCAAAAAACAGAAGATCTAGAACATTTCCCAGAATTGATTGCTTAATTTTTTAGAAATAACTTTTTTAAACCCGGCTTATAAAAAAAAAAAATCGTTAATATTTGCATTTAATAAATTTATTTTTATTATTTATTTATTCTGAAAACCAATTGATTATACGTAAAAATTCAAATTTAATTTATATTAGCAAAAGACCGATTATTTTTAATTAAAAATAATTTCGACGTTAAATCCGGAAAATATTATTTTCAAATCTAATTAATATTAGCAAAAAATCGATTATTTTTAATTAAAAGTAATTTCGACGTCGAATTCGGAAAGCATTACTTTTAAATTTAATTAATATTAATAAAAGACCGATTATCTCTGATTAAAAGTGATTTCGACGTCGAACCCGGAAAGCATTGCTTTTAAGTTTAATTAATATTAGCAAAAAACCGATTACTTTCGACTAAAAGTAATTTCGATATCAAATTAATAAGCAATAAAAACAAAGAAAAAAAAAATAAAAGGCCTAGTCGAAAAAAAAAAAAAAATATCAAAAAGCACGGTTTAAGTTTTCGGCCTTTGGCCGAAACTTTGCCGAACGGCCTTCGGCCTTCGGCTTTCGGTTAGTGGCCCGAGCAGGCACGACCCAAATGGATCCAAAAATATAACCAAACGGACCTTTTGTATCCTTTTAGATCCTTAAGATTTAGTATATCAACCAAATGAATGCTTTGCTTCCTGGTCTACCTTCTGATGCACCCTGACACGTTTCGGCATATCGAGTTTCGGCAAAAGTTTAATTACGTAAATCGGGTTTTACCGCTTATAATTTCGTAAAAGTTTTTTGCTGGCTGTTTTTTATCAAAAGCTTCGATGCGAATTTCGTATTTTTTTAAAATCGAAGCGTATTTTATTTATAATCGGTTCGGACGTAAAGCTTTTATTTTAAAAAGTCTTTTTTACATTCGCATTTGCTAATTTATCGGCGGCTTCGTTGTTTTCGATGCTCGTATAGCCCGAAATTTATTTAATTTTCACGTCGTATGTTTTTATTATTTTTTAACAGGCCAGAAAAACTTATTAAAAAAAAAAAGAAAATATTCCGCGTATTTTTTAAATTATTAAAATGCTGTCGATATATATTTATAGCTTTTGCGTACGCATTTCGGCTAGCATGCTCGCAGCTTTTTGCAAGCCTTTTTATGCTTTTATTGTTTTTGCATCGAAAACGTAAAAATGGTCGTTTATCGAACCGTATTTAAACGCTATTTGCCTGCGGTTTTAATATATAACGTATTCGTAGCCTACGAAATAAGCGTCGTTTTTATATTTTTCGCAGCCGTTCGAAAAAATCGTAACGTTTCTGAAAAGTAGTTTTGCTTATTATTTCTTAAAGTTTTTCGCAACTTTTTTTTTTTAACGCTTATAATAAAATCGATGCGGCTGCCGGGCGAAAAATGCGAAAGAATTAATTTAAATCGTAGGATTTATAGAAAAATATCGCCGAAGCGCTGGATTTTTCGTTTTAACGGTTATATATATATCCGCGTATTTGCTTCGAAAGATTATTAAAATGAAAATACGTTGAATTAAAAAATACGCTTTGTTTACGGTTTGCAATTTTATCGCAAAGCGTATTTTGGCCTTTTTTAAAACCGCGCTTGCGAAGGAAAAGCCTGCGTCTCGTATTATTATAATAAAAAAAATAATACGCTATATAAAAAGTATTTTTCGTACGGCTAAAATAATAGTTTTTTATATTAAATCGATATAGCCGCCGAAACGGATGCTGATTTGGCTGTTTCGTTCGGTTCGGCGTTTAAATTTCGTGCGGCTTGCGTATTAAACTTCGGTTTTAAATAATATCGAAAGAAAAATACAAATAATTACTGTTTTTCGCAGCGCGCTGGCCGGAAAGCTATTATTAATTCGGCCGAAGCTTTTAATATATTGCGTCGTTTATCGTGCTTTGCTTACGCGTTTTTTAATATATCGTTTAAAAATAAGTTTTCGATCGAATCAGATTTTTAATTAACGCAGCGCGGATTATTCGCTTTTTTTCGCCGTAATAATACAAAAAATCGTAATTTTATCGTCGATTATAATCGGAAAAGCGTAATTATTATTTTGCGTAATAATATATATTATTTCGATTTTTTTTCCGGCGTAAAAAAGCGATTTTATATTCGTTTTTTTATTCGAAAATATCGCGAACGTTTTTCGCAAATAGCTCGATATTATCGTTTAAATTATATAAAATGCGATAAATTAATATATCGTTTGCGTATTTAAAACGAAAAGTAAAATTTTAATTAAGCAATTTTGCTAAATATAATATATATAAAAACCGGAAAAAAATAGCGATTTTTAAAAAATGCCGTAATAAACGTAATTAAAATCGGTGGTTTTTTTTTTCGAATCGTATTTGCATTTGTTATTTTGTAAAAAACGATTTAATTAATAAAAAAAAATAAAAAAAACTATTTTTATTTTATTATTTTTTTAAATAAGCGTCGGGTCAGAACGGCGTCGAACGCGTTTTGCACGTTTAAAATAATAATCGTAATATGTTTTTTTACGGCGAACGTAATTTCGATATCGGCCGTAAAATACGCTATTAAATCGAAAGCAGAGCGTTTCGGAAAAGCGCTTTTATATTATAAATTAAACAAGCCGGTCGTAAACGTTATTTACGCGATTTTGCTAACGATAATTTTTTCGAAGCTTTTGGATATGCAAAAAAAAAAAACGATCGGACGCTACGAACGTAAAAAAAATTTGTTTCGTTTGCCGGTTTTAATTATTATAGTTATTTCGGCCAGCTTTTAAAAAATCGGAAAATAATTCGTTGCGAAACAGCGGTTAAATAAATTATATATAACGGTTTTGATTTTTTTCCAATAGGTTTTCAAAAGTTTTACCGTAATTCGGTTAATACTCGGAAAAATATTAATAATTCCGATATAATATTTTTTTATTTTTTCGAACGATACGGAATCTGCTTAAAAAAAATGGCTCGATTTTGCTTATTCGATGAAAAAATCTTAGTCGAAATCGTCGGTAGCTAAAAAACGGCCAAATATTTCGTTTTTTAAAATATTAATTTTGTTTTTAATATTTTTAATTACAACGCCGTTTATTATTAATAAAAAAGCTTTAAAATTCGTGGTTATTCGATGCCAACTTATTATTTTGTATAATTTTTCGTTATTATCGATTTCGTTAATAAGTTTTCGTTAATAATTTTTTTTCGTTTTACGTATTATAACGAAAAACTGCTTGGTTTTTTCGAAAATTTCACCGTTGTATATTATTTTACGTATTCGCAAATATTTGTTTTTGGCTTTTTAGTATTCGTTAATTTATTATAAAATGGCTTGTAAGCTTTTTTAAAAAGGTTTTCCGGCAGTTATAATGCTTTTTTGAAAAACTCGAATCAACGCAGCCGCGTATTCGTCCAGTTTTTTTACGTTGATAATATAACGGAATTCGCAAATCGGCTGATTTTTGCGCGTATTAAATTTGTAAATTTACCGAGTTTTAAATCGGATATTTTATAATATATTTAAATCACGAGTATTTTTTTTTTGCTAAAAAAGATCGTTATTTAAATTTCGTAATTTAAGCCGTTATGCATATCGTATCGTATCGTAATAATCGAATTAAATACGTTCGAAAAAATAAAATTTAAAACGTGTTTTTTATTATAAATAGGTTCGCTAGTATAAAAGTAGGTAGGAAAACCAGACTGATACGGCCATATATCGGTGGGTAAAATAGTCTAGGGAATCCTTAAAAAAAACTGAAAAAAGAAAAAGAAAAATAAATAAAGATATAAATTAGATTGCGTGCTTATAGTATTATTTAAAAGGATGCTTTGCTTTTATATCTGTTGAAAATAGTTAATAGCAAAGGGTTTCGGAAGGGTTTATGCCTCGATCATAGCTAAAACTATCAATTTTTATTAATACAAAATATTACCGTTTTATATTTTGTTTTAAATAATATACGTAGTCGTTTTTGACTACGACCAAAAAAAACATAATTTTAATAAATGTAATCTAGTCTATTTTATATAATTTAAAAACCAATTAATTAAAAACCGAACTTTTTAATTTTATACTATTTTAATTTTTTAATCCGTTTTTAGCTTTTTTGCTGTTGGCTTTTATAGAAAAATAGCGTTTCGCTTGTCGTTTAAATCATTTTATTTACTTTATTCCTTTGAAAAGTGGCTCGATAAAATGTCAGTCGAAATATCGTTTAGATTTACGAACGTTCTGATAGCTTTTTCGTCGATAATATTATTAAGCGTCGCCGCGACGAATGCTTTTTACGATTTTTCTTCGTAAATAGTAAATTCCAGTTTCTAAACGTGGTTTTACGTTTTGCAAAAAGCGTTGAAAAGTTTTATATTAAAATCGTAAAAATAATCGATTAGTTCGTTATAATTAAAACCGATTAACGCTTTTGCTTCGCGCAAAACTAATAGGTCGGATTACGATTATTTACCGACGAATGCTTTTGAAAAAGCTTCGAAGCCTGTAAAAAAAACTATTTTACGGAACGGTTCGGAAATAATCGTTTGCAATCGAAATTACCGAAAATGCTATAATTGCTTTCGTCGCAGTACAAACAGCGTCAGATTGCTTATCGGATTATCGTTTTCGAAATAGTTTTTATATTTTTGCGCCGTATAATTATTCGAATAAATTAGCATCGCGCCGTCGGTTTTTTAGGTTCTGAATCTGACGAAAACCTTTTGCTTAATCGAAAAGCTAACAAAAGTTATTTTATTTTTTATTTCGTAGCTTTTAATTTCGTAGTCCGATAAAATAACCGAGGCTATTGTTTTAAACGCGCTGAAATACGAAAAAGCTAGGCTTTTTTAAATGGTTTTAGTCAGTTTGGCATCGTAGTGTAATTGTAGGTAAGTTTCGATTATTTCCGAATTATATACGAATACAGGCAGAACGTAATAATCGAAAATGGCGTCGGTAAAATTTTCGGTTTTTTTCTTTTTTTAAAAGTCGGCGATATCGAATTTTATAATTGTAATACGGTCGGGGCTAGCGAAATCTAAAACGATCGGAACGTTAAAATATACTACGAAGCGGTAATTTTTAGAGTTCCGAATAATTAAAACAGCGAAGTAAAGGCCGAAATGCATTCTGAAAGCTTATTAAATAAAACTGTAAAGCATATTAGCGAAAAAACTGTAGGCGCTTTTTGGGTTTTAATTAATCGGAAATAATGCTTATATATAACTATTTTTTTTTTTATAAAATACAACAGTGGCTTGTTTTTTTCGTTATAAAACTTTACGTAATTAACGAATTCGCAGTTTAATTCAGATAAATTTTAAAACATACTTTCGGTCGAAAAGCCAAAAAAGTCGGCTTTTGAAAATATTTGTTGCTTTTATTTTTTTACGTTTCAATCGAATTTTATAATCGCGCTAAATGCTTTAGAATTTGCTTTAAAATTTGCGTATTTTAAATAAGCTTTAATACGTGCTTAAATAGTTTTCGCAGTTTTTCGTCGAAATATAAATTAATTATTAAAATTAATTTCGAACACGTCGTAATCCGAATTTTTAATAACAGCGAATCGATTAGCGAAACCGATAACGTTAATTTTTTTTATAATTAAATTACAATACGCCGCGTAACAGCGTATATAAAAATAGCAAAACTTGCCGTTTTTTTTAGCATTAACGTTATTTATAAAAACGAAATTAAAAAATCGGAGTTTTTCAGCGAAAAAAAGCTCGAATAAAAACGGATTATCGTTTTTAAAAATCTTTTTTATTTATTTCGGCGTATCGCATTTGTAATTTTCCGAAAAAAGCTTGATTCAGTTTTCGTTCGAAGCAAAAAAGAAAAAGCTGACGGATTTATTTGATTTTTATATAAAAATATCGAAATAAAACTTTTAAATCGTTTCGTCGTCGAAAGCGAAAGTTTTAAGCAAAATAATTTAATTTTATGCTTTTTGTATAATTTCTTCCGCGATAATTTCGATATTTTTTTCCAGGTTTTTTCGATCGAATCGTGTAATAATCGAGATTTTAAACGCTTTTATTAAAATCTAAAATATTAACGGTGGCGGTACAACGTTTTTAAACGCAGCAGGCGTTTCCGGTGTTTGCGTGTTTAGTTTCGAAAAGTTAAATTCAAAATCGTTTAAGTTTTTTTTTTTTCGAAATGCCGGCGTTTTTTAAATTTGATTTCGTAAAGTCGCCGCGTTTTCTGTTAATTAATTTAAAAGTTATAATTCGGCGTCGATTTTCGGCTGTTTTTATTCGCGGTGCTTTTTTTGCTAACGACGTGAATAGTTTTTTTTTTCGAATAGAAAAAGTTTCGGAAATATCGGCGCGCTTTTTTACGTTTTTTATTTTTATTTTTTTCGGAATCGTTTTTATAAATATAATAAATTTTTTGTATTCGAATAAACGGTTGTCTGCTATTACGCTTTTGGTTTCGTTTTCGGATTCGTTTTCGACAATTAAAAATAGAAATCGCCGAATTGTTTTAGCTGTTTTAAAAATATTAATTGCTACCGCGTATATTTTTTCGAATTAAACGAGAATAATATTGGCTTTTTCGTTTTTTTCGTCGTCGTAAATTTAAAGCGTCGAAATAGCGTCGTTTTTTTTTTCGATATAAAAATGCCGCATTTAGCGACGTTTAGTTTTTTGCTTTAAAAAAAGGTCAGACTTAAAGTTTCGCAGCCGATTAAAACTTTTTCCGGCGATTGCATAGCGTCGTCGATTAATTTGCAAACAGTTATAAAAAGACTTATAAACCTGCGGACTTTTGGGTTATTAGCTTTTAGAGCTTGCGCTTTAAAAATATAAGCGTTTAGTATCCAAACTTTTTTTTTAATAAAAGTAATAGTTTCGAAAAAACGAGCGAAATATCGAAATAAAATAATACCGGTGATTTTACTAAAAACGTATTTTTAAATATTCTTTTTTATTAATTTAACAAAAAGCGCAATATTCGGTTTATTACTTTTTTTTTATTATTTCGAGCTTTTTTTGCTCCGGCGAAGGCTTTTGAAGCGTTATCGTAGTTTAGCAGAAATTTATCGTAGTTAAGACTTTTGCGAACGAATTTAGCTTTAACAAAGCTTTCGTAATCGAACAGAAATTCGTTAACGTTTTTAATTATTATATCGAATTGTTTTATAAATGTTTTTACGAAAGCTGTTTGTTAATTTAAAATGGCGGCATTATATATTTGTTTAAATTCGGAAAGATTGCGTATAATAATTCCGTTCCAAAATAAATTAAAAATAAATTTGCTAGGTTTAGCAACGCTTTGCTTAAAAAACGATATAATATCGATAAGTTTATTAATTAAAAAAATATATTGTATTTGTTAAAAAATAGTTAAAAAAAAATACGGAAATTATAAAATATTTATATTTAAAAGTTACGAAAATCCGTATATTATTTTTTTAATAAATTATAACTGTTCAGATAAGCATCCGTTTAAAACAACGAAAAAAATAAATAATACAAAAAGCAATAAATAATAAAATGCATAAAAAATAGTTTTTGTAAAATATACGAGCAATATAAATATATCAAATATGCGGCTCAAATATATATAAAGCTTTTGTTTTAATAAACAAAAATACAATCAAATAAAAAAAAGTATAATAAATATCCCAAACAATATAAAAAAAAGTTTCAAAAATAAACAGTATATATAAAACAGAATAATTAAGTTGTATACAATTAAGCAAAATAAAAACAGTAAAATAATATATAATAAAAAAGGAAAACAATAAATAATAAAACAATGGAACAATTAGTAAACAATTTTGTAAGCATTTTTCTTCTTTTCGGTCATGGGTGAAATAACGATTTAAATTATGTTTTTAGCAGCGGGGTTATTATTCGGCTGTTTCCAAACCTTTTCAAAGGATTTTTTTTCAAAAGTATAATCGCTTTGGTCGGAATCGTCGTCGGATTCGCTGAAATCGGAGTCGCTGTTTAAATCAAAATCCAGAAAATAGATTTGCTGATTTTTTTTGTAAAATCGCTTTAATCGATTGGCGGCGAACGTTTTTTTTAATTTTGTTTCATCGAATTCCGTAAGCTTATAATAGCTTTTATTTAATTCGGCTTCGTATATTTCGTAAAGTCCGAGCTATTTATAATTAAATTTAATATCGGCCGATTTGTTAATAGCGCGCTGGACGTCGTAAATTAAAATCAGATTTTTTTTTTTAATTAGCGTCTTTTTTAAAACTTTAGTTTTATTCCAGACTTTTTTAGCTGCCTCCCTATATTTTTTTTTTTTTAAAATTATTTTTTTTATATTTATATCGCGGTAGTTTAGCTATTTAAATTTTATTACTAATAAGTTTACTTTCGTTTTTATTTTGACCACGTTATAAAGCTTTTACACAAGTCATTTTGTTTCTAAAAGCAATCGAGCGTTTTTGCCGTACTAAATAAAAAATAAAATTATTTTAATAAAAGCATATATATATATGCGCATAGCAAAAAGCATTTCCGAGAATTTCCGCGACCAACGCTTATAGCCTTTTCGAATAACTTTTGAAAAGCCGTTAAAAATATTTTTATAGCTTCGTTCCACGGATCCGTTGCTTTTTAAATTATAAGCTGAGATTTAAATACGCTGAATTTCGTATTTTTTATAAAGGTTTCGACAACGCTTTTGTTTTCGAATTTATTATCGACGTTTAATTTGCTAAACAAATCGTATCGATATATAACGTTTTTTCAAAAAAAAATCGTTATAATTTCGAAAATAGCGTTTCGGAAAAATCGCTTTTCAAGCTATTTAAACAGATCGTCGATAGCGAATACGAAATACGTATGCCCGCGATCGATAATCGATACGCGTATAACGTTAAAATTGATTTTTTTTTAAATTTCAAAAAATCACGTCGGATATAATAAGTTTTTTTTTCGGCCAAGCTTTCGTTTTTGACAAAAAATACAGCTTTTAACGAAAGCTTTGCAATTTTCGAAATATCCTTTTTATTAAAAATCGCTTTTGATTCGGTAATAAATAGCTTTAGCTTTTTTATAAAATATTTTTTTATAAGTTTTTTTTATAATTTAAAATTTGTCGGCCTTATTGTTTATTACTAAGCGTTTTTAATATATATTATTTTTTATTTTATATAGCTTTCTGTCGGCTAAAATATAATCGAAAGCTTGGTTTTTAAATAATTTAAACTAATAATTTAGCACGTTAAATAATTTAAACAAAATAGTTAAATAATATGCGATTAAATAAAAGTTTTCGATTTCGTAATTATCGATTAAAAGTTTATTTTCGTCGTTAATCGGCTTATTCCGATCGTTTTCGATTAAATTTACTCGCGGTGCTAGCCGAAATAATAACGCGAATGTTTTTTCGGCCCGAAAATTAATATTTTTTATTTGCGATACCAGCCGAGATAACAACGCGAATAGTTTCGGCTTTGTAAAATCTAAAGCGCAAATAACAAAGCAGCCGATTTCGTTAGCGATTTATTCGTCGATATTTTATTCGTTTTATTTAGCGAGATTAAACGAATAAAAACGTTTTCGTTTGGAAAGGCCGTCTGCCGCTGTATTAATTGTTTTTTTAATATATTTGATTTCGAAATTTATAAATCGTATCCAAGCTATTTAATTAATAACGAATGCTTTTGGCAGATTATTAGCTTTTTTATTCAGTTAATCGACAAAGATTTTTGCGTTCGTTTTTAAAATAAAATGCACGCCGTACAATTCGCTTTTTATTTTTTTTATTATTTTAAAAGCGCTTCGATATTTTCGTTTGGTAGTATCGTAGCGTGCTTTCGCGAAAAATTATAAGCCGCTTTCGAATCGTAAAAAGTATCGTTTTTTGTTTTTATCGATTTATTATAATACAATTCCTTAACCGAAAATATTAGCGTCGATAATCAAAATGATTTTTTTTGCGTTTAAGCTGTAATCGATTCGCATAAACGATAAAGCCGATAAAAAATCGTTTTTAAAAATTTTTATAATTTTATTCTGCTTTTTTTCCTAAACGAAATCGACTTTTTTTTTTATCGTAGCGTAAATGAATGCAGCTTTTTGAAAAAAGTTTTTAATTTAATTGCGGTAGTAAATTATAACGCTAATAAAAGCTTTGGTTTCGATAATATTTTTATATTTTTTTTATTCGCAAATCTTTTTAATTTTTTTTCGTTAAAAATGGCGGCCAGCGTTATTAATTATATAACCGACGATATTTATTTCGGATATGCAAAATTTTAATCGAAAGCCAATAATAGCTTTGGCTTTTTCGAAGCAAATTATAATTTTGTCGATGTTTTGAATATGTTTTATTATATAACGTCGAATTTTAAAAAAGATTTTTTTATTATTATAATATAATTTGAAGTTTTTTATTTCGACGTCGTTAACGTAAAGCAAAGTAATATCGGAAATGCAAATCATAAGAATTTTATATACGATTTTTACGAATTAAACGATTAAATTAATAGCTTTTATAAGTATTTTGGTTATACGCAGTAAACCGATTGAAGTTTATATTGCCGTTATGTTTCGAAATCGTAAATTAAGCATTAAATAATCGTAGCCGGAAAACAGATCGAAAAAGGAAGCGATCGTTAATTTTGCAAATTCGTTTGAAAATTGATCGACGTTAGATGGCACGTTAGCGTTTCGTATCGTTATTCTGTTTATTTCGACGACCGCGGTAATAAATTTATAAATGCTTTTTTTTTTTTTTACAACGATAAACTATTTGTTTATATAAGCTGTGACGATCTAATTAGTCGGAGGGCTGGGAGATCAGTCAACTGGTCGCCGTGTTCATATGGTATAAGAAACGAGCCTTTGGTTCTGTAATAAAAATATTTATTTAGAATCAATAATTGCAAAAGGCAGAAGTTGCTAAGAAAAAAAAGTTTTATATATATGAATAATTTTTATAATTAATAGGAAAACTTATCAGGAAACCAGAAAGCTTGCAGCTATACGTAGTTGTTAGGAAGTTTACAGCTATACGTAGTTGCTGGGGTGATACGAGAAGTGGCAATAAAATAAATCGTTACACTACCTTCCCGTCCGAAAAAAGCGCGCCTTCGAGCTTTTATTTATTGGTACGTCGCTATTTAAATAATCGTACGAATTCAAACCTTCGGAATACGCTTTCAGCCAATTTATAAGTTTTGCAGAAGGACCGGGAAGCTTTTTATACGTTAAATAAAAGTCGCGCATTTTCAAAAAAGCGTATATAAAGTCAGACGCGGGGTACCATGTTAGATTTTTATCTAAGCTTACTTAAAAAGCTTTGTATTAAAAGGTTTTCCGTTGTATTCGACAGGCGATTAATTTTTCGATTTCGTATTTAAACTTATCAGTTATATTAATAAATTCAAGAATTAAATTAATTTGATTTAGAAACGCGTCGTTAGCTGCTTTGCGCAATCGATTAGCGTGAAAAACTAAATGTACGTTTATAATATTAAAAAGATTTAGCTTAAAAGCGTTATCGAAAATTTTGGTTATAATTTTAAAAAGGCCGTTTATAAAATTGTCGAGCTTGCGAAAAGCCGAAAAATCGGAAATAGACGTATATCGAACCAAACGTAATCGCTAACGTTAAAATCAATCGCGCGGCGAAACTTATTCGCATTTTTTTTTATTTTATCGTAAGCTTGTTAAAAATGCGATTTGGCGAGATTCCAGGCGTCGTAATAGCGGCGAGCGTACGTACGAGTTTCGTTTGCGTTTAGCTTATATAAAAAGTTAGAAGAAAAAAAAATATCGAGCTTTTAGTTTCAATTGATATAAGAAATATAATCGTATATAATTTCAAAAGGTGAAAAGCCATTTAGATTTTCGTAAAAAAAAATTATTTAAACGAAATTTATTATTAAAAGAAATTCGTTTTAATCGTTTTAATAGAAATTTACGAAAGGTCGAAAGCGTTTTTGCAAATATTAATTGTAAATTTCGGTCTGACCATCGGTTTCAGGATGAGCGGCTGTCGAAAGCTTTAATTGCGTACCGAATATTTTATTTAATTTAAATCAGAAAATAAATTAATACTAGAAGCTACGATCGTTAATAATATTTTTTGAAAGGCTAAAATACCTGTACACGTAAAATATATATAATTTGACGAAGCTTCGAACGTCGATATTTTTGTAATAAAAAATCGAAATAATTTATTTGGAAAAGCGATTTATTATTACGAATACGTTATCGTAACCGTGTTTGTTTTTATTAAAATTGCAAAAGTTTATTATAACGTGCTTTTAAAAATGGTTAAAAACAAGAAAAAGCTAAAGAAAGCCGGGCTTATTTTTTAAAACAAAACTTTTTCGATAAGCGTAGCAGTTGCGATAGTATTGTTTTACGAAAGCTGTTATACCTCGCTAATAATATTAGTCCGAAAGCAATTGCGTAGTTTTACGAACGCTGGAATAAGCGATGGAAATCTGGTCGTGCATTTTTCGTATAAAAGCCAAACGGAAATAATCGACGTTTAGTACTATCAGGCGACCGTAATATAACAGCAGGTCGCGTTTAAGTATATACGAAATATTATTAACGTCGTTTTTTTTCGTAACGTTTCGTACAGCTTTTTTTCGGAAAACTATTAGGCTGTTAGCTATGCGATTAGCGTGGAAAATTTAATTAACGATACGAAATGCGAGAAAAAAATCAGTTATTTTAACGATAAAAACAGCTGTTTCGAAGGCCGTAGAAAATCGCAGTTTTTCAGTTAAAAAACGGTAATCGATCTGATTTGCTCGAAAAAAGATTTGCAAGCGCTAAATGCGTTTAAAAAAGTTTTAGCGATCGAATTCGTTTATACGACGTGTTAATGCGTTAGCCAAAAGGTTGTGTTTACCTGGTTTATACGTAATAAAAAAGTTATAATCGGCGAGAAGCTCGGCCCAGCGTACTTGTCGAACGTTTAAAAGTTTGAAAGTTATAAAATACTTTAAAGCTTTATAATTAATAATAATTTTAATTTAATAAACTGAGCCAATCAATTTAATACGAAAGTTGCTTAGAAATCTTACGATTGCGAGCATTTTTTTATCGTATACGACGTAGTTTAGCTTTGCGGAAGCTATAGTTTTGCTGAAATAAACGACTGGAAGCCAATCGTCGTTATGAAATTACGAAAACACAAAAGCCATTACGCCGTCGGAAGCGTCAGTTTCCAATATACAAGAAAGGTTTTGCCTATAATATTATAAAATTAATGCGGTAGTAAAGGTTAGTATAAAAAGGTCGAAATTTTTCTGATATTTAAAAATGAAATTGTAAAAAACGTTAGCTTTGATTAAATAAACCAAAGGCTTTGCAATTATACCGTAGTTTCGAATAAAACGTCGGTAAAAATTACAAAAACCAAAAAAGCTTTATATATCTTTTACAATAATAAAAGGCTTTCAGTAAGCGACCACGAAAACTTTTTTTAGGTTTATTTCCAAGCTTTTAATCGAAATAATAAAACCTAAGTAACGAATCCGAATAACGTTAAATTTAAACTTCCGAATATCGGTTTATAATCCAGCGTCAGCGAGCTTTTAAAGCATTTTGCGAACGTATATAGCGTGTTTCAAAAGGTCGGACGAATAAATAAAAATATTATTTAAATAAGCAATACAAAAATCGTTTAAATAATCGAAAAAAACGTCGTTTATATAACGTTAGTAAATTGCGGATTTATTAATAAGGCCAAAAAATAGCATTTTGCATTTATAAGCGTCGTAACGCGTACGAAACGTCGTTAGTTTTTTATTAACGGAATTTATACGAATTTTATAAAAAGCTTAACGAATATCGAACTTCGTAAAAATTCGCGCTTTCGAAAAACAAGCAAAAGTTTTATCGATAAAAAAAAAAGAATAGCGATTTTTACGAATAACGTTATTAAAAATTCGATAATCGATATAAAAACGCAATAAACCGTCGGGTTTTTTGGCGAAAAACATTGGAACAGCGAAAAAAGCGGTGAAAAATTCGATAAAACTTTTATTAAAATTATTTTACAAATAGGTTTTAATAATTTCGAGCTTTAAAATCGATATTTTGTATAAAAAAGTGTATTTCAGCTTTTTTTTATTTATAATAAGCTCGATTTTATAGTCGTAAGGCCGGTAAAAGGCTAGCTCGTTATTAGCGGCTTTAAAAAACACGTATTCGAAGTTTTTGTATTCCGGGGGGAAAGATTCGAGAAAAGATTTATTCGAAATTAGTTTTGCTAAGCTAATTAAAAAAGTCGAAATCGATATTTTATTGGTTTTGAAACGTTCGAAAAAACTGTAAAATTAGGTTTTAAAGGAAGTGTTGTACGTGAGGTCGTTTAATATTTTATCGATTTCGTATAAAAAAGTTGAAAACATTTCAATTGCTTTTTTTCTGAAAATCAGCTTGAAAGCGTGTGTAATAATTTGGCAGATGGAAATTAGGTAAGCAGTGGGTTAAAGGATTCGTTTTCGAACTGGTCGTTTGAAAAGTTCAAAAAATGGCTTGTTTAAATTATCGATTATATTAAACTAAAAGGCTATCGCGGCGAAAGCCTTTTTTCGGTTTTTAATATAATTGTTTTTCGTAGAACGAAAAAGCTGTTTTAACGAAAGGAAAAAAAAAAAAAAAAAATAACAGAAAAAGGATCGTTAGCCTAAAGAAATGGTATAATTTCTTATATTATTTTATTAGCGTCGCTATCGAAATTAATACCGCGAATAAAATTCGATTTTTTCGCGCTTTGTATAACGTCGTAGATTTGCCACAATTGGTTAAGGTTTTTGTCACGTTTTATAACGTCGTTTTAATAGCGAAATTGAATTTTTCGAAAATGCAAATAAAAGATTTTAATATAACGAGCGTAAAAAGCTGTGGAAGGGTAAGACTTCGGCCAATAAAGCTTGCGTTTATTACAGTTTAATAAAATTTAATATTCGGCCAACCAAGCTTTTTCTAGAATTATATTATAATTTCCGAAATTAGTAATTAAAAAAAAAATAAACGATTATATTCGATTGTTAATAATAAGATTGAAAAGCGTAAAATATGTAATTAAATGGCCACGAGCTTTATTATATCTTTTTACAAAAAAAAGAGCCGGAAAAAATTAAATCAAAAGTTTTAAAAAAAAAAAAAAAGATTTAATCAGCGCCGAATCGATTAACGCATATTCGTTCGCTTTAAAATCGGCGAACGCTTTTATTTTATACGAAAAGCTATTTTTAATAAATATAACGGAAATTGTTAATAAATCGCTATTAAAAAGCTTTCGAACGTTAAAATAACGCATATCGCGCAATACGTTTAAAAAAAAGGTTTTGCTTAGGCCTAAGCGTTTTTCCGATTGGCGGAAAAGGTTTTAATTTCTTCGTATGCGTTTTAAAAGTCGTTTGGAAAAGGGTTTTCGTTTTCACTACTATTATTAGAAGGCGAATCTTCGGCCGGTTCGACCTCGTTTACACTTATTAGCCTGGAAGAGCTTTTGGGTGGAACCGAGGGTCGGCCCGTAAAGGATCGTACAGATTAGCCTTTTTAAATTCTTTAATATAAAGTAAAAAACGAGCGTTGTCGTTGGTCCGATCGAAAAGAAAAAACGCTAGAAGAGGCGTTTTGGCGTAAAAAAAAAGAAAAAACAAAGGGCTGAGAAAAAGCCTGTGGAACATTAAAACGATTTTCGTACGTATTTGATTCGTAGTACGCTTTGGTTAAAAATCTATTATTTTGATGGATAATAAATTTGATAGAAAAGCGACTCGCGTATAAAATTCGCTTAGCCAATTAATTTTGTTCTTTTTGTCGGACGGCGGTAAATCAATTTTTAAAAATCGTTATACGCGCTTATTCCAAATGCAGCTTTTTTTGTAAACGTTTTAGTATTTTGTTTCGGAGGGCGTTCCGAAGCTGTTTATCAGTTTGTATTTGAGCGTTCGCTGCGAAAATGGAAAATCGCAGATAAAATCGCTAAAAATCGTCGTGCGTATTTATTGCAAGTATTTTAAATTCGTTTTCCGTTTTCTGAACGTTTGAAAGATCGGCCAGAAAATCGGCGACCTTTTTCATTAATTCTTCGGAAAATATAAAATCGGAACGGTTTAAAATACGCGGGGTCAGGAATTCTTTTATTACGCTTTCGGTCTAATCGAATATATAATTCTTGCGAAATCGATCGCCAGCGAAATAATCGTGATAAAATTCGAGATTATCGAAAACTTTAATTTTTTAGTGGCGTGTTTTATAATTTTTATTATTATTTAGCTTAAACTTAAGATTCGAAACGCGTTTTATACGAATTAATCGAAAATTAACAAATAAATGGAAATCATAGCGTTTAAAAAGCGCGCTAAGGTTTTGGCCGTTAAAAGAAGATTCAAAAAAAATTCGCGAAAAGCGTGGAAATTGGTTTGCAGCGTTTGTTAATTAAAATAAAACGTTGCGAGGAAATGAAGCAGCAGATTCGCGATTAGCAGAAATACGTTCGATAAATTTTATTAAACGCTTTAATTAAAAAGTCTGTCGCAGTCGTATAGTTTCCAGAAGTTGTCGTTTACGCTTTTGCGCTTTTTTTAATTGATTTTACAAAAGTCTCAATTAAACGCTTTCAGCGCTAGGCTGGGAGGTGGCAGGCGAAATAATTGGCGTTCTGCCTTTTCCTTTGTTTTTTTTTCCTCGGGGAGAGGATTGTTTTTCAGAAGAAAAAGCTTTTGGAGGAGGCTGTTTTTTCGCTGATTAAAAAAAGGAGGGAGGTTGAGATGTAGTAGCAGAAGCTGAAAAGCTTTGCTAAAAGGGAAATTGTTAAACAAAAGCCATCTTTCGCAAAGTGCGGAAATAAGCCTTTTTACGACCGGTCGATTATTTTGGTGTGATCCGTAAGGAATTCGAGAAAAGAAATAGTTTACGCCGTCGCCAGCGTAAAAAAAAAGTTGTTAATAATATAACGATTTAATCAGTCGAAGGGCTGAAAGATTAATCAACTGGTCGCCGTGTTTATATAATATAAAAAACGAGCTTTTGGTTCTGTAACAAAAATATTTATTTAAAATTAACAACTACAGAAGGCAGAAATTGCTAAAAAAAAAAAGCTTTATATATATAAATAATTTCTACAGTTGATAGAAAAACCCACCAGGAGATCAGGGAGCTTGCAGCTATACGTAGTTGCTGGGGAGCTTGCAGCTATACGTAGTTGCTGGGGTGACACGAGAGGTGGCAACAGAGTGAATCGTCACATAAGCCGTGGCAAAATTCGAAAATCTTTTATTTAATTCGTTTTTTTAATATTTCGACTATTTTGTTTTAAAAAGCTTTAAAAACTGAAAAAGTCTTTTTTTGCCAGGCTTCGTAAAGCACGGTTTTGATATCGATATAAAACGTAACGTTAAAGCTGAATTAGTTTATTTCGGTGAAATCGAAGATTATAGCTTTTTTGCGATTGCGTAGGATTTCGTATAAAACCTTTTTTTTTTTTAGCAGGAATTAGGTTCCGATTGCTAAATTATTAAATCGTTTTTTTATAAATCGGCTGCTAAATAATAAGCTAGAAAATCGGCCGGTAATAAATCTTTCGAATTCGCCGGTAATTAATTAAAATAATTTTGTTATTTTATTTTTTTCAAATTAATCGTTTATTTTCGAAAATATTTTCACCGAATTCGCTAAAATTCACGAATCGTACTTTATTAGTTTTACGCTTGTAAAAAGTGCTAATATTAATATAAAAAAATAAAATATATAGATCGGATTTGTTTAATACGAAAACGAAATCTTCGGAACTTTTATTTCCGAATTAATAGCCAAAAATGTTAATATTAGCTAATTTCATTTGCGATGCTATTTCGATTAATAATATAAATGCTTTTAGCCGAGTATTTTCTAAGTTTTGTTATAGCTTAGCGTCTGTTTTAGAATCAAAGCCGGCTATTCGTTTCTCGATAAAACGTCGATTAAAAAAACTTTATCGCCGGCGATAATAATTTAATTTTGAAAAGATCGGTTCCAGTTTTAAAAAAAGGCTTTTATTTGGCCGTTTTCGGTATATTTAAAACTAACGAGACTTTCCAAGATTTAAAATATTTCAAAAATAATAAGGTAAAAGTATTTTTTTATTATTAAAAAGTTTTCATAAGTAATAATATTTCCAACGTCGATTTTAATATTCCGCACAATTTTATTAAATTTAATCGTATCGTTATTAACGATAGTATAAATTATTCGCTTATCGGTAATAATCGGAATACTATTGGCTTCGGCTGTTTTCTGGTTTATGCAATTAATTTCGGCTTTATTATCGAGTAAAACGAGGGCGGTCGTATTTTTTTCGAGTATTGTTTTTATTTTTGATGCTTTTATAGCCGTATAAAAGCAGTTTCGTCGTTTTAACTTTTGGGTTTTTATAACAAAGGCCAAAAGGCTGATTTTTTCCAAAAATTCTTTTTTATCGGCTAAATTAATTGCGATATTATAAATTTTTTTCTGGTTTTTTTCTAATTTAAAGTCGTTTTTTTTTCGAATGATTTTAATTTTTTCGTTTCGTTTTAATACAAAAATTTGTTTATTAATAATTTTATCGAATTTTTCTTTTATATTAAATAAATCGCTGAATTTTAATTTAATTTTTTGTTTTATAATTTTTTTAATAGCTTCGTCGACGGCTTCGGAGCTAATATATTTATCGATCTATTTTTCGTTTCGTATTAATAATAGGCGTTTAGAAGCTGATATTTTCTGAATAATTTGGACCGGGATATCGGTATTAATATTTTTTATATCGTCGTTAATTTTTTTTATTATAAGCGCTTTTTTAATAATTTTATCGGATTTTTTCGAATTCCAAAATCTTTTTTTTTTTCGATTCTGACGTTTTTTTTTATATTAATTAGTTTGGCGAATAAAACAAAAGCATTTTGCTTTCTTATGATTCGCTGGCTTAATTATGCAGCTATAATATTTGCAAATGCGATATTTGCATTGGCAATATATATATTTGTTTTTTATTTATATATTTGAATTTTATTTACGCTTAGGATAAAGGTTTTTTTTTTAATTAGTACGCTTTTTGAAATGTTTTTTCTTTTATTAGTAAAAATCGTTTTCGCATTTTTCTTATTTTCCAAGCAGTCGTTTTATTTCGTACTTTTTATTTTTAAGCGAATAATATTCAATTAGCTTTGATTTTCAGCTTTGTTAAAAGGGTCTATTTCTGTTTTCGTCGGTCCGAAGCAAATCGCTTCGTATTTATTAATATAACAAATACTATTATTAACATAAAAGTTGAATGCTTTGCATTTAAAGCGAATATAAAGTTTTTCGCAATAAATTTTTCTATTATCACAAAATTTATATTTAAAACTACGAAATTTGTTTTGATAATTACTTTTATTATTTTAATAGCCGCGATTTTGGTTTCCGCGTTAGTTTCCTTTTTTTTTTTAATAATCGTTATTGTAATTAATATTTCGCTGATTTTAATCGCTAGCACGAAAAAATTGCTATTGGGCAGCTATTATTTTTACGATGGCTTAGCGAAATTAATCGCTTCGCGTATTTTAAAAGAAATAGTTATTATAAAGCTTATTTTAATCGTTTTTATTATCCGAATTAACGTAAAAAAGTTTTTTTGCTATTGCATAAAATTCTCGACTTTGCTTTAAAATCTTTGAATTTTAATATCGGTAAATTTTAATACGAAAGTTTCGATATTTTTGTTAAGCTTTTTCAAGCCAATAAATTTTGCAAAGCGATTGAATAATATAATAACCGATTGTTTTTTAGCGATTTCGGTAATTTTTAATAGCTGGGTATATTTCTGCACTAAAGCTTTCACGTTTTTTTTGTAAATAAAAAAAAGAGATTTTTTTTAATTTATAGCTTTAATAATACGTTCGCTTTGGTTTTGTTTAAAAACGAATTTCACAAATTTGAAATATTAATCGAAGATTTCAGGGTTTTGTTTATCAATCTTAAAATGCTTAATAATTTTGTTGCGAATGCTGGTTGGAAGGCCAAATAAAAATAATTTTTCCTGCTTAACTTCGCTTAAGACTTTTTTATTAACGAAAACGTTAAAAACTCTCGTATAAGTACGATAATAAGCTTTAAATTCCTTAGCTTAGCGAATTATTATAACAAACTGTTTAAAAAAAGCGATAATATCGCGAATTTGCTAGCGATCGTAATTTCGGAACTTCGATTTTAAGATTTTAACTAGCTTACGCCAGTTTCGAGCCTTAATAGCCTTTTATTTATTTATCGACTTAATAATATTTTTAATAGTTAGGTTATAATAGCGAAGGAGTTTATTAAATATTTTAGTTTTAAAGATTCCGAAATCCTTACAGGTTTTTTTATATTTTTCGATAAAATCGGTAATATTAGCGCCATTAAATAAAAGTGCATCAAAGGAGCCAAAAAAAGACATATGGCCTCGTATAAAAAAACGAAAAGCGTCGTTATTTATAATGTTAATAAAAGTGTTGGTAGGATTTAAATTAAATAAATGAATGTTTTCTGGAATTGCAAATTAAAAGTTTTCAATATGAAAGGAATCGTTTTTAATAAAAGAGCTATTAAAAAGGTTTTTGTGTTTTCTGAAAAAATTAAATAAAATAAAATTGCGTCCAGATATTTAAATAATATATTAAAAAACTTGTTTTTTAATAAATTAATTAGATTAATATAATATTGCTATATAATCCACGGTTTCGATATTCCGTGGCTCAGGCTAATACATATACAGCCATTTTTTTATTATTTTTAATAAAAAGCCGCAAATTGTAATTGCCATAATTATAAAGCGTAAAATCAAAAGGTTAAGTTTTCGCCAAGCGTTTGACCAAAAAAGATTTAGTTTAAAAAGGCCGAGCGCAGCGGTCGAAGCGTATAAACCAATATTCGATTTGTTATTTTTAAACAAAAAAGCGACTTTCGCGCTTTGAATTTCGCACGGTTCAAAATTGTTTAACCGTAATTTCAAACGTTTTTAAAATATATTGCATTTCTATAATTTAATAATTATGCGTAAAATAAGGAAAGCCATTAAAAGTCTTTTACATAATATAGCTGCGAATAATATTATATAAAAAATCCTTTAAGCCGTAATAGCGAAATATCGAAATCGATTTTGACTGTGAATTTGAAAAATATATCGGCGAATATATAAAAACGAAACACCGAAGTTTAAATCCCTGCGTAAATTATTAAATGTAAAAGTAAATAAGAAAACCAGATTAATACGGCCATATGTCGATAAGTAAAATAGTTTAGGAAATCCCTAGAAAAGACTGAAAAAAGAAAAAAAAAAATAAGTAAAAGTATAAATTAAACTGCGTGCCTATAGTACTATCTAAAGGAGTGTTTTGCTTTTATACCTGTTGAAAATAGTCAATGGCAGGGGGTTTCGAAAGGGTCCATGCCTCGACCATAGCTAAAACTACCAACTCCTATTAATACAAGGTATTACCGTTTTACATTAGCGGCGCCGATAAAATTTATATCCGAAATAATAATTTAATTCGCGAAATATTTTTTATTTTTTGCCGTATTCGATTCGGATTCGAAAATATCGTATCGGATATTAAAATCGCCGCTTATTATATAATTGAAAAATAATTCGAAATATATTACGTAATTTAATATTTATTAAATATAGCTTTGTTTGTATACGTTGAAAATAAAATATATATTTACGTTTAGCTAAAACAGGTTTTTATTATTAATTAATCGTCGTTGTTATAAATTAAGCTTTGCGCTTTTTCGGATATAAATTAGCATTTTAAAACGTATTCGTTCGAAAATTTCTTTTTCGATTTCGTTTTATAAATCGATCGGTATATATAAATCGTATAACGAATAGTTTTGTATTTTAATTCCCGAAATATTTTAAGGTTTTTGCACGCAAATTACGTTTATACGCTTTGTATCGTATAAATGCAAAAGCGTAATATACTTCGGTTGTTTTTTTTTTTAAACGTTTGCTTAGCAAATATTAAAATTTGTTTTAGGTTTTCGGTTACGGGATTTTTTCGCGTTGCTTATATAAATGTTTTATTATTAAAAAATAAAAATATTAATATTAATATTTATTTTTTTTAATTCGTTTGCGAAAGCTTAGGATTTATTTCGTAATTAATTCGATAAAAACGGATAAATTACTTTTAACGAAATAAAAAAAAATATGTTTTGCGAAAAAGCTACGAAGGCCGTATCGTCGAAAATCGAATATGCTTTTCGGCTAAAATGCTAAATATTCAGCGATTATTTTAAAATTAAATTTCGGATTAAACGGCCCGAAAAGATTACGTTCGGCGTTATAGCCGCGGCGGAAATAATGGTTAAAAACGCGGTAGTTTTTTTGTTCGTATGCTATTACGGCGTTTTTTCGCGTTTTTTTTTTCGGCCCGCGTTATTAAAAATCGGGTTATTATTATTTAAAAAAATAAAAGCTTTAGTAATAAAAATAACCGCGACCGAATAAGCCGTTTTTTTTTAGTCGCCGAATAGCTTTTAGTTTTTTTTTAATTAATTGTATTATTTTATTATTTACGCGGCGAAAAGCCGCAAAACAGCGTAGATAATCCGCAGCGTATAACTTATAATAATTCGCGTATTATAAAGCTGTTTTATAATTAAAGCCAATCGGGCTATCGTGGTTTTGTATTCGGTTGCTATAATAATTGCAGCGAACGTATCGAATATAAGCTAATAGATTGCAAAAGTTTTAGTATTTAAAGTCGTAGCGAAATATAACCGGTTTTTTGTTAATAAGCTTGGCCTGAGCGCTAACGCCGAAAAAAATAAAGCTTTTAATTAGTTATAAAAAAAAAATAATCCAGATTTGCTTGCCTATAACTAAATTCGCTTCGTATCGGAAAAAAAAACGCGTATTAATCGGCTTAATTTTAATTTAAGTAAAAACTTCGTTTTTTATATATTTTAAATAATAAAAAACGTCGCCGAATAGCTTCGGAATCGTAGTTAAAACGTTTTGTATCGCGTAATTATATTATTTTTCCGGAATACGTACGGCGGTAGCCCCGAATATTTTACGAAAGACTTCGACGCTTTTTTAAATAATAAAAAAATTTTTAATTTTCAAATCGATTAAATAAAAAGTTTAATTTGTTTTCGTAAGCGTCAGATTTTTAATCGCGTTTTTCGTTAGATCCGATATAAATTTCGCGATTTTTTGCTTAAAAACGAAAATATTAAATTTGTTTAGCAAAATGCTTTTCGCCGACGTAATTAAAAAGCGATAATTTTATCGAATTTTTGCTAGCTGATTTTCGGTAAACGAATTTAAAAAAACACGTAAAATTTCGCTAATAAACGGACGCGTTTATTATTATAACTTTTTAGCGGTGATCGATTTTAATTTCTCGAAGTTTATTAAAGTTTTTAAAACTTTTCGTAAAATTCGGTTTGCTTAAATAATTAATTTAACAAAAAAAAAAAAAAAATCGATGCTACTTGGCGAAGCGGCGAAAAAAATAATAAAAACGCGGGTTTGTAAAAAAAAAAATAAAGCCTTTTGCAAGTTTTTCGGCGTATTATCGCGCTTCGGGCTTTTTTTTACTAATTTACGACGCTATCGGCAGCGGTCGCGAATTATATTTATATTTTGCGGCGTATTTAAAACTGTCGGTTTGCTTCGTCGAACTGGCTAATAATAGCCGACGTTGCAATAATAAATGTTCGCGCTTCGTATTTTAAAGCGAAAAAAAAAAGCGAATGCTAAAAATATTCGTTTGCTTTTTTTTTTTAAAATACAAATTTAATTAAAACGGTAAAATTGCGTTTATAAAGCGAATATATAATTCGTCGTAATCGTAATCGTAATCGTAGTCGTCGAACGACCGAAAAAAAATGGAAAAAATCATTTCGCGAATTGCACGGCGAACGCGACTGTAACGATTCACTCGTTTGCCCCTCGTGTCACCCCAGCAACTACGTATAGTTGCAAGCTCCCTGGTCTTCTGGTGGATTTCCCATCAATTGTGGAAATTATCATATATATAAAGCTTTCTCCTTTTAGCAACCTCTGCTTTTTGCAGTTGTTAATTTTAAATAAATATTTTTATTACAAAACCAAAAGCTCGTTTTTTATACCATATAAATACGGCGACTAATTGACTGATTTCCCAGCCCTCCGACTGATTAAATCGTTATATTATTAATAACTTTTTTTTTACGCTGACGACGGCGTAAACTATTTTTTTTTTCGAATTTCTTACGAATTATACTAAAATGATCGACCGGTCGTAAAAAAGCTTATTTCCGCATTTCGCGAAAAATAGCTCCTGTTTAACGATCCCTTTTTCAGCAGAGCTTTTCAGCTTTTGCTATTACATTTCAACCTTTTTTTCAATCAGCGAAAAAACAGCCTTCTCCAAAAGCTTTTTTTTTTAAAAAACAGTTTTCCTCCCGAGAAAAGAAAAACAAAGGAAAAAGCAGAGCGCCAACTATTTCGCCTGCCATTTCGCAGTTTAACGTTAAAAGCGTTCAATTGAAACTTTTGCAAAATTAACTGAAAAAAGCGCAAAAGCGTAAACGACAATTTCTGGAAACTATACGATTGCGACAAACCTCTTAATTAAAACGTTTAGTAAAATCTATCGAACGTACTTTTATTAATCGCGAATCCGCTGCTTTTTTTTTTCGCAACGTTTTATTTTAATTAATAAACATTGCAAATCAATTTTTACGCTTTTCGCGAACTTTTTTTAAATCTTCTTATAACGGCCAAAACTTTAGCGCGCTTTTTAAACGTTATATTTCTATTTATCTGCTAACTTTCGATTAGCTCGTATAAAACGCGTTTCGAACCTTAAGTTTAAGCTAAATAATAATAAAAATTACAAAACACGCTATTAAAAAACTAAAGTTTTCGACAATTTCGAATTTTATTACGATTATTTCGCTAACGATCGATTTCGCAAAAATTATATATTCGATCAGACCGAAAGCGTAGCAAAAAAGTTTCTGATCCCGCGTATTTTAAACCGTTCCGATTTTATATTTTTCGAAAAATTAATAAAAAAAATCGCCGATTTCCTGGCCGATTTTTCCGACGTTTAAAAGGCCGAAAACGAATTTAAAATACTTATAATAAATACGCACGACGACTTTTAGCGCTTTTACCTGCGATTTTCCATTTTCGCAGCAAACGCTCAAATACGAATTAACAAACAGCTTCGAAACGCTTTCCGAAATAAAATACCAAAACGTTTACGAAAAAAGCTGCATTTGGAATAAGCGCGTACAACGACTTTTAAAAATTGGCTCACCGCCGTCCGACAAAAAAAACAAAATCAATTAGCTAAACGAATTTTATACGCGAATCGCTTTTCCAAATCTATTATTTATTAAAATAATAGGTTTTTAATCAAAGCGTACTACGAATCAAATCGTACGTACGAAAATCGTTTAAATGCTTTACAGGCTTTTTTTCAGCCCTCTGCTATTCTTTTTTTTTTTCCACGCCAAAACGCCCCTTTTGGCGTTTTTTCTTTTCGATCGGACCAACGACAACGCTCGTCTTTTATTTTACACCAAAAAATTCAAAAAGGCCAATCTGCACGATTTTTTACGGGCCGACCTTCGGTTTTATTTAAAAACCTTTTTAAGCTGATAAATATAAACGAAATCGAACCGGCCGAAAATTCGCTTTTTAATAATAATAATAAAAACGAAAACCTTTTTCCAAACGATTTTCAAAACGCATACGAGAAAATTAAAAGCTTTTCCGCCAGTCGAAAAAACGCCTAGGCCTAAACAAAGTTTTTTTTTTAAGCGTATTTGTCACAGCTAGCTTGAGGGTGATCAGAAGGATGATATGGACCAGAAGGTACGTATATAAATTGAAAGAAAAACACCGAGCTAGAATGCTCGGGGTCGCGAACTTTATGTACAGTGGGTTGCGCTTATAGGTCACGTGACTTAGCGCGAGGCCTAGTGGCCGAGATGGTCCGTGCCTTAAACTTTAATTTAATACTATCAGCATTTATATTACTGGCAACCATACTATTGGCAACTATTACTGGCCAGAATCGTAATACTACCCCTTTTTTTCGAAGAACTGCGTCCTCGCAATTGCAGTTATGGGTTTATCGTTTTTTAATTCGGTGTAATTTTTTCTGCTTTCGTTATAAGCTTGCAATTATGCGAAAAGCGTTCGTAGAAGGCTTTTGGCGGTGGGATATAATCGGTGGAATACTTAAAAAATATAAAAAGCCGTTATAACGTTAAAACAAAAGTATTATTCGAGATTTTTATCAGCGCTTTTTTAATTGATTTGGTATTGCAATATTTTTTTATGCAATTTCGAATTTATTATTTTTTCGATTTTTTATTCCGTTTATTTAAAAAATAATTGAATAAAAGCTGGTTCGGAGCGGCGTTGGCCAGGTAAAAAATCGCTGATATGCTTTCGGAGCGAATATAAATGGAAAATTAAATGGATTAATTAATTTGCGGAAAGATTAAGTTTTTAATTTTTTTTTATTTTATCGACGATTTTAATTGGGCCGTATTATTTATTTGAAAATTTCCGGAAAAATCGGTCGAATTTTTAATTTTTAATACTTATTAATACTTCGTCGCTTATATTTCAATTTATTGGTCGTTTATATAAATTGGCGAAGCGTTTTATTTTGGCTTGTTATTGCGTAATAAACGATTGCGCGTATTTTACAATTTTTTTAGCTCGGAAGGCCAGATGCAAAACCTCGTCGCGATTAAGCTTTTCGGTGGCCGAGCGAAAAGGACGAAAGTTGTTTATATTTTAAAATATGCGAGCTTCGTATTTATTTAAAACTTAAAAAAAAGAAACGTTGCCGAAAAATTCGTGCGGCAAAATCAGTTGTATAATATTTATCAAAGGTAAAAAGCGTTTTCAATTATTTTGGTAGTAGAAGCAAAAAGGGCGGAAGCGTTGTTTAATATATTAGTTTATTATTTCGGTTTGTTTATCGATATTAAAATTGTACGCAATAATTAATTTGATTTTGGTTTTTAATATGCGGCAGAGTTTTTGTTAAAAAACCGAAACAAACTAAGCTTTTCGGTTCGAAATAATTAAATCCGGCATGCCGAAATAGCGTATTTAATAAATCAAAAACAAAGTTGCCAGCTTTTTCGCTGTGATAGTTTTATAACAGAAAATTAACAAAGGTTTTTTAAATAAGCGATTTATTATTACGAAAGCGAAATCGTAATTATTTTCGTTTAATAAAAGCTTCGTAAAGTTTATTATCAAATATTAATAAGATTTGCTGAATATAGGCAAAGGCTTTAGAAAGCTCGGGGTTTTGTCGCGTTTAGTTTTTATTCGTATGCAACGATAATTCGAAACGTATTGCTGTATATCTGCTTTTATAATTTTTTAATAATATTTGCGACCGACCAAAAGTTTTATTTTTTTTATTTTAGCGTATATTACGCAAAGCTGTTCGTGGATATATCGGATTAAAAAGGTTTGCAATTCGGAAGGTTTTAAAAGCATTATTAATTTGCTTTGGACAATTTGTTTTGTCGCAATTAATAATTAAAATTATAATTGCGAATTTGCATTCGTTGCGCTTCGAAAAAAAAAAAGTTTTTGTTAGCTTGCAGCAAGTCGTTTATAATTGCGTAATTATGTATATCGTATACGATTACGGAAGTTAGGTTTGCGGGTTTTTTTATAAGCATTTTATTTTTTTCGTTCTCGCTGTTTTTTTCGAAAAAAATGCTGTCGTTATCGCGTTTATCGAACGTTATTTTTATAAGCGCTAACGTAGCTATGCTTTTAGCAGTTATTTTTTTTAAAATTTAAAAATTTAATTTATCGTTTGGAAGCATTTGCTGCTTTCGAGCCGCTCGCTGTCGTGCTTTTAATAAGGAAATGTTTTGGTTTTTACGAAAAAGGGTATTAGCGAACGTATTAATAATTTTCGACCGGTATATAATTGTAAAATAAAAGTCGGCGAAAAACTCGGCTTATCGAATTTATCGGGCCGAAAGGTTTTTAATTATTATAAAGTATTTTAAAACGCGATAATCGGTGTATATATATACGTTTTTTTAGACGCTTAACAGCTCCGGCTTGTAATTTTTAAAAAAGCGAAAAATGGCGAAAAGCTTTTTGTCGTAAATCGGATAATTAAATTCGGCGTCGATTATAGTTTTGGAAAAAAAACCGATCGGATAATAAAAGTTATTTTTTTGCAATTGCGATAATACGCTAATTATTATTTTATTAAAAAAGTCGGTTTTTAGGCGCGTTTGCTTATAAGGGTCGTAATAGCATAAAATAGAAGCATTTAGCAGAGCTTTGCGCAGTGTTTTCTATACGTTTTTCTGCTTTTTTTCGAATACGAAAAAAACGTTTTTATTTGTAAAAGCAGTAAAAAGGCGGCAAATGCGGCTGTAGCCGGCTATAAAGCGTTTGTAGAAATTGCAAAAGCCTAAAAAGTTTTATACGCTTCGTATATTTGTTGCATATTGCTAGTTTTTAATAATAGCGATTTTTTCCGGATTTATTTTAATATTTTAAATGTTAATAACGAAACTTAAAAATTTGATTTTCGTAATATTAAATTCGCATTTTTTAATATCAGCTTTTAGGCCGTATTTTTTTAAAATCGACAGGATTTTTTTAACGTAAATTTTATATTTTAAATTATTCGCGAAATAAATAAAAATATCGTTAAAATACGTCGAGCAGAAATTATTTAAATGCTTTATAAAAATATTATTAATAAAGCGTTGAAATATAACGGGCTTATTAATAAGGCCGAACGAAAAAATTTTATATTTGTATATGTCGTATCGGATGCGAAAACTAATTAATTTTTTAAATTTTTCGGATATCCGGATTCGATTAAATACTTATTAAATGTTAATTTTCGTAAATATTTTGGTTTTAATAATTCGCGCCAGTATTTCGTTAATTAAAAGCAAAAGATAGGAATTTTTTTTCGTAAAATCGTTAAGCTTGCGATAATCGATATATAAGCGCATAAAGCCGTTTAATTTTTTAATAAATAAAATCGGGGCGGCGAAGATATTAAAAGGTTTAATAAAACTTTTGTGTAAATTGTCGAAAATATAACTTTTGACTTTTGTAAGCTGTTTATTCGTAAAGCGTTTAAATGGTTTTATAAAAAGCGTATTTTTCGTGGCCAAATGTATTTTATAATTTATACCGAAGCGGCGGAAAGCGAGCTTATCGCTTTTTTGCTTATAAAACAGTTTTTCGAATTTCGAATATTAAATTGGAAAAAGCTTTTTTATAAAAACTACGTTGTTATTATATTTGGCTTGCAAAGCGTCGGGAACGGAAATGCTTTTTATTGCCGCGAGCTATATAATTTTTTCAGATTCGGCGATTTTCGTACGGCGAAAACGTTTTCTGTTTATATTATATATAAAAATAATAAACGTGCAATCGCTGAATAATAATAATCTTTTTTTTTTTGCGGCTCGCATTTGCTTTTCGTAACGTATTTATAAAGCGCTGAATGTAAAAGCGAAAATACAACTGATATTGCAATTGGAAATAAAAAGGGTAGCAACTGGCCCGATTGAAAAAACCGGCTTGGTTTATTCAGGGCTGCTAATAAAAAACTTTTTTATTTTGTTTAAATTGTTTTTAAAATTTCGCATAAACGTGGAGGGTTTATTAGCTTTAAAATTTAAATAAGCTTTTTTAATCGTTGTAAAAATATTGGCAGAAATATATAAAACTTTTATTGCGCTGTTTCGTTTATTTGCATTTTTTTAATATATACGATTAAGCATTTTAAATTTTATTCGCTAATTAAAATCGACGAACAACTGTTCGTTAAAATAAAAAATAATAAATATATCGAATGGCTATTTTATTTTGTTTTTTTTTTGGCTATACGCTTGCTTTAAATCGTAGTATTATAAAAATTTGCGATTAATAAAAACGTCGGTAAAGCTCAGGTTTATAATTAAAAAAGAAAAATTTATACGACGTCGGTTAATTGTAAAAAAAAAAAGAATAGCGGAAAAAATAAGCTTTTCCGGCTCGCTATTATAGCCGGTGGGTATAATAGATTTGTGTAGCCGAATAAAATTTATTTCGAAACGTTAAAAAAGTTAATACGTTAAAAAAGTTTTAATCGCATCGAAAATATTAGTTTCGCTATCGATATATACAAATGTTTTAATATATAATTTATTACGTGTTAGTTTTATAAAAATTAAAAACTATCGTTTTTTTATTAAAAAACGCTGGTCAAATTTTAAATCTTTTTACAAATCGAATTTTTTGTTATAATAAAAGTTTTTGCCACGGTTTAAAAGTTTTTTAACAAATCGTTTTGCTTTTCGTCGATAACTATTTCGGCGATTTTGCGATTAAGCTTAGCGTCGAAGCAAACGTTTGCGAAATGGCCGGGCTTGCCGTAGTTATAATAAACGCTAAAAAAACGCGCAGCTAAGCGGAGAAAACCGGGGGTGGCAAGAGTAGCAATTATACGTTCGTAAGAATTTTTGCCAAAAAAAAGAAAAGCTATACGAACAGAAAGGGCTGGAAAAATGGAACGCTATAAGACTTTAAAAATACCGGAAGTACGCTTAAAGTTTTAATTGACAAAAGTTATAACAAAAAAAAAATGGCTTATACGACGGGCAAAAGCCATTTTTTCAGCTCGGATATTGCGTGATTTTTTATTCGCAACGGCTAAAAATTCGTTTAAAATAGTATAATTATTATTTATTTTATACTTTTTTATTCGGAAATTGTATTTAAAAATAAAAATAATTTTTTCGTATATGTTTTTAAATCAACGGTTTTTAGCAATTTTACTAATAATTGCGTAACAAATAAACAAAAAACGAAAATTATTATAAATCTGACCGTTATTTATATAAAGTTTGTTATATTGCAATTTGGCAGACTGGACGCGGTTATAATTAAAAAAGCGCTAATTAAAAATGCGAAAAACGTTTCGGGCCGATTGGGCTTGATTATAAAACTCGGGGTTTAAATGCTTTAAAATAATAGTTTTTGCTTTTCCAATAATACATTTGAAATATATTTTAATTTAGTTTATATTTTATATAAAGTTTTTTAAGTATTTTTTAATAAACAGTTTTATATTTATTTTTTATATGTTATATTTAATTTCTTTTTAATAATCGCTGAAAATATAACGAAAGTATTTGATTTTAAATAATTCGATTCGAAGAATAGCTAAATCGAGAACGGAAAGGTAATATTCGGGAATTAATTAAAGGTCCGCCGTAAAAGCGCGCGAAGCTCGGAATAAAAAAAAAGCGTCGCGGGCGATATTAGCGAAAGCTGGAAAGCGAGCGGCGGCGATAATTTAAGCGATTATTTAAGCGATTTGAAACTGCTGGGCCGTAGTAAATCTTTTAGCGTTGGCAGATATACTAGGCAGTCGTAAAAGCATTCGTCGGTTTGAAGATACTGAAATATCAGCGTCGTATAATTCGATTTTAAATTCGATAATAAAACGAAGAGATTCAGCAAATAATTATAGTTTAATAAAAAAGTCGTAGAATAAAAATTCGCTGCCAAAGTCGTCGAAAAAACCTGGAACGAATAAAAATTCGAAAGCGCTAGAGGCAGAAGCAAAAAGTGGAAATGCTGATTCGAAGCCGAATCGTACGAATTGCGTTCGTTTTCGGGTGCCGCGTCGATTTATAAGAAAAGCATGGGATATATTAAAAAAAAGCGATTCGAATTGCAAAAACAGATCGAATTGATAGGGAAGAAAGACTCCAGCTTTTTCTGGAAACAAGATTAATAGAAGGGAGTTTTAATTAAGGTATCGATAAATAAACGTCGGTACGGGCGGCTTGAAAAGAGTTCGAGTTGCAAAGGCAAATCGAGTTTTTAACCGTGGATACAAAGCTTTTTAGCGAAAGTTGTTTGGTTTTTTTTTATATTATAGCTAGCTTAAAAGTAATTAGAAAGGTGATATGGACCAAAAGGTACGTATGTAAATTAAAAGAAAAACACCGAGCTAAAATGCTCGGAGTCGCGAACTTTATATACAATAGATTGCGCTTATGGATTACGTAATTTAGCGCGAGGCCTAGTGGCCGAGGTGGTCCGTGCCCCAAACCTTAATCTAACACCACCAGCATTCATACCACTGGCAACCATACCACTGGCAATTACCACTGGCCAGGATCGTAACAGTATTACGCGATATGCGTTATTTTAACGTTCGAAAGCTTTTTAATAACGATTTATTAATAATTTCCGTTATTGTAAAACGGTGATACCTTGTATTGATGGGAGTTGGTAGTTTTAGCTATGGTCGAGGCATGGACCCCTCCGAGACCCCCTGCCACTGACTACTTTTAATAAATATAAGAGCAAAGCACCCCCTTAAATAGTACCGCAGGCACGCAGTTCAATTTATATCTTCACTTATTTTTCTTTTCCTTTTTTCAGTTTTTTCTAGGAATTCCTTAAACTATTTTACCTACCGATATATGGCCGTATCAATTTGGTTTTCCTATTTATTTTTATATTTGATAATTTACGCAGAAATTTAAACTTCGGTGTTTCGTTTTTATATATTCGCCGATGCATTTTTTAAATTCACAATTAAAATCGATTTCGATATTTCGCCACTACGGCTTAAAAAACTTTTTATATAATGTTGTTCGCAGCTGCATTATATAAAAGACCTTTAATAACTTTTCTTATTTTGCGCATAATTATTAAATTATAAAAATGCAATATATTTCAAAAACGTTTGAAATTACGGTCAGGCAATCTTATACCGTGCGAAATTCAAAGCTCGAAAATCGCTCTTTTGTTTAAAAATAATAAATCGAATATTAGTTCGTGCGCTTCGACCGCTGCGCTCGGCCCTTCTGAATTAAATTTCTTTTGGTCAAACGCCTGGCGAGAATTTAACTTTTTAATCTTACGTTTTATAATTATGACAATTACAATTTGCGGCTTTTTATTAAAAATAATAAAAAAATGGCTATACGTGCATTGGTCTGAGCCACGGAATATCGAAACCGTGGATTATATAGCAATATTATATTAATCCAGTTAATTTATTAAAAAACAAGTTTTTTAATACGCTACCCAAATATTTAAACGCAATTTTATTTTATTTAATTCTTTTAAAAAACACAAAAACTTTTTTGATAGCTCCTTTATTAAAAACGATTTTTTTCATATTAAAAACCCTTAACTTGCAACTCCAAAAACATTTATTCGTCTAATTCAAACCCTACCAACATTTTCGCTAATATTATGGACAACGACGCTTTTCGTTTTTTTATGCGAGGCCGCATGCTTTTCTCTGGCTCTTTTAGTGCATTTTTATTTAATAGCGCCAACGTTACCGATTTTATCGAGAAATATAAAAAAACTTATAAAGATTTCGGAGTTTTAAAAACTGAAATATTCGATAAACTCTTTCGTTATTATAACTTAATTATTAAAAATATTATTAAATCGATAAATAAATAAAAAGCTATTAAGGCTCGAAACTGGCGTAAGCTAATTAAAGCTTTGAAATCGGAATTCCGAAACCACGATCGCTAGCAAATCCGCGATACTATCGCTTTTTTTAAATAGTTTATTATAACAATTCGCTAAGCTAAAAAACTCAAGGCTTATTATCGTATTTATACGAAAATATTTGACGTTTTCGTTAATAAAAAGATTTTAAACGAGGTTAAGCAAAAAAGATTGTTTTTATTTGGCTTTCCAATTAATATTCGCAATAAAATTATTAAGCATTTTAAAATTAATAAACAAAACTCTGAAATTTTCGATTAATATTTTAAATTTATAAAATTCGTTCTTAAACAAAACCAAAGCGAACGTATTATTAAAGCTATAAATCAAAAGAAATCTCCTTTTCCTATTTACAAAAAAAACGTGGAAGCTTTAGTGCAGAAATATGCCCAGCCATTAAAAGTTACCGAAATCGCCAAAAAACAATCAGTTATTATATTATTTAATCGCTTTGCAAAACTTATTAGCTTGGAAAAACTTGACAAAAATATCGAAACTTTCGTGTCAAAATTTACCGATATCAAAATTCAAAAATTTCAGAACAAAGTCGAAGGTCTTATGCAACAGCAGAAAAAACTCTTTTACGTTAATTCGGATAATAAAAACGATTAAAATAGCTTTTATAATAATTACTCTTCGCAAAATGCGCGAAGCGATCAATTTCGCTAAGCTATCGTAAAAGTAATGGCTGCCTAATAACAACTTTTTCGTGCTAGCGATTAAAATCAGCGAAACACTAACTACAATAACGACTATTAAAAAAAAAAAAAAAACCAACGCGGAAACCAAAATCGCGACTACTAAAATAATAAAAATAATTATCAAAACAGACCCCGTGGCCCTAAATATAGATTCTGTAATAACAAAAAAATTCACTGCGAAAAACCTTATATTCGCTTAAAATGCAAAGCATTTAATTTCTGTATAAATAATAATATTTGTTATATTAATAAGTACGGAGCGATTTGCTTCGGACCGACGGAAGCAGAAATGGGCCTTTTTAACAAAATTGAAAATCAAAGCTGGTTAAACATTATTCGCTTAAAAATAAAAAATACGAAATGGAACGATTGCTTAAAAAACAGAAAAAATGCAAAAACGATTTTTATTAATAAAAAAGAAAACATTCCAAAAAGCGTATTAATCAAAAAAAAAACTTTTATCTTAAGCGTAAATAAAGTTTAAATATATAAATGAAAAACAAATATATATATTATTAATATAAGTATCGCATCTGCAGATATTATAGTTGTATAATTAAACCAGCGAATTATAAAAAAGCAAAATGCTTCTGTCCTATTCGCTAAACCGACTAATATAAAAAAGAACGTTAAAATCGAAAGGAAAAAAGATTTCGGAATTCGAAAAAAAACCGATAAAACTATTAGAAAAACGTTTATAATAAAAGAAATTAACGACGATATAAAAAATATCGATACCGACACTCCGGTCCAAATTATTCAGAAAGTACCAGCTTTTAAACGCTTATTACTAATGCGAAGCGAAAAATAAATCGACAAATATATCAGCTCCGAAGCCGTCGACGAAGCTATTAAAAAAATCATAAAACAAAAAATTAAATTAAAATTCAGCGATTTATTTAATATAAAAAAAAAATTCGACAAAATTATTAATAAACAAATCCTTATATTAAAAAAAAACGAAAAGATTAAAATTACTCGAAAAAAACGATTTTAAATTAAAAAAAAACCAGAAAAAAATTTACAACATCGCAGTCAATTTAGCCGATAAGAAAAAATCCTCGGAAAAAATCAGCTTTTTAGCTTTTACTATAAAAACCCAAAAGTTAAAACGACGAAACTGCTTTTATACGGCTATAAAAGCATTAAAAATAAAAACAATATTTAAAAAAAATACGACCGCCTTCGCTTTATTCGATAATAAAGCCGAAATCAATTGCATAGACCAGAAAACAGCCGAAGCTAATAATATTCCGATTATTACCGATAAGCGAATAATTTATATTACCGTTAATAAAAACACGATTGAATTTAATAAAATTATACGAAATATTAAAATCGACGTTGAAAATATTATTATTTATAAAAACTTTTTAATAATAAAAAAATACTTTTATCCTATTATTCTTGAAATGCCCTAGATTTTGGAAAGTTTCGTTAATTTTAAATACACCGAAAACGGCCAAATAAAAGCTTTTTTCTGAAATTGAAACCGATCTTTTCAAAATCAAATCATCGTCGTCGGCGACAAAATCTTTTTAATCGACGTTTTATCGAAAAACGAATAATCGGTTTTGGTTTCAAAACAAACGCTGGGCTATAATAAAATCTGGAAAATAATTAGCCAAAAGCATTCGCGTTACTAATCGAAATAACACCGCGAATAAAATTGGTTAATATTAATATTTTTAGCTATCAATTCGGAAATAAAAGTTCCGAAAATTTCGTTTTCGTATTAAACAAATCCGATTCACACATCTTATTTTTTTGTATTAACATCAGTATTTTTTATAAACGCAAAGCTGATAAAATACGACCCGTAAATTTTAGCGAATCCGATAAAAATATTTCCGAAAAAATAAACGATTGGTTCGAAAAAAACGAAATAACAAAACTATCGTAATTAATTATTAGCGAATTCGAAAGATTTATCATCGGCCGATTTTCCAATTTATTATCTGGCAGCCGATTTACAAAAAAACGATTTAATAACTTAGCAATCGGAACCTAATTTCTGCCAAAAAAAAAAAAGATTTTGTACGAAATTTTACGCAACCGGAAAAAAGTTATAGTTTTCGATTTTACCGAAATAAGCCAATTTAGTCTTAACGTTACGCCTTACATCGATATTAAAACCGTATTTTATAAAACCTGGCAAAAAAAAACCTTTTTAGTCCTTAAAACCTTTTAAAATAAAATAATCGAAATATTAAAAAAACGAATTAAGCAAAAGATCCTCGAATTTTGCCACGGCTTATACAAAAACAAATAATTTATTATTGCGAAAAAAAAGAAAAACATTTATAGACTTATTACCGCAATCGTCGAAATAAATAGAATAACGATACGAAACGCTAACGTGCCACCCAACGTCGACTAATTTTTAAACGAATTCGCAAAATTAATAATCGCTTTTTTTTTCGACTTGTTTTCCGGCTACGACCATTTAATACTTAACCTACGATTTCGAGATATAACAGCAATTCAAATTCCAATCGGTTTATTACGTATAACCAGAATATTTATAAAAGCTATTAATTCAATCGCCTAATTCGTAAAAATCGTATACAAAATCCTTATAACTTGCATTTTTGATATTACTTTATTTTACGTTAACGACGTCGGAATAAAAAGCCCTAAATTATATTATAATAATAAAAAGATTTTTTTTAAAATTCGACGTTATATAATAAAACATATTTAAAACATCGACAAAATTATAGTCTGCTTCGAAAAAGCCAAAGCTATTATTGGCCCTCGATTAAAATTTTGCATATCCGAAATAAATATCGTCGGTTATATAATTAATAGCGCTGGCCGCCACCTTTAACGAAAAAAAATTAAAAAGATTTACGAATAAAAAAAATGCGAAAACATCACCGAAGCCAAAGCTTTTATTAGCGTTGTGATTTACTATCGCAATTAAATCAAAAACTTTTTTTAGAAAATTACATTTATTTACGCCACGATAAAAAAAAAAATCGATTTCGTTTAGAAAAAAAAGCAGAGCAAAGTTATAAAAGTTTTTAAAAACGATTTTTTATCGGCCTTATCGCTTATACGGATCGATTACAGCCCAGACGCAGAAAAAATCATTTTAATTGTCGACGCCAGTATTTTCGATTAGAAAGCTGTATTATAATAAATCGATAAAAACAAAAAACGGCATTTTTCACGATTCGAAAGCGGCCTATAATCTTCCGCGAAAGCACGCTACGATGCCACCAAACGAAAATATCGGAGCGCTTTTAAAATAATAAAAAAAATAAAAAGCGAATTATACGACGTATATTTTATTTTGAAAACGGACGCAAAAATCTTTATTAATCAATTAAATAAAAAAGCCAATAACCTATTAAAAACATTCGTTATCAATTGAATAATTTAAATGCGATTTATAAACTTCGAAATCAAACATATTAAAAACAATTAATACAGCGGCAAACGGCCTTTCCAGACGAAAACGATCTTATTCGTCTGACTTCGCTAAATAAAGCGAATAAAATATCGACGAATAAATCGCTGATAAAATCGGCTGCTTCGCTATTTGCGCTCTGGATTTCACAGAGCCAAAACCATTTGCGTTGCCATTTCGGCTGGCACCGCGAATGAAAAACGCTAATTTTCGGGCCGAAAAAGCATTCGCGTTATTATTTCGGCTAGCATCGCGAATAAATTTAACCGAAAACGATCGGAATAAGCCGATTAGCAACGAAAATAAACTTTTAATTAATAATTACGAAACCGAAAACTTTTATTTTATCGTATATTATTTAACCATTTTATTCAAACCATTTAGCGTATCAAATTATCAATTCAAATTATTTAAAAACCAGGCTTTCGATTATATTTTAGCCGACAAAAAGTTGTATAAAATAAAAAACAATATATATTAAAAACGCTTAATAATAAATAACAAAACTGATAAGTTTCAAATTATAAAAAAAGCCTACGAAAAAATGTTTTATAAAAAAGCTAAAACCATTTATCACCGAACTAAAAACGATTTCTAATAGAAAAAATGCTTCGAAGACTGTAAAGCCTTCGTCAAAAGCTGTATTTCTTGCTAAAAACGAAAGCCTGGCCGAGAAAAAAATCTATTATATCCGACGTAGTTTTTTAAAATTTGAAAAAAAATCAATTTCGATATTACGCGCGTACCGACCACCGATCGCGGTTATATATGCTTCGTATTTGTTATTAACGATTTATTTAAATAGTTTGAAAAGCGATCTTTCCGAAACGCCACTTTCGAAATTATAACGACTTTTTTTTAAAAAAACGTTGTATATCGATATAATTTGTTTAGCAAATTAAACGTCGATAATAAATCCGAAAACAAAAGCGTTATCGAAACTTTTACAAAAAAATACGATATTTAACGTATTTAAATTTCAGCTTATAATTCGAAAAATAATGGATCCGTTAAACGAAGCTATAGAAATATTTTTAACGGCTTTTTAAAAGCTATTCGAAAAAACTATAAGCGTTGGTCGCGGAAATTCTCGGAAATACTTTTTATTATGCGCATATACATATACGCTTTTATTAAAATAATTTTATTTTTTATTTAGTACGGTAAAAACGCTCGATTATTTTTGAAAACAAAATAGCTTATGTAAAAGCTTTATAACGTAATTAAAATAAAAACGAAAGCAGATCTATTAGTAATAAAATTTAAATAACTAGACTACCGCGATATAAATATAAAAAAAATGATTTTAAAAAAAAAAAAATATAGGAAAGCAGCTAAAAAAGTTTGAAATAAAACTAAGATTTTAAAAAAAACGCTAATTAAAAAAGAAAATCTGGTTTTAATTTACGACGTTTAGCGCGTTATCGATAAATCGGCCGATATTAAATTTAATTATAAATGGCTCGGACTTTACGAAATATACGAGGCCGAATTAAATAAAAGTTATTATAAGCTTACGGAATTCGATAAAACGAAACTAAAAAAAACGTTCGCCGCTAACCGGTTAAAGCGATTTTACAAAAAAAACCAGCAAGTTTATTCTTTGGATTTTAAATTAAAAAGCGACTCCGATTCTAGCGATTCCAACGACGACTCCGATTAAAGCGATTATATTTTTAAAAAAAAAAAACCTTTTGGAAAGGTTTAAAAACAGCCGAACGATGATTCCGCTGCTAAAACCATAATTCAAATCGTAATTCCATTTATAACCGAGAAAAAGAAAAGTGCTTACAAAATTATTTATTAACTGTTCTATTATTTTCGTTGTTTATTATTTTTTTTTTTTATTATATATTATTTTATTATTTTTGTTTTGCTTTATTTATATACAACTTAATTATCCTGTTTTATATATATTATTTATTTTTGCAAACCTTTTTTTATATTATTTAAAATATCTATTGTATTTTTTTTTGTTTGACTATACTTTTACTTATCAAAACAAAAACTTTATACATATTTTAAGCCGCATATTTGATACATTTATATTACTCGTATATTTTACGAAAACTATCTTTTATATATTTTATTGTTTGTTATTTTTTGTATTATTTACTTTTTTCGTTGTTCTGAACAAATGCTTATCTGAACAATTATAATTTATTAAAAAAACAGCATACGGATTCCCGTAGCTTTTAAATACAAATATTTTATAGTTTCCGTACTTTTTCCCATTTATTTTTTAATAAATATAATACATCTTTTTTAATTAACAAACTCATCGATATCATATCGTTTTTTAAATAAAACATTACCAAACCTGGCAAGCTTATTTTTAATTTATTTTGGAACGAAACCATTATACGCAATTTTTTCGAATTTAAATAAGCATATAATACCGCTATTCTAAATTAATAAACAGCTTTCGTAAAAATATTTATAAAACAACTCGATATAATAATTAAAAACGTCAACGAATTTTTATTCGATTACGAAAGTTTCGTTAAAACTGAATTCGTTCGCAAAAGCTTTGATTACGACAAATTTCTGCTGAATTACGACAACGCTTTAAAAGCTTTCGCCGAAGCAAAAAAGATTCGAAATAATAAAAAAAAAATAACAAACCGAATTTTGCGTTTTTTGCTAAATCAACGAAAAAAAAATATTTAAAAATACGTTTTTAGCAAAATCACCGGTATTATTCTACTTCGGCATTTCGCTCGCTTTTTCGAAACTATTACTTTTACGAAAAAAGAAATCTGGGTACTAAACGCCTATATTTTTAAGGCGCAAGCTCTGAAAGCTAATAATCCAAAAGCCCGCAGATTTATAGGCCTTTTTACAACTGTCTGCAAATTAATCGACGACGTTATATAATCGCCAAAAAAAGTTCTAGTCGGCTGCGAAACCCTAAATCTGATTCTTTTTTAAAGCAAAAAACTAAGCGTCGCTAAATACGGCATTTTTATACCGAACGAAAAAAACGACGCCATTCCGACGCTTTAAACTTACGACGACGAAAAAAACGAAAAAGCTAATATTATTTTCGTTTAATTCGAAAAGATATACGCAATAGCAATTAATATTTCTAAAGCAACCAAAACAATTCGGCGATTTTTATTTTTAATTATCGAAAACGAATCCGAAAACGAAATCAAAAGCGTAACAACAAACAACCGTTTATTCGAATACAAAAAATCTATTATATTTATAAAAACAATTTCGGAAAAAATAAAAACAAAAAACGTAAAAAAACGCGCCGATATTTCCGAAATTCTTTTTGTTCGAAAAAGAAAATTATTTACGTCGCTAGCAAAAAAAACACCGCGAATAAAAACAGCCGGAAATCAACGCCGAGCTATAGGCTTTAAGCTAATTAATAAAAAACGCGACGATTTTATAAAATCGGATTTAAAAAACGCCGGCACTTCGAAAAAAAAAAATCCAAACGATTTTGAATCTGACTTTTCGAAACTAAATACGCAAATATTAAAAACGCTTACTGCGTTTAAAAACGTCGAATCGCTAATATTTTAAATTTTAATAAAAATATTTAAGATTTCGATTATTATACGATTCGACCGAAAAAGCTTGAAAAAAAATATCGAAATTATCGCGGAAAAAATCATACAAAAAGCACAAAATCAAATTATTTTGTTTAAAACTTTCGCTTTCGACGACGAAACGATCCAAAAGTTTTATTTCGACATTTTTATATAAAAGTTAAATAAATCCGTCAGCTTTTTTCTTTTTGCTTCGAACGAAAACTGAACTAAGCTTTTTTCGGAAAATTGCAAATATAATACGCCGAAACAAATAAAAAAAACTTTTAAAAACGGTAATCCGTTTTTACTCGAGCTTTTTTTTGCTAAAAAATTCCGATTTTTTAATTTCGTTTTTACGAATAACGTTAACGCTAAAAACGGCAAATTCTGCCATTTTTATATACGTTGTTACGCGGCGTACTGCAATTTAATTATAAAAAAAGTTGACGTTATCGGCTTTGCTAATCGATTTGCTGCTATCAGAAATTCGGATTACGACGTATTCGAAATTAATTTTAATAATCAATTTATATTCCGACGAAAAACTACGAAAACTATTTAAACACGTGCTAAAGCTTATTTAAAATACGCAAATTTTAAAATAAACCCTAAAGCATTCAACGCGATTATAAAGCTCGATTGAAACGTAAAAAAATAAAAGCAATAAGTATTTCCAAAAGCCGACTTTTTTAATTTTTCGATCGAAAATATATTTTAAAATTTATTTAAATTAAACTGCGAATTTGTTAATTACGTAAGGTTTTATAACGGAGAAAACAAGCTACTATTGTATTTTATAAAAGAAAAAGTAGCTATATACAAGTATTATTTCCGACTGGTCAAAACCTAAAAAACGCTTACAGCTTTTTTTGCTAATATGCTTTACAGTTTCATTTAATAAGCTTTCAGAATACACCCCGGCTTTTATTTCGCTGTTTTAATTATTCGGAATCCTAGAAACTACCGCCTCGTGGCATATTTTAACGTTCCGATCGCCTTAGGTTTCGCTGGCCCCGATCGTATTATAATTATAAAATTCGATATCGCCGACTTTTAAAAAAAGGAAAAGATCGAAAACCTTATCGACGCCATTTTCGATTACCATGTTCTGTTTGCATTCGTATATAATTCGGAAATAATCGAAGCTTATCTGCAATTATACCACGACGCCAAGCTGATTAAAACCATCCAAAAAAGCTTAGCTTTTTCGTATTTTAACGCGTTTAAAACAGTGGCCTCGGCTATTTTATCGGATTACGAAACCGAAGGCTACGAAATAAAAAATAAAATAACCTTTGTCAGCTTTTCGATTAAGTAAAAGGTTTTTGTCAAATTCAGAACCCAAAAAACCGACGGCGATACTAATTTGTTCGAATAATTACACGGCGCAAAAGTACAAAAACTATTTCGAAAACGACAATCCGATAGGCAATTTAATATTGTTTGTACTGCGGCGAAAACAATTATAGCATTTTCGGTAATTTCGATTGCAAACGACTATTTCCGAATTATTTCGTAAAATAGTTTTTTTTACAGGCCTCGAAACTTTTTTAAAAGCATTCGTCGGTAAATAATCGTAGTTCGATTTATTAGTTTTACGCGAAGCAAAAGCGTTAATCGGTTTCAATCACGACGAATTAATCGATTATTTTTACGATTTCAACACAAGATTTTTCAGCGCTTTTTGCAAAGCGTAGAACCACGTTCAAAAGCTGGAATCTATTATTTACGTAAAAAAGTCGTGGAAAGCATTCGTAGCGGCGATATTTAATAATATTATCGACGAAAAAGCTATCAGAACGTTCGTAAATCTAAACGATACCTCGATTAATATTTTATCGAATTACTTTTTAAAAAAACAAAATAAACAAAATAATTTAAACGATAAGCAAAACGCTACCCCTCCGCAAAAGCTAACAGCAAAAAGGCCAAAAACGGGTTAAAAAACCAAAAAAGCGTAGGGCTAAAAAGTTCGGTTTTTTAATTAATAAATTTTTAAATTATATAAAATAAACTAAATTACATTTATTAGAATTATGTTTTTTTTAGTCGTAATCAAAAACGACTACGTATATTATTTAAAACAAAATATAAAACGGTAATACCTTGTATTAATAGAAATTAGTAGTTTTAGCTATGATCGAAGCATAAACCCTTTCGAAACCCTTTGCCATTGATTACCTTCAACAGATATAAAAGCAAAACACTTTTTTAAATAATACCGCAGGCACGCAGTCCAATTCATACCTTCACTCATTCTTTTTTTCCTTTCTTCAGTCTTTTTTAGAGATTCCCTAGACTATTTTACCCACCGATATATGGCCGTATCAGTCTGATTTTCCTATCTACTTTTATATTATATTTATTAAAAATGGCTTTTCGTATAAAATAAAAGCGTTCGCCGATTTCAAAACGAACGGTTATACGTTAATCGATTCGGCGCTAATCAAATCTTTTTTTTTCTTTTTAAAACTTTTGATTTAACTTTTCTCGGCTTTTTTTCTTATAAAAAAATATAATAAAATTCGTGGCCATTTAATTATATATTTTACGCTTTTTAATTTTATTATTAATAATCGAATACAATCGTTTACTTTTTTTTTAATTATCAACTTCGGAAATTATAATATAATTCTAAAAAAAGCTTAATTGGCCGAATATTAAATTTTATTAAATTATAATAAACGCAAATTTTATTAACCGAAGTTTTATTCCTTCACAGCCTTTTACGCTCGTTATATTAAAATCTTTTATTTATATTTTCGAAAAATTTAATCTCGCCACCAAAACGACGCTGTAAAACGTAACAAAAACCTTAACCAATTGTGGCAGACTTACGACGCTATGCGAAACGCGAAAAAATCGAATTTTATTCGCGGTGCCAATTTCGATAACGACGCCAATAAAATAATACAAGAAATTATACTACCATCTTTCCAGACTGACGATTCTTCTTTTATTATTTCTTATTTTTTTTTTTTTTTTTTTTTTTTTTCGTCAAAACAGCTTTTTCGTTTTACGAAAAACAATTATATTAAAAACCGAAAAAAAGCTTTCGCCGCGATAGTCTTTCAGTTTAATATAATCGATAATTTAAACAAGCCATCTTTTAAATCTTTCAAACGACCAATTCGAAAACGAGTCTTTTAATTTATTATTTATTTAATTTCCATCTGCCAAATTATTATATACGTTTTCAAGCTAATTTCCAGAAAAAAAGCAGTTGAAGTATTTTTAACTTTTTTGTACGAGATCGACAAAATACTAAACGACCTTACGTACAACACTTTTCTCAAAACCCAATCTTATAGTTTTTTCGAACGTTTCAAAACCAACGAAATATCGATTTCGACCCTTTTAACCAGTTTAGCAAAGCTAATTTCGAATAAACTTTTCTTCGAATCTTTTTTTCCGAAATACAAAAATTTCGAACACGTGTTTTCTAAAGCCGCTAATAACGAGCTAGCTTTTTACCGGCCCTACGACTATAAAATCGAACTTATTGTAAATGAAAAAAAGCTAAAATACATTTTTTTATATAAAATATCGATTTTAAAGCTCGAAATTATTAAAACTTATTTGCAAAATAATCTTAACAAAAGTTTTATCGAACCTTTCACCGCTTTTTTCGCTGTTCCAATGCTTTTCGCCAAAAAACCCGACGGTTTATTACGTTTTTATATCGATTATCGAATTTTTAATAACGTTACTCGTAAAAATCGCTACTTTTTTTTTTTTATCGATAAAACTTTTGCTCGTTTTTCGAAAGCGCGAATTTTTACAAAACTCGATATTCGTCAAGCTTTTTATAAAATTCGAATAAACTTCGTTAATAAAAAACTAACGACGTTTCGTACGCGTTACGGCGCTTATAAATGCAAAATGCTACTTTTTAGCTTTATTAATAAATCCGCAATTTATCAACGCTATATAAACGACGTTTTTTTCGATTATTTAAACGATTTTTGTATTATATATTTAAATAATATTTTTATTTATTCGTCCGACTTTTTGAAATACGTTATATACGTTCGCAAAATGCTTCAAAAGCTCGCTGACGCTAAATTACAGGCCGATATTCGGAAATTTAAATTTAATGTTATTCGAACCCGTTACTTAAGTTTTATTATTTCGACTGAAAGCCTAAAAGTAGATTTAAAAAAGGTTTCCGTGGTCGTCCATTAAAAGCTTTTTATTATTATAAAAAATATACAAAGCTTTTTTGGTTTTTATAACTTTTACCGACGTTTTATTCGAAACTACGGTATAATTGCAAAGCTTTTGATTTATTTGACCAAAGCTAACGTTTTTTATAATTTTATTTTTAAATATCAGAAAAATTTCGACCTTTTTATACTAGCTTTTATTATTGTATCAATTTTATAATATTACAAACAAAACCTTTTTTGCATATTAAAAACTAACGCTTCCGACGGCGTAATAGCTTTTGTGCTTTCGCAATTTTATAATAACGACTAGCTTTTAATCGCTTATTTTAGCAAAACCATAATCTTCGCAAAACTAAACTACGTCGTATACGATAAAAAAATGCTCGCAATCGTAAAATCTTTAAGCAATTTTCGTGCTAAATTAACTAGCTTAATTTATTAAATTAAAATAATTATTAATTATAAAGCTTTAAAGTATTTTATAACTTTTAAATTCTTAAACGCTCGATAAGCACGTTAGGCCGAGCTCCTCGCCGACTATAACTTTTTTATTACGTACAAACCAAGTAAACACAACCTTTTGGCTGACGTATTAATACGTCGTACGAACGAATTCGACCGTCAAAATTTTTTTAAACGCATTCAGCGTCTGCAAACTTTTTTTCGAACCGATCAAATCGATTACCGCTTTAATTAAAAAACTTCGATTTTCTACGGCTTTCGAAACAGCTGTTTTTATCGTTGAAATAGCTGATTTTTTTCCCGTACTTCGTATCGTTAATTAAATTTTTTACGCTAATCGCACAGCTAACAGCCTAATAGCTTTTCGAAAAAAAGCTGTACGAAACGTTGCGAAAAAAAACGACGCTAATAATATTTTGTATATATTTAAACGCGACCTGCTGTTATATTATAATCGCTTAATAATATCAAACGTCGATTATTTTCGTTTGGCTTTTATACGAAAAATGCACGACCAAATTTTTACCGTTTATTTTAACGCTCGCAAAATTACGCAATTGCTTTCGGACCAATATTATTAGCGAAATATAACAGCTTTTGTAAAATAATACTATCGCAATTGCTACGCTTATCGAAAAAGTTTTGTTTTAAAAAATAAACGCCTCGGCTTTTTTTAGCTTTTTTCTGTTTCTGACCATTTTTAAAAGCACGTTATAATAGATTTTTACAATTTTAACAAAAACAAACACGGTTACGATAACGTATTCGTAATAATAAATCGCTTTTCTAAGCAAATTATTTCGATTTTCTGTTATAAAAATATTAACGTTCGAAGCTTCGCCAAATTATATATATTCCACGTGTATAAGTATTTTGGCCTTTTAAAAAGTATTATTAACGATCGTAGCCTTTAATATTAGTTTATTTTTTAATTTGAATTAAACAAAATACTCGATACGCAATTAAAGTTTTCGACAGCCGTTTATTTTAAAACCGACGGTCAAACCGAAATTTACAACTAATATTTGCAAAAACGCTTTCGACCCTTCGTGAACTTTTATTAAAACGATTAAAACGAATTTCTTTTAATAATAGATTTCGCCCAAATAATCCTTTTTTACGAAAGTCTAAATAGCCTTTTATTTTTTGAAATTATATACGGTTATATTTCCTATACTAATTGAAACTGAAAGCTCGATATTTCTTTTTTTTTTTATTTTTTATATAAGCTAAACGCAAACGAAGCTCGTGCGTACGCTCGCCGCTATTACGACTGTCAGGAACCAATATCACGTGTATAAGTCAGGTGATCCGCCAAAACCTTCTGCCTCCTACCAACCTTCGAATAGCACTTTCTGCGGATAGGCCGTGAGGGCCGGATAGTATTATGGGGGTTGGAAATAATATTTAGGTAAAACATTTTATGAAAGTAATTGCTAAGGAACCAGTTATTAGGGTTATATTAAAAAGGATGAAAAAAGGTCGGGATAGGGGCTGAAAAAACATACTAAATAGGATTCGCCTGGTTTTTTGGAAAATACTTTTCTCGAGAGCTCCACTCTTTTTTTTGTATTTATACACGCTTTTTACTAAAAATATAAAAGATAAAAATTAGTTTAACTATTAACTTAATTTTATTTAAGTTTTATTATTTAAATTAATATTTCTTTGTTTTTTAATTTTTATATTTTGATTTTTCTATTTACCGGAACGGCAATTCGATATTATTAAAACAACTTTTTATTATACTATTATATTTATATCGTTATTATCGATATTATAGCTTTTCGCATTCGCAAAAAACAGGCACTTCCAGCTATTTAAAAACCCAGCACTTTCGGCTGCTTAGAAAAACTTCGTATTATCGTTTCTTCTAACGTTATCAATTTTACCAAAGGCCGAAAATATTTTATTATTAAGGCGCGACGACTTTTTAATTCTTTTTATCGAAAAAATTATTAAAAAAAGCCACGTTCAAAGCGATTCGGAAAGACTTTCCACCGAAACTTTGATTTATTTGATTAATAAACGAATCCGCGCCGAACAAAAAGAAAACGATAAACGTAAAAAAATAAAAAAAATACGAGCTAAAATAAAGCAAAAAAAAATAAAAAAAAAAGTTTACGAAATAATTAAAAAACTCGAAAAAACCAAAAAACGCCGAAACGAATTCCGAAAAAAAATTAAATAATTTCAACGAAAACTCGACGCTTTCGAAAATATCGAAAAAAAGATTTCTATACTTTTTAATATCGTTTTAATTAAAAAAAGACAGAAAATAATTTAAGGCGATTATTATAAAATATCCTCGAAGCATTACGATAATAATATTTATTAAAAACGATTTAGTATTTTTTTTGAGCATATTATACTTTTTGTAAAAAATATAGCGAATTCGAGCCGAAAAATATTAAAAATAAAAGACTTTTTAATATATCGAAAGAAAAATATTAAAAAAGCTTAATTTTTTATTCGGCGTGCAAAGCGAAGCTTTCGCTAAAATAAAAAAGTAATATTTTATACCGATCAAAAAAAAATTAACGCTTATGTTTTAGCTTTCGACGATAAAATAAAAAAAAAAAAAATCGGATACGAACGACGTTTTACGAATATTCGAATTATATAAAACGATTTTAAAAAATAAATATTAGACTTTTTAATAAATGCGGAAAATCGAAAAATCGCGGCTTCGAATTTATACGATAAAGCGAAATAAAAAAAGCATAAATCAGTTAACGATTTCGTTGCTTATTTAAATAATTTCGAACAGCAGTTGCAAATAATAAACGATGCGACTAAAAAAAAAATGCTTTTCGCAAAACTCCGACCTACTTTTTAAAAAAAAATTATCAAACGAAATAATATTGCAGCTATAAGCTCGCACGAAAAATTAGTATTAATCGCTCGTCGTATCGAAAATATTAATAAAATTATCAACGACGAAACGAAAAATAATAAACGACGAAACGAGCGCAAAAAAAAAAGAAAAAAAAAACTTATATTTACGATTAAAGCTTAAAAGCTAAAACAAATATATATCGTTTTCGATTCGAAAATACGTTATAAAAAAAAAAACGAAAGCGAAAAAACGATAATTTTAACAAAATCCTTTAAAATCCTAGAATTTTTAACGATTTTTTTTATTTTTCGAAATATAATCGCTGCTAAAAAAAAAGGCATCGCATAGCTAATTATCTAAAAGTCGAATGCTATAAATGCAACAAAAAAAAATATATAATTCCAAATTGCCTCGAAGCTAACAAATCTAAAAATTTAAAAAAAACTTTCGCTCGATTTTAATTTCGTCGTTGCTAATAAAATCGAACGAAAAAAAAAAGCAAAAAATAATAATTTCAGTCGAAATTAAAAAGCCAAAAGCGAAATTCGTACGAAACGAGCTTTTATCGATTGCGGCGCGGAAAAAAACTGCGTAATCCAAAAGTTATTAATTAAATATAAATAAAAACCAATTTAAAAACGTATTAATTTATTTACGATTAAGAAAAAAAAAGTAATTATTTACGACACGCATACGCAATTTATTCGCGCTATTAATAATTATAAAACAATTAAAAAAATACAAAACGATTTTATAACTTGCGATATAAATATTTTAAAAGTTTTATTTATTTTAGGATTTTTTTAATTGCGAAATATCGACCCCGTTATAAGCTTTCGAACTAAATCGTAGCGATATTTAATCGAACGCTTATAATTTAATTTCGTTATAATTAAACGTTTTAAAAAGAAATTTAAAAAAAAGCAAGCGTTTTGTATCGTTTTAAAAAAAGCTATTAAAAAACAGCATTAATTACTTTTTAAATACGACGACTACGCCGACGTATTCGACGATACCGCCGCGGTTATTTTAGCTTTTTACTATTTTATAAAATATCGAATAAATTTCGCGAAAAAAAAAGACTTTTTTTTAAAAATCAATCTATTTTTTATCGGAATCTGAATTTATTAAATTACGCGAATATTTCGATTCGAATTTAAAAAAAAGCTGGATAAAAAGATTTATTAGCTCTGCCGGCGCACCGGTAATATTTATACCGAAAAAAAACGGAAGTTTACGATTCTACGTCGATTATAAAAGTTTAAACGCAATTACGATTAAAAATCGAACTTTTTTACTTTTTATAAACGAAACTTTGAATCGTTTAAAAAAAACTAAAATATTTACTAAGCTAGATTTTACTTAGGCGTATTACCGCTTTCGAATAAAAAAGAAAAATAAATAGAAAATTGCGTTTCGCATTCGTTACGAATATTTCGAGTACTGCGTATTACTTTTCGGCTTTTCGAACGCATCAGCAATTTTCCAAGCGTATATTAATTAAGCTTTAATCGGTTTAATAAATATTACGTATATAATTTACTTCGACGATATTTTAATATTTTTCGAAAACTCCGACGATTATATAAACGCGATAAAAAAGTTTTCGAAAAACTTCGTATTAATAAACTTTACGAAAATCTAAAAAAATATGTTTTCGATACGAATACGATTGAATTCCTAAGCTTCGTCGTTACTTTTACGAAAATTAAAATGGATCTAAAAAAAATAAATAATATTCGGAAATAGCCTTTTTTTATTACGTGGCGAAATATTTAAATGTTTTTGAATTTTACTAATTTTTACAAACGTTTTATTAAAAACTACGCTAAGTTTTGCCGATCTATTATAAATCTTTTAAAAAAAATGCAACGAAAAAAAATATCGGGCCCTTTTCGTTTTTTATTCGAAGCGAAGCTCGCTTTTTTATTTTTAAAAAAAAAGTTTTACTAAGCATCGATTTTACGTTATTTCGATTTTCGATTAAAAATTCAAATCGAAACAAACGCTTCGAAATTCGCTATAAACGAAATATTATTTTAATTATTTAAAAAAAATACGGGAGCACGTTGGCATTTTATCGTATATTATTCGAAAAAGCTTTTTTTTATAAAACAAAAATATAAGATTTACGACGCTAAGCTAATAATTATAATTTACGTTTTTAAATAATAAAGCCAATATTTACGTAGCGCTTCCGACGTTATTATTATGCGTACAAATTATTATAATTTGAAATATTTTTTTACGAAAAAACGTTTAAACGAACGCCAAGCGAAATGGACCGACGAGCTAGCTGAATACGATTTTGCAATCGAATATAAAACAGAAGTTTTTAACCCGGCGGATAGTTTTTTCCGCCGGCCAGATTTAAAAAAAAATTTAAAAAAAAATAACGAACAATTACTTACGCTGTATCGTAAGCTAAGATTAGCTTATTTAAAAAATTCTAAAATGTTTTTCGCAATAAAAATACGTTTAAAATCGGAATATAAATTATTTCGCGCCGATAAATATTCGAAGCTTTTATTAACGGAATCAAAAAGTAAAAAGTAAGCGGAAAAAAGCCAAATAAAAAGCTTTTTCGCCGGATTATTTTTTGCTAATATTACTAATTGCAAATAATATATACTACGGAGCGTAGCCGCTGTATTATTATAATCCGAAACGGCTAATAACGAATTAACAAAACCGATTTATAAAATTATTTTTAAATTATAAAAATTTGATTTTTTTATATTATAAAAAACGTACGAATCGGCTTCGTAAAACAATCGAACCGGATTCGAAAAACATTGGCGTATAAGCTAAAATAAATTATTACGTTATAAAAAACGTGCGTATATTTCGAATAAAAGCGCTATTAAAAGCGAAATATTAAAAATTAATTACGACGATCCGACCGCCGACTATTAAAATTTTCGGCGAACGCTAAAATTAATCGAAAAAAAATATTTCTGGCCTGGTTTACGAAGCGACGTAAAGCGTTACGTTAATACGTATGGAAAATGCCAAAAAAGCAAGCTTAAAAAGCACCGATCCTATAGCGAATTAGCTTTTTTTTCGATTTTTACGAAATTTTTAAAAAAAATAACTATAAATTTTATTACGGATTTATTTTTTAGCAAAAAACGAAATCGTATTTACGATTCGATATTCGTTATAATAAACCGATATACGAAGCTATCGAAATATATACCGATACAAAAAACGATTTTAGTTTTAAATTTAGCTAAAATATTTATATAATACGTTTACAAAAATTTTAGCTGTTTTAAAAAAATTATTATAAACAAAAAATTAGTTTTTATTAATAAATTCTGGTTTTTAATAATATTTCATTTACAAATACGACGTCGATTAAGCATCGTTTTCCATTTTTAAACAAATGGCCAAACGAAACGTTAAAATCAAATTTTAAAATTTTATTTTCGCACGTATTACGATTATCGATAAAACGATTAGGCTACGAAGCTTGCTTTAGCCGAATTTACGTATAATAATTCGATATACGCTTTTACGGGTTTTATTTTTTTTCGTATATTATACGGCTTTTATTTAAAACTTAATAACAACGTCGAAAGCGACGTCGTAAAAAAAAAAATACCGTCAGCGGAAAAACGAATTAAAATATTATAAAAAAAAAAAAAAATACTTAGTAAAAAGCTAAAAAAAGCTAACGCGAATTACAAAAGATTTTACGACGCTAAACATAAAAAAATTAGATTTCAAATAAACGATAAAATATTATTATCGATTAAAAACTTTCGATAGCTGCGATTTTTTCGAAAGCTTTTAAATAAATATTTAAAATCTTTTAAAATTAAGCGAATTATATACGAACACGGCCAAGCTTATTAATTCGAGCTTTTTTTTTAATATCGTATTTACGATACTTTCTACGTTTTTTTACTAGAATTTTGGCAGAATCGGAACGATACCGAGCCGAAAAATAATATAATAAAATTCCAAAAACCCGAAAAATACGAAGTTAAATTAATACAAGCTTATAAAAATATAAAAAAAGGCCGATATTATTTAATACGATAAAAAAGCTATTTATTAAGCGAAAACTTTTAAAAGCCAGAAAACCATTTTACAAACGTAAAAAAAATTATAAAAAAATATTTGAAAAATACGATAAATAATAACAACGGAATAATAACGAATGCGCGCCGTAAAAGCAAAGAAAAAAAAACAAAAATATTTAAAAAATCCTAAAACCGCCGCTAAATCAATTTATTTTTATCGTTATTTTTTTTTTTATCGTTATCGCTATTTTTTTCAGATTTAAAAGCAGCGGCAGGCTAAAAAAAATTAATATTAAACAAATTCGCAAAATATTCGATTTATTTTAATTAAAACTTTTACGATAGCCGTAATCGAATTCTGAATTGCAATTACGATATTTTCGTAAAAATCCAAAATTTGATTTAATTAATTAAAATAAATCCGAACGACGTTTTCGAAACGTCGGAAAATACGTTTTATATTAGCGTCGTTAAATAAAAAGGCCGGCGCAGCCAAAGCTTTTAAAATAGCAGCAGCCGCCAAACCGGCAAAAACGGGCGCAGCAGCAGCAGCGGCAGCCCGAGCCGCGGCGCGATTCGTACGATTTCCGATTATTATAAAAGCCGAAGCGTTACTTTTTTTTAAACGATTTATATAAGCGTCGTAAATAATAAAATCGATAAAAGTTTTAGCAAAAGCTTTGGCTTCGGCAGCAAAAGAAAAAAAAACGGTAGCGGCGGTAGCAATATCGAAACGATTTATAAAATCGTTAAAATTCGCGAAAAAAGTTTGCGTTTTAATAACGCGTACGACAGGAATTTGTAATTAATTAAAAGCGAATTCGAATAAAAATCTAAAGGATTTACAAAAAAGCATTAAATATACGAAGCTTTACAACGGTTGCATTTTACGTTAAGAAGTTCGAAAACGCAAAAAAGCAAAAAATCCGCTGTGATGCTTTCGCGTAAAATTAAGCGAGCGCATCGAAAGCAGATAAAAATCAAAAGCATTTTAAAAGTTTGCGGCGAACGCGGCGAAAAACAATTAATTAAAATAAAAAAAAAAGTTGACGAAAAAATAAAAAAAAAAAAAAAAAAAAAAAAAAAAAGTTAAACAGAAAAATAGCGGCCATTTTAAAAAAAAAAGCTTTTTTAACGAAAATACGAAGCGCTATCGAAAACAAAAAAAACAAAACAGCAAAACAGCTATAATTCACGATCGAAAACGAAAAAAACAATTATAATTTACGATTAAAAGCGGAAAAAACCGCACGTTATTTCGAAGGCGTAACGCACGCTATATACGAAAGCATACGCATAAAAAAATCAATCGCTTTTAAAAACCAAAAGCTTAAAAAAAAAAGTAATATCAAAAACTAATATTACGTATATAAATTAAATAATCCGCCAAAACCTTTTGCTTTTTACTAATTTTCGAATAGCATTTTCTGCGGATAGGCCGTAAAAGCCGGATAGTATTATAAAAGCTAGAAATAATATTTAAATAAAATATTTTATAAAAATAATTGCTAAAAAATCAGTTATTAAGATTATATTAAAAAAAATAAAAAAAGGTCGGGATAAAAGTTGGAAAAGCATATTAAATAGGATTCGCCTGGTTTCCTGGGAAATACTTTTCTCGAAGGCTCCACCTCTCCTTTTGTATTTATACACGCCTTCTACTAGAAATGTAGAAGATAGAAATCAGTCTGACTATTAATCCAATTTTATCTGAGCTCTATTGTCTAAACTAGTGTTTCCCTGCCTTTCAATTCTTACAACGACGCCTGAAACCTCGTCAAATCGCACCTTTAATAAGCCTACGATAAAATAAAAAAAAATGCGAATAAATCTCGTCGCGCGATCGATTTTAACGTTGGCGATTACGTATAGCTCGATATGCGTTTATTTCCGATCTTCCGGCCTTTTCGCAAACTCGACAATCCTACAAACGGCCTTTTCAAAATTATAGCCAAAATTTTCGACAACGCTTTTAAGCTAGACCTTTTTAATATTGTAAACGTACACCTAGTTTTTTACGCTAATCGACTGCGTAAAGCAGCTAACGACGCGCTTCCAGATCAGATTAATTCAACTCTTAAATTTATTAATATAACTAATAAGCTTAAATACGAAATCGAGAAATTAATCGCCTATCGAATGCAACGAAAAACCTTTTAATACAAAGCTTTTTAAATAGGCTTAAATAAAAATCTTACGTGGTATTCCGCGTCTGATTTTATATACGCTTTTCTAAAGATGCGCGACTTTCATTTAGCGCATAAAAAACTCTCCGGTTTTTTTGCAAAACTTATAGACTGGCTGAAAGCGTATTCCGAAAATTTAAATTCGTACGATTATTTAAATAATAACGTACCAATAAATAAAAGCTCGAGAGCGCGCTTTTTTCGGACGAAGGAATAATATAACGATTCACTCGTTTGCCTTTCGTATTATTCCAGTAACTACGTATAATTGCAAACTTCTTAGTCTTTTAATAGGTCTCCTATCAATTATAAAAACTATTATATATATAAAGCTCTTTCTTTTTAGCAACTTCTGCCTTCTGCAGTTGTTAATTCTAAGTAAATATTTTTATTACAGAACCAAAGGCTCGTTTCTTATACCATATGAACACGGCGACCAGTTGACTGATCTCCCAGCCCTCCGACTGATTAGATCGTCACAGCGACGAGCTTTCGAACTGATTCCTCGAGATTCGGAAAAAAACGAGTTTTTCGAATCGAATGCAGTGAATTTAATAATTATTGCGAACAAAAAGTAGAATCCGTGTATATTATGAAGGATGTAGGAATAAGTGAGTAGTTGGGCGTGAGGAAATAATCGTGATGCTGCTTATTGATCAGATTCAAGCGAAAGGCGCTCGCTAGCTGGATCGAACGAGCACTGAACGAGAAAAGAAGCGCTCAGATGAACGGTGGTGTTACAGTAGTATAAATGGAAAATTCGGTAATGTTTTTCATAAGTCGTGGCCTGGCATACAAGCAGTGCCTCCGCATCGCCAGCTGGGTATATCTCTTCCCGATTCCTCCCCTATTCTTTCTTTTTTTCTGCTCCCACATCGAACCAGATCAAAAAACAAGACAAAAACATGGATCTAGAAGAACCGAATTATTGAACCGCCAACCAGCGCTAGACAAACGAACAACCAACAAGAACACGGAGAAGAAAAAGAAGGAGAAGCAAAGAACTCCTTTCTCTTCCTAATCCGTCCACTCCTCATCATCGTGCACCATCACATCTCTTCCACTCGCATCCTTCCCCCCACTCCACAAACTCAAGATACTCCCCCTCCGCACCCCGTGCCGACCGCCCTTACCCCCGCCGCCACTCCCCCGACTCGACACGCTCATCTTTCTCCTCCTCTCCGCCCCCTTCCCTCCCAACGGCTCTACCTGATCCTCCTCCTCCTCCTCCTCCTCGCTTCCACTACTCTCCCCTTCATCATGCACGAGGATATCCCTGCCGTCCTTGTCCTTCCCGCCCTTCCACACCGAAAGCACGGAGCCGCGTCGCGGCGCCCCGCCGGCCTTTTTGGGCGGCGACAGCAGCGGCATCTCGGCCTTCGCCCACATGGACGCCCGGCGGCGCTCGCGAACGGCCCAGGAGTCGGCCGCGGTCGTCGTCGTCCAGTTCTGCGCGTGCCCCGGGTCGTAGGGCACGCTATCGGGGTCGCTGGCGGTGCTGGTTGTCGATGATGGGGTTTTGCTGGGGACGTGGCTGGCGCTGGGAGGGAGGGAAGGTGAGAGGGGAGGACGGAAAGAATCCTCGTTGAAAGAGATGGTAGTTGATGTGTTGGTTGTGCTGGTAGTCGCCATGCTTGTTGATGGGGACCCGTAGCGAGCTGGTATCTGTAGTTGGAGACTTGTAGTAGATGTTTATCGAGTTTGAGCCAATTGGTTCACGTTTCTGTTCGTCCTTAGGGTTTGAAAATGAGAATCGTAATTCCGGGCCAGACCAAGACTCCGGGGCTGCCACCCTTTACATAAATGATCCTTTGTCTGCCATGCCTCGTGCCAGGACCTCCTGTCACCACAACTTGATCATCAGCGAACACAATGCTGCAATCCCTGTTCTCCATGTCCAAGGCATCCATTTCCACTCAGTGATAGAGCAGCCAAGCCACGATTCCCCAGGATTTGTGCTTGTTTTGTGGAACTTCACCCGATCTGCGTGAATTGAGTTCGGGCTCGGTCCATGGGATGATTAGAGCTAAGAAAATCGTTAGTTGAGAATCCAGCCCCATGCATGAACCCGAGCGCTTGTCACAACAACCTCGAATTTCTAAGTTGTTGTTCAAGTGCAGCCAATTATACGCTCGCAACAGACTGTGCATGCAATGTGGAAGAGGAAGATATAGGCACGCCAGCACCTTGATTCGGACTGGCCGTTGCTTATCGTCGTGGTACCAACAATAAATGGTGCCAGCGAGATAGATGTATGGTTGGACATGGCACTGGACGCCAACCTGCTCGATGCGTGGGACGAAATCTGCTGTGGATTTTCCGTTTCTCGGTTTCCAATTGGCAGAAACGGCTGTTATCTCTCATAGCCCAAGAGACAGCTTGGCTGAGCATCTCCATCTCTTTGTTCGAGGGGCGTGTGATAGAGGGGTTGTTGCTCTTGGCAGCATCGTCATCGTCGGCAGAGCACGGCTTGACGAATCTGGCTGCTGATGCGCAAATGCTGTTACATCACACGTCTTTCAAAGTACGACTGATGGATCCTGTTTTGCAGCGACTTGTATTACTGGATGGCACTGTTGGGTGATGAGGTGAGAGAAGCTCGATTTTACTAGCTCCATCGAGAGGGGAGAGAGATCTTCAAGCTTGGGCAGAAGTCACTCTGCTCAATCCAAGAGCGAGATTGAAAATCGTTTCACAGGCTGCGCTCGTTCGGGTATGGCTCGTGTGAGGCGCGATTAGGTCGCTTTAATGTTGATCAGTGTTGACCTGAGAAGATCCGTACGATAGGGCTTGGCGGTCCTTCTTTAGCAACGGGAGTTGATGGACAAGACCTGCTGAGAGAACGATACCCGAACCCTGAGTTCTGGAGCAGATTTTCTCTAGCGACAGATAATTGCAATGATTCTTGTTATAAACAGGCATATAGCTATGTCTGTGCCTATCGAGCAGCGGGAAACAAGCAGCTCCATGAACAGCGGCTTCGAGGCCAATTTCTAATTCGATGCAAAGGAAGGTTTTAATCGCGCAGAGCGGTGGCCGTATTTTGGAGCTGCTTGTGTCAGCTGGTTTTCCTTGTCTCATGTCACTAATGAGTGGTTTTGAAATGAGAAAAAAAAAGACAGCAACTGCGCAAGAAGAAGTAAGCAACGTGGCGAGTCTGTTGCCGAGAACCACGAAACATCAAACACGATAGGGAAGCATACCCCAGTGGGATACGTAAAACTAGCTATAAAGCCATCAAGAGGAGTTGTAAGGGAGGGAACGACATGACGCATTCCTGCTATCGAGGCAGAGTCGAGAAGAATGACCTGCGATTTCTGTGAACAACTCTTATTCACACTGCCTACCTTAGAGATGAAGCCGGGAGAGAAGTGAGAGAGACGTACCTAGAGAAAGAGCTTTGCGCATGGGAGCAGTCTTGGGCACAATAGAGAAGGTATCGCTAGAGTCCGAAGTTTTAGCATCATGTGGCTTAGTGACAAAAGGCCAGGATGTAAGACTCCTCACTGCGTAACCCGGGATTTAGGAAAATTTGAGAACAAGAGCGGTCGACTTCGAGAAACTTCAAGCCGAAATTGTATTCGATTGTCGTACAGTACATTGCCATAGACTGTGAAGCTAGGGTGTGCGATCAGAGTGTTCAACGCATTGCTGTGCCCAGCCGGGCAAGCAGAGATTCTCCTACAGTCACTCCCCCAGACTCATTGCGCTGTTCCCATTCATGAATGGTAATGATCTGGCGATCAATGATCGGAGGTCTAGGCGATGGCCAGACAAAGTGTCATTCCGTTCGAGATCATTTCCTCATTCCATAACGAGGTAGGTTATTGGTGATACTCAAATTCGAAGGAGGATCACTCTTCAAGACCGTCCAATTCCCGGCCGCAAACCAGAGGAAGTAGCTTCTGTTGCAAGGACCTAGCATGGGGATTACCGTTGAGGGTGACGAGCTTTTCGACGACTACTGACGCCTTGATTGGTCGACGACTGAATGATTTGCGGTGGACCGGTGCTAACTTATCCATGATTGCAAGTTTGGTCTTGGTTGTAAGTGGTAAAAAGATTCCTATGGCATTCTGACTAGCATGTTAGGTCATGTGATAGCTTACATAATTGTGATTCAAAGATTCGAAAAGCTTGGCTACAACTCTTCCTGCTACAGTACTGTACAGTACAGTACATACGCCACCTATCAAATCGAACACCCAAAGGCTCAGTCAGTATCCCCATCGAGATCAATAATCGAAGCAAAGCCAGAGAACCAAAACGCAGACGACAATATCCAACATTGTTGCCATATGCCGGTTGAGATCGAGGACCGGGGCTCTTGCCATCTCCTCATGTTCTCGAGGTCTAGCATCTGGACTTTCTATGACTACAAACCCAGCCCGGCCCACAAATGAAGAAAAACAGCAAGCGCAAAGGGTCGCCGCGAAAGAGTGGTTCTTCTTTTGAATTGGGTGGGTGCAGTACTGTAGCTTTCGACAATCTGATGCGGAACTTGAAAGCTTGGAAACAATACTTCCTTGCCACAAGAGCTACCGAAGCCAAGGGTTGACAGAGCAGACAAGATGGTTCGTCATGACCTGATGATTTATCGCTGTTCAGCGTTCCATCATGGCATTTCAAAAGCTATTTATATAGGTACCTATGTTTTGTTTGGCGTCCGGCAACTGTGCCGACCCCGACCAACAGACACAGATCGGCCGTTGTACATGCTACTGGCGAATGCCGTGCATTAGCCGAAGCGGGCAGCTAAGCGGTGTCAACATACCGATACAGATGGCCCTCAGCGTAGGCCAGGGGCAAACGCTCATCTTTCTCAGGGGCAAGCAATTCGAATCTTCCATTCAATACCGATCGGACAGGACTTCCTACATCAAAGACTGCACGTTCGGAGGGTTGAATCTGCGGCGCTTTGGCACCTTTGTCTCAGTTTTGTCTGTTCCTTACTCGGCCCTCGGGAAGCGGGAGGCGATCGTCCCCCCTGTTACCTGTCGTCTGCTCGAGGACATCCTACAGAAGTTACAAGTTGTGTGCGATGACAGCATACTGCTGTGTACCCCATTCGCCTTATTGGTCACCGCACAACGGTCTTACGCCTAACGCTCGCCTATCACTATTTAGTGTTTTAGCTCCCTCAAAGGCGCAACGACTCTTCGCTCTTCCCGTGCATCTGGCGCAAAGCTAAGCTTGCATTCAGGGACTATTGCCCCCCCCAGAAGACGATCGATGATCTGGCCATCAACTAGGCTCCGGGACGTTCGTCTCAATAGCTGATCGTCGATAAGTACAGTAAGTATCACCTGGCTGACCTCCTCAGCCCAGCTGCTGTGTTTCGAGGGTACCACTTTCTGCTGTGTTACCTTTACCGAGAACCGAGAACTGGTCAATTTTGGAATTCCCGGCAGCTGTAAATCATAAATTCGAAGCTTTCCCCGTTAGAAAGCGCATGGGATTCCGCCTACGAACCTTCGTTTTGCACGCCGCAATGATTTGGTCCCGTTGGCTGTGTTCAGCGGCGTTGTTGGGCGCCGCCCTTGCGCAGGTCAACATCACGCGATTATTGACAGACTTTCCACCCTGTACAGTGAGTGTCGATAGATCTTGACGACTATGTATGTTAACACGGAGTTACAGATGCAATGTGCAATTAAAGTTCTACCTCCAGCGAAGTGCGAGTTTACCGATATCCGAAACTGCATGTGCACGAACGACGATTTGCAATACGATGTCTCTATGTGTGTGCTGGAAACGTGTAATGTCACTGAGCAATATAGTAAGTTGATAATTCTGTCGCGGGAATCCCCAGACGGAGCTACAGCTAACTGGCCCAGCTTCTCTGACTGTCTTCCAAACCGAAGTTTGTTACGGAGTACCGCAACGTTCTCGGATTTCTTATTTCACACGCACATCAATAATTCTAGCCGCATTTGCCTACCCGATCATCATCCTTCGCTTCATTTCAAGAGCTCTGATCGCCCAGACGCTTTGGTGGGATGATTACACTATTCTTGCGGCTACCATCTTCATGATACCATTGACCGTACTTTCATTCTACCGTACGTGTTGTGCTGCTTCCTGCGCAAGAGATATACTGATGCCCCTTTCAGCTGCGCCTCAGTTGGGTCTAGGGAAGCACTTTTACAGCGTCCCACCAGAGGATATACCGCCGCTCTTAAAGGTAAGACCCCCTCAACCGAACCGGATGATCTCGTTCTCACACAATTGCCAGATATTCTACGCAGTCCAATTGATTTATGTAATGATACAGACGCTTCCAAAAGCGTCTATCATACTGCTTTACATTCGAATCTTTCCCAGCCAGCGCTTTCGTGCGGTCGCTACGTGTGGTCTGGTTTTTATAGCTCTCCATGCTATTGCGTTTTTCTTCGCTGTGGCGTTTCAGTGCTCTCCTGTCCGATCAGTTTGGAACCGAGAGCTCTCTGGATCCTGCATAAACTTGCAAGCATTGATCTATAGCGGCGCCGGGTTTAGTATTTTTGAGGACTTTGCCATCATGGTTCTTCCGGTCGTCGAGTTGAAACGTCTGAACCTGGGCCTCCGGAAGCGCATTGCCCTTGGATTCATGTTTGCATTGGGATCATTGTATGTTGCCCCTGAACATGTTCGCAGAAAAAGGTGTCTAACATTCCCAGTGCGTGCGTCACAAGTATCATCCGGCTCACACATATCGCGTCCTATGGAAATACTATAGACCAGACATGTGAGTATCCCAATCCTGTCTAGCTTCATATGACTGACTCTGAATACCAGGGGCCTACGTCGATGTCATCGTCTGGTCGGAGATTGAGTGCTTCACTGCTGTTATTTGCGCCTGCTTGATGTGTATCCGGCCACTAGTCATGCTGTGGCTGCCGGGAACCAACAGCCAGTCTTCTGCTTACTCCCGAAATAACACAAATCGAAGCTGGGGACAGAAGATGGGTTCGAAGCTCCGCCATTCTCGACTCCCTGACGATGAGAGTGCCCAGCAGCCTATATCCAGTCGCGGGTTAAATATCACGACCGATAGTAGCGTGTCTTACGAGATGAAGTCAGGAACGAGTGATGACACCAGTCTTCATCACGAGAAAGATGATAACGGCACGCCGATTCCCAGCAAGAAGTGACTGGCGGAGCCGTAGTTGCGAGATCGACTTCCATCAACTTTATTCCCCATAAATCACCAAGCTCTGGTTTCAGCCACTTGTCTACATTGTCAGCCCTTCGATCCTGTCCGTCTCGATGAATCGCTGTTGTGTTGTCATCGCATTACTTGCGACCTGTTCGTACTTGGAAACCGGCTCTTGTGGATCGTTGGAACACTCGCCGGCGTGGCTCTGTTACCCACCTCCATTTACCCTGGCGCCCAGATTGCAACTTCTCGATTCTATTGCTGTGAGCTCGTTGTTGACAACAAACTGTTGCCGGACTTTGACAGTTGGATATGTCACTAAAAGTCAGTCCTGCCCATTGAGTCTGGTCATCATATTTACGAAGTCGCCCAAGAGACAAGCTGAATCTTGCTCAGAAGCTATGCGTCAGTACACAACTCTTCACATCCGAGTTAAGAAACGTCGAATGTAAAGTTCACGAGTCGGTTCAAGCTTTTTGAAGAAGACAGGGTTCGAGCCCACCAGTCGAACCTCGCCCGAAATAGAGATAGCCTCGACATTTCGATACCCATCGACTCGTGATCTCGACTCGACCTCTGATGGCAAGAAAAATTCTACCTCCTTCAGTCGAGATCATGGATACTATGCGAAACCGCCACGACGCCCCTTGCATGAGATTCCACTTTGCCGCCTGTGCACCCGGCAGATCTCGAATACAACCTTAGTCGAACTCAACTCGGGTCTCTCCACCAACGAGCCCTCTATATATAATTTATGGAGCAGACAAGTTCACGCCGTCCTACTTCCGCGATTCCTCTCAAACAAGTTCGCCTTTCTCCGCCTTGCTACATCAAAGGCTATGTTCCAGGGACTATACCCGATCAAAAGGCTAGCCACAAAAAGCACTAGGTAGCTATCGGTGGTCAGCCTCTCTCCAAAGCTGCTGAACAAAATCTATTTTCATCAGTTTTTGTTCCGTAAACCTCGCTTCATGATATGCGCTGCAGTTTCCCCAGTCGTGGACTAGCAACCGGCTACGAAATTTCCAATCCGGTAGATGCACGCCATGGCTATGGCAACGGAGAAACATCAATTTCGAAGATATCACACGGGCTGGGCGGGCGGGGGTTATTATATCCTCATCGAAAAGCTTTTCGATTACCCAACAACCCAACCATCGCTGTCGGTGGTCCGCCTACACCGAAGTTATACAAAAGACGAATCGCGGCGTCTCATTTCGGAGTAGCTAGGAATGCCACATTCTCGGACTCTGCTGGGAACCGAGATCTGCAGCAGAGACGTTCTGAAGCGGCTGGATTGTCCGTGGAAGGTGCAGGTCATATAGAGATTGTTTTAGCCAGTATGTTATGGACTACATGGATTGTAGCTATGTACATATGTAAATAATTACCCCAGCGGTAGCTGGCTACCGGGTCCATCGCTTAAAGGAAATAATTTAGATTCGAATCAAACCCTCTTTAATGTATTCTTGATTGGTGGAGATGCTGTATTGCCTGGTAAAGTTTGATAAAAGGGAGTGGTCTAGGGGACAAGGAGGTAGGGTTCTGCGGATTAAAGTCAGATGAGAAGGATTGAAATTGCTGAATACGTATGTTTTCCAGATAATTTAGCACAGATAGTATATCAGCAATTGAAGCAATTTAATGCTTAGTTACTATACGAATACCCTCATGTCCTCCCACCCTCTCAACCGTTGGTTTCCAGCGCACGACAAATGCCCTTCTCAAAAACCATCAAGCTCTTTGACCAGTATTCACGCAAACCCACATACTCCACCCTTCAAGACCAGCAATTGGAACATAAGTCTGCAGCACCTCTTACAAATCCATCCGCCCAATCAAAAAAAAAAGGTTCTCTCTTGGCATCAGTTGTGTTTCCAATGCATATATCAAGAAGGATCCAGAGACCACTGCGGGAATCGAACCCATATCTCCATCCAGAGGCTGGCGTGGCACTGTTACGCCACGGAGTGTGTTGCATTTGGTTTGGTTGGAGTGGGGGTTCAGTTTGGAGATTGTCGGATGCTGTGCTAGTGTGGGATTGTAGAGGTTGAGGCGAAAAAGGGCGTCAAACTTACCTCTAGGGTTGTCTGTAATGATCTTGTACACGCTAGTCGGGAAAAGGCGCTGGGAGTAAGTTGTGGGCTGAAAGTATTTTGAGGATTTGGGGAGTGTTGTTAACCTGAGGGTCAGAAAATTCTGCGTACAGTATGATAAAAAGAATTGACTGAAGTTTTATATGTACGAGTAGAGCATCTATCCATCTCAGATAGCTAGAATAATAAATTGATACGGAGATTTCTTGGAGGTTAGTTGTGTTTCTTTGGCAGGTGCCTGGAATATCTTTCGGCTAAATGTAAACAAAGCTAAAGCAATGTTGAAACTCTTCCGTGCTTTAACTTCGTATGATTGCGCTCTATATTGCGTACACGCTCTGGAAAAGATTACCATGTCTGATTTTGGGTATCGTTGGTCAGTGGATCTATCGGTGGTCAACGTCTTTGCTTCTAGCAATGCGCTAACTAGCTATCTGTAAACATCCCGTGTCTGCCTTGTTGCCTGCGTACAATAATTAGAAATATGAAAATTTCTAATGCAAACCTGGGTTTTGGTTCTGGCTTACATGTTGCATTACGTGGTATGGCTGATGATTCAAGTATGGGAATTCTCCGAGACTTCATCTTGCATCGAGATCCTAACCCTAATCCTTCGAGCGGCTATTGGGCTGACTTGCATATTCCTTCAATAGTGTCTGCAGATATCTACTCTTAGCGAGGTGCCTATCCGGCCTCGCCGACCTGTGCAACGGTAACCGGAGTTCCAAAAAGAAGTTGCACAGCGACGTATCCGAGCGATCCCATACACATACCAACGGAACTTACCATCTATAGTGAGCTCGAGAAACCTGATTGTAGTGTATTCACGAATACAAAGTTAAAGACCTTGGTGGGTATCCTATTCATCAACGCGCCCATCGCCATGCATCCCTGCGCAACGCCAGATACCCATTGTCAATGACCGATCGGCTCCAAATCACACTGCAGGATTACGCTCTCACAGTGACATGCAGGACAGATTGATCCGGCCCAGATGCGTTGCTCACGATTTCTCTTTCGGACAACCCTTGACTATGTTCAGCGGTGCCGGTATCTCCGTGACGCTCAATTCCACCGGCGGTTTCGGGATCTCTCTGCCTTCGCTGGGGAGCTCATAACGAGGAGACTGGAGCAGGCCGGGCATCAGAGGCGTGCGCAGCGTCGCCGTATCCTAGTCAGAAAGTCAACATCACGTCCATAACAAAAGCAAGGATGATAACGGCACTTACGCTGTACCTCACCGGCACTTTCTTCACATAGCCCCTACTCTTCCCCGAGTCCGCCCACGCCATGACGATCGCGTCCTCGTCAGGCAGCTTCATGAACGCCATGGCGAAGGAATCCGACTTCGTGGTTAGTTCCCGCGAGCTCGCGATCCGCTTGACCTCCATCGGGTTCGCGTTCAGATGCGAGATGTGGTACAGATGCCCTTTGTCATTGACCATGGCTAGCTCGCTGCCGCTCGGAGAGAAAGCCGCGCTCTGAATGCGGCTGCCGAGTTTACCCTGGTGAGTCGAGGAGTCGGTTCTGATGTCGCTGCGATGGCCACCTTGCGGCTGCACCAGGACCGGCACGCCAGATTGGGTCCAGGTCGAGATGCAGACGAGGTTTTCCTCACCTCCGACGCCCGGGCGGAAGATGGCCGAGGAGATGCCGTTGTCCTCGGACTCGTGGAGCGGGACTTGATATCTACAGGTGGTGAGTTCTTGAGATTCTTCGAACGGGAAGCGCCAGGCGTAGATCTGGATCGTCCCGTTCTTGGGGTTTCGCGTGCTCGCGAGGAGGACCAGTCCGTCGTTGGAGAAAGACAGTGTGTCGATGGGTGGGCACTTTCTGCAGTCCCGGTGATTGCGGATATGAAGGCGCTCCTCGCGCGGCTCTTCGGATTTGGCAGTGTTGAAGAAGCGGACCGTGGAGTTGTCAAAGCCGACGACAACGTGGTTCTCCATAGGATCGATGCAGATGCTGTGGCACCAGGGAGAGGAAGGCATGCGGTATTCCGTCATAGGCACTGATGGCTGAATGAGATTGACTATTCGAAGCTGTTACTTGTGTCAGCTTGTAGTTTTCTTATAGAGATTTCTATTGTTCATCATTGGGTTGCTTGCCGTAAGTTTCTGATCGCGAGTGCCAATGATATATGCCAAGTAGAATTTCGTAACTGCCGCCAAAACGCAATTACTTTCCGTCAAGACTGCTCGCCCGAGAAGAGGCGACGAAGAGCTGATATCCCATACGTTGATAGATGCTTGCGTCCAGAAGAGTACATAAGATGAGTTCTGTGAGATCGCGACGTTGATGCTCTTCCCGCTCTTTCCTCGAGATATCTTTGATGAGCTGATCAAGTTTTTGAGGCACATCTCTTCGAGCTTCGGAGACTCTAACGTAGTCGATGATGAGGAACTCGCATCTCCCGGGGCAATTCTTGATGATTCTTTCTTAGAGGATGTGAGCTTTGACCTCCATGATCTACACTTGCCTTTCTCTGCTGGAGGGTTCGAGGATGTAGTTCGACTTTTGGTTGGTGCTTCTGCTTCAAAGGAAACTGTTGAAGTGGAATTTAGTCGAGATTGGCTACTTTCTGGCACCGTAGATGTTGGAGACATTGGCGATACAATATCTACAGAAGTGATTGTCGAGTTCTGGGCCAGATTTGCTGATGTTCCACGTGTATCAAAGTAGGTCGCTCCATCACTTGAAGTTAGCTCATCCGAGGGCGCAAATTCGGTTCTGGGTGTATCCAGTTTCTTACCGAGTCCCGGCGAGGTTGGAGTCAGAAGATACGAGGTTGGTATAGAACGAGATCTGTCTGGAGACCTCACTGGAATTTGTATCAGACTCGGTGGAAACGCGGATGATTCAGTATCAAACGATTGATGCCTGCGTTCTCGACTCACGTTCCCACAGACGGGGCTGGTAGAAATGTTGGGCTCGACTTTCGGAGACGCCATCTGGAATTGAGTTGGTAAATGTCGCTCAACGTTTACAGTGTCCGCGTTCGATTCTAGGGGCTTAAGGAGCTCCCAGGCCTGTCTTGCTAACTGTACTTCACGCATAACGCTGACCCCTTTACTGCAGACGAGACATTTCGAGTTAGGTGGAAGTTTGATTTCAGTTGTATCCAGCTGGTTCTGTTAGTATGCCAGTTCTCAAAATTTAACTAAGTAGAGGCCATACGCCACCACTAAGGCAACACTTACAGCTAGGTTCAGCTTGTCTGAGGCCTTGAGCTGGCTCTCTCCCACTATATGACATCCTTCACAGTTCATTACAAACACCTTCGGTAAATTCGTTCTACACTGGCTACTTGGATCGTCTAATAACTCGACTTTCTTTGAAACTTGGGAAATGTTATGCATCACTTCTCTGTCGCTCACTCTGTTCAAGACCTGTCGGTCGCATAGTCTCGTGCAGAGAGCATCTATTGCATCAATATCGCCCTCATCAGGTAATGCATCTGTTGAGTCTCTTCTCACCAAAGAAAGAGTGTCGGGAAGGATAATTCGAAAAGTGTCACTGAAGTAAGATACAAGGTCGACTTTAAATATATGTGCCGGTATCCGGATGTTTTCAAGAGCGTGTAATAACGCATTCCGGGTCCTAGCAGAGGAAGTCTGGAGCCTCATATCTCGAGTCTCCCCCTTGATGGTATATTGAATAGAAGCCCCCACGATAAACTGGGAGACATCTCTGAGCGCCATGAACTGAGCTAGCCAGTTTCCGGGCAAGCCATCTTGGGGGACGATGTTGGCAACATACTGAGATGTAAGGCACTCTGGGAGCGGATACTAGATTCGTACAGGTCAGTTACTGAGAGATTTCTAGAATCAAGCAGTCAATGCAGGCCCTACTAATTCTATTGCCAAGTTTGGCAATTCAGACCTCATCCGGGGAGGGAGGAGGAGGCTATCTGGCTCGGTTCGCAGCGAATCTGTCACCTCTTTACAAATCAATAGTAGGAACGACTCAGAACTTGGATAAATGTCAACGACACGCTCCAAAGTCCGGTGTATACGTGCATATCGATCGCGGCGGTCTTTGGAGCGTTGGTTTGCCGGCTTAGGATGGAGGGTGGCAAATCTGAGGGCATTCAAGAGCAACTCTGGCAGGTATTTGTCCCTCAAGGTCTGGGCTTCCCACAGACTTTCTCTGCCTTCATCAATCACCTATTCAACAAAATCTTGCAATAAGTATCTTTCTCGAAGCAGTTGATTTCAGGGGCGTTACGGTCCTCGACAAGCAGCAAATTCTAGCGTCTCCGCAGCCTGGAAACATCGCGACATCACAGGAATCGACGTACATTCAACATGAACTCCACAGATCGAAGTGTCACCTCCCAGCTTGCCAAAAAGCCCAAATACCATCCAATCTGGTGGCTCTCCGACGGTAGCGAAAGTCTTTGGACGTTGAAGATCGTGTTCAATTGTGCTAGTAGCGTAATGACCAGAGTCTGATATGTAGCCTTGTCGCCGTCACAGTATATCCTCTCTAGCGAGAACTTTCCGAGCAATTCCAGTATGATGTTATCGATGTCGCTTCGAAGTGCCAGCAGCCTGTACGCATTGGCAAGACGCGGAAACATGGACGAGGAGACTGGTTCGGCCATCGCAACCTGCGAGCCGGTGTGGGTTTGGATTGCCCTGCCGCATAGAAGGACGCCCGAAGATATTCGTGCTGCGTTTTGAGCCAGCCGTTGATTTAAGCCTATTCCTTATAAGGCCTGGTATGCTCGAAGAAATGCAATCCTCGAGTCGTGGGAATTGAAGGTACTTGGTTGCAATGGCGGGGCTGTCTTGGTGACGAGGAGATAGGCATCGATCAGTTTATCCACCTTGGCTTCAGGAAGCATAGGTTAGTGGGTTGTACAAGACCTAGGCCGGATCACCATTTGGGCCAGGGTATCATGCAATGAAGTTGGGGCGGAAGCTGGCTGATGAGAACTGTCAGGGCTCTGCGATACCGACTGGCTTTGTTTACACTTCCCAGGGGCAGCTAGAGGCGCCGTTGAAATCACACCTGTTGAACCCATCTATGTCTTTCTGGGCTCTCTCTGATGTTCCCATCTTCTCATGTCCTGGGAATAATAGGCAAGAGGACGGCTTCAGCTACCCATAGCCAAGTCTCATGCGTCCATGTGGCCATTCGGCATCTTTTTTATAAAAAAATGCTTGCATGATAAGTCAATGGGATCTACTCCGCTCCTACCAGAACCACGTCGCCAGGGTTCAAAAAGATCCTGGGAGAGGTGCCTGTCCGTGGCTTCTCAACTCTCCTATCGTGCCACTCAGGCGTACTTGAGGCCGTGAGCTAGTACCTCCTCCGCATGCCAAGTCATGACATCCCTCTCTTTTTAGTCGCACCCCCGGCAAGACCCTAATGATCATTGGTCTCTTACCAACAAGCTGTGTCGTTTACTTGCTATGAATGCGACTGGAAGGATGCTCTTCGCCCAATTTATGCGCCGGCGGGTATTATGGCTGCTCATCTCACTGCAAGTGACTATTTATGGTGGATTTCGATTTGATGATTTACGCGGCGGGGAACCTTTGTGCTACGCGGCTACAGGCATTTATTTCTTCTTCCTGATGGCTTTCTGCGTTAGGGCTGTGTAACTTTCATTTCAGGCCAGGCAGATAAGAGCCCAAGCTGCACATGTTTTCAGCAAGTGGTCGATTTGACTCGGCTTTGCGATTGCCTACGAAACCTCACAACATCCTGTCATGAAAAGGTCAATAGCAACATCGATGTCGACAACAACCATGGATCATGAGAAGCCTGAGGTTGTTTCGCCGCAGATATACGAGTTCAGCGAGCCCAGTCGATCGCCAGTTATACCTGATGCTGAATATCCTCCTTCCATCAACGAGCCAACTAATGCCGATAACCTCCATGAGGCACGCGGGGAGAGTGTTTGGTGAGTTTCCACTTTTTTTAAAAAAAAAAAATGCATCGTATGCTAAATCAAATTAGGAGAGTGTTGAGAGAGAGGCACATCAATGTAAGCCTAGATGAGGACTCTTGGTTGCTTCGCGTCGTTCTGATCAGCGCTCGACACAGATGATTGCATTTTCCGGGTATGGATCTCTACAAAGTCCGAGGGTTTAGCTTCGACTGACAGTAAAACCTATCTAGAACTATCGGAAATGGTCCGTCTGTCCTCTTCGAACCGCTTGTTTCCAGCTAACCTTCTCAATCCAGGTCTTTTTCTCGGTTGCGGTACCTCACTCGCTGTTGCTGGGCCAGGTGGAGCAGTCCTCTCATATGTACTTATGGGAACCGTCATATCGTCGGTCATATCATCCTTGTGTGAGATGACGGCTTTGATGCCCGTGAACGCTCCAGTCATGGAGTTTCCGAGACGCTTCCTTGACCGTGGAGTCGGATTCGCGGTAGGATGGATATATTGGTCAGTCAACTACTTTGGTAAATCAGCAAAACCGCTAAGGTTTTAGGTTTGCGTATGCTATTCTTGCTGCGGATGAACTTGTCGCCGTGTCCAATACGATCAAGTTCCGGTATGATGATGGAAGGACTTTCTTAAACTGGAGCACCGGAGAGAATGTCGACAATGCAGTTTGGATAACGTTGTTTCTCGCCATTGTGATTTGTATCAACATGTTTCCAGTCAAGGCAAGTTGGCATTGCAACCTTGTTGAAACTTCACTAATCTACCACATCCAGGTTTTTGGTGAGCTCGAATATGTCTTTGGATGCTTCAAGATTATTTTCATTGTGATGCTGATTATGTTGATGCTCATCTTGGGTATCATGAAGCGCAAGTATAAACCTCTGACCAATGTTATGTCTCGCTGACCCGAAATAAATAGCCCGAGCCGATGCGTATTATTCCGAAGTGATCGGGTCCAGGTGTACGTCAAATATCTTTCTCTCCACTTAACTCCTTATTCCTAATGTTTCGTGGCGTAGATTGGGACAGCCCATATTCATTTTTCAACCCGTCCTACATTGTCAAAGATGAAAATGGAAATACCCAACGAGTGCTCCAAGGCACCATTGGAACGTTCCTCGCAATGTGGACAACGATCGTCCATGCAATTTTCGCATACATTGGAATGGATATAATAGCCTCAACCGCCGCTGAAAGCAAATCTCTCGCCAATGCCGAGAGTATGAAGATGGGAGCACGAAAGATAAACCTCCGGATCATTACACTCTATGCCCTAGCCATGCTGATGGTCTCATTCGTTGTTCCTCGAGACCATCCGTTTATAAACGGCAAGGCACAATCCGTTGGCGCAAAGTCACCGTTCATCATCGCAGTCGTCGAAGCGGGTATCCCGTCAGCAGCGCATTTCTTCAATGCCGTATTCGTGTTTTCGTCGTTTACTTGCGCAATCAACTCGATGTATGTAGCATCGAGGGTGCTGCATACACTAGCGTTGCAAGATCAGACCGGGCCGGAGTTCATCACCAGAAGACTGCGAGCTTGTCGAGCTGGGGTTCCGGTTCGTGCAGTTTTGGTAACCGCGGCTATGATGTTGATAGGGTACATGGGACGTACTGGCAGTCCCGGAGAGGTGAGTTCAATTGCACTGGCTAGCTACGTGAGTTTGAGAGACTGACTATACCGCAGCGACTGAGCGAGCTTGCGTCGAACTGCACAGTATCATGTCTTATTGTCTACATCGCAATATGCGCCACTTTCCTCAGCTTCTTCAAAACGTGGGTTGCCTATCATCCACTGTCTCCCTTTCTCATTATTTCTCGCGCTGAAAGATTCGCAACATCAGACTCGAAGACGTGAAACTCTATGGCAACGCCTCCGAAGCCCAAGCCGCAATGTACGACCGCGACCATCCCCGCTATCCCTATAAATCGCACGGTCAGTGGCTCAAAGCCGCCTATGGCATGGTAGCCTGCCTCATCCTTCTGATCTTCAACGGCGTCGCCGCTTTCCTCGAAGACCCGTTCGACATCCGCAGGTTCATCGCGTCGTACATCGGCATCCCGGTGTTTATCATCCTCATTGTGGGCTACAAGCTGCGCAGGCACGGGTTCCGGTTCCGGCTATGGGGCCCTGAGCGCTCAAACGATTTGAGGAACACTATACAGGCGTCGAGCGAGAAACGGAAGGGGAAGCTGGAGTTTCCGGAATCTGGGTTTACGAGGGAGAATGGGAGGACGTTCATTGATTGGATGTGGGTGTGGTTGAAGTAGTTTCTGGATACGGGTTCCCTTGATATGTACATACTAAGCTGGCTCATTCGAATCAACAATCAAGTTTCCAGTTTTTCCTGTTCTTGAAACACCAACACACTTAGAAGAAAAGGCTCAGTCATTAGGATGCCACTACCAGTATCTACAGAAAGGCACGCTCAAAACGCGAGTGTCTTATTTCATCTACGCCCCATGCCATACAATTTAGCACCACTAGATAACAAAAGACAACTCCCAACAAAAGCTTCCAAGCATCGTTTTCCATCCCAATACCGCGCCAGAATCCTCCTCCTCCTAATATCATATATCCGCAGCAAGAAATGCTCACCAAATATCTACATACGCGCTCCACCTAAATCGCCCCGCCTCTACAAGCCAGCCAATACGCCCCTCCACCACGTTGAAAGTGAGATGTTTCTAGGTAAACACGTCGTCACTCACTTTTCCACGCTAGCTTGCCTCTGCAGACAGACAGGCAGGCAGGTGGCATGCTGGATTTGACATGAGAAGTGGGTATTTCCCGGGCGGCATTTACCTACTTACCTTCTTACACACCTGGGATTCTCATTGGATGCTGTTTAGCCAATCAGCATTATGGGGGTGAATGCGCCGGGTAGGTGCGTGTTCTCATTATTACCTTAACTGCGGTGCTGCACTGTGTCTGAAGTGGCGTGTTGTACATTGCTGAAGGCAGGAGGGGGCAGGGTGTAAGTTCGCAGCACCGGTGACATGACGTTGACACGGGGCGAAGGAAAAGGAGATACGCGGTATCCAGGAAGGAGGAAGATCTGGTCAAGATAGGTTTAGGAGCCTGTGTTGAGCAGATCACCTGTTAGAGAGGCAGGTTTTACAAAGTCAGGTCGCAAGGGAGATGAGAATCGGCTGGTATCGTAAGCGAAAAAACCAATCCCGGGCTAAGCTTCACGTCTAAAGAAGATGGAAAAGTGGTTTATCAACTGTTTTTGTTTATGCGATTTTCTTTCTTGGAGGATCGCAAGAAAAGATCAATTCTTTTGGATCTATTTTGTGCTCGAATTGAATTTTTTTGTGTATCTCTGAGCTTGCGTCGTTGTTGTTTAGCTTGCCAACATTCAGGTAGTAAGCGAGAGACTAGTCCGGTGATAACAACAACACTCGAACTTGAAAATTCTGGCAAATCAGACAACGGAATTGAAGGAATAGACGCAGTTATACACCACCGAGTTACATAGACACAGATTCTAGGGGTGAAATGAAGATGGCAATCTATTCCCAACGAGATACAAGATTTAGTTAGACGGACTAAGTCAGGAGGAAACACAGAAATCCCAACTCCACCAATGCACCATCGTCAGCGCCAGCCTCCTACTCTAATACCACTTCTTTTGAAACCCTATGAGAGGCCTTTGGAAAAGCGTCTTAATTCACCTCAACAGTATACACCCACGTCGTAACCAATGCCCAAAGCCTCAACAACGAGCAGAACTGCCCAAAAGCAACACCGCCAACATGAACACTAAGTCACCGATCAATCCCCCCGGGTGTGCGGTCCAGTGCCCGTAGCGTCCGGCACTGAAGAACTTCCGGATGATGAGTACGGCGAGGAAGACGCCAAGGAAGGGTTTGTTTTCGTAAGCCTTCCAGAGCAGGACGCCGCCGATGAAGTCGTTGAGCAGCGACCATTCGAACAGAGCGCGGACCAAGATCGGGATGTAGGAGAAGACGGAGGTGAGCTCGGCTCGGAAGTTACCGCGGTACTGGATGACTAGTCTCTCACAGTACTTGTAGAAGCTGTGGCGTGCCGGGCTGAGCGTCAAGACGAAGGCGCGGGAATCGCCGCCCGGCTCACCGTTGCAGAATACGGTCTTGTACCCCGCGCGCGTGACGAAGCGGGAGATAAACTGGTCTGCGTTGTCGCGGATGCCGGCTGGTCGGGGCGGCTTCTCATTGTACGTCTCGTGCACAAACTGGAAGCGAAATTCGGGCGACTGGACGATTTCAGTGCGGATGAGGGCGGTGCGGGCGGACACGGTCCTGTTACCCGCAAGGAGGTTGGTCGCGTTCTTGTAGTTGGTGTGGAAGAGGGATACGGAGAAGAGGTAGTCAAGGAATCTTTCCGTAACGTTGCGACCTTCCGCGGGAGGGCGGAGTGCGCGCGAATTGAGGAGGGAGCGTGTCCAGAAGGCCGGAACGCCGATGAGTCCGACGGTTTCTTCTTCGAACGGAGCCAGCGCTTCTTTGAGGAATCCTTCGGGCCAGGCGACTCGTGTGTGGGCGTAACAGATGATCTTCGTCCTGGCCTGGCTAGTTGCCTTGATAAACTGGCCGCGGAGTAGACCCTCGTGGACTGAAGTCACCCTCATTCGGTGTGTGCCAAAGTGGCCACAAATCATATTCAAACGCATATGATAGTCCAAGCTGCCATTGGTGGTAAGAATAACTTCTGCTGGGTTTTCGGCAAGAATGCTTGAGAGACCTTTCATGGTCTCTGCATCTGAGATATCCCAGCCAGCCCCTGTAGGAATGACCACTGTGACGTCCGCAGGCGTATGGGTAGGTGTTGCTGTTGCTGCTAGTTGTGTGTTGAATTTGTTGAATTTGATCCTATGTAGCATAGAAATTATGGTTTTGATTCCCATAAAGAAGACAAATGCAGTGAGATATTTGTGGCCCCATATGATATCCCAATCGAGTGACAACCCAGTAAACCAGAAGAATAGCAAAATCGAAGATGTAATTACCGGAGTCCATAAGATCTTAGTCCACATCGGTCTTCGATTTGCGTAGAAGAAGCTAGAGGCAGCCCCGTGCGGCAGTGGTTCATCGAAACCCGAGAACCTGCTAGTCTGCGTGGCACCTTCACCTGCAAAGAATGCCACGATCTTTTCTGTCGCTCCATATAGGATCGAGGTGATGAAAAACCATACAATAGTAATGATCGTTTTGCCCCATTGGATTGCTTCCAGCTTCCGGATGTACATCATCACTGGACTGGAGATAAGGTCTACCATCCAGAGGCATCTAGACGATGTTGATGCGCCCACGTCACAGAGAAATATAAGTACGAAGTCTGTCCCGAAAAGGGCAGCTCCCACTATCCCTGCAAGAATCAAAAGCACAATGAAATAGCCGTAATACCTCGCGATGAAGATAACGAGAATCTTCAGCGACTCGAAGACAAAGGAAATACATGGCTTGAAGAAGCTGACAACTGTATTGACAATAGCACTATAGCCTCCGATTAGTGCTCTGGGGCTTGGCTTAAAAACGTTGTCGCTTCCAACCTTTGCTTCGGGGCTAGACCGTGGCGAATAAAAATGTCCACTAAGAGATGGAGAGGCTTGAAGAGGCCCAAGTGTACCGAAAGGCGATGCTGGCATGACAGGCGTCTTTGGAAGAGCAGGAGTCGTCGGAGTAGGAGTTCTTGTACGAGGAGGCTTTGCTAGATCGAAAGGCGATGTTGAAATGACTGGCTTCCTTGGATGAGCCGGCGCTGCTGGAGTGGTAGAATTTTTTGGATGAGGAAGCTTGGCCAAACGGGAAGGCGATGCTGGAATAACAGGAGTCGCTGGAACAGGAGTTGCACCAGGCGCGCGAGGGTCGGGAAAAACAGCCCGGAATCCACCACTCCCAGCAGATTTGCCGCTGGAAGAAAGACGACGGAGAAGCATGGTAAGTGACCAGAAAACCCTGAGAGGGACTTCTAGAGTGTAGTAGAGAATTCCGACGATATTCTGGAAGAGACTGCCCAATGTGCCAAAGTGGAGCCTCCGATACTCCATGTATGCTTGGTTCATGCTCCCGAGAATGTAATAGTAGAAAACCATGGAGAGTGCGGCTCCTGCTATAGTTCTGAACATGCTGAGCTTGGAGTCGATGACCGATCGAGAAGTTTCAGAAGATGCATTCTCCCATGCCGGAGAAGTACGGTCGACGAAGTGACGTGTCCAACTGATCCAAATGGCGAATATCATGAATATGAAAAGGTAAGCCGTAATGGCGATCGGAAAAGCAAATCTGTAAACAAGCCATGAGAAGTATGAGGCGAGCAGGATAGATGGAATGCTTCCAGCATAATAAGATGCAAGCACCAATAGCGACCACCCTGAAGACTTCCATTCAATCGAGTCAGGTGCGGCGAAGATTGAAACAGCATCGCCCAGGTGATAGTAAATAATGATCGCGAGGATAAAAGTACCGGCCAAGAAGTCGCTAACGTATCCGGATCTGCTAAATCTCACCAGAGCCGTATAAGGCGAATCGACCAGCCAGATGAGTCCGCGACTGGAGCGGATCAACCAGTATCGAAGATTGCTAAGGGGATGCGTCCGAATCCTTCTAGATCGCTCTAAACTTTGCTGCGCTTCGACATTGTTCTGGAGCCGGAGTAGAGATTGATCGATTGGCGTACGGAAAGGGGCAAAAGCGGCGAATAGAAATACCACAAGGCAGAGCAGAGCTATCCAGAACTGAGGATTGAAAAAGACCGTAGGTGACCATTCGTCTATCTGAGGGATGTTCTGACCAAATTTGCCGAGTACAATGTTGAAGACATATATGATGAGCATGAAGATCCCTCGGACTAAGAGCCAGATCATGCCTAGTATAACCGAAATGAAGAGGTTGAGGACGGCGACCGAGCCATCAAAAGTGTTTTGGGCTTCATCGAACGTGGCGACGATGAGGTTGTCGCTAAAATAAGGAAGTCTTCCATCTTGAGATCCGTCCATCGTGTGGGGATTTGGCATGTATGCCCAAGTTCTCTGGGAGTTGTTCAATGGAGAATCCGTAGCAAATGGGCTTCGCTGATCCTCCGAGATTAAGATTCCAACAGAACAAAAGAAAGAAAAAGGCTCGAAAGGAGCGTCGCATGTGGGATAGATCCATCTCAGGTCTATAATGGTAAAGTACCTTGGCTGAAAGCATCTTTACTGGCTGCTTTCGCCATCGCTGAATGCATTGTTTGGTTTTTTGACAGAGAGTCGAGAATCATGGGTGACAACAATGAGAATACGCAGAGAGCCGCTTTCGGCACCTGTGGGTATTAGATGCACTCGACAGAAGACGGGAGGAGAATTCCATTCAAGAATCTATCACGTGATTTACGCTTGCGTACAACTTGGCGCAAGCGAGAGGAGAAGAGAATCGTAGTGGTGTAGCAAGGTTGAAGATAGAACTATAATCCGAGAGATTGCTGGGGAACTGGATGGAGAATTTGAACGTTGAGGAAGATGGAAGAGATGGAAGAGATGAGAGTCAGGTGATAGGAAACTAAAGCACCGACAAGCTGAACATCGCCCGGCCCGGTATTTATCCGCGAAAGGCTAAGAGCTGAGCACTCTCCTCTCTTCAGTCCAAACACTCAACGACAACTTCTACTGTACGACTTCATGTTCTTTTTACAACCTCGGACAATCTTTCTTCTATTGACCTCCCGCCGAATCACCAATCACAATCATACGCATCAGCGCACCATGTCTTCCAGTACTCGAGCTTCAGTAGTGATGGCCTGCCACGGCGGCGGCCCCATGCCTGTGCTCGGCGATCCCGGCCACAAAGAACTCATCCAATCGATGCGCTCGCACATTCCCAAGATCCTCCGTCTCGGCACGCCCGCCGCCCCACGTGCCATCGTCGTCGTGACGGCGCACTGGAGCGCGAGCCAGCCCACGATCAGCAACGCCGAGAGCCACAGCTTGCTCTACGACTACGGCGGCTTCCCCAAGGAGGCGTACGCGCTGAAGTACCCCGCGCCGGGCAGTCCGCAGGTCGCCGACGAGGTGGCTGCCGTGTGCGCGAGGCCGGCTTCGAGCCCAAGATGGACGGAAAGCGAGGGTGGGATCACGGGGTGTTCATCCCAATGCTGCTCATCAACCCGCAAGCCGACATCCCCATCGTGCAGCTCTCGGTGTTGAATTCCGCGTCGCCGGCTGAGCACTTCAGAATGGGGCAGGCGCTGGGTAAGCTTCGGGATTCCAATGTGGCGATTTTGGGCAGCGGGATGCCGACGATGCACAACTTGCCTGCCATGTTCTCTGCTCAGGCCGGGGATGGCGGTTTCCGTAAGAGGAACAAGGAGTGGAGCGATCGCTTGAACGCAGCTGTAAGTATTGAGAAGTCAGAGGAGAGGGGCAAGGCGTTAGAGGGCTGGAGAGACTGGATTGGGTCGAAGGAGGCGCATCCGGTTGGGGGCGAGGAGCATTTCTTGCCGTTGATTGTCTGCGCTGGTGCTGGAGGTGATGGTAAGGGTGGGGCCTTTAGCAATCATTTGATGGGTTTTGATCATTGGTCTTACTATTGGGAATAGGGGTGTCGGGCTAAGGAGTTGGGTTGCTTGATGGGTGGGAGGCTTTCTGGGGATGAAGTCTTTAACAAGCGAATGGGAATTCTGGGACTGTAATTAGTTTTCCAAATCACGCATGCAGAGCAGTCTTAAAAGATTAGAACATACATACATACGTTAATGAGATGGATATAATTTTCTCCTTTGATTCACTAGCGCTATGTGCAGTTTTCCAGCTTTTATATTACCTAACATTAAATTATATGCACACGAGGGCTGATGGCTACGAAAGAGTCACTGCAAGGATTAACTGATTCTTGCAATTCAGCTTTAGCAGAAATCAAGATAGTTTAAGCAGAAAAAAAACCCTACCTCTATACACTTCAGAGGAGACCAGGCGTGGGGTATACGAAGATACACTTTGACCGTAGCAGAAACATTCAATGCAGGCCACTAACGTCTTCTTTGAATTAAGACAACGCCTAGAAACTACTGATACTCTGTCTGGAGCTTTGGAGCATCTGCTCCGAGGATGCAAATAGCATCGCAAAGTTGCCAAGCGCGGTATCTCGTTATCATTTGGGCATTGGTGTAACTGCCTGGACAAAGTCCTTATCAGCTCTCAAGACATGCTACTCACACAAGATATATAGCATCGTCAGATATGTAACATCATATTGCCCAGTACTGTCTAAATCATCGAGCTTATCAAAGCTGAAATCGTCGTCGATAGGCTAAAATCCTGAAAGGCTTTGGTGCCATCCAAGATGTACAAAGTTCGGGGGTCTGCTGAACGACATCTCAATCCCAACGACCTGAATACGGCTCTCGGTGCACTGTCGAAGCCCCGAAGATATCTGAAAGCCATTACTTTTCTCACTTTAGATGGTGGGTTAATGCGGATCTGTGAAGTAAAATATAGCTGTTCAAAACTCCCTGCTGATAGGTTGATTGTTGACGCTTGCGATTTTTGAGACATGGTGGCAGGCCCTGGAATATATCTACAAATTGCTACTCAGATCATTAAGGGTAAACGTGATTATGTCCCAAAAACAGTGGGCCCAGCGGGAAGGCCAACGTGGCCGCACGTGGGAGGGTGCACGGACCATTTACGATAAAAGATAAGAAAGCGGGGAGCTAAAAAAAGGCGGGGATCCAATATTTATCAATTGATTTGTGCGACTTTTTTCTTCTTATTTACAACCGTTCTGTTTTTCATCACCACCACGTTTTTAATCCATCCCCCCCCCCCCCCCCCCCCCCTCCCCCCCCCCCCCCCCCCCCCCTCTTCCTTCCCATTTTATTCTTTTATTTGAAAGTTTATTTGCTAATTACGTTTAATAAAATACGCGTCGCGATTATATTCCGACGATTCGCACGCACGCCGGTATTATTTTCAACGCTCGATACTGTGACGACTCACTCGTTTGCCTCTCGCGTCACCCCAGCAACTACGTATAGTTGCAAGCTCCCTGGTCTTTTGGTGGGTTTCCCATCAACTGTGGAAACTATCATGTATATAAGGCTTTTTCCTTTTAGCAACTTCTGCCTTTTGCAATTGTTAATTCTAAGTGAATATCTTTGTTACAAAACCAAAGGCTCGTTTTATATTATATGAATACGGCGATCAGTTGATTGATCTTTCAGCCCTTCGACTAATTAAATCGTTATATTATCAACAACTCTTTTTTTACGCTGGCGACGGCGTAAACTATTTTTCTCTTCGAATTCCTCACGGGTTATACTAAGGTGATCGACCGGTCGTGAAAAGGCCTATTTCCGCATTTCGCGAAAAATGGCATTTGTTTAACGATCTTTCCTTTAGCAGAGTTTTTCAGCTTCTGCTATTACATCACAATCTCCCTTTTTTTAATTAGCGAAGAAGCAGTTTTTTTCAGAAGCTTTTTTTTTTAAAAAACAGTCTTTTTCCCGAGGAAAAAAGAACAAAGGAAAAGGCAGAGCGCCAACCATTTCGCTTGCCATCTTTTTCTTGCAGTTTAGCGCTGAAAGCATTTAGTTAAAACTTTTGCAAAATCAATTGAAAGAAGCGTAAAAGCGTAAACGACAATTTTTAGAAATTATACGACTGCGACAGACCTTTTAATCAGAGCGTTTGGTAGAATCTATCGAACGTGCTTCTGCCAGTCGCGAATCTGCTGTTTTTTTTCGCAACGTTTTATTTCAATCAACAAACGCTGCAGATCAATTTCCACGCTTTTCGCGAATTCTTTTTGGATTTTCTTATAACGGCCAAAATTTTAGCGCGCTTTTTAAACGCTATAGTTTTCATTTATTTGCTGACTTTCGATTAGCTCGCATAGAACGCGTTCCGAACTTTGAGTTTAAGCTAGATAATGGTGAAGATTACAAAGCACGCCACTAAAAAATTAAAGTTTTCGACAATTTCGAATTTTATTACGATTATTTCGCTAGCGATCGATTTCGCAAAAATTATATATTCGATCAGACCGAAGGCGTGGCAAAGAAGTTTCTGATTTTTCGTATTTTGGACCGCTTCGATTTTACTTTTTCCGAAGAATTAGTCAAAAAGGTCGCCGATTTCCTGGCCGATTTTTCCGACGTTCAAAGGGCCGAAAACGAGTTTAAAATGCTTGTAATAAATACGCACGACGATTTTTGGCGCTTTTATCTGCGATTTTCCATTTTCGCAGCGAACGCTTAAATACGGACTGACAAACAGCTTCGAAACGTTTTTCGCGATAAAATACTAAGGCGTTTACGGGAAAAGCTGCATTTGAAATAGGCGCGTATAACGATTTTTAAGGATTGGCTTACCGCCGTTCGATAAAAAGAATAAGGTCAGTTGGCTGAACGAATTTTATACGCGAGTCGCTTTTCAATCAAGTCTATTATTTATTAAGATGGTAGGTTTTCAACCAAAGCGTATTACGAGTCAAATCGTACGTACGAGAATCGTTTTGGTGTTTTATAAGCTTTTCCTTAGCTTTTTGTTTTTCTTTTTTTTTCACGCCAAAACGCCCTTTTTGGCGTTTTTCTTTTTCGATCGGACCAACGATAACGCTTATTTTTTATTCCATATTAAAAAGTTCGAGGCTAATTTGCACGATTTTTTACGGGCCGACTTTCGGTTCCATTTAAAAGCTTTTTCAGGCTGGTAGATATAAACGAGATCGAGCCGGCCGAAGATTCGCTTTCTGATAGTAGTAGTAAAAACGAAAACCCTTTTTCAAACGATTTTCAAAACGCATATAAAAAAGTTGAAAGCTTTTCCGTTAGTCGGGGAAACGCCCAGGCCTAAGCAAAGCCTTTTTTTTAGGCGTGTTGCGCGATATGCGTTATTTTAACGTTCGAAAGCTTTTTGATAGCGATTTATTAATAATTCCCGTTATATTTATTAAAAATGGCCTTTCGTACAAAATGAAAGCGCTCGCCGATTTTAAAGCGAACGGTTATACGTTAATCGATTCGGCGCTGATTAAATCCTTTTTTTTTTTTTTAAAACCTTTGATTTAATTTTTTCCGGCTTTTTTTTTTGTAAAAAAGTATAATAAAGCTCGTAGCCATTTAATTATATATTTTACGCTTTTTAATTTTATTATTGACAATCGAATACAATCGTTTACTTTTTTTTTAATTACCAACTTCGGAAATCATAATGTGATTTTAGGAAAAGCTTGATTGGCCGAATATTAAGTTTTATTAAACTGTAATAAACGCAAGCTTTATTGGCCGAAGTTTTATCTTTTTACAGCTTTTTACGCTTATTATATTAAAGTTTTTTATTTGCATTTCCGAAAGATTTAATTTCGCTATTAAAACGACGCTGTGAAACGTGACAAAAACCTTGATCAATTATGGCAGACTTACGACGCTGTACGAAGCGCGAAAAGGTCGAATTTCATTCGCGGTGCTAATTTCGATAGCGACGCTAGTGGAATAATACAAGAAATTACACCATTTTCCTAAACTGCCGATTTTTTTTTTATTATTTTTTTTTTTTTTTTTTTTTTTTCCTTTCGTCAAAACAGCTTTTTCGTTCTACGAAAAACAGTTATATTAAAAACCGAAGGAAAGTTTTCGCCGCGATGGCTTTTCAGCTTAATATAATCGATAGTTTAAACAAGTTATCTTTTTTGAACTTTTTAAACGACCAGTTCGAAAACGAGTCTTTTAATCTATTATTTACTTAATTTCCATTTGCCAAATTATTGCATACGCTTTTAAGCTGATTTTCAGAAAAGAAACAGTTAAAGTGTTTTTAACTTTTCTGTACGAGATCGACAAAATATTAAACGATTTTACGTATAATACTTTTCTTAAAACCCAATCTTACAGTTTTTTCGAACGTTTCAAAACTAATGAAATATCGATTTCGACCTTTTCAATTAGCTTAGCGGAGTTAATTTCGAATGAATTTTTTTTCGAATTTTTTTCCCCGGAGTACAAAAACTTCGAATACGTGTTTTCTAAGGCCGCTAGTAACGAACTAGCTTTTTACCGGCCTTACGATTATAAAATCGAGCTTATTGTAAGTAAGAAAAAGCTGAAATACATTTTTTTATATAAAATGTCGATTTTAAAGCTCGAAATTGTTAAGATTTATTTGCAAAATAATTTTGATAAAGGTTTTATCGAATTTTTTACCGCTTTTTTCGCTGCTCTAATGCTTTTTGCTAAAAAACCCGACGGTTTACTACGTTTCTGTATCGATTATCGAGCTTTTAATAATATTACTCGTAAGAATCGCTACCCCCTTTTTTTTATCGATAAGACTTTTGTTCGTTTTTCGAAAGCGCGAATTTTTACGAAGCTCGATATTCGTTAAGCTTTTTATAGAATTCGAATAGATTCCGCCAATAAAAAATTAACGACGTTTCGTACGCGTTACGGCGCTTATAAATGCAAGGTGCTATTTTTTAGCTTTATTAATAAATCCGCAATTTACTAACGCTATATAAACGACGTTTTCGATTATTTAAACGATTTTTGTATTATATACCTGGATGACATTTTTATTTATTCGTCCGATTTTTTGAAACATGCTATATACGTTCGCAAGATGCTTTAAAAGCTCGCTGACGCTGGATTACAGGCCGATATTCGGAAGTTTGAATTTAACGTTATTCGAACCCGTTACTTAGGCTTTATTATTTTAACTGAAGGCTTAAAAATAGATTCAAAAAAGATTTTCGTGGTCGCCTACTGGAAGCTTTCTACTATTGTAAAAGGTGTACAGAGTTTCTTTGGTTTTTGTAACTTTTACCGACGTTTTATTAGAAACTACGGTATAATTATAAAGCTTTTGGTCCATTTGACTAAAGCTAACGTTTTTTTTAATTTCATTTCTGAATGTTAGAAGAGTTTCGACCTTTTTATACTAGCTTTTACTATTGCATCAGTTCTATAATATTACAGGCAAGATTTTCTCTGCATATTGGAGACTGACGCTTTCGACGGCGTAGTGGCTTTTGTGCTTTCGCAATTTTATGGCGACGATTGTGTGACGATTCATTCTGTTGCCACCTCTCGTGTCACCCCAGCAACTACGTATAGTTGCAAGCTCCCTGGTCTTCTGGTGGGTCTCCCATCAATTGTGGAAACTATTATATATATAAGGCTTTCTTTTTTTAGCAACCTCTGCCTTTTGCAGTTGTTGATTTTAAGTGAATATCTTTGTTGTTACAAAACCAAAGGCTCGTTTTTTATACCATGTGAATACGGCGACTAGTTGACTGATCTTCCAGCCTTTCGATTAATTAGATCGTTATATTATTAATAACTTTTTTTCTACGCTGGCGACGGCGTAAACTATTTCTCTTTTCGAATTCTTTACGGGTTATACCAAGATGATCGACCGGTCGTGAAAAGGCTTATTTCCGCATTTCGCGAAGAATGGCTTTTGTTTAACGATCTTTCTTTCAGCAGAGCTTTTTAGCTTCTGCTATTACATCTTAACTTTTTTTTTAATCAGCGAAGAAGCAGCCTCCTCCAGAAGCTTTTTTTTCTGAAGAACAGTCCTTCTTCCGAGGAAAAAAGAATAAAAAAAAAAGCAGAGCGCTAATCACTTCGCTTGCCACTTTTTTATATCCTAGCGCTGAAAGCGTTTAGTTGAGATTTCTGCAAAATTAACTGAAAAAAGCGCAAAAGCGTGAACGACAACTTTTGGAGGCTATGCGATTGCGACAGACCTTTTAATCAGAGCGTTTGATAGAATCTATCGAACGTGTTTCTGCCAGTCGCGAATCTGCTGCTTCTTTTTTTTTTCGCAACGTTTTATTTTAATCAACAGACGCTGCAAACTAATCTTTACGCTTTTCGCGAATTTTTTTTGGATTTTTTTATAACGGCCAAAACCCTAGCGCGCCTTTTAAACGCTATGGTTCTTATTTATCTGCTGACTTTCGATTAGCTCGTATAAAGCGCGTTTCGAATTTTAAGTTTAAGCTAAATAATAGTAAAGATTACAAAGCACGCTATTAGAAAACTAAAATTCTCGATAATCTCGAATTTTATTACGATTATTTCGCTGGCGATCGATTTCGCAAAAATTATATATTCGATCAGACCGAAAGCGTAGCAAAGGAGTTTCTGACCCCGCGTATTTTGGACCGCTCCGACCTTATATTTTCCGAAGAATTAATTAAAAAGGTCGCCGATTTCCTGGCCGATTTTTCCGACGTTTAAAAGGCCGAAAACGAATTTAAAATGCTTGTAATAAGTACGCACGACGATTTTTAGCGATTTTACCTGCGATTTTCTATTTTCGCAGCGAACGCTCAAATACGGACCGATAAACAGCTTCGGGACGCTTTCCGCGATAAAATACCAAGGCGTTTACGAGAAAAGCTGCATTTGAAATGGGCGCGTACAACGATTTTTAAGAATTGGCTTACCGCCGTTCGACAAGAAGAATAAGATCAGTTGGCTAAACGAATTTTATACGCGAGTCGCTTTACCAAGTCTATCACCTATTAAAATGGTAGATCCTTAACCAAAGCGTACTACGAGTTAAATCGTACGTACGAAAGTCGTTCAAATGCTTTATAAGCTCTTTTTCAGCCTTTTGTTTTTTTTCCTTTTCCACGCCAAAACGCCCCTTTTGGCGTTCTTCCTTTTCGATCGGACCAACGACAACGCTCGTTTTCTATTCTATATTAAAAAGTTCAGAAAGGCCAATCTGCAAAACCTTTTACGGGCCGACCCTCGGTTTTATTTAAAGGCTTTTTCAGGCTAATAAGTGTAAACGAGGTCGAACCGGCCGAAGATTCGCCTTTCGATAATAGTAATAAAAACGAAAACCCTTTTCCAAACGATTTTCAAAATACATATAAGGAAATTGAAAGCTCTTCCGCTAATCGAAAAAACGCCCAGGCCTAAGCAAAGCCTTTTTTTTGGGCGTGTTGCGCGATATGCGTTATTTTAACGTTCGGAAGCTTTTTGATGGCGATTTATTAACAATTTCCGTTATACTTATTAAAAATGGCTTTTCGTACAAAATAAAAGCGTTCGCCGATTTTAAAGCGAACGGTTATACGTTAATCGATTCGGCGCTGATCAAATCCTTTTTTTTTTTTTTAAAACCTTTGATTTAATTTTTCCCGGCTCCTTTTTCTGTAAAAAGGTATAATAAAGCTCGTAGCCATTTAATTATATATTTTACGCTTTTTAATTTTATTATTAATAATCGAATACAATCGTTTATTTTTTTTTTGATTATTAATTTCGGAAATTATAATATGATTCTAGGAAGAGCTTGGTTGGCCGAATACTAAGTTTTATTAAATTGTAATAAACGCAAACTTTATTGGCCGAAGTTTTATCCTCCTATAGCCTTTTACGCTTGTTGTATTAAAATCTTTTATTTGCATCTCCGAAAGATTCAATTTCGCCATCAAAACGACGTTGTGAAACGTGACAAAAACCTTGATCAATTGTGGCAGACTTACGACGCTGTGCGAAGCGCGAAAAAATCGAATTTCATTCGCGGTGCTAATTTCGATAGCGACGCCAATGGAATAATACAAGAAATTACACCATTTTTCCAGGCTGCCGATTCCTTTTTTATTATTTTTATTTTTTTTTTTTTTTTTCTTTCGTTAAAACAGCTTTTTCGTTTTACGAAAAACAGTTATACTAAAGACCGAAGAAAAACCTTCGCCGCGATGGCCTTTTAGCTTAATATAATCGATAGTTTAGATAAGCCATCTTTTGAACTTTTTAAACGACCAGTTCGAAAACGAGTCTTTTAATTTATTGCTTATTTAATTTCCATTTGCCAAATTATTGCATACGCTTTTAAGCTGATTTTTAAAAAAAAAGCAGTTGAAGTGTTTTCAACCTTTCTGTACGAAATCGACAGAATACTAAACGACTTTACGTATAATACTTTTCTTAAAACCCAATCTCACAGTCTTTTCGAACGTTTCAGAACCAATAAAATATCGATTTCGATCTTTTTAACCAGCTTAGCGGAGCTAATTTCGAATAAACCTTTTCTCGAATCTTTTTTCCCGGAGTACAAAAACTTCGAACACGTGTTTTCTAAGGCCGCCAGTAACGAGCTAACCTTTTACCGGCCTTACGACCATAAAATCGAGCTTATTGTAAATGAAAAAGAGCTAAAATATATTCTTTTGTATAAAATATCGATTTCGGAACTCGAAATTATTAAAACTTATTTGCAAAATAATTTTAACAAAAGCTTTATCGAACTTTTCACCGCTTTTTTCGCTGCTTTAATGCTTTTCGCCAAAAAACCCGACGGTTTATTGCGTTTCTGTATCGATTATCGAGCTTTTAATAATATTATTCGTAAAAATCGCTACTTTTTTTTTTTTTATCGATAAAACTTTTGCTCGTTTTTCGAAAGCGCGAATTTTTACAAAGCTCGATATTCGTTAAGCTTTTTATAAAATTCGAATAAATCCCGCTAGTAAAAAACTAACGACGTTTCGTACGCGTTACGGCGCTTATAAATGCAAGATGCTACTTTTTGGCTTTATTAATAGATTCGCAATTTACCAACGCTATATAAACGACGTTTTTTTCGACTATTTAAACGATTTTTGTATTATATATTTAGATAATATTTTTATTTATTCGTCCGACTTTTTAAAACACGCTATATACGTTCGCAAAATGCTTTAAAGGCTCGCTAACGCTGGATTACAGGCCGATATTCGGAAGTTTAAATTTAACGTTATTCGGACCCGTTATTTAGGTTTTATTATTTCGATTAAAAGCTTAAAAATAAATTTAAAGAAGGTCTCCGTAGTCGCTTATTAAAAGCCTTCTACTACTGTAAAAGATATACAAAGCTTTTTTGGTTTTTGTAACTTTTACCGACGTTTTATTCGAAATTACGATATAATTGCAAAGCTTTTGGTCCATTTAACCAAGGCTAACGTTTTTTACAATTTCATTTCTGAGTGTCAGGAGAATTTCGACCTTTTTATATTAGCTTTTACTACTGCATCAGTTTTATAATATTACAGGCAAAACCTTTCTTGTATATTGGAAACTGACGCTTCCGACGGCGTAGTAGCTTTTGTGCTTTCGCAATTTTATAGCGACGACTGGCTTTTAATCGTTTATTTTAGCAAAATTATAGCTTTCGCAAAGCTAAACTACGTCGTACACGATAAAAAGATGCTCGCAATCGTAAGATTTCTAGGCAATTTTCGTGCTAAACTGACTGGTTTAATTTATCAGATTAAAATAATCACTAATTATAAGGCCTTGGAATACTTTATGACTTTTAAATTTTTGAACGTTCGATAAGCACGCTGGACCGAACTTTTCGCCGACTATAACTTTTTTATTATGTATAAACTAAATAAACACAACCTTTTGGCTAACGCACTAATACGCCGTACGAGCGAATTCGACCGTCAAAACTCTTTTAAACGTACTTAGCGCCTGCAAACCTTTTTCCGAGCCGATTAGATCGATCACCGCCTTTTAACTAAAGAATTTCGATTTTCCACGGCTTTCGAAACAATTGTTTTTATCGTTGAAATAGCTGATTTTTTATTCGTATTCCGTGTCGTTGATCAGCTTTTCTACGCTAATCGCACAGCTAGCAGCCTGATGGCCCTCCGAAAAAAAGCTGTACGAAACGCTACGAGAAGAAACGACGCTAATAATACTTCGTATATATTTGAACGCGACCTGCTGCTATATTACGGCCGCCTGATAATACCAGACGTCGATTATTTTCGTTTGGCTTTTATACGAAAAATGCACGACCAGATTTCCACCGTTTATCCCAGCGCTCGCAAAACTACGCAATTGCTTTCGAACCAATATTATTAGCGAGGTATGACAGCCTTCGTAAAATAATATTATCGCAACTGCCACGTTTATCGAAAGAGTTTTGTTTAAGAAATAAACGCTCCGGCCTTTTTCAGCCTTTTCCTATTTCTGACCATTTTTAGAAGCACGTTATAATAAACTTTTGCAGTTTTAATAAAAACAAATACGGTTACGATAACGTATTCGTAATAATAGATCGCTTTTTCAAGCAGGTTATTTCGATTTTCTGCTATAAAAATATCGACGCTCGAAGTTTTGCCAAATTGTATATATTCTACGTGTACAGATATTTTGGCCTTTTAAAAAGTATTATTAGCGATCGTAGCCTTTAGTATTAATTTACTTTCTGGTTTGAATTAAACAAAATATTCGGTACGCAATTAAAGCTTTCGACAGCCGCTTATTTTAAAACCGATGGTCAGACCGAAATTTACAACTAATATTTGCAAAAACGCTTTCGACCTTTCGTAAACTTTTATCAAAACGATTAGAGCGAATTTCTTTTAATAATGGATTTCGCTCAAATGATTCTTTCTTACGAAAGTTTAAATGGCCTTTTATTTTTTGAAATTGTATACGATTATACTTTTTATACCAATTGAAACTGGAAGCTCGATACTTTCCTTTTTCCTAACCTTTTACACAAACTAAACGCAGACGAAACTCGTGCGTACGCTCGCCGCCATTACGACGCTTGGAATCTCGCCAAATCGCATTTTTAATAAGCATACGACAAAATAAAAAGAAGTACGAATAAGTTTCGCCGCGCGATCGATTTTAACGTTGGCGATTACGTATGGCTCGATATGCGTTTATTTCCGACCTTCCGGCCTTTTCGCAAGCTCGACAATTTTACAAACGGCCTTTTTAAAGTTGTAGCCAAAATTTTCGACAACGCTTTTAAGCTAGACCTTTTTAATATTATAAACGTACACCCAGTTTTTTACGCTAGTCGATTGCGTAAAGCAGCTGACGACGCGCTTTTAGATCAAATTAATTCAGCTTTTGAATTTATTAATATAATTGGTAAGCTTGAATACGAAGTCGAAAAATTGATCGCTTGTCGAATGCAGCGGAAGACTTTTTAATACAAAGCTTTTTGGGTAGGCTTAGATAAAGATTTTACGTGGTACTCCGCGTCTGATTTTATATACGCTTCTCTGAAAGTGCGCGACTTTCATTTGGCGCATAAAAAGCTCCCCGGTCCTTTTACAAAACTTGTAGACTGGCTGAAAGCATATTCCGAAGGTTTAGACTCGTACGATTATTTGAATAATAACGTACCAATAGATAAAAGCTCGAAAGCGCGCTTTTTTCGGACGGGGGGATAATATGACGATTTACTCTGTTGCTACCTTTCGTATCATCCCAGCAATTACGTATAGTTGCAAGCTTCCTGGTCTTCTGGTGGGTTTCTTATCAATTGTGGAGATTATTATATATATAAGGCTCTTTCCTTTTAGCAATCTCTGCCTTTTGCAGTTGTTGATTCTAAATGAATATCTTTGTTGTTACAGAACCAAAGGCTCGTTTCTTATACCATGTGAACACGGCGACCAGTTGACTGATCTCCCAGCCCTTCGACTGATTAGATCGTTACAGATTGGTTTCCAGTCGCCTATTTTAGTAAAACTATAATTTTCGCAAAGCTAAACTACGTCGTATACGATAAAGAAATGCTCGCAATCGTGAGATTTTTAAGCAACTTTCGTGCTGAGCTGGCTGGCTCAGTTTACTAGATTAAAATAATTACTGATTATAAGGCTTTGGAATATTTTATGACTTTTAAACTTTTGAACGCTCGATAGGCACGCTGGGCCGAGTTTCTCGCCGATTATAACTTTCTTATTACGTATAAACCAGATAAACACAACTTTCTGGCTGACGTATTAACACGTCGTACGAGCGAACTCGACCGCCAAAACTCTTTTAAACGCATCCAGCGCCTGCAAACCCTTTTTCGAGCAAATCAGATCGATCACCGCTTTTTAACTGAAAAACTTCGATCTTCTACGGCCTCCGAAACAGCTGTTTTTATTATTGAAATAGCTGATCTTTTTTCCGCACTCCGTATCGTTGATCAGCTTTTTTACGTTAATCGCACAGCCAGCAGCTTGATGGCCTTCCGAAAAAAAGCTGTACGAAACGCTACGAAGGGGAACGACGATAATAATATTCCGTTTCCGTATATATTTAAACGCGATCTGCTATTATATTACGGTCGCCTGATAGTATCAGACGTCGATCATTTTCGTTTGGCCTTTGTACGAAAAATGCACGATCAGATTTTCACCGTTTATCCCAGCGCTCGCAAAACTACGCAATTGCTTTCGGACCAATACTATTGGCGAGGTATAATAGTTTTCGTAAAATAATATTATCGCAACTGCTACGCTTATCGAAGGAGTTTTGTTTTAAGAAATAAGCGCTTCGGCCTTTTTCAGCTTTTTTTTGTTTCTGACCATTTTTGGAAGCACGTTATAATAGATTTTTGCAGTTTTAATAAAAATAAATACGGTTACGATAACGTGTTTATAATAATAGATCGCTTTTTTAAGTAGATTATTTCGATCTTTTGCTATAAAAATATCGACGCTCGAAGCTTCGCCAAACTGTATATATTTCATATGTACAGGTATTTTGGCTTTTTAAAAAGTATTATTAGCGATCGTGGCTTTTAGTATTGGTTTATTTTCTGGTCTGAATTAAACAAAATACTCGGTACGCAACTGAAGCTTTCGATAGCCGCTTATTCTAAAACCGACGGTCAGACCGAAATTTACAACTAATACCTGCAAAAACGTTTTCGATTTTTCGTAAATTTTTATCAAGACGATTGGAGCGAATTTCTTTTAATAATGGATTTCGCTTAAATAGTTTTTTTTTACGAGAGTCTAAATGGCTTTTTATCTTTTGAAATTGTACACGGTTATATTTTTTATATTAATTGAAACTGGAAGCTCGATACTTTTTTTTTTTCCAACTTTTTATATAAGCTAAACGCAGACGAAGTTCGTACGTACGCTCGCCGCCATTACGACGCCTGGAACTTCGCTAAATCGCATTTTTAATAAACTTACGAAAAAATAAAAAAAAATGCGAATAAGTTTCGCCGCGCGATCGATTTTAACGTTGGCGATTATATATGGCTCGATATGCGTTTATTTCCGACCTTCCGGCCCTTTCGCAAGCTCGACAATTTTATAAACGGCCTTTTTAAAATTATAGCTAAAATTTTCGACAACGCTTTTAAATTAGACCTTTTTAGTATTATAAACGTACACCCAGTTTTTTACGCTAGTCGATTGCGTAAAGCAGCTGACGACGCGCTTTCAGATCAGATTAATTCAGTTTTTGAACTTATTAATATAATTAATGAGTTTAAATACGAAATCGAAGAATTAATCGCTTGTCGAATGCAGCGGAAGACTTTTTAGTACAGAGCTTTTTGGGTAGACTTAAATAAAAATCTTACGTAGTACTTCGCGTCTGATTTTATATACGCTTTTCTGAAAGTGCGCGATTTCCATTTGGCGCATAAAGAGTTTTCCGGTCTTTTTGCAAAACTTATAGATTGGCTGAAGGCGTATTCCGAAGGTTTGGATTCGTACGATCACTTGGATAGCGACGTACCAATGGATAAAAGTTCGAGGGCGCGCTTTTTTCGGACGGAGGGATAGTGTGACGACTTATTCGTTTGCCTTTCGCGTCATCTTAGCAACTACGTATAGTTGCAAGCTTCCTGGTCTTTTGGTGGGTCTTTTATCAACTGTGGAGACTATTATGTATATAAGACTTTTTTCTTTTAGCAACCTTTGCTTTTTGCAGTTGTTGATTCTAAGTGAATATTTTTGTTACAGAATCAAAGGCTCGTTTTATATCATGTGAACACGGCGACCAGTTGACTGATCTCCCAGCCCTCCGACTGATTAGATCGTCACAGATACGGCAGCCAACCCTTGCGTCCTTTCCGATGATATCCAATATGTTTCTGTACGACAGTATTCCCTGGGGTCGCAGACGCAAGTCTGCCGACGATCGTGGCCGCAAACAGGTGCGCAGCTCGAATGATTGCAATTAATACTGGCTCCTATACGATAACTACTATAATACTAGTGGAACATTCAGTGCTTGAATTTTGGTTCGGAGGCTCGCTTTTGCGCTACGATAATATTCACTATATTGCTATACGACAGTATTCCTTTAAGGTCGCAAGGAAACCATTATTAAAGAATCTACCTACGTTCGTAGCGTATTATACATAGGAGGCACCAAATTCATTATCGCTGCTTCCGAAACTAATATTTAATATTATTATTGCGAATGAAAAGCTCGGGACCTGTTTTCTCAAGATTATATTTATTATTTTCGATATTCGATACGGCAGCCAACCTTTGCGTCCTTCCCGATAATATCCAGTGTGTTTCTGTACGACAGTATTCCCTGGGGTCGCAGACGCAAGTCTGCCGACGATCGTGGCCGCAAATAGGCGCACAGCTCGAATGATTGATTATAATATTAATAATAGTATTATTTTTACAATACGGAGGATTTGGGGGGCTGGCCCCCCAATTTTATTACAATACGGGGGATTTGGGGGGCTGGCCCCCCAATTTTATACAATTGGTGGTGGTGGTAGTGGTAGTGGTAGTGGTGGTGGTAGTGGTAGTGGTAATGGTGGTGGTGATGGTGGTAATGGTGGTGGTGGAGGTGCGAGGGTGTGGCTGGGTGGGTGGCTGAGAGGATGGCAGGGGGGTGGTAGGGGGTGGTAGTGATGACGTAGGATGACGTAGAGTGGTCCGTGCACGACCCACTGTTTTTGGGACATAATTCCGGTATCCTCATTAAGTAAGCAATTTTGGAAGATGCCCAGTTCCTGCATGTCAGTGTTTCTGAGATCGATTTCGTCAGGCAGAGACCGCTGTGCTGCTGGCGAAGAGTTGTTTCTTTGCGTTTGATTTGTCTATCTATTTCCTATAGTGCCTCTTCAAATGCGAAGATGTGTTTCCCCTGATATACTGCGAATATATTTGAGAGACAAAGAAAGAGACAACATGATGCTAGCACGCTATACCGAACGGAGTCGCTGGTCTTGTTGTTACCTTGTTTCCATTTCCCATGTCTGCAATGCCTACAAAACAAAAACCTGCGGCGAGATCTAGCGATATCACTATTGAAATTTCCGGGCCGGGTGTATTAAAAAGATGATTTCATTTGTTCTAGTCATATGTTAAAGTGCCTAAACAGCCTTAAGACGGACGGCCCAGAAATCAAATATCAAGACACGGTGTGGTATTTACGGTTACCAGGGGGGGTAGATTGAATGCCAAGCGACAAATGTAGCTGATACCCAGCCAATCATATCGATAGCCGACAAGGGCCCGCTGTGGCGCCTAAACTTCTCCCAAGTCGTTTCCGAAATTGGAAACTAAACAAACCCGCGACCCTATAACCAACTCCACTGTTATCAACCATCAACATATCAAGAACAACATCGATCTCGACTCGAATACTCTTGTAAGTACATATTCCCTTTTCAAAACTATCCCTGCAGATCGGTCTGTCTTGCGAAATGCAGAATCGCTCTATGCGGTCTTGATATTGCTTAAGCAATATCGCGACCGCAACGCGTGGCAGGAGAAAGAACGCAAGGCTGATTTCTCTTCAAACCTGTTGAGATGTTTCAAGCAAGCCTATTGCAGACTGTACAAGTGCAGGATTAACACCGGTCCCTGTTCTGCCCGATGATATTTTCTTAAGTGGTGGCAAGCAGAAAGGATTCACCAGTTCACGTTCGATAAGCTCGGCTCTGACGTGAACAAACCATAACAAGCTACAACAGGCAAAAACAATCGAAGACCTTTCTCTTAACGCAAGCAAACACTTACGCCTTCGACACGACAAAACCGCCCGAAGATACACATATTTCACAACAGCAGATGATAGCACAGGCCCTAGACGAAAAGCCCGGAAACACATTAGGATATACATACCGGTAAGTTATCCCCCGATCATTCCTTCGATCTTGGCACAGCCCAGCATACCTTTATCTCTTCCGTCCTACTCCATCGAGACGAATGCGAACTTCTCCTTTCTTCCTAACAACTTCATGCATTATAACAAAGACAAAAGAAGCAGATACTGATATGAAACAGGTGCCTTTCACGGGGCTTTCAAGATAATGCCTCCGGTCCTCGACCTGATATCAGGAACACCCTCGAAGCCTTCCTCGAATGCAAAGAAACATGGATACCAAACGTGAGAGCGATGTCTAGACGTTGCTCTTCTCTGTGGAGCCGGAGCGGTCTGCGATTCTGCTCTAGGCTCATATGAACAGCTCAAAAAACAAGGTCCTCAATCTGCGGGGAAGTCCATGGGCTTGTCCTTTGGAAGAACACTACCGGGCTCCAGGCGTACCGAGATCCCCCAATTGGAGAAAACGACAACACAGGGAAATGGAGGGCCAATCCAGATGAGTGAGAAGTAAGTCTATCCCAGCCCAACAGGTCAAGTCAGCACTCGTTGACTTCGAATCGAGCCCTCAGCTCTCAGCTCAAATGTCACAAAGTCTTGCCACGTCAACGTCTCGACATCTCACATCTCCATCACGAATCCGCCCCACCAGATCAAAATTTTGAGGAAATTTCCATTGCCGAGAGCTATCTACGTATTACAGTATGCTTCTTAGTCAACCAGTCGTCGAAATCGCTATGAGGCCTCCATTCCATTCCGCCGCTCAACCAGAAAGACGTCAGTTGCTACGCTACCCAGATGCCGGGACGTTAACAAAGTTGTCTTAGCGAGCAGCAGAAGGGAAACCTCAAGTTTGCCATGCGCAGGAAAGAAATGTCTGTGGTGCAGGCAGATTCAAAAAGAGCAGCACCGGCCCGACGGAAACATGGTTGAAAATCGCCAAGAAACAAGAGAAAATTTTTAGTATGCATGATGCTCTCATCGGGATGAGAGACTTAGCCGCTGGCCCACGACGCTGGACTGTTGACAACTAGAAGCCAAAGTTGATTAAGTCCTCGGGTGCGCTGGCGGCAGCAGCTTTATCATTTGCGAGCGAGGTCGGAACCGAAGCTGCCATGGGATTTGGGGCGGAAGGAAGAAGAATAGAGAAGGTTAGCAGATCCGAGGTATCTTCGCGAAAGTCGAGGAGAGTTGGCACACGATCTTCCCCATTATTCTCGACTTCAGCTGCATGCCGATCGTCCGCATGTGATAGTGTCATCAAGGTTGAAAAGGAGTGACGAATGGTCGAATCTGGTCCGAAGGCCATGGGATCCGGCGAATCACTACGAACATCTTCGAGGGCAGGAGTAAAGTTGCTGCTTCGGGCTTCTAAGCCCTCCTGGATGGCTTGAAAGGAGGAAGTCGACGAGGGACGACGAACAGGCGAATCTGGTCCGAATGTCATGAGATCTGGCGAATCACTGCGGATACCCTCGAGGGCAGGAGCAGTGAGGATTCTCTGGACTTCAACTTCCTCTTGAGTAACCCGGCGATGTTGGAGATCACTATGGTTACCAGCAGGATGAAGGCCGTAGCTCATGACCGGAGACGCAAGATACAGCGACGAGACCTCTGTCGCAGCATCATCCATGAACAAACTTGAAGCCGAAGTTGGTCGCTGTGATCGAGGAGCTGCAGAATCGGACGCTCGCTCATTGGTTACATGAAGGCTAGCTGGGGCGAGTGCGCTCACTGGCAAACCACTCGATGAACGAGGTTCCAACTTTGGTTGCCGTAGAAGGTGACTGCTACGTAAGCCTGGCGACGACCAAAGAGACAAACTACCAGCACCATCTCTCACCAAGCTCAGTACACCTTGCGATGGAATATCAGAGCGACAGCCATTATCCAGGTCTTGGGAGGAAGCCTTGGGCATGGGAGAAACCATCTCATCTACCTCACCACCCAAGCCAACTTGATTCTGAAGTCCTCGTTGCGTAGGGATTTGAAGGGGATTCCAACCAGGACGGTTTGTTATATCCGGCGACTCACTAATAGAAGCCGTGGGTGCAGAATTGACATCCGGGCCTGATGCACCTGGTTGCAGTCTCACATCCTCTGGCACTTCAAAGCCATTCGCCCCAGCACGAGAAACGTTTGTGCGGATAAGACCCGAAGGTGCAATCTTTCTTACGCCATCCTTGACGATCACCGGCTTGTAGGTTTCCTCCAAGATAGGAGTCCAAGATTCCTTGTCGGGGTTTCGTGCAATGATCAACTCTTGCTTTTCCGCCTGCTCGCGGTCATGCTTTGCTGCGTTCCAACTCTCCCATGGATTACTTCCAGGTGGTGCGTTTGGTCGGCCGAAGAACTGGAATGGGACCGGATCAGTATTGCTACCCATGAAGTCACTCTGCCGAGCCGACTTGGACTCGTTTCCTTGACGCCATTGTTGCGGTCGAGGGGTGCGTCTGTACCACTTATCGCCATAACCGAATCCCGGGCTACTCTGAATATCTGTGGCGGACTTTGCTAACGGGTACTGATCTACTATTACTCGGCGTCTGTTCTTGGTTGTGCTACTGCTTGACTCGTTGTTGGAGGTCGAAGCATTTGACCAGGCTGACGGGTGTCTGCGTTCAACGCGGTTTTGAAGCATAAACCTAGCCGTTACGCCTGGAGGAACGCGGCACTGATCACACTCGCACTCCTGGCTACAGTATCTGGAGCATCCATGGCCGCAGAGCAAGATTCGATGGCAAGCCTGATAGCAAATGACCCGCGAATGATCATAAGGATGGCACTTGAGAGAACAAGGATGTCCACAAGGGAGAGGGCCTTCTTCACACTCAAGAGAACAACCGGCCGCAGCATTCCACCAGTCCTCGGGATCTCGAACGACCGTCAGGTTGCCATGTCGAGTGCAAGTAAGCGGCAAGCCGTCATCGATATTTGCGCGGCCAGTCAACACCATGTGGTGCACAAGGGGCAACCACAAGCTTTCCCGGCCATGAAATTCAATTGGGTTTTCATGGCCATAATAACTGATTCGGTTTTCGTCGCCGGTCAGGGTAGCCGAATTACCGAACAGATACAGACCACGACGAGCGCGGGACAAGGCCACCACGAGACGATTCTTGTTGTTGAGAAACCCGATTTTCCATTCCGGGTTGCTGCGAACCAAAGACAGAAGGATGATATCGTTCTCCTCTCCTTGGTATGAATCAACAGTGAAGACATTGAAGTACACTATCCCGAAACTTTGGAGTGAGGGGTGTTTCTTCAGCGTATTGATGATCAATTTACGCTGGCCGTTGTAAAACGTCAGAACGGTGATCTTGCCTGCCGGCACACCATTCAGCACTAGGTAGTTGAAAAATTCAACTACCATATCTGCTTCGGTATTATTGATCTTACTGCGACCGGCGGCATTGGATTCCTCCCAGAGATGGTGGAAGAAATAGGTGTCAAGTCCTCCCATGCCAGGCACAGGCGGTCGGTTGTCCACACGATCCAACACGCTTTCATGGTCGCGGAGGTTGTCGTAGAAGGGTTCGGGTTCGATACAGAGCAACTCTCTGACATCTGAAATCATGCGACGCTGCTTATTCAACCTGAAGAGTAAGAAGTATCAGCTGATGTTTATCGGTGTGTGGGGGAAACGAGGCTACGGCCCAACAAACTCACATCACGAATGGTATCGCGTTGTTGACCAGACGTTCAAACATAGACACGTTCAAGAAAAACGGATACGTCTCCAGACTCCCGACTGTAGCAGAGGCCTGCAGCTGTTGGTGATCACCGACTAAGATCAATTGCTCCAGACTAACGAATAGGCCGGCGATAATCTTTGCTTCTGAAGTCTCCGCGGCTTCTTCGATGAGGAGGGTTCGCGGCCGCAATGCCGACAACAAACCTCGATATCTCGAAAGGCCAGTCGTTGTGCAACCGATGACCTTAATGTGAAGACTCTTGATCAAACTGATACTACACATCGCCTCACGGCTGTTAGATTGAGTACAAAGAGAGAAGAACCATGCTTACCTTCGTTACGGAGTATTCATCAACGTATTTCTTGTACTTCTCGAACAGAGGTTCAAGTGCTGCGAGCATGATTGTGTTCAATTTCTGCTCAAAGTACCGATAAACTTGTCCTCGATCAGATTGTGGGATAGTGTGCAGACTCTTGTGTTTCTCGAGAAGCTTTTCAATCTTCGGTTCATTGATGGGGCCATTGTGTCGACCAGTATATCTGCGTTTGAAAGGAGCCCAGACACCAGGCAACGCGAAGTCGGCTTCCTTTTCGTCGAATCCACGATCTTCCGATTCCTCAAGATCGCGAAGCTGCTCAAGCTCCACGTCCATCTCTTCCAGAGGCAGATCGAGATTGACCAATGGCGCACCCGGGATTCGCATAAGTTGATCACCGGTCAGCCCTGAGTGAAGTCAGCATTGCAACGGAGAACTCGGGTCTGTCGTGATGAAGAACATACAACTGGCAATGTCCGCCTTCTCCTCATTTTCCTCGTCATCCTCCGCCCACTCGTCAAGCTTGAGGGACTCGCTTTGGGCCTTGGTAATGAGATCATGCTTGAGCAGAGTTTCCGCTGTCAGCAGTTCACCCTTTAAGAGAGGCCAAAGAACGATTTTGATCTCGTCACAAATTGAACGGTGCTCCGCAGCCGCATTCTTCATGCCTTTTGTTGCATTGACACTGAGCTTGCTGGCATGAGACTGACGTAACGCGAATAGCGTACGCGTCTGAATATCCTTGTTGGACTTATCAGATTGACTACCAAGTCTGAGGATTTCTGGCTCGAATTCCAAGATGTGGTTCAGCATCTGGTCCACAGCGTGGTTGCTCTGCGCTGCTACGATAATAGGAGGGTCAGTGAGGCGTAAATTGCTCGTCATGGCCTTCAGCGCCGAAACAGAAACAAAAGTTTTACCCGTGCCCGGTGGACCTTGAATTACGGCAACACTCTTGGTCAGCATATCCTCGCAAGCCGCCAGTTGCGACTCGTCCATGGTAGTCTTGATGCCCTTGGGTAAGCCCCTGAGGACGTTGATGTTGAACAAATCCAAATCGCCATCCGATTGTTCGAGAGATGTCAAATCCAAACACGGCTGTTCGAGTATGTACGCTGGTGCTTGAACGTCTGTGTCAAGATGAATCAGCTGTTTCTCGAACGGGAACCTTGAGCGGTCAGTAAATACTCTTTCTATAAGGTCGCTGGCTAAATACTTCTCAGTCATCGACTTCTGCATGGCTACAAGCATGTGCCGAGAAGATTCGAAGTAACCGTGTCTAGGCTCTATCATGACATACTCTGGATCCGAATCAGTTCACGCTTCCATAGTCAAAGCATGCTGCTTACTTTGTACTGAATCAACGACGAAGTCATCCATGGAGGCCCAGAACAAATCTACCGTTGGCGGGTTCTGGTCCAGACCACCGAGATACGGACGAGCTGCAATAATCGCGATCTTACAGATGTTATGGAAGGCATCATCCAGTGTAGTGAGAGCCACGATGGTTCCTTGGGTCAGTCTCTTGGAATGCTCCCAACGAACTCGGACTTGGCCAGCTCGTTCCGTCGAGAACTCCACCCGAGAAGCCACGCCAACCCGAGCCAGTTGAGTTCCGACAACCGTCACCTGGTCACACATAAGTTGTGGTACTGCTAAACCTGAGAGCGTGGAGACTTACATTCGTATAGATCCACGTGTCTTCGTCCTCCATCATCAAAGGATTGAGCTGGAACTCGGCAACCGACTTTCTGATAGACGCCAGGGCATCTTCACGGTGCAACTGGTAGTGGGTTCCGATGTAACTCTCCTTGTCTGGCCACGGCCCATCAACTATGTTGTGTGGCAAGGAATCATTATGAATTTGCTGCTGATAGTCGTTCCACTCCTCTGGACTTTCGTTGTCCGCAGGGTGTCTCGGAGTGGGCTTGATCTCGGCTGAGGACGGAATCTCTGGGAGATTTCGCCACTCCTCCGCGAAAGCATTCTGTTGATAAGTCTTTCTGACATGATCTCGCAGGATTTCCCTGGATTCCTCGGCCGATGGTAAGGAGGACGACATCGTTGCTCTCGAGCACAAATCAAGCGTCGACGCTCGGTATGACACTTCGCGATGCACGCCGTACGCTCTTGCTCTGGTACGCTCTTGCTCTGCTTGTCTTGTTGACAGCAGCAGCTGAATCGAGGAGTGCAACTGTTGGTGGGGTACCAGGTGGCTGCGGAAGGTGCGCTCAGGAGGGTAGAGATGCAAAGTGCTTCGACGAGCAAGTAAGAGCGCTTGTGGTCCAGATCTGCACAAACAGCATTAGCAGTGGGCCAAGTCACAAACACACAATCCGAGGATGTGGACTGGCAACAAGAGGGAGACTTGCAAACACCCCTCTGCCCGCCGCCAATGAGTTGGAGGGGCAAGAGTTGTGGTGCAAGTCCTGGTCGAGGAGGCGGAGGGGGAGCGAGAAGGACGTGGAAGGCAGACAGACCACAAGGGCTTTACACCCGCGGGGCTTGTTCACCATCAACGCCCCAAAGAGATCAGGGAACTTACTATGAGCAATGCCCCGGGCAATTCGCCGATTGGCCTGGAGGACTTGCGGATTGTGCCCGTGAGATGGGCAGCAAAGCACACTGTTCTGGTATCGGTAGATCGGGCTCAAGGCTGAGGGGGTCGACGATGATTGCAATTGGATAGCCGGGCCCTTTGGTCGCTATTGTCAGCAGGGCCTCCGAGAGCCTTGTGGCATACAGGCAGTGGAAGCCGCTCGCGGTGAGACAGCGCTCGAGGATGGAACAGAGTGCGGGAGGGAGAGGGTCATGTGCGCCTAAGCAGTGGAGGGGCATCGATCAAGAGGAGCCTCCAGTCGAGAAAGGAATCATCAATTCAAGAAAACGCACCTCGAGAAGATCTTTCGTGCGAAAGAGACGGGTCCCCCAGAGGTGTCCACCAGTCTTGCGGGTGTCGTGGTGGAAGTTGTGGGATGGAACGGGATGGGGAAAGGGAGATGGTAGAGGGGAGGAACAACAACAAGGCGCGCAGATGGGATCGGAACTCAGGCTACTCGCTTAATCAAAACAGCACTACGATGGCGCACCTATGATTGGCCAAGATATCATTGCTACAGAATGGAAGACCAGCACACCGGATCTACGAGGACGGAAAGATGGAGAGTGTCTTGGGAAACTGGAGCTGTTATGCAAGAGCATTTGTGTGCTTGAGGGAAGCAAGCACTTTGCGCTGGGTCCCTGCAGCCGGCGTCGTTCTTCTCGTGGTTGGTCGAGGAGGCTTGGGAGCCGGCCGACAAAAGCGTTACATTGTTTGTGCTAGGGGTGTTCAATGCTCCAGTGTGGTCAGTAGATGTCCGATTCGAGCCTCGACGTCAATACAGATCAACAGCTTGCACGATCGATTTAGCCATGCGCTTTACGGACCCTTACTCATATTCCCAGTCACAAGTCTACAACTCCCATCATGGCCATCATCGTGTGCAGAATTGTACATGCCGTGGGTTTGGACCGAGGTGTAAATTGTGAGTCGATCCACGTTGGGATATCTGCATTCAAGGCATACCTGTCACCGAGACCGCTGCAATTCTACCGTGGACAAGCATTTTCGATCTTGTTCCCTATTCTCGCGCTGACAGGTAGAGACACTACAGTCGGTCCCTCCGAGTCCGATGACCTGGTGTTCGAGCCCTTCGACCGCTTTCCCACAGAAATCCGCCTCCTGATCTGGATGATAACATTATCAGCAGGCCACCGTGTTCCATTAAAGGTCCCTCCCTGCCCCTGGTCGAGTAGACTGGGCTTCCTCTACTCTAGTGATCGCCCAGAGAATTAGCAGAAAGAGCAAACACCATGTTCTTGAGCAAATCGCCTTCCTCAATAGCACGTTTCCAAGACCCTGCGGCGTATTTCCTTTCTGGTACAATGTCCGCCGGGATTCACCAGTCATCATGATGAAGTGAGCTCAAGACATACTTTCTACAACGCTTTTTCGTTCCTTGAAAGCCGTATGCTGGAGCGGGTTGGAATCGTCAAGAAGCTTTCGATCACCGAGACTACTCCCACTCTGACGAGGTAAAAAGCATCACGGAGGCTCCGCCTGGCACATCTTGGGTCCCGAACTATGAAGTGCTTGACTCCTTCGGGGTGCTCAAAGTATTGGACGTCTCATTGGGCTTGGCCATCACAATCGGGTCAACTACCACTTGGGGATTTCGGGCGGAAGGATTTGCTAGGCCGTGGAAGTTGCGCTGGAGGAGTAGTTCAACAAACCCAAGAAAATTAAGAGAGGATTTGTCGCGCTAAAGCTGAAGACCCGATTGTTTGTTTGTGAACGAAGAAATTATGTACAATTACAGTCAGTCGCTTTAGATCTGAGTGGGCAGTGGCGAATCAATCAAAAAGATTGACATCTCTTGCTAGTGGTTATCATTGTTACGTAAGCACCAGTTTTGCAGAGCCATCTTATTTCACTCTGGGGTCCACCCACAAAAAAAAACCCCGCAAGACTTTTTACACGATTGTGTTTGATTATTCACATATCGAATTGCGACTGTATTAGATATTTCTCTGATACGATACTATTGATTTGATGATAGTGACAATAGTATTAATAGCTTTCAGAAAAGCTTCACTACTTTTATCATTATTCTATCGAACAGCCATTGAAATCGTATAAATTTGAACGTATAAGGCATCTACTACAAGATCTGATAGCTTCGCAGTAGCTAGTAGCTACAACTAAGGTGTTAAAGCTCGACCAGGTATAGGGTAGTGTCACAATCAGCCCTTTTCAAATTCTGAATTGCTCCCATCTCTATTTCTTGGCATGCTCAAATACTTATGCTTGTACGCGGTGAAAAAGCCTTTTCTACCGTATTTTCAACCTTAATTTACTTAAAAACCCTCTGAGTTACCAGAGAGATCGGAAGTCTTTGATAAAATCATAAATCATCCACAAGCTGTAGAAACTGATACAAAACGTTAGCTGTTCAGAGAGATCAACGGTGCTTGTGTAAGCCACGGATCTCTGGAGACAGAAATGCAGCCTAGAGGGTTGAGATGATGGAGTGGCTTCTTCGTTCCATTAGATGACAGACTGCCCTTGAGAGTCCGCCATTCCGGTAGCAATCAAGCCGCGATGATAAGTGAATTGCCGGTAGAAATTGCAGAAGTTCAGTACAATTTAAGAGCATTTTTCGGGCAGTGCCTGGATCGGCTATTGTGTTATCGTGTTTACTCTGGTACTATCAACGCCGGACCTGGGTGACGTTATAATCGTGGTCAACTTATTCGTTAAATAAGTGAGGATGCTTTTCAAGCAAACGACGTCTATGGGGTCTCTTTAGGATCTGATTATTTGTCTTGTTATAGATTGCTTGGCTGGGCTTCGGACTTCCTTGTCTTTGGAATCTGGTTGCTGCCGGATGGTTGAAGGTGCGTATATAAGAGAGTACGTAAATGAAAATCTTCAGAATGTATGATTGTTGTTCAATTGTACGCTAAAGAATGCAAAGAGGTTTGGCAGCGGGTGACAAGGATGTTGACAAGCTCCTCGGCCAAGAAGACATCATCATTTTTACCAACATCGCAATCGCAGTCCTCGGTTTCACAACCACATTGCGACCACATTGCAGCTCCGCACCGCAAAATGAAGCAAAGATTCTCCTCTCTGGATGCAAAAGTATATCCTCCTATCCACTGTCGCTGTGGCTAGCCAGTTAATGTGTCCAGGTCATCGCCCACGAGCTGTCCGCCGCCCTGGTCACCCTGCGCGTCTCCAACATCTACGATCTCTCCTCCAAGATCTTCCTGATCAAGTTCGCAAAGCCCGACCACAAGCAGCAAATCGTCATTGACTCCGGGTTTCGATGCCACCTGACTAAATACTCCCGCGCGACGGCTGCAGCGCCCTCGGCATTCGTGACAAAGCTGCGGAAATACCTCAAATCTCGACGAGTTACCTCGGTGGCGCCCGTCGGCACAGACCGGGTCATCGAGTTCCAGTTCAGTGATGGTCAGTACAGACTCTTCCTGGAGTTCTACGCGAGCGGGAACATCATCTTGACGGACAAGCAACTGAACATCCTCGCGCTGCTGCGGATTGTGGGCGAAGGCGAGGGACAAGAGGAGCTGAGGGTGGGCTTGAAGTACTCGTTAGACAATCGACAGAACTACGCAGGGATCCCGCCGTTAACGAAGGGGCGACTGCAAGATGCTTTGCAGAAGTCTGTTGACAGAGGCGACGACGGGCTGGTGGCCGGCAAAAAGCCCAAGAAGACGTCGGATGCATTGAAAAGGGCTTTGGCGGTTTCCATCACGGAGTTCCCGCCGATGCTGGTAGATCATGCCATGCGGGTGACGGAGTTCGATGCTTCGCTCAAGCCTGCTGATGTATTACAGAGTCAGGACCTGTTAGATCATCTAATGCGATCGTTGCAACAAGCCCAAAATATCATGCAGGAGATCACGAGTTCTGAAGTGGCAAAGGGTTACATCATTGCCAAGAAGAAAGAAGGGTACGAAGAAGCTTCCCCAGAGGACCAGGCCCGAAAATATGTTATCTACGAGGATTTTCACCCTTTCCAACCTCGCCAGTTTGAGAATGACCCCTCCACGCTTTCCCTGGAATTTTACGGCTTCAACAAGACGGTCGATGAGTTCTTCTCTTCGATTGAGGGACAGAAACTTGAGTCTCGACTACAGGAGAGAGAGCAGAATGCGAGGCGGAAAATTGAAGCTGCGAGACAGGATCAAGCAAAGCGATTAGGTGGCTTGCAAGAAGTCCAAGAGCTGAATATACGCAAAGCTGGTGCCCTGGAAGCAAATGTCGAGCGGGTGCAGGAAGCAATGGATGCTGTCAACGGCCTCATTGCCCAGGGAATGGACTGGGTTGAGATCGGCAAGCTAGTGGAAGTAGAGCAGAAGAGAACCAATCCGGTTGCTTCCATAATCAAGCTGCCTCTAAAGCTCCAAGAGAACACCATTTCGCTGCTTCTGGACGAAGAGGACTTTGCTGAGGATGACGAGTCCAATTACGAGACAGACAGCGATGTGTCAGATAGCGAAGACGAAGCCCCTGAGAAGGGCCCGAAGCAGAAGGTGGCGGAAAAGAGACTGACAATAGACATCAATCTTTCGCTGTCTCCGTGGGCCAATGCAAGAGAATATTACGATCAGAAACGAACTGCCGCCGAAAAGGAGCAGAAAACTCTGCAGTCTTCCACGAAGGCATTGAAGAGTCAGGAAGCAAAAATTGCCCATGATCTTAAGAAGGGTCTGAAGCAGGAGAAGGCCGTGTTAAGACCCGTACGACAACCAATGTGGTTCGAAAAGTTTACATGGTTCATCTCGTCTGATGGGTACCTCGTTTTAGGAGGCAAGGACCCCCAGCAAAATGAGACGCTGTATCGTAGATACCTGAAGAAGGGCGATGTCTACGTCCACGCCGAAGTACAAGGTGCAGCGAGTGTAGTCATTCGGAACAACCCAAAGACACCAGATGCTCCGATTCCGCCGTCGACGTTATCCCAAGCTGGAACATTAGCCATATCTTGCTCGTCGGCCTGGGACTCGAAGGCCGGAATGCCAGCTTGGTGGGTCAATGCCAATCAAGTTTCGAAATCTACACCTGCGGGGGACTTCTTACCCGCTGGGAGCTTCAACATCCAAGGAAGAAAAAACTTCTTGCCTCCGGCAGTATTGTTACTTGGCTTTGGCGTGATGTTCTTGATCAGCGAAGAGAGCAAGGCGAAGCATGTGAAGCACCGAGTGCAAGATGAAGAGCCGGCAGCTCCAGCACCTTCCAATTCTCAGATTTCAGAGCTGGATGATGACCAAGGGAGCATACCGGATGACCACCCAGAATCCGAGGCAGAGGGAGAGGACGTCGGGAAATCCAATCCTCTCCAACCACGATCTGCCGAACCTGTGATCTCGGATGGCAACGAAGACCAGGCCGTGGACGAACTCGCTGACCTTTACATCGACAACAATTCTGGAAACGCTCCGAAATCTGGAATCACTAAACCTACAGGCCCCTCGCCAGTCGACTCTTCCGACGCTGATTCTGAAGAGGATACACCGCAGGCACCCCCAAGCACAACCAACGCAGCCAAAAAAGGCCCAGCACCCCCCAAACGAGGCAAACGAGGCAAAGCTAAGAAGATCGCCACGAAATACAAAGACCAAGACGACGAAGACCGGCTCCTCGCCCAAAAGCTCATCGGCGCCTCCGCCGGCGCCGAGAAGGCCGCTGCGGAAGCCGAGGCGAAAGCTGCCAAGGAAGCCGAACTTGCATTCCAGAAGGAGCGTCGGCGGGCACAGCATCAAAAGACGCAGCGCGAGACGGCCGAGTACGAGGAGGCCCGCAAGGCGATGCTCGAGCACGGCGAGGGGGAGGCAGACGGGGATGATGCAGCGGGGATGGAGGTGCTGGAGCAGTTGGTCGGAAAGCCGATCAAGGGGGACGAGATCCTGGAGGCGGTGCCGGTGTGCGCGCCGTGGGCGGCGATGGGCAACTACAAGTACAAGGCGAAGCTGCAGCCGGGAGCGCAGAAGAAGGGGAAGGCTGTTCGGGAGATCCTGGGCCGTTGGCAGGGCGAGATGAGCGTGGGTGGGAAGGCGAGGATCGACGAGATGAGCGAGGATGGCGAGAGGATGTGGCCGAGGGAGGTGGAGCTGTTGAGGGGGTGGAGGGTGGAAGAGGTCACGGGTGTGGTGCCTGTCAAGGCTGTGAGGGTTATGATGGCTGGTGGTGCTGCTGCGGCCGCGGCAGCGAAGGGGACGGGGAAGAACAAAGGGGGAAGAGGGGGGAAGAAGGGGGGGAGGTAGTTGGAATCGATTGAGGGTGGTGTATAGGAGTCCTCTGCATGCCGCCAGCTCAGGCTCGCTCTGACAGTTCGCGAGCGTCTGGGATGTATCTTTTACTCAAGCGCCATTTTTCGACTTCCCGCTTGTTCTACTCCTTCTCTCCTGAATTTCCCCATATGCTTTCATCTTATACTCACGTCGACATAGCATCAAGACCTCGTGTGTATCAGAGGCACATCTCTCACGAGGCACCCACCTACCCACCCGCCCCGACATACCACGCAACACTCGCCAACAGAACATCTAACACGTACTGAGGTAACAATGGTCATTCACGATATCGATATCCCTAGGCGTATATCATTTCCGCTTCGTCATGACGAACCAGGTTGCTTCGAATTGCTCACCGGAATGTGCAATAAGTACAGTACAATACAGTAGCGTCGCTGAGTGTTTGTTCACGTGATGTGCAGCTGGATTCTCCTGAGGGTAATGTACTGACTGTATGTACTGTACAGTACTGTATCATTTTTCCCCAGCACTAAAGACCTGATCACCAAATCCCTCCCCACATACAGTACATACTGTACTGTACTTCTCATGAACCTTCCGAGTCCGAGTACGAGTCCGAGTTCGCTTCCACACAAGCCGTCGTCGACCCTCTTCTGCTTTGATCTGACCCTTTGCAGCGCATGTCACCTGACAGCACCAGAATCGCCAGAGTGAAGTGATATGCAGGCATCTTTAAGATCAAATTTTTACACAGTAGTCGTAAAGTACATACATACAGTACAGCACCTACCGCATTGCACGAAGAAGACCACAAGGGCCCTGTCGCTCTCGAAATATGTCACGTGTCCGAGATAACCGAGATGCATAGCCCAACTTCGAGCGCCCTTTCGTTCCATCCCACTTTCATCCTCTCAGCAATCACCACTACCCACAATACACAATATACCGGACTAGAGCCGCCACCTTGTCTTTCACCCAATGTTCCAAATCTTTGCATTACCCAGCCACACATCAGTGCGGACTCCATCTGATTCCATCTGACCCGAGAATTCACGCTGCCGTCGATCAAGTTCGGTCATGTGACTTGGCTCTGGTACCCTCGAGATGATGGTCGGGAAGATGGCATCGCTTGCTTGCCTTAAGATGCTCGACCAGCGAGCGGTACAGTACAGTACGCATCTGCGTGAGCTTTAAGGTTTTCTAAGGAGCGTCTTCTGGCTCTGACGGAGAACTTCAGTCTGCGTCTTGGCTGGCCCGCTATTACGAGCGAGCGCTTTGCCGGGAAACACACGACTCGGTATCCAAGGTACTCCTTTATGTATGCGTTCGGCAATCTTTGAGAGTCACCGGGAACTGGCCTCAGGGCGTTTGGACACAACTACTGTACTGTCCTTCAACGGCCCGTCCCGAGATTGGCGATAGAGTCGGGCAAAGAAGCATTGATGGAGCGCCTTATCGTCGGCAGCATGCTTTTCCTGTCATGTCTGACTTCCATGGTCAAGCTTCCAAACATCGAGAGGACAAATGGCGGGCCATGGTTCGATTCCACGGCGATGAGTTACGATTCAGCACCAGTTCGTTCATTTGCTCGTCCATGCGAATGCGGCACGATTCACACTCACGTCGCCGTGACAACTGCTCATGCACTGCAACGTCAAGCTCGCCTGCCACCCGACATGGCCTACTCTGTACATCTACAGTTAGTCAACCCGACCGCGAGGGCTGGTCACGAACAATGAGGGTGTGGGAAGTCAGCACACACGACGAACTGCTACACAAAGCCGTAGGGAAGCGTCTCCCGAGCCGTCGGGCTATCATGCCGAGCAAGCGACTCTCGGAGACGAACGACCTTACTCACTGAAGGATCAGAAAGATCCACAGCCTGGGTCTGTTGGAGCCACACCCGTACGCTGTACGTATGTACATACTGTACATGCACGCAAGAACAAGCAAGTGGCGCGGGCCGGCACCTGAGCTTGGCGTCGACCCCTTATCTCCATCGCCGGGCATGTTCTCCGGCCCGTCGTCGACTTACTCGTATGCGTCTATATATAATGACAGCCCGGCCCGGTGTCTGTTCGGCAGTAGCGGAATGGGGGCTCGAGTGGGTTTTAGGTGAGTGGCGTTCCCTTCTCCCGGTGCTTAAGTGATGCAGGGTCTCCGCCAAAACCTGCCGTCTCGGCCCTCTGGCTCCGATCCGAATCGAAGACACTCGCTGCGCGTTGCTGCTTCCAAAACTCAAATTCGCTACGCAAGTCCATGTGCCCATAGCTCGGACGCATTATCAATCATGGCTAAGCCGTTGCCTTTGCCATGGCCTCAATATATGATTGCCTGCCTCGGCCGAACTGCTGTCGCGCTGCGATTGCTCCCTTACCCCCACAACATGGGACAATGCCCCAAGGACGTCCGAGACTTCCAGGCACAGATGCTGAGCGTGCAGATACTCGAAGGCAACAAGTCCGAGACAATGTACGGGCATTTCGGCAAAGAATCAAGGAACGTTCGCTGTCCGCAAACAAACTCAGTACCTCAGGCAAGAAGAGGAAAGACGCCGGCCTCGGTCGCGCTTCCGCCTCAAAGTCAGAACCTCCCCCATCCTCCCAACCACTTTGGAAACAGTCACCAGATCCTCCACCGCCCCCACGGGCACTTTCTGAGCAGCCACCTCGTCGCCGGGTATCGGTCACATACCACTCAACAGGAAGAGGTATCAGGTGGTCGCTTTCACTGCCTTTTCGGCTCGACCTCGGTCCTGCTTATTCCCATGCCTTCATCGCTGCTTTCAACGATCGAAGCCTTCCAAATGCAAGTTTAGATGTCGACCAGATATCTTTAGAACTTGAAGACGATACACCACTGTCGTTACGAAGTCCGCTCGCCCCGTCAGAGCACTTGGACTCCACGCCCTCGCCACCTACGCAATGCTTGCGCGTGGAGATATGTTACAACTCCTGGACATCCAATGTCTTAATCGAAGCCATGTCGACGAGAGGAGATATGCTCAAAGAGGCTCTATTCGCTGCTGCCTTAGGCCTAATCAGTCTAGAAAGGAACGATCGCACCATGGCGATGCAGGCCCTCCAGGTCCAGACAATGGTTCTGCGAAAGCTCCGGGAGGGTTTCAACCAGTATTTGGAGAATAAGGATCGCCAAAAGTGCACAATCCTCTCCGCTACTGCCCTAGCCCTTTCCATGTCCGACCTACTCGTCCACAAGTCCTGGCCGGGGTTCTCGCGACACCTGAGAGGTGTTGGTGCCCTCATTGACCACGCCGGCCCTACCGCCCTGGATAATGCCACGGCACGTGCCCATTTCCTCGGCTACCGATCAGCTCAGGTCTCATTCAGTTTGCTGGAGCGACGAGGGTCATTCCTTGCCCGGCGTGAATGGATCGAGTTGGACTGGAGGAAAGACGATCCCTTGTTCTGCCAGCCTGTTCATTCTCTGCTCGACATCGCCTACCAGATATCCAACCAGATGGAACTCTTCGACGCGACACCCAAGCAAAGGCCTGGCCTCCTCAAACGTCAAATGAACAAGCTCAACGCCCTAGTCGAAGAGTTGGATCAGTGGAAAGCGGCTCTCTTCGAGGGCTCCCCGCCGGCCATCTACCGCACCGAAGCAGCCGACTGGGGCGGGCTCCACACGGACGTCATGAAATTCTCCAACCTCATCGTCGCCAGCAGCTTCACGCTCTTCACCGGCGTGCGCGTCGCCCTCTTCTCCCTCATCCAGCAGGTCGCCGAGGACCTGAAGCACGAAGACGATTCGGCGCAGCCCGTCCTCGACAATGCCGTGCAGGAGAGCCTTGAGTGGTCCCGCATCGCGTGCCAGTGCCTTGAGTACTTCTTCACCTGCGACCAGAACGTGCTCGGCCGGCCGCTCTGCCTCTTCCCCTTCGATGTCGCGTGGTCGACGTTCGCGGTGCTGGCTCTGCGATACGGCATGGATATGAAGAGCGAGCTTGAGTGGTGCCGAGCGACTTCTGATCGGATCGTGGCCACCGGCTTGCCGGTCTTTGCGACGAGACACCAGAAGTGAGACGAGGGTGGTTGTTTCCCTTGTTCTTATGTCCCATGATTTGCATCGTATGGGTTTCCAGCCACGATTTCATGATTTTCCATGTACACAGCAACGCATGTCTCCCTACCTGTTCTCTCCTTGTTATGCTTTGCGGCATTCACACGGCGAGCCGGAACCATTGCATCAGGTAGCCAGTGTTTTTCTCCAGAACTTTTCAAATACCCAATAGAATCGTGCTAAATAGATTCTTTACATTCACACCTCCATGTACATATAAACATAGACATTCAAAAATCTCTCTAACTCCTCCAAATCCACCACTCACATGTGTTCAGACAAGGAAGAAAACCCAAACATCCCCTATCTAGCCCCTAATTCAGACCGTTGTTTCGCAACCCTTCGCCCCCCCCCCGCTGCCGCCGCCGCCGCCGCATTCATTACTCCTCAGTCTCGTCGTATCCTCGTATTCTCGCCACCCTCCCTCCCTCCCTCTACAGTACAGTACCGACCGTCCTTACCGATCCACACCACTCGACCCTCCGCCCGACAGCCGCTCTCATTTAGCACACCCGCGATCTTGGTTCGGGCTCGGGTTCGGGTTCGGGGTTGGTCATCCGCCCTGCCCGTCCTGCCAGCCAGCCGGCCCGTGGTTGGATGCCGGCGCTACAGCGCTGTGCTGTGGATGTGGATGTGGATGTGGATGTGGATGTGGATGTGGATGTGGATGTGGATGTGGATGTGGATGTGGATGTGGATGTGGATGTGGATGTGGATGTGGATGTGGATGTGGATGTGGATGTGGATGTGGATGTGGGTTCGTTTGGGTTTGGGTTTGGATTTGGATTTGGGTTTGGGTTTGGGTTTGGGTTTGGATTTGGGTTTGGGGGCGTGTAATGTATCTGTGGAGTTTGTATGTACTGTACGTGTGTAATGTACTGTACTGTACTATATAATGTGGGATGAAGCGGTAGAGGGGAGGAGAGGGTTGGGTAGGAGAATGGAAGGGAAGGTTTGGCTCGCTGGGCTACTTACAGTACTTGCAATCGGGTAGAGCATTAGGGGGTAGTAGGTACTGCGATATGGTTTTTGTCTTTTTTTTATCTTTTCAAAAGGGGGCGGGTGGGGAGGTGCTTCTTGTCTTGCGGACTTGAGAAGGCTTTTTGATTTTTTTAATTTTCTTCTTGTCATGTGATGTCAATGTGATAATGGGATGAGACGGGAAAGCCGCTTCGTCAACGATCGTGCGGGCATGTTTGTAGCACTTTGCTATTGCTGCAGTCCTGAGGACCTCCCAGGGGGTAGGGATGATAATGATGATGATGATGATAATGATGTTTTTCAAGGTCAGGAGGAACAACGCCACCTCTAGCCTCTCATAGGGCGTAGGACGCGCTCACCTGGGAATTCCTTACATATACTGTACAAGAGGCCCTCGAGAAAGCAGTTATGTGCAAGAAATGCTTGGTATAAAGGCCGCTCCTTGAGCCCCCCTTTTCCCTCCAGGCGAGCGGGAGGACTCGCCGTGGTGTTCGTGAAGTAGGTGTCCTTCGATAGCTCCAAAGATCAGAAAGTACACATGCCTAGTACTGTACTGTACTGTACTGTACCGTATTGTAATATAAGAATAAACCACGGGTTCAGATGGAAACCGGGCCACGTGAGAGATTCATGTGGACAAAATTTGTACGTATTCGAGAAGTAGAAACTGCGATGACGATGGGGGAAAAGAAAGCTTGTTCTTTTGTATTGGCAGATCGGGGTTTTCGATCCCGCAGTATCGCGGCTTTTTTTTGTAATACTTTTATTGGATTTAGTTTATCAAAAGTTCAAATCACGATTTGTTCTGTTGCGTGTATATATCAAAGGTATACCTGCTTTGGCTGCGGAGTGTACAAATGAAATTCTTTTCCTTTTTGATCGTTGTTTTATTCGTCGAGAAAAAAAAAACGACTCGTCTGAACCAAACAGGTACATGGAATTTTTCTTCGAAAGCGCTCCAAATTTTTTTTTTTTTCGATTTTTTGAGCCAATTTGTAAACTGGTTCTTTTTCTTTCCATTTTTTCCTTTTCATTGCGATTTTTTTGGACTTTCCTAATACTGTAATCGCGCCGTTAAACAAAAAAACGCCATCGTACACATGTTAATATTTAATAAAATCATCGATAAAACAAAAGCTCAGAATCGCCGTCGAGAACCACATTTTTCTCGAGGCCGCTTCGTATTAAAGTTTGATTTTGGTCTTCAGATCGTTGGTTTTTTTTTTCTTTTTCAATCGCCGCTTTCTGCCGCCGAAAAAAAAAACTTATTATTGTCGGAAGGACTGAAGGTTCGTCCCAGGAACCACGTACGAGTAGCTCGCCAGATGGTCGTCGCCGACGACTTCGCACCCTGAATAGCGTCTGCCGGTTAGTGTGTACTGTGTTGGAAGGCTGGGTTTTGTGGTTGATTCTAGTTAAGAATATGCTTACCTTGCGGAGTTGAAAAAGCTTTATCTTATTATATTCAAGTGTCGGTATATCGGCATGGATTGTGGAATGGGATGGAACGGGAGAGTGGTGGGTGGTGAAAAGGATATGCGGAAGTGGGAGATGATGGGTGGGTGGCAGGCAGGGAGGGCTAATGATTGGTAATTCCTTACGAGGTAAGAGCCCTTCAGGCTCTTTTGTTTTTAGGCCTTTGGGAATGCCGAAAAGCTTGAATGCGGTGAACCAACGTCGTGGATGTAATAAATAGCATGAGGATAAGGCGAGGAGAAGCAGGCCAGCCATATACGTACGTACGCACTGCCCTGGAACAATAGGTTTAGATCCGGCTGAGCATCATCAGATCTGCATGGGAATATATGTATGTCTTTGAATATATATATATATACATTTTTTTTTCGAGTCCTGGCACATAATTTTCGCATGGATAGAAAAAGGGTATGCAGGAAGAAAGGGATGCTGAAGCAAGAATATGAAAGTGGCGATGGGACCCTTACAGAGCGGTCGTTCTCGTGTTTACAACGCCCTGGGAATGAATCTCAGACGACCTTACGCTGTTCTCGAGGTAGAAATCGAGGCAGAGAATTTAGGGATGAGCGTAGTGAGAAAATGGGATCTTCGGTCCGGAAGACACCGACCGGCTGTCGCGATCGACGTGCTGCATGTGTAGATATATGCCCCAATCTCCTACGCAATGGCTGATATTGGTTGTGAAAACGGTATATTTCGGCCCTTGTTTGGTGTTTTGGCATGGTGTTTCTGTTCATGGAAGGAGGGCGTTTTTGTTGTGGCGGTTGAATATCTAACTAGGGCAGCATCCCTTTACTCATCTTTTTTTTTTCTTTTTTTCTTATTGTTATTGTTATCCAGCAAACTACTATCGCCTAGTATATATGAACATCCGCTGTTTTAATGTACAGACTCGATCCTCTTGTTTTCGCTATTAACAATAGACGCTTTCCGAACTCGCTTATTTCGTATCTGGATTTAAATACGTGAGACCAGGATAGCGGGGCGTGCACGTGCGGCTACTGAATGCGGCAGCTGCGCGTCTGCAAAGGGACTACAGAAGGCCGAATCAAGTCGAGAAAATCGATATAGCATGAAAACGATGTTCAAGAAGCGTTGCGCCTCCTCAACCACACCTTTTTTATTTCGCTGTCTGACGTCCAGAGCTACAGTATATACTCGTCAAGCGAGAGCGAGACGCACGGTCTTTGTCTTTCAACCATGCCTGTCGTCCCAACAGGGCCACCTCTCGCTGGCTTCAGTCAGTGAGAAATTCTTAGAATAGTCGCCGGTGGGTAAAGGCCGTCGGATAGAAACCTAGCTGCGGACCAAGATCGCCTGCCCACTGGGCGATCATGATCAGCTGACTAAGGCTGTCTCGATTATGTCTGATTCCTTGTGTTGAAATCTCGCTGATGAATTTTCCGCGCTAAAAAAGGAGATTGTTGGATTTCCACGTGAAGAAATTCTTGGTACCAGTACGTGTAAGCTCGTGACCGTGCCTTATGGCATAATCGAACGTCCAGTGAATTGAAGCTATTGAGGTGAGATTGGGGGATAGGGAAGGGCTGTCTGCTTGTCCCTCTTGACTGGTCGGGGAACAGCTGATCGACAAGCTAATAGTCGGTCGAGTTTTCGAGTTGCATAGCCATTTGCCAATTTCAGAAGCAGAATCTTGCTGTTGAGAGGTTGTTTGTTGGTATCCAGATCACATCTCTCCATGTAGGCTTCTTGACCTTCCTCTTAGTTTGATCATCTTGTTCTCTCAGGCCCAATCGACCAGGTTAATCCATTTCACATCTGTAGTCCCGCCATTCCATATAACTGTGGGATCCTGGCTACAAATTGTTCACTATTTTTCAAGCAGAGAAACGTGCAAAGTACAATCTTGCGCAAGCCTGAATAACAGACCAAGAACTATCGAAGTCTGAGCTAAAGGCCGAAAGCTGCGCCTTAACGCCACTCGATTGGAAAACCTATGATCCATGCACTCACTTCCTTATGCCTAGAATCTCGCATCCTGTGCCAAACCAGCAGAGCAAAGATTGCGCTGCCAAGTACAGCAAAAACGATGGCAAAGCTACCAAAACCTCCCTATCCAACTTTCCTCGACCCGAAGCCAAGACACACACCTTCTACCGACGACGATCTCTCCTCTCACGATCGTCACGCCCCTCCCGCGCAGTAGACGTGCTAGACTGCGTCTCAGTCCTCGCACTAGCCCTCTCCATCCGCCTCTCCTCCCGCTCTCGCGCCTCGCGTCTCTCCAAATCCATCCGCCTCTCGCGGTCCTCCTCCCGCTCGCGGTCTCTCCTAAGCTCCCGCGCCATGCTCTCCGAAAGCGTCGAGGCCGTGCCGGTCACCGAGCTCGACGACGCCGGGGATCGGCGCCGGTCTTCCCGCGAGCCGTCTCGATGTCGGGGTCGGTGGCGGCGCGAACGTCGACGCTCGTCGTGAAAGCGGCTCCGGGGCGGGTCGGCCGTGGAGGAGGAGCGAGTCTCGCTGTCGGGCTTGTTGCCATACTGGGTAAGGGCTTTTCTGTGTCCGGGGTCGCGCGAGCGGTTCCTGCGCGGGGTTTCGGAGCGAGAGAAGCCGTGGTGGGAGCGAGATCGGTCGCGGTGTCGCGGGGAGGATGGGGATGATGTGTTGGGCGAGGAGTCGAGGCGCAGGAGCTCGGCGCTCAAGTCGGCCATGTCGTAGCCGATGTCACGGCGAGAACGGATTCTTGAAGGGGCTCTGGTCCAGCCGGGCGCTCGGTTGCTGACGACTTGTCCTGGAGATGAGCGACGCAGATTGAAAGGGTCGTATCCATTCCCGAGTCTGCGACTGCTCTGAGATACAGAGTCACTCAAGCCGACTGAAGAAGGCTCGCGGGTCTCGTGATGTCCACTGCTGGATGAACGTCCTCCCTGGTCGGTATCTTTGGGGTTTCTGTGACGTTGGGGTCGTGCTGTGGAGCTGGAGGAGGTGCTAGAAGCACGACCATCTTCAATCCGACGCCGACGTTCTCGACCGTCTCGTGATTTGAATCGTCTCGGAGAGGAAGCGGGAGGTGCAACAGAGCCACCCTCTAGCATGCTTTTCTTTCGGGCTATTTGCAGATTAGTAAGTTTCAGTGATTTCAAAGAGCAAAGCTTAGAACCTACACTGGTATTCCTTCTCCGCTTGATCATACAGACCGTCTCGCAATTGACGCAGCTCGATCACCGTGTCTTCATCCAACGGCTCGGAGCGTTCTGTTAAAAGTCAGATCTACTGGCATGAATATTCAGCATCAGACACATACCAATCTCACGAACGATCTCCGGATCCTTCCCGTGCACCTCCACGACTTTCTTTTCTCTGAAGTCCTGACGGAAGGAGTAGTCATGCTCCAACACGCCATCCTTCATAACAATCCTCTCATGCTCCTCAAATTCCGCCGCGAGCGGCAGCAGACAAACAAGCTGGCCCGATCGGCGCAGGTTGCCCAAGATTCGAAGGCAGAAGTGCAGGTAGCAGAGGCAGAATTCGCCGGTAATCTTGGAGATGGCGATCTCCGTGCGAACCTTGTTCTCGATGAAGTCGGGTTGGTAACCGCAGTAGAGTTTGTCCTCGATGAACAGCTCGGCGTGGGCGTACGAGCGGCGCACGTTGCAGGTGCAGAAGCGGCTACCTCGGCGTGCCGACCTGTGAGAGGATCGGCGATGGAAGCGGGATGCAGGGGCTGGGTCAGGAGGTTAGATAGGTCTTAGTAGATAAGAAGTGAGCAGACTCACGGAAGTAGGTGTTGAAGATGCACTGCATGTTTGCAACGCTTGGTGAAGGAATGTAGCAGATGAAAAATGGACTCGATGTTTTGCGTGGTTTCTGGTGCTTGGCAAGTATGTATCGAAAGTGTATGAAGATGAATCTGATCTAATATCTGTGTCGATAGTTGTGCTGAGAGTTGTGTCAAGGGTTGGATTGCAAGGTTAATAAATATTAGAGAAAAAGGGCTTTACAGGAAGTAAACACAAGCCTCGCGTCGAGCTAGTGCGGTTTCTGAGCTCCCCAGCGTCACCTCGAATTCACTATCATAATTCACTGAACAACAGAAAGAGGGGGTGAATGGGTCAGAATCACAAATGTACACAATGAATGCCAAAGGTATATCGAGAAAAGGGGGCATTGAAAATACGGTCCTTAAGCGCTGCTGATTGGAACAATTCCATTAAATTCCAAAATCCTAAAGCTACCGTACTTTGTATCAAATCTATATATCATTTAAAAGAATTCATTTGGAGAAACAGCACGGAGGTCTTTTAGCGCCTTGGGCCTAGAAAAGCAGCCCTGAGCGTAGCTTCCTTACTTGGAAGCGAGTCAACAATCGCCATCTTCCTAACATCCAGACTTTGCGTACTTTCTTCACGCTTTTCTTTTTTCTCTTTTTTGAAACTTGTAGATCACACGTAAAACTTCCTCCTCCTAAGCTCTTGCTTGTTTACCAAAATCTCGCTTATCCTACCAGATGCACTATCCCCAGTCGAACAACTCGACCAACAGACTCTTAATCGGCCCGCCCCATGGGCGCAGATGGAAAGTTGCAGCCGTGAAGACATCTGCCGCTTGACAATCCAACAGAGCTAGAGACAAATGCAAGTATGAGGGAAAGGATGGGTTTGTGAAAAAAATATAAACATTTTTATATATTCCCTTTATGTTCATGTGTATTTACCTCAGTACTTACTTACTTATATCTATACACACATGTGTGTGTGTACCCTACCTACCTACCTACAGTACAGTACATACGCAATATATACACATCTTTCCTCGTCCCAAGGCAAACCTAACAAACCCAACTAATCAACCAACCAAACCAACCAACCACCCAACCAACCACCCAACCACCCAACCACCCAATCAACCATCCAATCAAACACCAAACCAAAGAATCAACCAACCAACCAAAACATAATCAACCAAAAAATCAACCAGCAACTAACCTAACAAACACAATCCACAAACAATCCAACAATCCACCAACCAACCAATCCACCAAAAAGAGCAAGCAATCCACCAAAACAAGCAAACACGCCCAAAAAAAAGAAAGAAAAAGGCAAGTGTCCAAAAACATATATCAATCAACCAATCAACCAAACCAACCAACCAACCAATCAACCAACCAACCAACCAATCAATTAATCAATCAAATAAGCAAAAGCAGCAGTCCAACCTACCGACAGGCAGGCACTTAGGCAGGCACGGAGGCACGGAGGCACGGAGGCACGGAGGCACGGAGGCAACGGAGGCACGGAGGCACGGAGGCACGGAGGCACGGAGGCACGGAGGCACGGAGGCACGGAGGCACGGAGGCACGGAGGCAAGGAGGCACGGAGGCACGGAGGCACGGAGGCACGGAGGCACGGAGGCACGGAGGCACGGAGGCACGGAGGCACGGAGGCACGGAGGCACGGAGGCAAGGAGGCACGGAGGCACGGAGGCACGGAGGCACGGAGGCACGGAGGCACGGAGGCACGGAGGCACGGACGGAGGCACGGAGGCACGGACGGAGGCACGCAGGCAGGGACGCAGGGAGGCACGCACGGAGGGACGGACGGAAGCAGGCAGGGACGCAGGCACGGACGGAGGCACGGAGGGACGGACGGAAGCAGGGACGGAGGGAGGGACGGACGGACGGAGGGACGGACGCAGGGAGGGAGGCAGGCACGGAGGGAGGGACGCACGGAGGCACGGAGGGACGGAGGGACGCACGCACGCAGGCAGGGACGGACGGACGGAGGGCACGCACGCACGCAGGCATTCACGGATTTACTTAGGGAGGGATTTACTCAATTATTTATTCACTTATTCACTCACTTATTCACTTATTCATTCACTTATTCACTTACTTATTCACTCATTCACTCACTCACTCCCTCACTCCCTCACTCCCTCACTCATTCACTCACTCATTCACTCACTTATCCACTCACTCACTCACTCACTCACTCACTCACTCACTTACCGTATATATATATGAATACGAGCATACGAGCATACGAGCATACGAGCTTATAATACAATACAATACAATACAATACAACACAATACAATACAATACCTACCTACAATACCGCATAGGTACTTACTTACCCACTCACTTAGTGATTTCGCCTGCTCATGCTTATGCTTATGCTTATGCTCATGCTCACTGCTCACATACATACAGTACAGTACTGACTGATACAGTACTGACTGATACACTGAGGCTTTTACACTCACTCAGACTTCACACAACGACAGAATCCATCATACGAGCAAGAAAAGAGCAAGAGCAAGAGCAAGAGAAAAGAAAAGCAAGAGAAGAGAAAAGCAAGAGAAGAGAAAAGCAAGAGAAGAGAAAAGCAAGAGAAGAGCAAGAGCAAGAGAAGAGAAAAGCAAGAGAAAGAAAAAAGTGCAAAATCATGTATAAAACCACTTCCGATCGTTACTTCATCTTATCTGCTGATCCTTTCCCAACCCATCTGAACGCCTGTGTGCTCCGTTCAACTCCTCCGTTCCCTATCCAGCCTCCTCCTATTCGTCTCTAAATGCCATCCATCCCACCCAACGCAACACCGTTTTATGTAAACCTACACTGCCAGTCGTCTTACCCCACCATCCTCTAACCATTTCACTTCTCCCTCCTCACACCCACCGGCGTCCGTGACCCCCCATCCTTCACCCCTACCAGGTTCCCTAGCCCGCCACTCATCAGCGCCTCGTTAAAAGTGGCCCGCTTCTGCGGCGGCTCAATCATCTTGACCTTGTCGTCGTCATCTTCCTCGGTGCTGTCGGAGCCGGAGTCGCTCTCGCGTCTCCTATCACGCTCCTCGCCGTGACGGCGATGTCGGCGTTCGCCGCGCTCGGTGCGAGGGATCTCCCCGCCCCGCTCGTGCTTATAGCGTTCGTGACGTTCGCGCCGGGCACGGCGGCGGTCAGAGGCTTCGATGGCCTCGAGTTCTTCGCGGGAGGCTGGGGAAGCGTGAGTTAGTTAACCACGTGCTAGGATGGGGACACTCACCTCGAATCCTCTGCGTAACCTCCGCGTACCCCTGCACCTCGTCCCGGCTCAACACCCTCAAGACGATGACGAAGTCCTCCCTCGCCTCGAACCGCTCCTTGCCCGCCTCCAGCGCCTCGGGGTTCACCAGCTTCCGGCTGATCTTCGTCCATCGCGCGTCCGGGGGGATCCCGTCCTTCTTCGCATCTTTCAACGGAGCGACGCCCTCACGGATCGGGGCGGGGTCTTCGGGGAACTTCTCTTTCGGCTGGCGCAGGATGCCCTTGACCACTGGCTTCGGGGCTTCCTCAACCTTTTCTCGGGGAGGCGACACGACGCGGGCCTGGCGGGTCTCCTTGTCGCTCGAGGGAACGGAGTCGCGAGAGCGGCGGTCTTGGAGGTCGTGGCGATTGTCGATGGCTTCTCGACCGGTCTCGGTGGACGAGGCTCGAGGTGTGCGAGGCTTGCTCGCGGGCTCGGCGTTGAGCTTGCTGGTGGTTTGATTGTCCTTGGATTTGAGAGCTTCCTTCAACGCAAACAGGTCCGTCGTGTCTTTGGGGTTGAATGGCGCGGCGGCGGCGCCAGACTCTCCGCGAGCGGGCGGCTCGCGGCGCGATCGAGGGCGGTATTCATCCGAGCCCGAGCTGTCGGAGCGGGCATCGATAGCCGACCCGTTCACAGCGGCTTCCGATGATGCGTCGCGCTGTTTCTCGCGGCGCTCCGACTCCCTCTCGCGCCGGTCTCTGGATGTGCCGCGCTCCCTAGAGTCGCGGGTGCTGGGCGAGGCTTGCGGAGGGCTGACCTTGCGCGGCAGATCGCGTGGTGGCGGGGGCGGCATGTCTCTCGGGTCTCTCGGCGGCGTCTCGCGCGGTGTCGGCGGGTAGTCCTGCCATCTCTCTTTCTGTTCCCGTCCCCCCAGGTCGGGGCTCCTCTCTTCCTTCTCTCTTCGTCGCCGCTCCTCGTCGTATTCACGTCTCTTCTGGTCCTCGCGCTCCTCGCGCCGTATCTGCTCGTCGCGCTCGTCGCGCCGTATCTGGTCCTCGCGCTCTTCGCGCCGCTTCTGGTCCTCGCGCTCTTCGCGCCGCTTCTGCTCCTCGCGCTCGTCGCGCCGCTTCTGCTCCTCACGCTCCTCGCGATCGTCCCTCTCCTCTCGGTTTCGAGCCGCGTTCTTCAGGGCATTCACACCAAGCGCGGCTCCAGCCAGACCGAGACCCGTGGTCAGGACGTCGCGGCTCTTGTGCTCCTTGGGCTCGGTTCGCTCCCGGTCGGGTCTGTTGTCGCTGCGGCTGGGGCGGTCGTTCCTCTCCATGCGTTCGGTTCTGTCGACGCGGGCGCGGCTCTCCGGCCTCTCGATCCTCTCGGGGCGTTCGGCCCTGTCGAGACGGTCAGATCTCTCGGGCCGGTCGTTCCTCTCGACACGCTCCGACCTCTCCGCTCGCGCTCGGCTTTCGGGTCGCTCCACCCGGTCCGCGCGTTCGGATCGTTCGGCCCGGATGCCAAAGCCGCGTTGCTCCACCGGATTGTCATGGCGATGCACGCGGCTGCTCTCGCCGGTCCTCGTCCCGCACCTCGTAGTAGTTGTCCCGCGAGTCTCGTCGGTGAGGCTCGCGGTTCTCGTACATGGATTGTGGGCGGGACCGGGAGCTGCTGGCCCGTCGGACGGGCTCCACGGGCTCAATGGTCGCGGCCCTCTGCACGGGCTCGAACGGAGCCAGCCTCTGCACGGGCTCCACGATGGCGACGGGGGCCATGGGGGCCATGGGTGTGACGACCAAGCCCGGGCCGGTCGAGGTCACCTCGTACTTCGATCCCCGGATCTTGTCGAAGCCTCGGGTCGTCAGCGGCGGCCCTCGCTCCCTCGCGTCGTAGGCGCGGGGCACGATGTCGCCATATCCGGTGATGCTCGTGGGCCGGCTGCGCTCGCCGACGCTGCTGTCCCGGCGCGATCGGTGGGTGGACTGGCTGTGGTTCAAATCGTACTGCACCAGCTCTCGCGGGTTCGTGTAGCCGTATCCGTCCTCGCCATAATCGTCCGAGATGGTCTCGGTGTGTCGGGTGGTGGTCGTGGTGACGCCGGCGTAGGCGGGCCTGGATCGGGAGCTCGTGTTGGCATAGGCCGCCTCGCGCACGGGCACGGCATGCAGTCTGCCCGCCTCCTTCCGGTCCGGGGCCGCGGATTCCACCGTCACGCTGTATCTCTTCGAGTGGTGGAGGTGGCCTCCGTGTCGGGAGGTCGCCGGCACCGTGATGTACTCCTCCTCGCTCGAGCGGAACGGGTTCTTCAGCGGACTATCGGGCCGGATGGCTCCGCTGCTCGTGTGGATGACGGGCCGCTGCCGCGTCGCCGTCGACACGATGGCCGGACGGCTGTGGCTATCGAGCGTCGACCGCCTCGTGCGGCTGGTCTCTCGCAGACTGCTTGTCTGCGCGGGCACGTCGCTCTTGACCTTGTACGTCGTCGTGATGGTGCCGCCGTTGGTCACGGAGCCGGTGCTGCTGCGCGGGCCCGAGACGACCTCGCGGCGCGAGGTGGGCACCACGTGCACATGCTCGTGGATCTGGACCGTCGGGCTGGCCCAGCCGCTGAGGTTGATGGGGAGCGAGGTTCGGCCCGCGCTGAGGAGGGGAGGGGAGCGCGCCCGCGGGTAGCGGTAACGGTCTGACATTTCGCTGGTGTCTGCGCGTGCCGTGGGGGGGGGGGATAGCCCGACTCGAGATCTCTTGATGCAGGGCCAATTCACCGGCGCGGGCTGATGCTGGAGACCGGGCCGCGGACGCGGTGATGTTGCGACGAGGGGAGCGGTGGGGGAGAGAAGACGGCCGTAGCCTGGTGTACGCCGCTGCGATGGGTGCGCGTAGGCTCCGAGGACGTTGAGATGAGGCGAGAGGGGTGAAGTTGATGCGATGCGCTTTTGGGGTCGAGAAGAGGACAGGCAGGACAGGACGGTCAGGACAGAGGTGGCGGAGGAAGGAAGGTCGATCCCACGGCGCAGGCAGGATTGGGACGGTGAGGGGCGGTGATAAGTACGGGCGGGCAGTCGGTCGAGAGTGGAGAGACGGATGGCGAGTCTGTTGCTCCTCCGGGGCGTGATGGAGGGTCGTGTCTGAGGATTGCGAGAAGTTGAGTTGAGTGGGTTTTGGGGGGGGGGGGGGGGGGGGGGGGGGAGGGAGAGGGCGTGGGCGTGGGCGTGGGAGGGGGGGGGCTGTAACGTGCCGCGGGTGTGGATGCATGTGGCGTGGGTGCGGGCGGGTGTTGGGCTGGGTGGTGTCCGGAGGTGTGGCCGTAGGCGGAGGTGGGTGTGTGCACAGCTTGAGGGTCCCTCCCTGTGTCCTGGGTCCTGGCGGCACTCTATCTCTTTCGACCGCGACCTTCCAAACCCAACGCCCAGCGATGCCAAGGCTCACGTGCCAAGCACGTGCCAAGCCCAGCCCTCTCCACGTCGTGCCGGTGATTCGACGCATCGATGCTTCCCTTGGGCCCTGTTACATACAACACCGCACAACACCGCACAACACAGTCCTGTCCTGTACATCTCGCTTCATCAGGACGTATGTCAGTCATGTATGTACGTACACTACGGTGCTGTCCACATATCAACAGAACCGGACCGCCAGCCATCTGCTTCATCCATGGTGCTGGTGATGTCGCGCATGTCTACCCAAAACCCAATGCGCAAAACCTCAAGCCCAATGCCCAATGCCCAATGCCCGATGCCCATTGCCCACGACCCAACCCCCGATACCCAACACCCAACGCTCAACACCCTTTGCCCACGAACCTCCCGACTTCCCAACCCCCATCCCATCCCCCAATACACCGTACGGTATCCATCATGACCTGGTATCAATCATCCGTTGGACCGCCTCTCCTCACCTGCCGTAGACAAGCCTTTTCCCCAAGCACGAGGCATAAGCAACTTCCATCCCCCATCCATCATCCACCGTGCTTTGTATGCAATTTTATATACGACGATGTATGTATGTATGTACGTCTGTACGTGTGTATGTTTTTTGTATGTATTGATTTGTGCCTGTGTATGTGTATGTGTCTGCATCTGTGTATGTGTAGTGTCTGTAGATGTATGTGTATGACAGCACCATTGTTGCCTGACTCTGTGCACCCCGTCCCATCTAGTACTGTACAGTCCTCGTAGTCGAAGTACGGTACTTCTACTCTACTTCACGCACCTCGATCTCGTTCCACCTCGATCTCGTTCCACGCTGAGAGCACACGACCCCATCCCATCCCATCCCATCCCATCCCATCCCTTCCGTCCTATTCTTGGACCCCGACCCAAGCGTCCTGGAACGCAAAGGCCGCCCGCGCCACCCTCGCTCGAACGTTTGAGCTTCAGTGCCGCGAACCTGGCAGGAAGATGAAGTTTGACAGCCCCACGAAACTCGCCAAGGTCACGTGAGCAGTGCGTGACGATTCTCGGGTATCGTTCGCTTACATTCTGTATGTGCAGTACTGTCCAGTACATACATTTGGTCTTGTACAATATGCCTGTTGGTATCTCCTGTTCGATATCATAAGATCTTCACCACAACACTCCCACCCAACCAAAAAAAAAAAATGTAACCTCCTCTCCCGAAACCCAATCCCAATGACCTCATTACCCATCGACGTGTCTCTTCCCCTCCTCTCTACTGTAGGTAGGGTCTTCCCCGCCATCCATCCCGACTCATCTCGCCAAACCCCCCAACCCCCAAACAAACAACCCTCGCTTCGCCTCTTCTCATCTCACCTCATCCCATCCATCCCATCCCATCCCATCCCATTCTCTCCTCCCCATGATCCCATCTCATCATTCCATCTCATCTCCCTTCTCGAGCGTTCCCAGCCACCCCATCGCTTGCCCATCAGGCCCTCCCCCGCGCAACATCTACGTCTGCACAGTATGTATGTCATGTACTGTAAGTACAATACACAAGTAAGCGCAGTCGAGAACACGGACGAGGAACACCCCCTCACTCCATTCCACCCCCCAGGGATCCACGCGACCACGCCGCAGCCCAACGCCGCCGCAGACGGGGACCCCTCCCGCCCAAGCCGAACAAGAATTAACTTTGCCTCTTCCTTTCGCCGCACCACCCGCCAGGGACATGGGGATTCCAGTTGCTGTCCTCACAGTATGTATGTATGGATGGATGGATGGATGGACTCTGGCACACGCCTCGCTCCTTGGAAGGTCCATGTTTCCACTGTACTGTACTTCTGGACGATCGGTTGCTCCGCGAGACGGCACAGTACCGCACACACTACTCACTTACTTACTCACTGTACAAGAGAACCAAGCAAGCAAGCAAGCGACGTGACGTAACGCGACGATCAGAAGCGCAGATCAGATCGGCCAGTCCCAGCGGGGATCATGACGCTGACGACGTCGACGTCGATGTCGCCGTTCGTGGAAGATCTGGGGCGTGATGATGGGCGGCCATGAGCTGGTTGATCATCGCAGCTGGCTATAGGTACCTATGTATGTACTGTAGCTAGCTCGCGGTACGGACGGGTCGCGCCAGGTTTATGCGGCGCTGTAGATGCGTAATACTGTATATGTGTACACGTGCTGTACATTGTGTAACGATGTATTTCAAGCGTGCTTGCTGCTGTTGCTGCTGTTGTTGTTGTTGTTGTTTTTGTTATTGATCATGTGATGGCTGTGCGCCAATCTCGAGATCTACAGTATCTCAACCCATCTCGAGGGGATTGATTTATCGATCGATCGCCAGAGGCAAGTATCATACAGTACAGTACAGTAAGTGCAGATCCGTAGATAATATGTGTATGCTTACCTACCTAAGATAAGGTTTTCATTCGGGTAAAGTGGAGGAGCTGGGGCTGAAGGTCACGCGTGGGTTGTACAGCACAAGCACAGTACAGTACAGTACATGTCCATGATTTTCAACAAAAAGAGCCGCACAAGAATACTCAGCATCATAGGATTATTCCAACACGGAAACAAGTAGCCCGGACTCAAGCTTCCTCCTCCTCCTCCTCTTCTTCTCCTTCTTCTTCTTCTTCTCCTGCGCCGCTCTGAGTCGGAAGTTTCACGCTCCACCACAAGTCCGTCTCTCTGTCTACAGCACCTCTCCAAGTCTTGGGTTTCTTGGTCTTTTCTTGTATAGTACAGTGGTACCTCTGAGTCCGTGGTTTCTGGGGAGGGATCTGGCTTGTGGGTGTGTAGGCTCGAAGCTCTGCTCTGCTCTGCTCTGCTCTGCTCTGCTCTGCTCTGCTCTGCTCTGCTCTGCTCTGCTCTGCTCTGCTCTGCTCTGCTCTGCTCTGCTCTGCTCTGCTCTGCTCTGCTCTGCTCTGCTCTGCTGCTGCTCTGCTCTGCTCTGCTCTGCTCTGCTCTGCTCTGCTCTGCTCTGCTCTGCTCTGCTCGTCCGCGATGAAATTCTGGGAACCTGGTGCAGAGCCGAGTCCTGCACGTGTTTTTCGTGTTCGTTGCGTTGCGGGTTCTTGGCTTTGCGTTTCCGTTTCTCTTATCCACACTCCTTTTCCCTGGTCTTGTTACGTCTGTTTTCGTTCGTAGAAGCCGGTGAAAGCTGTCTGCTTGTCTCGAACCCTGCTTCTGCCTCTGCTTCTGCTTGTATATGGCTATCCTCCATACATACCACACCAAACGTACAATTCCACCCTCACGAAGCCTTTGGCAACTGACAAACAGGCCCTCATACACCTTCGGCCAATTTTCCCTCCTAAGCTTTTTTCGACTGGTGTTCATCACAGCCATATATCAACATCAAGATCCTTCCCCCCCCCCCCCCCCCCCAAAAAATGGCTCTACTCATACCACCGCACCTCAATCAATGCCGTTCCCCGTCATCAAGCATGTTCCAAACCCCCTCCCCCATTTCTCTCCCTCTCTCTCTCCAGCCCCTTCCCCTTTCCAAACAAGAACCACACCAACGTCCCCTCCCTCACCCCTCTTCTCACACAAGCATACATACTCATCCCGATTATCAAATGCCTTGAAGTTCCTCGCTTAGCCAATTCCCCCCCCCCTGTCGTCCGCCTCACAGAAAGTAAGGGTCTGACCTCCCTCTCCACATTTCCGCCTTCCGCATGCTATATAAAGCGTAGGTCTGTCCAGTACTGTACATAAGCTCCATCTACACAAGACGCATAACATCCTTCGAAACCCGAAACCCGAAACCCGAAACCCGGAACGGCAGGCGTCGATTCTGTAACCCGTGATGCTGCCCCCCCCCCCCCCCTGCCCCCCACCTGGTTTCGGAAGCTGTCACACCGGCGGCGGCGTGCCCTCCCTACACGCACTACACTATACACCGCACCCGCGCCTCTCGCAGACCCCGCCACGGAGGAGGAAGGACGCAGCACAGCACAGCACAGCATGGGATGGGATGGGGGTGTGTTGCATTTTGTTTAGTTGTTGGTGATAACGATGTTATTGTTGCTATTGTCGGAAACGTTTAAAAGGCAAAAATGCGGATCTCTTTCAGCGGTGTACAGTACAGTAGATGGCGAACTGTAAATCAACGCGGCAAGAAAGACGGAGAACAGAGGAGGCAGGACCAGGAGGAGAAGGAGACGGGATTCGGAACGATCGATTGATCTGCAATCATGCTAGAAGACACCAAAGGAATCGCTTCTTTTCTAGTACGGTACGGTAAGGTACTGTACTGTACATGACAGTATATCATGTCTCATGTCTTGTGTGTCCTACCCGTGAAGACAGACAGAACGCAGCAGCGTAGCGTAGTATGAACATAAACAAATAGCCGTTAAATGTTAATCCCCGAATCTTTTTTTAGGTCCATGATGAAGTGAAACCCCCCTCAGATCCCAATTCTGGAATCGAATAATCCGAATTTCAAGTTAATCGACAGTCGCCTTCTCAGAGCCCGTCTATCTATAGTATGTACATATATTTACTTGCACTAGGTACGGCATGGAATACCTGCTGTGCAGTACAGTACATACATATATACATATATATCCGCTGCTTCCAAAACCGCCATCGCAAATCCATCGTCTAACCGTGCATACCACGCACGCTCTCCGCTGGATCGTATCCTCGGCTGAGCGGACACCTAGACGGCAACGTGTTTCCGCAGGTACGTACTGTACTGTAGAGACGCACTTTCGCGGCTCTGATGCCCGCCATGCATCGACGGTCTCTCCCTCCCCGACGGGTTATCCGGTTTCCAGCCCCATAAAGCCAGATGGAAAATCAGGAGATACACTTTTCCATCTTGGAACCCGGCAGTGGTGGACGGTCTGGTCTCGCTTGCGCTGAGCGATATCGTTCAAATAATGCTAGGTAGGTAGCTAGCTTTTCAAAAGAAGATGTGCTTGTGATCTGCGGCTGTCGAACGGGTCGTTACCCCGGTTTTTGTTCTTGGCTTCTGCAGGACAACCAGTCCATGGGGGTTGTTTGTATGTATTGTGCGTATAGTACGATACAGTAATTTACTGTACTGTAGTATAGTGTAGTGTAGTGACTGTGAAAGGCAGGTGTTGGCCCAAGACCAGAATCATCCGGTCTTGTTCTTCTGCTTCAAAAGAAGAGGAGAGGAAAAGAAAGAGGAGAAAGGAAAAGAGGAGAAGGAAAGAGAGGAAAAGAAGAAGAAAAGAGGAGAAGGAAAAGAGAAGAAAGAAAAGAGAAGAAGGAAAAGAGGAGAAGGAAAAGGAGAGGAGAAGGAAAAGAGGAGAAGGAAAAGAGGAGAAGGAAAAGAGGAGAAGGAAAAGAGGAGGAAAGGAAAAGAGGAGAAGGAAAAGAAGAGAAGGAAAAGAAGAGAAGGAAAAAAGAGAAGAGAAGAAAATAAAAGACACCAAGAAAATCCATCACACCCAATACCGCAGAGGTTCGAGATGAACCATGCCTTGGGGCGAGCACGTGATGGGCGCCGGAATAGGAAAAACCTCAAGCGTCGGCGAATCAAGCCCATCACGGGATTGAGCATTCCCGTCCGTGGGAATGCCCATAGGGGTCACGTGGGTATCAGGTGATAGAGATCACGAGTTGTAGGTGGGCTGCGCTAGCGCATGCACATACCTACCCCATATTCTCATACTAGCTGGACCTCGTAGAATGCATACAGTTTCAACCCGATAATACGACTAGTCGTTTCCCTGCATCACCACCTGTGATACCAACACCGTCCGAACTAAAGGGAGCAATAAAGCATGTTTAAAATAAAGCATCGCGGGAAAGAAAAGTAGCTCATAGGTACTTTCCGGTCCCGGCCCGAGCCGTTTTACTCGATTTCAAGTTAACGAAGGGTGCTTACTTACAGTACAGTAGGTGCTTACAGTACTATACTGTGCTGGGAATTGAATCCCCGGCGGCGTGACAAAACGTGGCCGAAAGCCAATGTGATCCTACATATTCGTGGCGCCCAGTTCGTTCCCGATGCGCGCGTGACACGAGGACGAGCACGATGGTGTATCTACCGCAGAGCTCCCACGATTCGCAGGCTGGCTTTGGCCGCGGCTTCGATATGGAATGCACCGGTGTGTCGCGCGTCGTAAAATAGAGACTTGTATACGATGTATCGAGTGCGGTGGAGAGCTAGTGCGAGGATGGACCCAGAAGCGGATACGCAAGCCGCTGCTATCGATGGAACTGAAAAGGCTGCGAAACCAAAGCCGCATCGTTCGGACTGTGTGTAGCGGCTTGCTCCTCGAAAAGTTGGCTGCGTCTTGCAAGCTGTTGCGTGATCAAACACTGAGCGTGGGTGGGAAGCGGCTTCCGAGATTCGTCGAAGGCTGTCTGTCGTCGACATCCAGGGACCTCGGCGATGGAGCGCACGGCTTCCGGTCAAGACAAACGATATGATGGTCGTCCACTGTTGCGATAACCCCCGTTGAGAGGGAGTGCTTGCATAAACCCTAACTCCGTGCAGTTGATCGATCAATTTGATAGCACTTGCAAGTGATCTTAAATCAGTAAGGAGACGAAGGCTCGCATCTCCTTTGCTGGAATCCAACTTCTCCAAGAGAAAACCTGTGAATAGGAGATAGGGCTTCGATTCAAGACACGGAACACGTTTCCCTCGAGGGAAGACTGATCATCATCGAGTAAGACATCGTGTTCTTCGGCCTGACCTCTAGTTCAGAATCCAATAACATGTCGATCCAACGATACGCCAAAACTGTGGACTTTTGGATCCCAAGAACCGCAACGACAATCTTGATATGGCATAACAGCGTCAATATCAAGGTCAAAGCATCTCTGTGCAATCGGGTCCGGACGCGCAAATGCTATAACAATATACTCTACTTCGAAACAACCTCGTACGAAAGCATGGCCACGAGCAACCCGGATTCCGTCAGCGGTGAAGTCTCTCGCGCAACGTTCTCATGTGGACAGAAACGAATGTTCTTCGCTCCTATCCATCGAACGTCCTTCCGAAGCCTTTTTCGTCCGCTGAGGACGGGAAAGGCGGACTTTCAGACCACACGACGCAACTCCGGCCGCAGCCTCGCAAAGCACGGGAGAAGTCTGGTTCTTAGCTGGCGGATGCAGAAGGCGCTTTGAGAACAGCGGTAAACTGCCCGGCGCCGAGGACTTTGCCGAAAGGTGCGCCCTGGGGGTAAAGGCTGTGGAGGAGAGGCTGTAGAGTAGAAGCTAGATTCATATCACTGTTACACAATCGCAAGCCGAGCACTCTGGTGTTTTTCCCCATGGTGTTCGCAATAGCAAGCAGTCTTCAAAACAAACCCGAAAAAGAAAAAAGAAAAAAAATCTCTTGCTGCGCGCGAAAGCTTTTCCGATCGACCAAGTAGTACTGTAGAAATGCCATTCTAGCTCTTTCACCTGTTACGCGATCTTCCTCGAGGGTCTATCTTTGTATGTAAAAATCCCCAGCTTAGCACGTCTCCAATGCCCTCCGGGAGGCGTGAGGTTGCGCAGTTTGACTGCCCCCTCCAGACGTTAAACAATATCATCATCATCATCATCATCATCTGTTACGCGATGGAGGTGGCGATAGGAGACTCACAGATTGATACATCGGCGAAAAAGAAAAAAAAAAGTTGAGCGTTCTACTTATCGACTTTAATTGAACAGCTGAAACGAATTCTGAAAGGGCGGACTTACTTACTGTACAGTACCTACCTACCTGGATATATAAAGATGCGCCTGGGCACCGGACCGTGATCTGTTACAGCCGTCAGATACCTCGAAGATACCTTTTTACGATCTTTTACGACGATAGCATTTAAATGCAAAACAATATTTCAATTTATAAAACGCACATTAGGTATTGAGCAATAGTTCCCTAACATAAGCATTAAATCAATTTTATATTCTCCGGATATGAACCCGATCGCAAATCTACAGAAATTGTTTAAAGCAAAAATAATTAAGCTTAACTCAAAGCTAACAGTTACACAAAACAATCACATAATGTAAAAGTACCGTAGGTAGGAAAACCACACTGATACGGCCATACATCGGTGGGTAAGATACCAGTCTAGGGAATGCCCTAAAAAAGACTGAAGAAAGGAAAAGAAGAATAATTGAAAGTATGAATGGGAAGGCGTAGTTTCTATACTTATAGGTATCTAAGGGGGGTGGTGCCTTGCTTGCTTTTATACCTGTTGAAGAAGAAGGTACCTTACTTAGTCAGTGGCAAGGAAGGGGTCTCAAAGGGGCCCATGCCTTAACCATGGCTAAATCCACCAAGTCCTATGAATACCTACAAAGTATCACCGTTGTACAGTAATACAGCGATTATTAACAAAGAACTGCACAAAAAACGTGAAAGCTTTAGAAACATCAGTTTTCAAATAAGCCAGCGAAAAGCATGCAAAAGAAAAGAAACGCTGTTACAGCTGCAAACGGGTGATATACTAAACACTAATTGAATGAAATGTACTTTCGATACCAAGTTTCAATTTGATTTATATTTAAAATCAAGCTTCTAATAGTGGATTTATGTAATTGTAAAAGCAGTGGATAATTGGTGGGGTGACATGTGATTCCACGAGCGCATATTCAGATGTCCACCCACTGCATAGGACAGAATGGTCCTTATCCTAAATATCGTCCACCTCCGACAGGGCGTCAACACTCCCCCCGGCAGCTCCGAGAGCATCCCGGACCTTTGCCTCTTTACTATTCTCCACAGCCAACTTATACATGTGCTCGGCTTTGTTGAGATATCTCTTCATCCTCGAGGGCACGAAGGCCTTTGGCAGAACATTTGGCCACGACTCTTCTTGCTTTGGCCATCGGTTTCCCATGCTCTCTTCGCTTTCTCGATGCTGGCTATGACTTGCCGTTGCACGCGATAACGTGGAAGCGTCAACACCGGGAATTTACCTTCTAAGGCTTGACGGCGACCATCGTAATAGACTCTCATAACCGCGTGAAAGCTGACTGGATTGATCAATTGTCCTCCTTGACGGTCTAGATCTTCCTCGCGATGCCACTCGTATTCTTCGAGATAGTCCTTCAACACCAATATGATGTCTTGGACACCGGTAAAGATTTCTAAGATCTTGATCAGAAAGTCTTCCAGTCGAAACCAGCGAGGTACTGAGACTGCCAATTTCCTGACTCTGCCCGCATCTTCACTGTTCTCAAATGCAAAGAGACCCGATATTCCTGTCAGGATCGGGCTGAAATCATTCAGGCGGACATCATTCTCGTTGACATCATTGTCAGGCCGCAAGTAGCACGAGAAGTTTCGCGGCCGCAGATAGAGAATATCGGATTCAAAATCGAAGTACGTGCATCCGATCGTACCGCGGTATCCGAAAGACTTGGTGTAGCGATGAGTCACCACCTTGTACGCCTCGCGGCAAACGAATGCTATTCCAGGCGGTTGGCGATTAGATTCGATTCCCAGCATAGGTGTCCGCCCAAACAGTCTCTCATCCCACCCCGCAGCTCCTATCCCAAGGCGTGTCTCTCCGCCGAACGGCCGTTCCAACGCCCTCCCGTCCTCGTCGTCCTCGTCGTCATCGGCGTCCTCGTTGTCCTCGTCGTCCTCGGCGTCCTCGTCGTCCTCGGCGTCCTCATCGTCCTCGGCGTCCTCGTCATCCTCGGCGTCCTCGTTGTCCTCGTCGTCCTCGTCGGTCTCGTCGAGGGACTCACTATACCACGGCCGTCCTGTCTCCTCTTCGTAATCCAAGAAAGTCTTCTTCACAGGTCTCTGGCGTAAGGTCACCATGCGTGGACCCGGCAAGGCTGCCTCCCATATCAGAAGCCGAAGTTCGGGAGGTAACCTGGGGAAGCAGGTGAATCTATTCCGCGGTATGATGCCACCCATGGCTCGTAGTGAGCGCGGGTCGGGGCGCGCGCTCGACGAGTTGATCTTCGTAGACTGGTGTTAAGGGCCTAGGACTGCACCGAGACTAGCTTGGAAGAGCTGCTTTCGACCTGTAGAGTCCAGTCAGTCCTGTGATAGAGAGTAACGTGAGGGAAGCTTACCGGATGATGGAAGTGTAGCTGCGCAGCCACGTTTTCAATGCGGCCCGAGAACCATGAGCGTCTTCGACAAGCAGGCAATAAGTTCAAGTGCAGCTGGAGCAATCGGCTCGTGGTTGTGTAGCGCCGCGACGGCTTGTGCCGCTAACTTGACGCGAGTCTCGGCATATCACGTGCGGTCACGGCTTCACGACTGAGAATGGTAGTCACACCCCATCCATCCCAAACCATTACACTTCTCGATTCTCGAGAGCCACCAAAGACAAACGCTTCAAGACAAGCTTTGGAGCTCCACTCCAGCCTATCTCATTCCTACCTATGTAACACAACCCGAGGCTCCGGGCAACAAGGAAGCTCCAGGTCAGGGCTCCATTTTCCAGCACGCAAGATCGATGTCAAGCCAACTTCACTTCGCATCTCAAGCTCGTCAATCGCACCGCTTTCGAAGCAAGCAAGTAAGCAAGCAAGTAAGCAAGCAAGCAACAACGAACGATATCTGTCCACGAATCAGAGAAGCCGAATATGCCTTTTTTCCAAGCAACGTCAAGCATCAAGCGAGCCTGGTGTTTGGGTTCTCGTAGCCGCTTACAATCAACCAACTAACTAATGCTCGCTTTTTGAATAAAAAGCAAAGCCGACGTAATAATTTAAAAAGCAAAAAGACACAACACGACTGGATAATTTTCATTAACCGCGAAAGCGGTTCATTGTACCCAGAGGGATCAAATAAGGGGGGGGGGGGGGGGGGGGGTCCCGATATCGAGCGATTATAAGCATGTGGGAATGATCCTATAGTAGCATATGCAACAAACCATAAGAGAGAAATAAAAAAGACCGATGCAAAAGAAAGAAATATATAGACGAGCAAATAAGCAAGCAATACACAAGTACAAACACAACACAGAGTTTGACGTGTTGCGTAATCCTGTCAGATAGATCTCTTTTTTTCTTTCTTTCCAACGATGATGCACTTCTCCGATCTTTTTTCGCCTCTTCGATTATGCCCTGACCATCCCCTAGCCAATTCTTACAGGATAGGGTAAGATGCATACAAAAAAAACATACAAAAAAAAAAAAAAAAAAAAAAAAAAAAAAAAAAAAAAAAAAAAAAAAAAAAGGAACGGAAAAGAAAGGAAAGGAGAGAAAAGGAAAAAAGGCACTTCTCCGATCTTTCGAAATCCTTTTCGATTATGCCCTGACCATCTCCTAGCCAACTTTTACAGGATAGGGTAAGATGCATATAAAAAGAGGGAAAAGGAAAGGAAAAAAATGAAAAGAAGAAAAAAACGTGCATTTCTCCGATCTTTCGCCTCTTCGATTATGCCCTGACCATCTCCTAGCCAATTTTTGCAGGATAGGAGAAGATGCGTATAAAAAGAGGGAGGAAAGGAAAGGAAAGAAAGGAGAGGAGAGGAGAGGAAAGCAAAGAGGGAGGAAAGGAAAGAAAGGAGAGGAGAGGAGGAGAGAGGAGAGGAGAGGAGAGGAGAGGAGAGGAGAGGAGAGGAGAGGAGAGGAGAGGAGAGGGAGAGGAGAGGAGAGGAGAGGAGAGAGAGGAGAGGAGAGGAGGAGAGGAGAGGAGAGGAGAGAGGAGAGGAGAGGAGAGGAGAGGAGAGGAGAGGAGAGGAGAGGAGAGGAGAGGAGAGGAGAGGAGAGGAGAGGAGAGGAGAGGAGAGGAGAGAAAAAAAATGGGAATTTGTAAAAACAGATTTTATTCATCAACGCAGTTTAATCTATTAAAGCCAAGCGGTGTGCAATTCATATAATTCGTCACCCATCATCACGTCACCACCCATCCATCATCATTACCACCCATCCGATTCTATAACAAACGACACCCGGTCGACAGGCCGCCCGCTACCCATATTCACCGCCATATCCCCCCATCGTTATTGCTACATCTCCGACGAGCCTCCCATATCCCCATCATCAATGAATGCCCATCATCTAAAAAGCGCCTCTCCCAAAACCCATCTGCCTCTCTAGAGCCCCGAAAAACACCCAAAGACCAAGAACGCGAGCAAACACGGGAACGAACAAGCCACGCCCAATCAACCCACGTCGAAACAGCACAAGCAAAGACATTATACACTATCTTGCTCTTCTCGTGGCCGTCAAGGAATCACCAGCCAGCCAGCCAGCGAGCCCACCAGTTTGAATTGAGAATGTTCGTGGAATGACAGAAAAGAAAGCGACGCAGAGAAGAGCAGAGAGGAGTCTATACGCTTTTTCCATTCCCATTCCCTCCCCTTCCCCATCTGAGCGCCAAAATGCAACGAAAGGCAAAAAAAGAAGCCAAGGTACAGGAATTGAAGTGTAAGAAGGTCATCATGCGTTGCGTGTACTGCGCGTCTATCTCTCCATGTGCAGGTATGCAGGTGCGCGGTCAAAATACTCTCTAGCAAGCTTTGAAATGCCGATGAACGATGATCGATGAGCGAGAAGAGCAGAGGCAAGTTGGGTAACGCGGTCCCTAGGCGTCCTCGTCGCTTCTCCTCTCGCGCTTGCCGCGGTCGTTCCACTGCCTCTTCCCGACCCGCGTCTCGAAGTGCGGCGCGACCGATGCGACTTCTTTGCCCGTCTGCTCCATCGTACTGCGAACCTTGTTGCGGTACGAGTCCACTGTGGTTCGGGTTAGCCTGTCTGTCTCTCAGTTGTCCCGAGAGGAGGGGATCTTACGAGCTTTCTGCAAGAAGACTGTCTTGTCAGCAAACACTCTCGACTGATGCCATGTCATGCGATAGCCGAGATCGTTCAGCTTCACTTCCTTCGCGCGAATGCTCTTCCGCATGCGCGGCACGCCGACCTCCGCCTCGCCGCCGTCCGCGAGCGGCACCGAGACCATCTGCTTTCCCTTCTTCTCGCCCGCACGTCCCCGCATCAGTCCCCGCCCCTCGGTCTCCACGGTATCGTCCTCGTCGCCCTCTTGAAAGAATCGGCTGCCGTTGGCCGAAGGAGGTGGACTCTGCATCTGGATCGGGAACCAACTGCGCGGGTAGACGGAGTTACTCTTGCGGAAAGAATCGGGGATCTCGTCGGTATCGACGGTATCCAGCGTGACGCGGACGCGCACACGGCCGCCCTTGCCGGGATCATCGACGAGGATGAACTTGCGCTTCTTCGCTTCGGGGATATCGCCGAAGAGGGCGCGGCGGTCCTCCTCCGTCAGCTCCTCGCTGCCTTTGCCTCCGGGCGATTTGGAATGGGCTCCGCGAACGGGAATGGAGTGGGAAGAGTGGGTATGGTTGTGCATAGAGGAGGAAGGGGGCATGGCGGCGCCGGTCAGGTTAGGAGGGGGGTAAGAGCTAGAGCCGGCGTAGCCTCGAAAATCGTGGGAGTCGCGAGGATCCTCTTGATGTGGGGAGGAGGAGTTGGGGGCGCCGTGGAGGGATTGGTGGTGATGGTGGTGTTGCGAGTCCTCGTCCATGTATGAGTCGTTGTCTAGTAAGTGGGTTGCAAATTAGCCTCACAAGTTTTGAGCGGTTAGCAAAAACAAGCAAGCAATGCGAAGGCCGAAGGAGCAACGGGGGATGAGGGTACATGGGTACAAAAGACACGACTTCGGGTGGTGGTACGCGTAGTGATGCAAGCGACGCCCGTACCCATGGCAAGCAAGAATTCCCAAAGCCAAAGCCAAAAGTGCAATGTTGTAGTATACAGGAAGAGTGATTGTTCTCAATTGGAGCCCAACGCGATGATGCTGCCGCCCACAGAATGTAGTGTCCTCCCGTTCAACAGGTATTGTTTCGCAACAAAAGGTATCATAACACAGGTAATGGTAACATGAAAAGTATCACGGCAGGCATCACATCTGGTGAAACATACCGACATCATCCCCTCCGCCAGTACTTCCGTCCGGGTGGTTGTGGTGATGGTGGTGGAGCTGTGCACTCATCCCGCTCATGCTGGGCTTGCCCATGCTGCTCGGCCCGCCTGGCCCCATGTGTCCGGAGGGCGGCATCCCTGTCGGCCCGCTGGGGCCGGGCATGTGTGGAGGTTGAGTGGCTTGAACGGCTTTGCGGTTGCTGATCTTGGCCATTCTGCGCACCCGTCTGCTCCTCAGTCGAGGGTCTTGGTTGCTGTTGCGCCAACTGTCGACGGCGCGTTGAATCAGGCCTCTCTTGCCGCGCAGGCACGGATTCAACTCGGCCAAAGCCCAACCGACCGTGTTGCACTCGTTCTCGTACACGAGCCGGTTGCCGCGATATTGGTCTTTGCTACAGCAAGCTCTTGGGTAGACGCAGTTTTCCGTCTTGAACTCAGGGCTGAGGGTTTCGACGTTCACGGACTCGACGTCGCATCGGATGGTGTACTCCATCTTGACGCGGTCGCGCGAGTACTCGAAAGCGATCCATTGAACACCATTGTTGTCTTGACGAACAACTAGTGGGGTAGTGGCAGGGATCGGACCAGGGGCCGCGTTCGGGTTCACCCCAGCGTTCCCAGCGTTGGGGGCGCCGTTTTGTTGCATGGGTGGAGCATTGGCTGGGTGCTGCTGCTGCTGCGGCGGCTGTGGAGGGCCCAGAGGCGCAGATGGACGAGGGATCTGCGGTACGTGTGACTCCATCTTGGTTCTCGGGCTGCCAGTCATGGCTTGCTGGGCATGTTGCTGGCTAGGGTGTTGCTGCATCTGGTGTTGCTGGCTTGGGGTGTGCGACATGAGCAGATTGGGCTGAGAAGTCATCGATTGATGATGCTGCTGCTGCTGTTGTTGCGGGTGCGGCGCGTACGATGGAGCATTTTGCGGTGGCAAGTGTGGGTATTGTTGTTGCTGAGGGCCGGCATAGTACATCTGCGGGTTTTGCTGCAATTGAGAAGTCGGCGCATACATTCTGTGCTGGTCATGGCCCGAAGGCGAGGCGACGGAAGCCGGCGAGTTCGACTGAGGGGTGTGGTATGAGATGGGGGGGTATGGTCGGGTCATCTGAGCCGCGGCCATGATGTCCGGGGTGTCTGGAGCTGGAAATGGGATTAGCAACGCGTCTCCGCCAGCCAGATCGCGTCAGAATGTGAAGACTTACCAGCAGACGAATATGTGCCGGTTGCGCTGGGCGTGCTGTAGGGGCTCGGGTGCGAGTTTGTGGTATAGTAAGGCAGCTCCTGGGAGTGTTGACCACCCGCACCTTGAGCACTCTGGCCGTATTGCGGGATGTGGGCGGCAGGATACTGGTTCGAGTGTTGAGGCTGAGGTGGAACCTGTTGTTGCTGTTGATGCTGGTGAACAATGCTCGAGGGTCGAGGCTGTTGCGACAGGTGGTGCGAAGGCGGAGGACCCTGCTGTGCGTGGTGGGGGTGATGCTGCATCAGGAACAGTCAGTGATGGGCTTTTGAAGGGTCTGGTAAGTGCAAAAGCAGTATATAGCAACCATTGAGAGAGACGCGTCTTGCGTGTTTTTTTTTTCCCCGAGTGTAAGGAAGAGCGCGCCAGATCCTGGATGACGAGGGTGGACTGCAGCGCGCGGTACCTTGTACCCGATCTCCCCCTTTTGGCCCGCCAGACAAGACAATGGAGACAAATGGAGGTGGATAACAGCTTGGGGGAGGGGCAACAGAAAAGGCGGCGAGGGTGTACCTCTTGTTTAACAGGGCCTTGCCCGATTACGAGATCTTCGGATGTAGACAAGAAGACTTAAGCGACAAAGCAATATCCCAAAATTGAGTGATTTTCACAGGGCTTCACTTTTTAAGAAGTGGGTATACGAGGGTCGCGAACACTAAGGAAATGAAAGCACAGAAAACGACGCCGAACCAAAAGTGCCGAAATGCAAAAGACGAGAAGAAATCAGTACAAAAAAATAAACCCGCAGAGAGCAGATCTGAAAAGGGAGATATACCGGTCAGGGGGGGGCAATGGGTGTGAGCTGGTAGGGACGAGCTAGGCGATTCGACTGGGAGGGGGTGCAAAAGAAGTGCGAGTTTGGATAAGGAAGGAGTGTTCGAGTATGGAAGAAACCGTGGTAGGGTACGGGTATGGGTCTTATGGAAACGAGGTAGGGGTGGGAAATGGGGGCCACGGTCTCGAGTAATGTAGCCGTGATGAAATTGATATTAAGCAGTGGGGACTTCGACAACGCATGGAATAATATCGTGACAAGGTTTATATTTGCCCTGCGAGGTAGATGAGATGGGGGAGAGTGTCGTGCAGGGTTGAATGGAAAAGAGCAGGGGGCGAGCCAATCGCATGACGCTCAGAGCCCAGAGTGGGAATTGGGTCGGGACTAGCACTGCTAGCCGTGGACGCACCCTCGTCGACTATTGCCGGTCAGGCATGCGGCGGTGAAAAGAAGCGCCTGTGCGAGAGCCGTAAAGCATAAAGTGAAGTGTAGGTAGGCAGGGGTTGGACGTGCAGCGCGTGCGATTGTTTTTAGAAGATGACGCCGTACCTAGCGCGGTGTCAAAGTGCTAGGGAGAGGACGAGGCCAAGGCCATGGCGGACAGGGGGGGGAGCGAGAAACTTCGCTCTCGCTAGGAAGCCGAAGACCCCAGCCCATGTCGACGACCCATGTGGTGATGGAAAGGTGCCAGAGTGCAGAGCGTGAAGAGGGAGAAAAAGCAAAGCAAAAGCTCTGCAGAACGCTGCAAGCTCCTTGAAATCGGTCACGCCTGGGCAACTGGCCCAGCTTCGCCGCGGGTGATCCTCCCGACACGAAACCCTGTGCACGACGACGACAGCAGCACATCGAGTCGAACGAAAGAGCAGTGCGAGTCGAAGGACATAGAAATGAAACTCGCTCAAACAAACGTGCCAAACCAGCAGCAACGCAATCTCGGTTCGATGGCACTGCACGCTTCCCGCATTCGCACCCGCCACACCCAATGGGGTGTGGACCATGGGACCATCTGGGATGGCCACCAGAAGCGTCCGCGTCGACGGCGAAAGATCCAAAGGTCCTGCAACCGTCTCGGTGCAGCTTCATGGTTAAGCGAGGATCCTGCTGCCCCCGCCCCAGGCGAGTCTGTGCGGCGCCGGTCGCGTGGGATTGGGCATCAGGACGCGATCCTCGTCTCGCTTGCAGCAAGCCCGTCCCACTCTGAAACGCGCCCCGGTATGCGCTTGCGATGCCAGTGCCGTTGCCAGAGCCTGCCTGCGCCGCTCGTGACGAGTCTTCTGGAAAGTTTCGAAGACCCATCGATGGCCGTATCCCTGCGTCGTCGTGCCTAGGCCCGGCCTGAAATGGCCTGACTTGCGAATTGCGACGGCGGGAAAGCAGTGTCGAAGCAAAAGGAAATAACACCTGTGTAGCAGGATCGGAAACGAGCGACGAGATGCGATGCCCGAAGGACGCGTCCGTACCAGCCCACAATGACCTTGCAGTAAGGAGGGTTGCGAGTGGCATCGAAAAAGAGATCCGAAAAGAAAAAAAAAACCAAAAAGCAAAGAGAAAAAAACAGGCGTGTACGTACGTGATCGCCTGCCACCGCGACACCAGGCTCCTCTTTGAAAGTCTGTCGATGAGACATCTCCACAGAGTTTCTTATCGACGAGGACCGGATTCCTGCTTGTCAAGATCTGTCAGCCTCGTTTCCCGCCACCGCCGTTTGCTTGTCTGGTCCAGCTGGCCACCGAAGCAGGGAGTCCCTTCCCGCGGCATGCTTGCAAGATCTGTGCGTACAGACTGGGGGGGGCATGGGGAGATTCTTCGCCAGGGCCATCACAACTTACCAACTGGGAACCTGATTTGCTGGGAGTGAGCGTCGGTCGCGACGGACGTCACAGCAAACGCGCAATTTCTTTTTTAGAGGCCGAGTGCGCAGACCACACGAAAGCTCGCCGGACGACGACGGGAATTCCCTGGATGCCGGTCGTATCTACTTCGACAATCAGTCAGCGGCGGTGCACCAGACGGCAGACAAGAGAAATCTCGGTGCGGCGCGCGTGATGGAGACGTGTGGCAGCCCCAAATTGGAAATCCCGGGCCCGGTGCCGCGAGCCGATCATGCCGAGCAGAAAAGGCCCGTCCAGAGAGGCAAGCAAATTGGCGGGTTCTGGCGAGCGTGATGCTGAGAAGCTGAGAAAGACGCCGCATGGCGTCGTGAACAGCGAGCGACTCGAGCACATCTTCGTCTGGTCGGACTCTGCGCGGCTCGCCGCAGCAGGCATCCCGAGGCATCGGACGAATCCCAGGCAGCTGAACGACGGGAATGGTGGGGTCACCAGCCGCTGGATGGGGGTTCTCGGGTGACACCAGCTGAGATGGGGATGGGTGATCTGGTACCGAAGCAGCGACGTCGGTGCTGATCGATGTGCTGGCGGGCGGGCAGACGGGCGGGCGCGGGCTGGGGGACATGGTGGTCGGTGGTGGTGGTGGTGGTGGTGGTCTTGGTGGTGGTTGGTGGTGGTGGTGATGGTGGTGGTGGTGCAAGCGGTCGTGGTCGTGCAAGGTTGCCGACCCCACGTTGAGCGCCGGCTCTAGCGCGGCACCGAACAGCGCTATGGGCCACTCGCGTGCGCCCTAGAAGGGCAACCCACGTTTTTCGCATGAACCCAAGCGGCCGCTAATCCAGGGCCATGGCAGCCCTTCCCACCCGCGCGTCGCTCAGGCACCGCAAGCACCGCAAACACCACCGCACCGCACCGCGCGACCAGAGATCTTGCAACGACGAGGCATGGAGATTGGGCATGAACTCACGTTGGGGATGCTTTCCACCGAAGCGGAGGGAGAAGGCGTCCGTGATGACCAGCCGTTTCTAGCAATGCTCGCATTAGCTGCATGTCCCGAAGCTCCCAGGAAGGTGTTGGGCAGCGAGGGGACGGGTGGCAGAAGCACACCAACACTAGTCGTTCCTGTGAGGAGAGGGAACTCGCATACCAGCACCACCACCAACAGCAACGACAACAACAACAACAATGATAATGACGACAACAACAAAAACAAGAGCAACAACAACAGCAACAACAACACCCACCGGCTCAGCTCGGCCAGCGCGAGAATTCGGGCGGATGACGCAGAGGAAGCACCGGTAAGGCGGACCACGCGCAGGGACGGGGACGGGGACGGGGACGAAGGCTGGAGAGCGACGAAAAAAAACCGTTGTCTGTGGAAAGACAAGGTAGGTAGGTCAGTTCAGGGCCCGGGCTGGGAGATATATGATGCAGGGCCAGGGTGCTTGGTAAACACCGGGCAGGCAGGCAGGCAGGCAGGCAGGCAGGCAGGGAGCGCGCGAGCCAAGCCGAGCAGGCGTCGGCACATTAATTAAGGAGGAGACGGGTCGCGAGGCAAAGTAACGGCAGGGGGCGAAGCTGGTCATGCAGCAGGCCTGCCACCCTGTCTGCCACCCGGCCTGCCACCCTCGCGCCCTCGCCTGCGCTCTTTACCGTCCGGCGGGGACAAAACAAGGATCGGAAACGCCATGGAGTGACAGGTCGCAAAGACAACGCGGGGGGGGGGGGGGGGGACCCAAGGGAAAGAAAGCACGGGGTCTGGGACGTATACGTACCTCGCGGCGAGGACAGCAGCACGTCGCCGTTGCACCTCGCGCCGTCGGAGGGGGCGAGGGCGAGGGCGACGGGGACGACGACGACGGCGATGGGGAAGGGGTGATGGTGCAAGACGGATGGATGGATCGAAGGCTCGTCGGCGTGGTTTAGAGTTTTCCGGGCAGATTTCTGGCCGAGCATCAGCGAGCGACTCGACCGGCGACCCATGCATGGCCGGCCTGGGCCCGCCCCGAACGTACAGTACAAAAGCTTTCGCGAGATGGCAGATCACGCACGCCGCGATGAGAATTCCCTTCCACCCAGATCTGGCCTCCGGGAACGGCGAGGGCGATGACGTTGCGCCGTCCGTCACGATCAGCACGGCGCGGAATCTTCGGCAGTCCCCTATCTCCACGCCCAGGCAAATCTTCAAGAGGCGAACGAGCGACACTCGTATGGGTTCGGGGCCGACGTCCGGCACTCTCGATCGCGCGGTGCTGGGAGATGGACGGCACCGTCTGCCACCGTGTGCCGCGGCGTGTGTCGAGGCCCGGGGGACTCACGTCTGTGGATGTGGAATGTGCGATTTGGCTCGGGAGGCGTCCCTCTGGCCTCTGGGCTCGGGGCGTCTGCCGAAGCGCGCGCTGCTGAGGAACGTCCGACGGGTCGGTCGACTCGGGATCGAGGCAGGAGAGGGGAGACACGACGATTCCGATCTGCGTGGCACCACTGTCAGCATGGTGTCCCTCTTCCCGCGCGCAGGGTAAAGGCTGAGAGAGCGACTCCACGTCGCCGCCGGCGGACCCCGAGGATGCGATTCGCAGCCGTTTGCCGCGGGTGCGCTGCTGCCACTCTTCCCGGATCGCCGTCGGGGCGCGGGCACTGCGCAGCGCGTCCTGGGCTTCGGGGCGATGGCGCGCGTCGACGACGTACCGTAGCGTAGCGTAGGGTCGCTGGCGTTCCACGTTGTGTGGGTGGCCCTTCGTGGATGGCGAGGTGGTGCACACGGAGTCGGTCGCGGGCGGGGGTGAAGGTGAAGATTTGGGGACGCGGCCGGCTAGAGCGTCGAGGCGTCGAGGAGGAGGACGGGCGGGCGGGCGGGCGGGCGGGCTGGTGGTGGTGGTGGTGGTGGTGGTGGTGGTAGTGGTGCAGGGCGGCGCAGGTGCGACGTGCGACGTGCGATAGATAGCGATAGATAGTGATAGCCTCGGACGCCTCGTCGGATCCCGTTCTTTCCTCGCCCGACCCGAGATAATGCGAAGCGAAGCGACGCGATGCGATTGCGATGAAAACAACACCACGCCTGACGGGTAGAGCCACAACCCTTTTCTTCTTCTGTTCTTTCTTTCTTTTTTTCTTTCTTTCTTTCTTTTTTTTTCTTGCTTTCCTTCTCTTTTTCTTCCTCTCTTCTTCTCTTTCTCCCTCTCCCTCTCCCTTTCTCTCGCTTCGCTTCTCTCTTTCTCGCTTCGCTCCCCGTCCAGTGGTCCAGACGGCTTTCGGAAAATAGGAAATTCGAGATGGAACCACTGACCTTGTGTATTGCCCTGCCCGCGATGCGATGCACGCACTCCTCGAGTACTGTACAGTACCAGAAGCTCGAGCTCAGGCTCAGGCTCAAGCTCGTCCTCGCTCTCTCTCGCGCGCTCTCTCTCTTGCGCGCGCGCGATCTTCTCGCTCCCTCGGCCGCGGTTCGGTGCAGGCGGCAATGCGCACCCCACGAGACTGGCGGGATGCAGGCGCTGGGACACGGAGTCGACGGTGCTCGTTGCGCGCCCGTCGCCGCCGCTGCTGGGGCTGGGGCTGCTGGGGCTGCTGCTGCTGCTGCTGCTGGCCGCGAAGACTGGCCGCGACGGGAACCACCGGAATGGCACCTGGGACCCGGCGGACAGGTCTCGCGATCGCACGTGTCGCGGCGGCCGTCGGGATCGGGGGACGGTCGGTGTGCGACCGGAAGGCCGCGGGGGTCGCCCGAGGACGCTCGCGAGATGCGCGGGCCGTGGCGTCGAGTCTCGCGCGGGCGCTCGACGGACCTTCGCGACGCGCGCTGGGAATAGCTTCACTTTCCGAGCTGCCAAACGTCGTAGCTCCAACGGGATGGCGTGTGCAGACGGCGGGAAGCAAGGATGGACGGCGAGAGGGGAGGGGAGGGCAGGGCAGGGCAGGGCAGCGGAAGGGGGTCGAGCGCCGTTGAGGGGATCCTGACAGACGGGACCTGGGTTGCGGCCGGGCGAAGATGCGGACGAAAAGCTTGTTGCGCTTCTCGGAGCAGTCAGGACGGTGGTGATGGAGGACAGGGTGATGGGGGCCTGGGTGGGTTCGTGGGTGTACGGTGTACGGTGCTGTCCCGTCCGCAACTCTACCACGACGACCAGGCCACGGACAAGGACCAGGACATGGGCATGGATGCGAGGCGCATGGCCATGGGCATGGACATGGACCGCGACCGCGACCAGGGGCGGATCGAAGCCTTTTGACAGGAGGGCCGCCGATCGAAAGGAGGAAGAAGAGGCAGAGAGAGCAGTGAGTTGGACACGCAGACGACCGCCCGCCCGAGCTGCAGAGGACAGGGGCCGCAGGAGAGACATTTCCTTCAACGGCTCCACGTCCGGGTCTAGGAAGGTTGGGGACATGGCAGACGATGTACGATGATGATTAGTCGAGTTCGACACGGCGCCAGCATTCATGAGGAAGTGATGGGCTGGGTCTAGTGGAGATGCATACGATGTACATGTACGTATGTACATAGTACAGTAAGTACAGAGAGAGAGGTACATACTGTGTACATACATACAGTACATACTGTACATACACATGCACAGTACATACTGTACGGTCGGTACCTTCGCGACCTGGAGTCGGTGCTGGCCACGCTCCATTCCCTCATCTCGCCTATCTCGCTTCGCCATCCGCGTGCTGTCAACAAGACTCACTCGCTCTCCACAGCCGATCCGCGCGTCCGTCGGGGAAAGACACGGCAGTTGTGCCCACCCGCCATCGCACCCAAGTCACCGATCCTGAGTCATGGCGACGGGCTCCTCGCACGGTACTTTTTGCCGCATCTGCCCCCAATGGCAATCATAGTCTCTGTAGTGCCGGGCCGGACTAGAAGTCCCCTCGTCGGACGTCAGGCGGGCGGGCCAGTGTCCGACCACCTCGGTGACCATCAGAGGATAATTTGAGCCCGAGATCATTAGCATTATCAATATCAATATCAATATCAACGGCAAACCACCACCATAACCACCGCGAATAACGATACCCACCGCACGATGAATCGTAGCAAAGCAAGAGAATCTCGCCCAAGTCATCCAACACTGACGAACAGACTTTCCCGCCCATGCTCCCACCCATCCATCCATCCATCCCATCTCCCCAAACACCATTCCAGTACAGTACCTCCACGATGAACGCGCCTCTCTCTCTCTCTCTCTCTCTCTCCCTCGACACCTACCCTACCGTACACACAAACTTCGATACAATGCAGACTCTGACTCACAATCAGCCCACCACCACCACGCTCCCTCCCACCCTCCCTCCCTCCCTCTTCCGTCCTGACCCATTTCAGCCCGCCCCCAGAAGCAATAACACCACCCACCTCGCTATTGCATCCATCCATCCATCCATCGGCGCCCGCACCACCAATCACACGGGCGCGCCTCCCCTCCGTGGTCGAAAGCACCCCCACAAGCAGGAGGACAGACAGGACAGGACAGAACAAGAAGACCTGGGCCAGACCCGCACTGCTGCATGCATGCATGCATGCATGCATCCATGCATCTTCTGCATATCTCTCTTTTTCTCTTTTTCCCTCTTACTGTACTGTGTACTCGCTCGCTCGCTCGCTCGCTCGCTTCGGCGCTGCCCTTCCGTATGTACAGACCAGGAGCCGAGCGAGCCCCGACGAGTTCGGCGAGGAAAAACAAGCCGGAAGCGAGACGAGGCGAGGCCAAGCGAGGCGAGGCCAAGCGAGGCGAGGGCTCTTTTCGGTCATCGTACTGTACCGTATGTACTGTACATACTGTACTGTAGGAACTGTACTGTAGGTTCTCGCATACGGTGTATCGCCTCCTATTCCTCTCACACTTCTTTTTCTTTTCTACTACTCTACTGTGTACATACATACATACATTCATAAATAAATACATACAACCTTTGCGCAGCGCCATACGGAGAAAGTACAGTACAGTAAGAGAGCATCGCCCTCGGACTCGGACACGGGGACGCGGGGGCACGGGGTGCGCGTGAGCGAGCCCGGACGGACGAAGGCACGGGAACAGGGAGACGAGATTGCGACGCGATGCGATGTGTTCGATGGTGGGATTTACGAAGCCCCCTCCCCCCTAAAAAAAGGAAAGAAGAAAGAAAGAAAAAAACAAAATTGAAAAAAGAAAATAAGTAGAAGAAGAAGAAGAAGAAGTAGAAGAAGAAAAAGAAGCGAGGAGCAGAAAAACAAACAAAAAGCGTGACCGAGCTCGACCCCGAGAGTTGCGCCTTGGTCGACGAAGGAAGCGAGATGTCTACCTACGCGGTACAGTAGGTGTGTGTGTGTCTCTCCCTGTTGAGCGCTGGCGAGCGAGCTGTGCGTGCGCAGCATCTACAGATTACATACCTACATACAGTATGTACAGTACATACAGCACCGGTTGGCGCCATGCCTCCTCGCTTCTCGGCTCTTCATGCTGTGTGTGGTAAGTGAGAGAGTGAGAGAGAGGGAGTCAGATGGGGTAGCGAGGATACAGTAGGAGCAGGGCCGTGGCCGTGGCCGTCTCACTGCTGCCGCCGCCGTGGCGTCGGCTTCCAGCCGTGTGTGGTTGGTTGCGATGGCTATCTCCATCTCCATGGTGGGTGGGTGACACGGCGCCTGTGTCTTGGGTGAGGTGGTCAAGCAGCAGCAGCAGCATTGGGATCGTCCCCTTCGGTTCCAGTTCCCTACTGCCCCGGATGCGGTGCGGTGGTTCTCGCTGAAACACTGAGCGATCAACTCGTGTCGTCGCTCTCCTCGCGATCGAGGTCAGTCGGGGGGGAGTCCGTGGTGGCAGTTCTGCGTGCTGCCATTGAGGGTGCGGCGACAGAGACTCTGTACATACAGGATGTATGTATAGTATGTATGTACAGTGTGTATGTACAGTATGTATGTACAGCATATATGTACAGTATGTATATACTGTACAGTACTCTTCAAGCGCTCTCTCTCAACATCTGACGAGAAATAAGCTCGGCATGATTCCAATACCCCGGATTCCAGATCCAGCCCACACTGTACCGTACCGTGCCGTACTTCTTTCCACGATGTACACAGTAGAAGCCCCTTCCAGGTACGTTCCCTTCCTCGCTCTTGTTTTCTTTCTCCCCTACCTGACAGTCCCTTCCTGACCCTTCCCCTCCCCTACCTACTGTATCCTTCCTACCCTGCCTCGTCCTGCCCTGCAATCCCATCTTTTCACCTGCTATGCCTATCACCAGTTCAGTACATACAGTACACATACAGTACATACCTACCCTACCTACCACCCTACCTACCCTCCCTCCCTACCCCAGGTGGCCCTCCCCTACCTACCCTATCCATCCTCCCGAATCCCCAGGGTCAGCAACCCCTCCCTATCCCCGGCCCATCCCCCTCCCCTTCCCCATCCCCATCCCCATCCGATCTCCAGATCTCGCCCTCGCCCAAAGAGAACACAAAAAATAAAATCTCCGACCCCCTCATCCCTCCCGACCCCGTCCTGCTCCCTTCCCTCAGGCCTAGACGCAAGCCAGCCCTCGAGGGTGACGCCTGTGCCTGTCTCCATCTCCCATCCCATCCCTTCCCGTACATACATACCAACCATACCCAAGGTACTGTACTCACGACCCCGGATCGAAGATGGTTAGCTACCGTACATAGCTAGCTAGCTAGCCGCGGCCCCGGACGGACCCTAGGGCCTGTTTGTTGACAGCTCGGCAGGCGCCAGGGCAGAGCACGATGGTACTGTACTGTAAAGCCATCGTCCATCCCACTCACTGTACAGTACTACAGTACATACTATATATATGTACATGCTGACTGTACTATGTACTGCGCAGTACATAGTCTGCGCAGTACATAGTAAGTACATAGTACAGGAACCGAGTACTGTACTGTATTATAAAGCTCCGTCCGCAGTCAGATACTGTATAAGTACCGTCTATTGCCTCATCTTACCCCTTCCCGCAGTACGAGGAGAGAAATCCATCAGCACGCTCAACCCTTCTTTTTTTTTGCCATTCTGTGTACTGTACCTTGCCTCGAGCTTACTGTACATACTGTTCAGTACCTGCCTACAGTACTGTACTGTACCTCATCAAAACAAGCACCCAACATCTACATCCTGTACCTACTGTACCTACCTGTTGTACAGTACAGTACAGAACAGAACAGTACAGCACCCAATCCCGCAACTAAAACCCGAGCACCCCCCCCCCAAAAAAGAAAAAAAAAACACAACCCCTTCATCACAAAAAGCAATCCCCCCTTTGATGATCTGTCTCGTCTCGGTACGCAACCACCCATCCATCCATCCATCCATCCATCCACCATCCATCCATCCATCCCATCCACCATCCATTCATCTGCTCGAACCCACTCGCCCACCCATCCCCCCGTCCTCCTGTCTGTCCCGAGGCCGGGCATTTCCCGCTCGCTTGACATCTACACATACAGTACTGTACTCTACATACAGTACAGTATATGCTGTATATACCGACGCCGCGCACATGGTGTTTTTCCGCTCTGCCCTTCCCGCTCGCTCTGCTCTGCTCTCCCACCTCTTTCTTTCTTTCATTATTTTCTTTTTCTTTTCTTTTCCTTTTTTGTTTCTTCCCTTTCACTCACTCCCTCACTCACTTACTCACTCACTCACTCACTCACTCACTCACTCACTCGCTCGCTCACTCGCTTGCTCGGCCGCCGGGTTTGGTTCCGATCCGATCCGAGCTGTGTGTATGTGTATGTGTGTATGTGTGACCACGACTCGGACTCCGTCCGGAGCGAAGACTGGAAACGAGGCCGGGGGGTACAGTACTGTACTGTACACACAGGGGAGGGTGGATGACGAAACGCAAAGAGTTGAATGTATAGTATGTGTACAGTATGTATATATATATGTATATGGATTACTATATACTGTATGTACTGTACTGTGTACAGAATACGTATGTAGTACAGTACAGTACAGTACAGTGCATACAGGGTATGTATATAGAGAGTATGTAGAGAGTACAGTACAGTGCTGTGCTGTATTGTACTGTCCAGGAATACACACAGTGCTACAGTACTGTATGTACGGCATGTATAGGTAGGTATATACATACAGTTACAGTTATCATGTGTTTCCGTCCATACCTACTATACATACAGTATATACAGTACTGTATGTCGTATAGTAGGATACTACAATACAGTACTGTTGGTATCACATAAGGGGGGGGTTGTGTATACACAGGTTGAGATATTGCAATAACTGGGGTTGTATTGCGAAAGAGATCTAAGGAGTAAACTAGCTATCGCACGGAGTATGTGTAGGTAGGGCTGCACGCTTGCAGCCTACCATCACGTGGTATGGTCATGTGATTGTGCGCATGACCAACCACCATATACCCACAAGTACAATCACCCCCCCCCCCTCCCCTTTCAAAGCGAGCCATTCCTGCTCTCCCAAAATCAGAAACCCACCCCCAAAAAGGTATTTCCTTTTTTATCTGGCACGATCCGCGTCTCGCGCTGTTAAGATCGAGCGGAGATGCGTTTCTGCCCTTGCGCAGGGGACGCGCGGCTGTGTCTGTGTGCTGTATAAGGTACACAGTCCAGTACTGAACTGTACATACAGACAGTATGTATATAGGTGCGCGATGCGATGCCTTTCGCTGGGATTCTTCGTTCCTGGCGCGCGGAGGATCGGGGTTTGGTTATTTACTGTGTACTGTACTGTATGTGTGTGTGTGTGTGTGGAACGATCGGTTCTTGGCTTCTTGCGGTATTGTATGTACTGTACTGTACTGTATGTGTGTATGTAACTATGTAGGTTGAGAAATGGGCGGGGGCGTGGGTGAGAAGTGCGTGGTATATAGATGAATAATAAATGATCGGTGGTGTGCTATATTGTACATACTGTATCTCGAGTTCTTACAGTAGGTAGGTGCTGTAGGTACTTTGTGTCTGATACACGAGTAGCTACTATGCATAGTACCGCGTTGGAAACACATTATCACGCATGGACAAGACTCTCTATTGCTCACAAGAGGAAGTTCGATGGTGGTTAGATATAGATACGAGGCGTGTGTGTAAGTACTACATACGTCTGTACGTACTGTACTGTACTGTACAGCACATACCTTTTTGACGCACGGGCGAAGCAGCTGTAAGTACAGTACGTACTGTACTTTTCGTATTATTACTTCGAGCTACCGAAGTCGTGAATAGGTAGGGGGGCTTTATATATCATACTGGAATACAAAATTTTGGACTATTAAGTGGGTGAGATTAACGATGGTGGTGGGGATATTTTGTGACGATTTTTTTTTCTCGGGGGGGGGGGGGGGGGGGGGGGGGGGGCAGCGAGGAAATTGGATGTTGATGATGATATTGGTTTGGGTGTAGGATAGCTACAACAGGTACTGTAGCTACACCTGATTAGACCATGTACACTAATACTACGGTACGTTGTAAAATAGCACGGAGTACCTGCACGAGGACAATGGTTTTCTATTGAAAAAGGAAAGGGTGTACAAAGCACACCTTCAACGCCCCCCCCCTTCTTAAAAACAGATACGCTATGTACTGTACATAGACACGTGCTCGGTATAAGATTCGATATCCGTGTTTACAACCACTGCAGAATAGAAATCACATTTGAGAACAAGTTATCTATTAAACATATCGAGGATCTGTATCACGTTACAGTATGTTGTTAGGAGAAAAAAAGGAAAAAAAAAAAACATATTATTAAGATGCTCCGACATCTCTCAGCTGGCGGAGAATCCACACACAGTTCTGAAGCTTCTTCGTCGTCATCGATGGGTAGCTGACATACAGCGTTGTATGATATCAGGGCATGTACTGTATAGCATAGCATAATGTGCAGTATAGCACGGCATATTATATAATAGCATATCGAAAGAAACCAAATACCACAGCATCCGTAAGCACAGGCCAAAGCAAAGAAAAACGTTCGTTTTGAAGCGATATCACGGAGTACTGTGTAGAAGCATGCCTACCTGCGGAGATATCTCCCTCATCTATGTGTACTTTCACGTTCATCCAAACAAAACAAACCACTTGCTCACCATACTTTCGGCTTTTTTTCTTTGCCCAACGGCCACCCACCAGCGACGACTCACCACCGAAGCTTCAGCGGGCAGCGGTCAGCGGTCAGCAAATAAGCAGCAAGCACCAAGCCTAGACCCCAAACCCCGGACCCCTCCTCATATCCCTTCCAAGCGCCTTTTCAAGGCTCCTTCCTCTCGCCAGAGAGAGAGAGCAATAAGGAACAGGCGTCAAGATCCGCACGGCAAGTATACCCACGCCTCATCGCATATACACTTCATGTGCTTCCCCTCGCCACTCCCCAAACGACCGCTCAAAACCTAATCCGCCTCCCAATGGTAGAGTGGACAGAAGCAAGCCTTCTCCTCGGTACGCATTAGCGCGAACGCCGACAAGGGACCCTTCGACTTCCACATCGTAGAATTTACCTCGTTGCAGGCGTAATACAGTACAGTACATACACACACACATACATACACAGCAGTACTGTACTGCATGTACCACACCCTCCGAGATGGAGAACATATCCTCGCAGTTGTCAAAGCCTTGTTCACACCCCTGAGGGTGTGTCCGCGGAGTACTACACAGTACAGTACAGTACTTACTGCTACACGCACCGTGCTACTGTATCACGCCTGTGACGAAGTACAGCACCTCCCCGATGTACATACATGTACAGGTACATACATACATACTACACCGTACTCTGCACCGTACAGTACAGTACCGTGCCTCTAGCAAGGCAGACCAGGCCGCGTCGTCAGCCGGCGACTCCAAAGTCAGTCTCAGGCACGCAGCGAGGAAGCCAAATCTCCCTTTCCTTCCCGCCACCGCCGCCCTCTTATTTTCCGTGACTTTGTGGCCTTCGTTCCCCCCATGCACATGCACATGCGCAGGGGGGGCCGGCATTTGGGGATCCACACCGCGCAGGGAAGGGCCACAAGGGCAGAGCGAATCGGATCGCCGGCCAGGGAGCGCTTTTGCTCATGTGCGCTTCCTGGTAGAAGGAGGTGGTGGTGGAGAAGTGGAGGGAGGGGTGCAAAAGTCTACGTACTGTGCAGCACAGTACAGTATCTCCGCTTTCTCGTCGGGCGAGGGCCCGTGTTGGGCTCTGGGTGCAGGGCCTGACGGAGCTGCTGCGTTCGGGGGAGGGACAGGGGAGTGAGGGGCGAGAGGTTGGGAGTGATGGATGGGCTTTCGGGACTAGGTGGAATAGGCATGTTGTTGGTGTTCTAGGCTCGATTGGGAAAGATGGAGAGAGGACTTGTGCCGAGTTGTTGATGTGCGACGTGAGCTGAGGTGATGCCCAAGTAGGATGCTAGCTTCTCTCAGAAGTCAAGATAGACCGGTATTGATAACACGATGTCGAAATCCGACGAGGTGCTGTAGAAGTAGATGTCTAACGTCCGTTAGCGCAGCCTGATGTTGCTTTTGCGCGCAGGTCTCGGTACGTCTCTAGTCCAGTCGGTACACATCTTGATCTACCGTGTACGCAAGTACAGATTTCGAGTCTCAGTCTACTGTACAAACATTGGAATACGCAGCATGGTCAAACAAAGCAACTGTTCAATCTTCCATGCCAAAGACCGCTGGAAAGTCCATAGCGACGTTAGGTTCAAACGCAACAGGTCCCCTTCTCCTACGGAACAAGCGTGACCATGCTATCCCAACGGCCAAATCTATACACATCCTCGCTAAGACGAAAAGCTATTCTTTGTACAAAGGGACTTCGAGAACTACTGTGTAGAGAAATACCATCTAGCGCTACACAGGTATAGCTAGCGAATGAAAACTCGCCTACAAAATAGAGCGTTAGTGATCGGCAGTATATCTCTCTCTATAGGTTTGTTAGTAATGCTAAGTCGTCTTCCTTTTTATTTCGAGCTGAGAGCAGCAAGGAAGATGACGCTCAGGAATCGATCGCATTGTGAATTACAAGGCCGGCCTACAATATCGTTTTAAAAAAGGTCGATATGACGGAAACCGTACTGAGAAAGAAGAATAAAAATGGTAGGATTGCCGTTTTTTTTTTTTTTTTTTTTTTTTTTTTTTTGACGAAAACATTCGAGTATCTCCTCAACAATGAAAGCAACTCTGCGATATCGAGACTCTGTAGGGAGTGTGGAGAGTATGTTAGATAGCCCTGTAGAAGTAAGTATCTTACCTTTACGTTTACAAGAATACCGCGCCCATGTTTGCACATGCTAGAAGTATGTAACGGAGAGTCTACAGAGCCACAAATCACGCCCACGCAGCCACCTACTGTACATCAAGAACATTCGAATCCCCTGCCCCGGGTCTACATAGTAGATTGTGCAACATGGGGACGAAATCCCTAGCTGCACGATTCCTCTGTACGATTTTGACGAAGTCCATATTTACTTTTGCCATAGACCCCACTCCCCCCCCAGCCCGAGTCCGGACAGGTAGATGAAACACGTCGGCTCTTTTCACTCGTCTTTCCTTTTTGCCTCTTCTTCACGCCGCCGGATCCTTCTCCCCGTCTGCCTGCTATTGGGGAGCGGGGGTGTGCGTGCGTGCGTGCTGAGATTGCATGCTCGTAAAGTCCTCGCAAGCAAAGTAACTAACAACCTATCACTTCGCCGCCCGTGAGTCTTGAGGGGGGAAGCTGAGCCGATTGATTCGATGAGGTGTCGCTGCTGATGAAGTCATCACGAAAGTATGAAGTGTCATGTCGCGTCACGGTGAAAATCAAGATCGTCAGTCGTGTGACATGTTGGTGTAGGTACCCATGATTCGCGAAAGCGTTTCTTCCTCCCTCCTCATCATCAGCAGTATCAATCGGGTTTCCAAATCGAAAGGAGTAAGCTCCCAGGACCCAGCCCCAACCCCCCCCTCCCAGCCCCCAGCCCCCCAGCCCTCAGCTTCCCGCATCCCGAGTTTTCAGATTCCCAGCTCCCCTGCTGAAGGCTGAAGGTTCAAGCCTCTCCCCGAGCGACCCCTCCCAGCGGCCCTCCCATGTTCCCTCCCCTTCTTCTCTTTCTCCTTCCCTTGCGATTCCTAGCCACGGTGACGGGTAGCAGGGTAGGACAGGGCAGGGCAGGGCAGGAGCCGAACCCTCGGGGTAGAACAATCTGCTCAGGGACCGGGTGGAGGATCACGGCATCTCTGAACCTCGAGGGTCAGGCGCGAAGGGGTCTTGCTGGGAAGATCAGACTTGTCGTTTCTTTGCAGGCTTCAACAAGATATCGATCGTGGAGCGACCTCAGAAAGCTGCGAGGCTGAGAAGGCGGAGGGGCCTGAGGATTTCTGTGGTGATCGCTATAAGATCAAACCTTTTGCTCGGGGATGAAGTTGACAAGTCTCGACTCCAGATGGACTCCGAGTACCAAGCTTCTGTTACCCGATTTCCCTGGCTGATATTGTGTGCTCGCGAGTTTCGCGTGTTGCATTTCTCGAATCCATCCAAGATTCATGTTGAAGGACGGAAGGCCAGTCAGTGCAGTGAAGGGGAGAATGGGAGAAGAGAGAAAGTATCACGTGACTTGGTACTTGCGCATTCATTATCATCTTCATCCCAACATGTCCATTCAATTCCATTCTTCTCGCTTGGCCGCAACGTCTTCAAACTATCTTCTTTCTTAACAACCTCAAGATGTCTCCTATTATAAGGTCCATCACACTTCAACCGGTGTCAAATCACGACATGGCCTAAACGGGCAATCGGCATGGCATGGCATCGCATCCACGCCCCCGCGATCGTCAGCACCGCTACACTCCGTGAGCCCCGGAGCTTCTCATACAGTACAGTACCGCGCTCAGTACAGTTCCACACTTTGACTGGCGGCCGACAAGTCAAGCAGGACGGGCCTGTTAACGGGCCGTCAATGTGCGTAGGTGGAGGAGCGGACTCGGGCTGTGAGGCATCTGGCTAGGAGAGAAACCTCTTATCAGCAAGAAAAACACTCCCGCAGCTTTCGTGGTTTTTCTTTGCAAGTCTTTGTTTTGCGATTTGTATCGGTTGGAGGCAGTTAGATGGAGCTGAGCAGATAGACCTCTTGTTCGTCATCGAATCTCAAGGACTGCCTTACCAGTACTTCAAAATAGCATCCTTCAACCCGGAGAAGTCCGCTCCTTACACCTCCCATCCGACTCTTCCAACGAAATCGTCATATCTGCCGCCTCCTCAACACATCAAGTTGACAATTACGCAGTCTACGCAGCCGGCAAAACCTCGAAGCTTCCTTTCGCTAGCTTAAGCGAGTACTACGCAAGATTGATTTTCGCATTCTATCAATCCGTTTTGTGACGTATCTGCTGGCTGCAATACCCGGACAAGAATTCCATCAACTTTGCGAGTATCTACGGACTGAGAGGGCACGAACTTGAAGGGCCAGGACTACTCATGGCTAGGTACCTACCTAGATACTCCCAAGCCCAAGCCTTTGCCAAAACTCACAAGATGAAAATAGAGACTAATCGAACATACAAGTTCTATGTTCTGCTTCGGCTACCTGGGCGCCCAAGTCTCAGCCGGCTACCTCTTCCAGCGCCTACCCACGGCGAAGTTCCTATCGCTGACCACCATCGCCTGGGGCATCGTGCTCTTGACTACCCCAGCCTGTACGTCCTTCGCCGGCATCGCCACCAACCGCTTTCTGCTCGGCTTGCTGGCAGCTGCCATCAACCCGGGGTTCATACTCCTCATGTCGATGTGGGACACGGCCGCTGAGCAGTCTCTCGCCTCGAGCTCTACTAGAGAGCAGTGTCGCGGGGTACATCAAGAAGCAGTTGACGGCCGCGGGGCTGTTCACAGGGCACTGTGTAGGTAAAAGCATCGGACCTCAGACATGTAAAGACTCTGAGGAGCGTAAGTTGTGCCCTCCAACCCTTTTGTATGTTATTTCGCATGAGTTCAATTCTAGGTGCGGGCGTGCAGCGTGCCAACTGGATACAGCGCTCTACCACAGCGCATACTTAGCCATGCTCGTCGGCTACCCCGTTAAGCTGACCACGGTAGCAGTACTCTATATCTACATGCATCGCTCGAACAAGAGCCGGGATGCCGAGTAGACGGCGAGGGGGGAGGAATCCGAGGAGGAGAGGAGGTGAATGAGAAGGGCACGTTGGATCAGACGGAAATTGATAACAGGGGTTTTAGATATACGTTGTGACAAGCTGGATATCACAAGGTCCATATCATTATCATGTAGGTATTTGTTTACAGCAAATTCCCCCCTAATCTTGCGAACGTATAGTGTGTATTCGTGATAAGAAGCTGGTACGCTGTGGTAGGATTAGTTGAATATGAATACAAACTAAACGAGAGAATTCCATAATGAGTAGCGAGATAGGTATCATGTACGAGTTTATCGTTGTGTGTGTTGGGAATGTGCCTGAAAAGGGGGAAGGGGGGGAGCGAAAAAGGATATGAAAGAAAGAGAGGTACATGCATTTACACATCGCCTACTTCTTCTGTCTCCCAGATAAGCCCGGTTGACGACCTATCAGCCCTTTCTCCTTCTCTTGTTCTTCGGATAGATAGCATTTTTCGACTTTCACTCCCTCTTCCAATGCGCTGAGGTTGCTGTGGATCCGACTAGCAAATAGTACCTTCCGCTATCCAGGGGCGGTGACTCGAATCGGAGATTCACAATAACACTCACATCCACTTCAGGAAGAATCTTCCTTTCGCTCTTATAAACAGACCATCAATATTCACATCACAACCCTCTCCGCCAAGCGTGATTCACAGTCGAGTCCGTTAACGACCCCGTCCACAAACATTCACTGTATCCATCCTGCCGTGCAAACACTATATATCTCCTTAGAGCTTCAACTTAGATTAGCATTAACCCCTATCGAAAACATCACAAAGATATCCACACCACTTCTATCAAAGACCAGAATACCAGTCTTTCTTCGCATTCCCAATCACCTCCTACAAGTCATCTACACATACCAAGCAACAGCTTACCTTCGCATTCTTCAACATGACATCCTCAAGCCAAATGAACTCGAGAATGGAGAAATCATCTCGTGTAGATGAGCAGCCAACGATGGTCCTGCCAGCAGCCAAATGGCGCAACCTCGCCATCTCGCAGTAAGTCCATCCCCCTCCATTCAATTCAACAACTCAAGTCATAAGAGAAAATTGCTTTCAAGGCGAGGAAGATTTAGCTGATCCCGGCGTCTGAAACCAGGGCAGAGAGAGAGCAAGCTGGAGCCGTGGCTAGGGCGGAGATGCAGCAGTTCAAGGCCGAGGAGGAAGCGAGGAAAGCGCGGGAGATGGCGGAGTTGAAGAAGACGGATGTTGGATGTGGATGTGTGGTGATGTAAGGACGGAGAGTGGAGGATGCGTGAAGCGGATGGTGTTTGAGTAAAGCAGGAGTTGGGCGTGCGTTGAGCTTGGGACAGGAGGGGAAGTGGTACACTTGCTACACGGATGTTTTCTAAGCCATGATGAGTGCGAAATGGCATCTGAGCGCGTTCCTTTGACTTCAAAGGCTTGGAAGGCTTTGACGACAGAAAGGCAGATCAGTAAGAGCTTTTATGTGGTTGAGAAAGATGGATTCGGTCTTTCTAGATTACCAAATTGCTACTACCTTCCTTTGTGTTGGCCTTTTGGGTTGCCTGATTCTTCAATTCACTCTAACTATGCGAAATTGTGAAAGGCCTTTTGTTTGTTTAGGAGTTACGAAATTGCAAAGAAGCAATAGCCTTTCCAAGTATTACAGTACAACACTTGGAGCTCTGGATTTTGAAAAAAGGAGGGGGAGTTGCCAGAAATGCTAGATGCTGTTTTGGGGGGTAAAATGTAGTAAAGGACCTGGAGGCTTGTAACATGCTTATACATAGCTTTAGTAACGCATTTCATCAACTCTTTTACTGCTTTTAGCTTGGCAGTATTTTTTTGAGTTCACTTTTGTATAAAAGCGTCTGTTTTGAAAGTCTTAGTACTATTTTAGCGTGCTGCAAAGCATTAGAGTATAAAATTTCCAAGTGTAAAGCATTTAAGTATAGACAGTCATAATTGTTTACAATTAAGCTTTATCATATACAAACATAAATTATTTCTGATAAGAGTCTTATAAGCAAAGTAAGGGAAAAGGGCGTGATTCAGTGTTCTACAGAATTCTAGCCAATGTTTCCCCTTGTCTCCCCTTGTTTCCCAATGTGATTGAATTAATAGGTGAATGTATTAAAGCCGACCAAGCGGGCAAGATATTGCGTATCGATTTACTCATACCTACTGGACTACTACCAGAAGACTCACGAAACTTTTTAGCACAGAGAGGCAGATGTACTTAATACCTAGAACTGGCTTATAAAGAACCTTAGCTCCTACTCCATCAAAGACATCAAAGAACATCACCAGCCCCGTCCTCAGAGAAACAAAACACAACAAAGCCCAACACTTACCCCTGGTCAAACAAATACCGAGCTAGACACCACACCCGATTAATAGCTTCCCGTAAGATCAGCTCGAGCTTCCATATTCTGCTCAGTATTCACGATGGCAAGGCCCAGTGGTCAGACACCGAGGGAGAGTAGGGATGGTCTTACTGAAACAGAGAAGTACTACATTCCGCAAGAAGAAATTTGTAAGCATGATACATTGATGAAAGTCGCTAACTCTATAATTGCTGAATAGGTTTCGCGCCGATGAAACGACCGCGTTGTTGTTGAAGCCTAGGGCCCACATGCCAGAACTCGGTGAGGGGTCTTGTCGAAAGGCCTCGAAACGACGGAGAAGTGGATCAAGGAAGGAGAAGGAGAAGAAAAGCAAGCTCTGCGTTGTGATGTAACGATCAGTGTTGGTCTTGTAGGTGGTGCGTGCTGATGTAAGATAAAGACTGCAGTATCAATGGTTTTCATGGTAAAAAAGATGGATTTGTTTGAGGCGGTGTGAGAGCTTCCTTACAAGGACGAGACCAAGAAAGCAAGGAATTTGTATTCTATAATATGTGTAGATGGTAGGTAAGCTCTCTTCATTCCAGCTCTATGTATGTATGCTTCTTCTTGTAAATCCATGTATTCCGAAAGTCGGCGTTAAATAGGAGGGGGTAGGCCTTGCTTTCACTATTCGATGAGAAGAGTTGTAGACCCCAATTAAATAGTTTGGGGATGTCAAAACTTCCGAATTTCAGAGACCTTACGACTATAATTTTAACTAAAAGCTGGCGCTGGTTGTTGGGTTGTGGGATTTGCAACCTCTAACAGAAATTTAACGACCAATTTTGGGCTGGCGCTTGGGTCTGTTGCAAATTCCAAAGACCGTCTCCCAAGTAGCATTAAGTCAAATACTTGGGTGTCTCTGACAATGGTTCTGTTCGGCCTACCCAAGAAGTACCACTCGTCCAAAACGCGCTCTTTGAGAGCCTGGTTTCAAGTAATAATTACTCATACATTAGTGTACAGAATACATACAAGGCACAGTGTAACAATACCAAAACATTCTGGTTGATTCGATATGAAGTGAAGGTAACCGGAAGCTGCCTAGAGCGCGGATTACAAAAACGAGGTGTTGCAAAGTTGGAAAGAGTAAGGTGGATGGATACCTGCTTGTTGCAGGGACAGCGAGACTTCTATGTATCAAAAGGATAACCCGAATAACGGCAAGGATACAAGTCACAGAAGAGACCTTTGTCATTAGAATGAGTCGAGATGTAGCTTCCAAAGGATGGTATTGGCTGTGTGCACAGATCGAATGTTTCGCCAAAGAATATGAGAGTAAGGACTAAGAACGCGAAGACCGACTCGAGGTTAGAGTTTATTGCCTCCCAACCTTCCTGGAGAAAGGCGCTAAGTTAGCTCCGTATGATCTTCGGTAACTTGTTTATCGGTATCTCGAATCAACGAGTTCGGCTTTCGATCTCAATATCAACCCCAACGCCTTTTCATTTCATCTTCCATCTTCCATCTTCCACCTTTCACCTTCCAGATGCCCTCTTCTATAACACCCATCAGACTTTCAAATAGATTTTTGGCTCTTGTATGCAGAAGAGATGTCCAGGAATGCTAAACGCAGAAGCCGCGCTGCTTACCAAGCCAAGCAGGAGGGTCTGCCATTGCACAACGGAACCAAGACCGAGTCGAAGACCAAACCAAAGAGAAAGACTCTCGCTGAACTCCGTGTTCAGCAAGGAGAGTGAGTGCCCTCTACTAAGCATCTTCAAGATCAACAGTTGACTTGATTTCAAATTCAGCCCTTACAAGAACCGCTGCAAATTATGGCCTGGCCCAGCTTACATGAAAGGCTGGGACGGACCGCCTGAGAAACCTGCACCTGTCGAGAGGAACCCACGATTGAAGAAGATGAAGGAATTCTGTGAGATCATGTGAGGGTCTATAAGTCACGACCAAAGCCGCTGGCATGATTCCAACGGTGGAAGTCGAAAGCTTGAGGTCGTACCTGAGAGTGGAATATCGATCTGCATCGGATGCTTGGCGGCCATGACTGTTTTCTATCGTCCAAAACTGCGTGTTGAGATCTGAATTTGCACTCGCAGATGAATGTGCTCCGTATAAGATGCAGATTTTCCACCCTGTTTAGTGATCTGCTAATAAAAGCTTTCCGATGTGTGACTTGGAGTTTAAAAATGCGAGTATATCTCTTTCCAATCGTTACAAGCTCAAGGATTGGTTCGAATTTCTTATTTCATCTAAAATGTTTCCGGGTTTGGTTTTCGAGAGTATTTGAACGTGTTCAGGTAGCTTGAGTAAGGTAGACTAATGTAAGGGACTTTGCACTTTTTCCTCTTTTGGTGCCACGAGGCGTACTGATGCACGGCTCTCAAGCGACGATCCACAATCTCGGGTGTTGCAGGAAAGGAGCAAAGGTAGGCTACGAGTCTCAATAGCAAGAATTCTTTTGTTTGACAGTGCTGTCTACTGGATCAAAGTTTCACTCAGTTTTCGAGATGCTGAACATGGATAGTACACAGTATCTGTACCGTCAAATGACTGGACTTACTTTGTGCAGCGATTCAGTAGAGATCACAAAGGGTGACTAACATACAGTGCTATGACTCAAGATTTTTCTGTTATCTTGTATCGTCCATTTCCTTATTGCTATAAAGCTTAGACTTAAAGCTTCTCTTTGTCTTTCACAGAGAAAACACTCCTTTTCTATCTCGAATCCGCACCAAGCACCTACCATAAAAACATCGCGCACAGCAGCGAGCAGATACAATCTGCAATGCTCTTTAAGCTTCCTCTTAGGTAGGGCAGGCGCTAAAAGAGAATATATAGCATCTGATAAAGTCCTCAATTCAAGGTAGAATATCTAATAACAGAGTGTAATCACTGTGTTTGCTTTTCGCGAGCCGCAGTGCGCACCAAAAGTGAGAGGGATTAAGCTGGTCGAGTAGTACACAGCACGGAGCCACCTCCTGGGAACAAACCATGGATGGAGTCTTCGTTGATGTGCAGCTGAGAGAAAGAAACGGGGTCGTCGACGAAAAGCCGCGAAATATGGATAGTTCTGATGACAATGATTGCCGTGACGAAAGTTGCAGCTGCGATTGGGAAACTGCGGCGATTGTGAGTGCGACTGTTGAGAAAATATCGAGTCAAGGAGAACTGAAGGAAAGAAAAGGATGGGAAAACGTGTTCAAATTTGGAAATTGGGCACCCTTGGAAAGTAAGTATCACGCTCTAATCACGGGCCACTTTTATCGTTGATCAGATTAGATTAGATAAGAAGCGGGTCCCCTGTCTCAGGCCCCCCGGACTTCTAGAGAATGTCATCCATCCCCTTCTTACACTTCAATTACGTTCACACCGTGACAGACTTCTAGGCGCGCGCAATGTATTCACTATGTAGTCAATCATCATTAGGCCAATCCAGAGTTTCTCTTAGTTGATTGATTCTTAGTCTGTTAGCTTGTGATAATTCATTTGCCCGGGGGGGTGGGTGCAACCATCAAGAGCCATTTTTGAGAACGTTAAAAGAATGTGAGACGTGGGGAATCCGGGTGTTTGATATTGTCTTAACGTAGCAGATGCCAGAAACACCAACATTTTTAGGCCAAATCTATTCGTCATAGAGGGCGAAGTTCTCATTTTGAAAAGTTGGCAGAACATTGAAAAGGTTTCCAGAGTCAGAAGATCTCATTTATTATTGCGCATCGAAGTTCTATTCGGATAAAACGATGTTCCATCAACGAAACCAATAAATAGCTTTGTTGATGTCGTCGGCTTAGCGGGCAACCTTAAACTTCGGAAGCGAGAGATCTACATTCCAAGTCTGCCTTGAGACTTTAATCGAGAGGTAAGACAAAAGAGCGAATCGGGCAATTACGACCTCGCTCCGTGAAACCATGGTATCAAGAACTGACCCGACTGTCATTTCTTGGGGAAGGGCTGACCAGATGATCCAGGAAGAAAAACGTGGAAAGTCACAATTGCTGCTTAGAGCCTTGCCAAAAGCAACTGGATTTGCTTTTACGAAGCTGATCAGTCATAATTGATCTTGTCCCCTGAGAGGTGGATAATTTCTTGCATGTCGGATCGGTCAGGTGCGCCAGCAATATGCAGTGTCCCGCGCACAATCTCCTGCAGGTATCCAGCGCAAGGGTTAAGTGTATACCGGTATCCAAACAGTTCCTAATGATCTTCAAGTTTGAAGTTGACACTAAGCTGCGACTGAGCTGTTTCCTCCAAGTCTTTTGTGGAAATTTGATACTCAGGCTGAGGAGTGGTATCGTTCGATAGGTGTGGTTGACCTCGTTAATGGTACACCGAGATATGTTACTTTGGCTTTGGCAACGTTTGTTTTTCTGCACGACTAATGCTCCGGCTGCAATGGAATGAACTCGTTATATTTGCATTCCAGTCACACTTATTTCACTTTTGATAATGCTGTTTGATGCGATTGGATGAAGCACAGAAGTCAATCATAACAGTCATTTCAGTTCGAGACGTCTTGGAAGCAACAATTTTGAGGTACTTATGATTGAGCTTTTCCACGTTCACATCATTCACTTTCTTCAGCTCACTGCTGCTTCTACCTTCGTTCTCATTCATTTTCCCCGAACCAACTCGAGTACTTTCGTTATTCTCCGGTCTCTACATTTTACCCACAACATATTTCATTTTCAGTTTAACATCCGCGCCAGAAAAACACCTGATTTAAACATGAAGGCTAACGTTCTTATCGTATCCCTCCTTGCTGGTCTCATATCAGCAAGCCCAATCGAAACCAGGCAATCGGTCGGTACCACGTCAAAAGAGTATAGCACAGGTGGCTGCAAGCCTATCATCTTCTTTTTTGCTCGTGGCACTACCGAAATCGGGAACATGGTAAGCAGTGCTTTGCTCATCCCATGGCCCTCGCCTTGTTAATACCATCACAGGGCTTCAGCGTCGGACCTCCAACTGGCAGAGGCCTGAAAACGGCTTTTGGTGCCGACCAGGTCGCCGTAGAAGGCATCGACTATGCCGCCGGTGTGGCAACCAACGCAAGCCCAGGAGGGGCTGATACCAAAGGAGTCGCCGCGATGAAGAGTCTTTTAGAAGACGCGGCTCTCAAATGTCCAACTTCAATCCTTGTGGCTTGTGGCTATAGGTGAATACGTCTCAAGGACTGATCGGTATCTGTAGCTAACTTTCTACAGTCAGGGAGCGGCGTTGACCCACCGCGCTATCGAGAATCTTTCACAGGCAGTGAAAGATAGGATCGCCGCAGCCGTCACCTACGTATGTACAAGTCACCACTTCCCTTCCTATCGTTGAGGGATTCAGCTCCTCGTGAGCCCGCCTCCCTACATTAGCTCCATTTGGGAAAACTTTGAAGAGCATATCTTGCTAACGGTGAAAAGGGTGACACCCAAAACGTTCGGGCAAGTACAATTCTAGAAGCCTACTCAACTTGCTGAGAGTTGCGGCATCCAATTCTACCTTAGACAATGCTGACTGTCAGAGTAGGACAATGGCCAGATCCCCAACTTCCCCAAGGAGAAGACCCTTATCATCTGTAATGACAGCGATGCCGTTTGCAAGGGCACCCTCATTATTCTCATTGGACATCTGGATTATGTCCGGAGAGTGCCGGAGGCCGTTGCTTTCATGACCGAGAGGATCAAGGCAATGCAGTAGTTGAGGGATCTTTCTCCTTTGGCTCTAGCAGCTATTGAATAGTTGGCAGAAGGCTATGCAGGCACCAGGGTAGGATGGTGGATGGATTGCGGATGACAGATTCTCTTCTTCTTCTTCTTATTTGGTGATATCAGACGACATGATTTTTCGCTTGAGATATCAAATTTGATCCACATTCATTTTGTGACGTGTTTTTCTGCGCTCACGTTATTGCTTTGTCAGTAAAGTGGAGTCACACTGCGGGTGCGTAAGCGAGTTTTGAAAAACAAACGACTAATCCAACAGCATAGCAGCCTCGGAAGCTTAGACCTACCGGGATTGGAGAACTAATCGAGGGAGATACCGATCATCTTCATTCTAGACCCGGCCAAGAACATGGGCAGGCCGTGATGTTCATGTCAAGATTGATCTGATGGAAACACGTGACTCAACTCCAGAACTGTAGGTCATCTCTACCTTCGCCTGTCCTACGGGTCATTTTGTCTCTTACGAGATGAACTCTTTTTATGAATTGAGTCCAGGATATGAATTACACGTGGGTCAATTATCAAGAACACTTAGCATGTATGTAAAGAATTCGTCCGCAATAGTAGACATGACGAGGAAACAAAGTTAGTTACGTTGTTCGAAGGTTACAAGTAAGATAGATGGGTCATGGTTGTTGACTTGGCACTAGCTTCTCGAGAAGCAAAAGAGAAATCAAAGGCTGTTGAACAAGAGCTTTCCTGATTAGGCATGTAATATGACTATCGCATCTGCAACCGCAATTCGCAGAGTCTTCTGGGAACCAACCCATGGGTCTGGTCTTATTGATTGCTGAAACTTTGACCTTAACACGCGGCTCCATATGCAGCAGTGATCAAGATCCTCAACATCATTTCAGGCGGTATCGGGCGTTCCAGTCGATCAAGTGGCGGCGTCCTTGGGCTAAGCATTAGAAGACGAACTTCCCAGAGGAAATAGCGGTCTCTAGATGCGCACCATGACCCTCCTCCATCGAGTGTCTTCTTCTTCTCCTTCGTGTTCCGAGTGTTTTTCTTCTCCAGCTTCAATCTTTTAAAACAGCTTCCCTCTCATTCTAACTCCGTAATATTCGTAATAGAAGGGGTCCTATGTTTTGATGATTTTCTGCGCATTGGGTCCTGTTGGTGGCGTCACGTTGAGGTTGGGCTCCGTCCATGTTGACAAGATTCCTATTTGACTTCCAGCAGCCAAATACCAAAACATCACATCTTAAATTCTTCAACTGCTACCAGTGACTCAGGAATAAAGACTCGAGATGTACCTAAAAAGAAATGATCTTATGATGTGTAAACCAGGCTTGTTTCTCCGCTTTTCTACCGGAGGCTATTTACAGGTATTTTACACAAGCAGACCAGCAACTTCCTATCTTAAGAGGCAAGCCACACAATCTACTGAAACACGAACCCAGAGTTTTAGTTGCTCTCTGTAGTACCACTTCCTTCTTTTTCCTTCTTCTGCCAAAACTTGAACTTCCCCCAAAAACTCCCCTTTTCCTTATCGCTCCCAGAGTCTGGCCGAGGTTTTGGTTTCTTCTCGGGCAAGTCGTTGTCCCAGCCTTTTGTAATCTCGTGCCCGATCCACTGATTGTCGATCTCGAATCTCCAATTCATGGGATTCCTATCTCCTTTCCTGCGCTTGAGCCCTATTATCTGGCCTAGATAAGGTTAGCGCAAAACTTGAGAGAAGTTTTGGAACCTTTCGGCTGATGAAAGGGATGGTTCTGTGACAACGGACCTTGGCTTTGTAACCACTTATTCTTTCGTGGTCTCTGGCGCGGCAGGGGCGTTGGGATTGATGATACATTAGCCCCAGCGTCAGTCTCAACGGGATTTGCAGCAGAATTTGGCGTCGGGTTTCCGTTGTTCTGTTCCTGTTGAGCGCTCATGTTGCCCAGTCCTCAGTTGGAGTTTCAGTGCCTCCCCCCAGTCCTCTAGTTCTGGGCTTAAATACCTAAATAACGAGATGAGCTTAGGCGTGTTGGAAAGAGAGTCATTTCTGATGCTGTTAGTGTGTTATGGGGATTGGTCACAATGTCCAGCGCCGTAGCTTGAACAACGCGATGTCGCGATTGTGCAGTCAATGCAATGAATCACAACAGTGACAGCCTGTTATTACTCTACTGCTCGGCTCTTTTATGCATGGGTTTAGCTACATCTGTTGAGCTAAGGCCTATCTTTTCTAAAGAGTTTCCTGTGAATATCTCGAGTCCTGCGCTTTACTGTGAATGATTGTGTGGCAACCATTTCCAATTTAGATATTCCCAGTTAAGTAGATACAACAAGAACATCACACCATGGAGGTTTGACTCTCGCGATCTGGTCGCAAAGGAGAAAATAGAAACATTCTGCATCAGCACTACAATTGTGTTTGACAGGGTCATTCGGCCTCACCGCGCCGAGAAGGACTTGATATGATCAGTACCTTCTGTAGGTAGTCTTGTACAGCTCGGCAGATACCTACCACCTTAAGAAGCACAACGACGGCTTTCGGAAGTCGGATTCCGACTTTCCGGTGCCGGCGCCGGCTCCTCGGTCCCACGGCGGAACGATACGTTTAATCTTGAAATAAGGCTACAGGATCGGTGTGGGAATATCCCTAGGAATACTACGGCCGAAGGATGGCAGGGGGACTGACACGTGACCATCTAATCGCACGTGATAGCACGACCGAAGAGACGTTCGTGCCCCTATCGGATATTCTCAGCTGCGCATTAAAAGTAGAAAACATTCAGATTTCAAACACGAATTAAGACTCGCCTTTATTGCATCACCAATCTGTGATACCAACAATCGGTGTACAAGATCAATCCACAAGGCTGCAATACAATAGGAAGCTATAAGACTCGGATACGGTTCACGCCGACGAGCCTATTCTGAGACCCACTCGCATGCCCACATGTCTTCTCCACTCGGCATTGGGGGCTATTTGAGTGCGAAGGATGCAAAGGGATGAAATGAGCTTCTCAGCCTTAAACAATTGGCATTTGACAAGATAGAATAGGAAGGCGTACATTCAAATTCTATGGTCATGAGTTCTCCACCCCCAAGAAGTCTAAACAAAACTCAAAAATAACCATCCGGAGTGGATGACGCGGATAAACGCCGTACTAACCTATATGTACAGGCGCGGTAGCACCCCAAACAATAGTCAATCCAATCTTTTCACACTGAAACAACAGCTACGACCGATTCGCAACATACAATAAGCCGCCCCTATATCTCTAAAGAATCTTTCAACCCATTGGCATTCGAACGTGCCTTTCGTTGGTTACAAGCTCTGGTCCCTTCCACTTCGGGAATCTAAAGCTGAATCGACTCCAACTCAAGCAGTAAATACCAGGACAGCCATCCAACCCCAAAGGCACGAATATGGCAAATCGAATGTATTTACAACTTGCCGCTCTCCTTTGCGCAGTTTTTTTCTCCTTGAGCTACGCCGAAGCCATCAATATTGAATTTCCTGCTTTGGCGGGGAAACATGCAGTCGGCACTGTTGATCTCGAGTTCTCGTCAGCAACTGGACGTGATATCATGATCTCGCTCTATTATCCAACGAAGGGACCTTTGACCGGTTATTCTCAGGCACAAGCTTATCCGCCTAAGAGCGCGGAAAAACTGTCTTTGGCAAGTCATTTTGAGCCAGGGAATGTCCTCTATCCCAGAGCACAAGCATATGACCACGCACCCATATCACCGAAACCATTTCCGACTGTTATTTTCTCTCCCGATTTTGCTTCGACTAGACTCCTGTACTGCGCTACGGCCGAGAATCTCGCAAGCCTCGGTTTTGTCGTTGTGGTCGTAGACCATCCTGCGGATGCGTTGTTTATCGAGTATCCGGGTGGGAAATTCATCGCACGAGAGGTCACGAATGTCAGAAATAAGGCCCTGAACCCCGATAGATACCTCTCATTGGTAGAAGCTCGAGCTCGGGATATCAGCGATGTCCTTGACCACTTATCGAATCACGACTTCGTCTCACAAATTCCTGGCATAAATACCCGAGGAAAATTTGGGAAGTTAGAAAAACTACAGACTTCCAAAGTAGGCATCATCGGCCACGGCCTTGGTGGCTCAACTGCTGCTGCTGTGATGTCGAGCGACAACCGCTTCTCCGCAGGCGTCAACATGGAAGGTTTCTTTGTTGGAAAGGCGAAAATTGAGAACCCGTTCATGCTCATGGGTTCTGAAGAAAAAAATAGTGTTCGAGATACCACGTGGAATCATTTCAGCGAGCACTCGACGGGGTATAAGAAGGAGGTTCGCGTGAAAGGCAGCATTTCCACAAGCTTTTCCGACACTATCGTGCTGGCGAACGAGTTGGCTGCTAAGGAATTGTCTGTTCCAAGCAAGAATGCCCAGAAGATCCAAAATTCCATTGAAGGGAAGAGAATGCTGGAAATCCAGGCTGCTTATGTTGGGGCTTTCTTTGGAAAGTGGCTGAAAACCAATTCGAAGTCATTTATCAAGGACAACTTACTGAATGGTCCGAGTAAGGAATTTCCGGAGGTGACTGTGACAAATCTTCAACCGGGGATACGCTGTGCGAGGTCAAAGTCATGTTGAATGTTGAGTCGAGTAGTGTATTATTATATCGGGGACAAATATAATCGGGTTCATAAGGTGCTTTTCTGGGACACTTTCGCGAAAGATACGTGATGTCCATCAGCCTTTTCTCAATAATCGTGACTCCGAATTAAAAACCCGCTTGAAGATTCGCTCGAAGCTGGGACAAGAATTGTGAATCATTCCTAGAATTTGAGTCATAACCCTGATACTGACGCTTCATCTACGGAGACGCTAACATATAAATGACCGTTCCACGCCAGCAAATTCCCATCTTCACAGACAACACATTCTCCCTAAACATTCGATAGCTACAAGCTCATACTCTACCACAAGTCAAAAGAACAATGGACCCCAAAACACAACCACAATCTCGGAGAACCATCACCTCCAGCACCGCCACCGTAACATCAGCCTTCCCCTCCCAACATGCTACACTCAGCCCGGTTTGCCACCACATCTTCACGGCTCAAACCACACTCTCACCGCTTCCTCCAATCTACCTCGCCCCATACACGACCCTGCGGCCTTCCGCTATTGCAAGGCTTACGCGCGCCCTGCGCGACCTTGGCACGCCGTGCGCTCACGCTTCCTTCCTGACCAGTGACATTCTCAACCTGCGCCGGGAGCTCGAGAACGGCATGAGCCGGGAGAGGAGGCAGACAGTGCAGTTGTACGTGGTAGAGATGGAGGATGGGCGGAAGAGAGCCGCGACGGAGCTGTACCTGGCGAGGTACAAGGGATTTGCGATGGGTCCAGATGGAAGATTAAGGTTTGGGGTGGAGATGGAAGGATTTAAGGAGGTTGAGAAGCCGAAAAGCGAAAGGGGTGCGAAGCGTGTGGGGTGTTGTGTGGTTATGTAATTGGATCTAAGAACTGTGAGAGAGGAATGTCTTTTTGAAATGCAATGGACCCTGATACGCTTCTGGGAGGCAGGTTCAGGCCTGAAGCGCACCACCAAGTTCACGTGATATCAACATGTATTCAGTAAGAAAACTTCCACTCTTTCCAGTGCCTTAACAGAGCTTGACAAACAGTTGTCGATGTGTCCATTTGTGCTAATTGCGAACTTCTGATTCGCTTTGCAAGTCACCGTCTCAAGAGTTGTTTGCAACCAAGTTTTTTATCATAGACGTGTTTGTCAGACCGGCATTCCTCCAATGTTGCTAGCCCCCCAGACGTTAAATAATATCATCCAATATTGCTTGAAATCGTGACACAATGCATCTACAGACTATTCGTACTATCATCAGCATGAATCCTTGGTATTCGAGGCCTCACGACCTTGCTACCACCATCCACTTCAAGCGAAAGCAAACATACGAAAAAAACCGACCTGATCCTGAATCTTTGGTCTTTCACTTCCCAATCCCTCCTTTCTCAGATCCTCTACCGCTCCCAGGAATGGGTCACTCGCGAGCGCTGTCTCGGGATCACGTTGACTGACCCTCAAGAAGTGCCCCGAGCCGCCGCTATCGACCACATCGTGCCAGATGCGCCGTCTTTCGGTACCGTATTTGTCAAGGGTTGACGGATCCACAAGTCCACGTGAAATGCCTTCGAGACACTCAGCGAGCCCACCAACATCAGCTAGCCCACTTAATAGGCCCAGCCCGGCAAACGGGTCGCAGATGTGTGCCGCATCGGCTGCGAGCAAGATCCGACCCGCGAAAGGAGAGCGCACAGTGCTGGTGGTTGCGGTACGTGCCCATGCTCAGTGTCTTGTAGTCGCTAGGCTTTGGGTTCCCGGGAAGAATGGCAGGCTGGTTCGCGATGATCTTCTCGGGTGTGCTGTTTGGATTATCGGCGTACGAGACGGCCACAGCCCGTCGCTGGAGATCTTAGCAGCGACGCCGTAGTAGTTAGGATTCGATGAAGAAGTTCAAGTCGTCATAGCCAAATTTTCGAAGGGGTAATGGACCTATTCTCAAGTGATATCTAGTCAGCTGACCGGCTTCCAGTTATTCAAGTGAAGGCAACGCACATCCGTAGTCACGATCTGGGCATCCCACGTTTTCCGAGGAAATTCCGAACCGAATAGGCTCCTCCTCACTTGACTCATCGCGCCATCACATCCGACGAGGTAGTCACCCTCAATGCGACCCTCTCCCGCAATGCGACCTTCCCCTATAGCTTTCACCACCGCCACTGCCCCGCCTTCAAGATTCACAACATCTACAACCGATGTGTCCCCTTAAGGTAAAACGATTAGCTCTTTTTCAGTTCCAATTTTATTGACTATCAAAACATTGCATGCATGATGCGTTGGTCCGAATTCGAGTTAACTGAGCAAGATAAAGAAGAACAGGCATGTACTTACATAAATAGCCAAATGTTATGCGCAGCGGAGTGTTTCAGAGGTTAATTACTCATAACAATGGTACTGTAGGAACAGCTTCCTCTTCGGAAAGCGCTATGGCCTCGAACCCTCGAGCATTAGCTCCCATTATAGATCACTGGGTAAAGGCAGTTATTGACAAGTAGTAAATCGATTCTTTGTTTACTTTCAAAAGCCGTGAAATGAACAATACTAAATCGAGTAAGTGCCCCTTTGACGACAAAGGGGAGGCTTAGAATTTTGGCACTTTTACCGACTTCATTCCGAGATTGTCTTTTGCAACTTGAAATGGTGTGCAAAAGCCAATTGGTGGACAGCTTCGTAAATATAGTTCGATAAAATCGTAAGGGAAATTCAAAATGTCTGAAAAAAACAGGTGATCACTCAATTTGCCGGATCTAAGAATGAAAGTCTGCAGTGTTTTGAAATTTCGTTGAACCCAGCGGATGCGTCAGCCGCACGTTTAAGTACTGCATTACCTCCTTTTTTTAACCGGTGCTTTTGACCGTCGCAGTCAGCGTTTGATAGATATCCTTTGTATTCTCCGATATAAAATCAAGTATTTTAGTGATTTATTCTCGTGGTAATAGTGTTGTAGTTTCGCGTCTGCGTGCTGGAATTTCTAATAGTGCTAAGCAAACTGTCAGGCGTTTAACGTTGTACTAAAATGTTTGATCTTGACGCTAAGAGGGGGTTGTGTACAGGGGAGTTCCCTCCCAGATCGCAACTTCGCGCTTGTCATTGAATTTTCTCTCTACTTGTAAATTTAGCTAGCATTTGCAGAGCGGATAAAGCTACCACTTGCACATTTCCAAGTGCTTTGCTGGCCCTGTGAAGCTAATCAAAACATTCACATGCCCATAAGGCTTACGGTGTAAGCGCTTGATGGTTCCCCGTAAAGGCTACCGAGCTGGACGGCAGGCGGCTTGAAGAGCTGAAACTTGGAATCTGTGAGATGGGACCTTAGCACTTTTGGGAGCAAGTGGGGGGTCGAAATCTCAAGCAGCCCGGGTGTTTTGTTCTGTTATGATGGCGCTGAATTCGTGCAAAGAGCCCTTTCTAAGCCAGGGGAATGCTTTCGTCAAGAAATACGCAGCACATTGGTCTGGACCATGAACTTAGAAGAAATGACTGGGATTTTGATGAAATCTGTAAGACTGGTACGTGTTGTCCGTCCACGCAGACTAAGACGGGTCTTTCGGAAGGGGAGCAACGGGGTACATGACAATCAGGCTGTTGATGCCGTGTCTCAAGCAAGAAGATTTCTATTTTAATAAGTAGGAACCTGCTGTCGACTTTCCAAAGCTGTTTTTGACTCTAGTTAATGTAAGCCTCAGGAATCCCATCAATAATTATGAAAAGAAATTTATCCGAAGCCCATCTGACCTTGAGAATCCCTTGGTTCATCACTCCGCATATGAAGCATCATGACTCTGATCTAGCAATTGAACACCTTGCATGTGCTAACATTGCATCGACTCCATTTTCTCCCTGTGAGGATACATGCCAGAAAAATGCCAGGCCAGTAAACACAATACAATGCCCAAAACGGCCAGGGGTCCCACACCTCGTAAGTTCCATCCTGCCAATACAAAATATGCTGGAAGAACTCTGCCCAACGTTTAAGTAGATGTGCAAGACCGGTTCTCCCATGGCGAAGAGACAGTATGGGAAGGATCAGCCGTGTGGCTACATCGTGTCCAATCCAGTAGTAACCAGTGCTCGGTTCAGGGGCGATGATGGGCATACTGGTCTGCTGCTTGGATTTGCTGTCGAGCACTGCGAGATAAGCTTCTGTCATTTGCAGGTATTCATGGGCAAACACGACAACAGCAGTATGTGCTCGAGGGTTGCACTCAATCGGAAAGATCCTCTTCGTCAGATCCGTTTCTTGGCTGTCTATGTCCAGAAGAAAATCGATCGAGAAATGACCAGTCATTTGCTCACCCATCTTCTCTGCATATGTCTGTGTATATTGCAGCATCGCTTTGAACATGTCTGATGTGGAAGCCAACGCTTTGTAGTGCATCAGAAGCTCGGCGGACTCGCACGCCGCGAAGGCAAGTACGCGCCCTTGGACGACTATAGAATGCGTGCAGAACTCTGGGCCCCTGATATATTGCTGGAGGACGAACGGTCGCGAGGGTGAGGGCTGCAACTTCATGATATGTGCTTCGGTTTTGGCTTGTGAGGGAAATGGAAGAAGGCTCATGTCGGCTCGAACCGAGTCGTCTACGCCGACACTCTTCATGATGAATTGCTTCTTGGGACGAGGTGGTTCTAGGTAGAGAACCTCCTTCGCTTCTGCGACAGACTCGACGAGATGCGTTTCTGGTACGTTCAAACCTATTTTTCTTGTGTTCTCGATGAAGGAATGTTTCTCGTGGAGGAGGCTGGTCATGGCCACACCAAACTGGACGGCTTTGCAGTTGGTCAACCTCTCCACTTCTTCAGCAGCCTGGCCATCTTCCACAGCAGACGCTATGTAGATATTAGCGAAACTATTTCACAAAGCATGATGATCAAGAAGATCACAGCGGGCTCAGGTCTTTTCAAAAATGTGATGCGGGGGCAGATGACTTACCGACACCAGAGCAACTGATCCACAGATCGATTTTTTCATGCAGGATAATGTCTAGGAGACCACGAACATAAAGCGAAGCACCTGTCGAGCCTCCAGGTTTCTGGAGTCTATAGAATTTCCGGAGAGCGGTCGAGAACCGGCCACAGACAGGAACGCCATAGGGCTCGAAGTCGGCTCCGATTACATTGTGACCAGCTCGATAGAAAGCTCTGGCGATCGCAAGTCCTTTGCTCATCCCGACTCCGGTCACTAGAACGGTCTTTCGAGAGCCTGGTGAGGACATCTTCCGCCATTGTCGATGTTTCTTCATGTCACTGGCTAGGTTTGTAAATCGTGAAAAGATCCAGCCCAGAATGGTGATGGCTGCACAGAGGGGCGAGCAGAGTGCAGCCAGAGCAATCAGAGATACGTTCTGGAGGAGGTGTAGGAAGGTCGGAGATTCTGCGGTGAGAGGCATTGTGATAACAAATTGTCGACAGGCCATACTATGACGATGCCCACAATCTGATAGAGTGATCGACCGCGCGGCCAGTGAGCTTGGTGAATATTCAAGACAGCTATGAGCTTGAAATTTGAGATGAAGTTTACAGCTCGTATGCATGAAACAAAATCGTCATCATCGGAGCAGGTCTCCACATTTTCACGTTACTTGACGATCAGCTGGATGTACTGTAGATTTTATTAAGTCGCTCTTTGCACAAAGAAAATCAATGCCTGCTTGCACCCTCGTGTCCTAGGAAACAAAACCTTCAACTAGACAGCAGAATGTTGCTCTGTATCTCGGGAGCCTTTTACAGGAAAGTGCTTGGATTTTATTGTTATCTTATTGCTGTCAATACTATAGCTATTCTCATCTACGAAACTCTCGTCGTTATTACTTAGTTGAATGTAAAATCCATGTTTTGCTAACCTGTTCTCAAATCCGTGATGGCTTCTAATAACCAAGATCATATCGAATCTCTATGATCGTACAGAGTAATATATCTTAAGCAGTAAGGTATAACATAGCACAGTAGCGGCAACAGAATTGCTGCCCTGCCCATTGATTGTGCAAAGCGGTTTTTAGCTGTATCGCTCGAGGTATTTATCTTTCGTAGTCCTTGCAGGTCGGCGTTTAAATTCGGGTGAAATTTATTACGACTTACTGGATTGTTTTTCTGACTGGGATTGGTAAATATCAGCTACTCGCTATCAGGCTTTTGTGGAACTGATAACAGAAGCTCCAGCAGCTTTTGTGAAGTTATGTGGATGAAGTTAGATTTGAAATAAGAGGAGAGAGGAAAAGAAGGGTTCTAAAAATGATGCGGTATTTATGATAGATGATAATAAGCGGGAATTTGACGCTGATAGTGTAAGTATCAAGGTCAAAAACCATCCGTGTTGAAAGTCCTACGATATCACGCAGCTTGCCTGGGAATTGAGAACCCAAATCCCGTTCCAGATTCTAGCACTTCGTTCTGGACTTTAAGCCTTCTCTAGATCGCTTCCTCTCCTACACAAGTCGTAATTTCTACCCCATCCTGACGAAATGATTAGCAAATGCTGTTCAGCATACGTTGTCAGAAACCTACTGGAACCCCGGAAGGCTCGAAGCTATTGAATATCTGGCTGGCGTACACAAGGTTCGGATTTCCATTGACTTCAGTGCTCAAACTCTCAATGTCGCCGTATTGTGCGGCAGATCTTCCCGGAAAGTTCTCTGTATCTGGTCCGCTTTCTTGCGTCAAGGCCATTCGCTTTTCTTGTACCGTGCTGCGAACGTATTTCAGATACGGCGGGTTGCCGGGCTTGATGACGTTGTCCGCTGCGAGTATTGTCCCCTTTTTAATAAGACCTAACGACTCGCAGAGTTTGAGGTCCGTGGTGTACGCTGGCTTGTAGTGGTCGAGAAACATCATGTCGATTTTGGTCAGTTTTCCACTCTGATGCAACGTTCGGATGCTCTCGTTGCTCGGACCGATAACGACTTCGACAATATCGCCGAGGCCAGCAAATACGACCAATCGTTCGATATTGTGTGCAAACTTGGGGCTTCTTTCCAGACAAAAGTACTTGTCCCCTCCGGTAGCTCGCACCGCATCAGCGAACAAAATGGTGGAATAGCCACAATAACCTCCTAACTCTACCATGACACTCGGTCTCGTCGTTTGAATTATATCTGTAACTATTTTGCCTTTGTACTCCCCAACATTCATCAGATATTTCCGTGTCCGTGCGAAGTTGTCAATAGCTTCGAGGATCTTAGCTGGAGAGTTCCGAGCATCAGATTGAGAAGTGACAAATTCCACCAGCTCTTCTTCTCGGCCATCGTCGAACTATACTGGAATCAGTGATTTATACGCCGGCGAATAAGATACATACAAACACTTCTTCCTGTGCGGCATAAGCCTTGCGGTCGTCAAACGTGGATTTCGGAATTCCAAGAGACATGCTTGCGACAGAGTGATCAAGTTGAATGTTGTGTCAACCTTCGCTGAAGACTATTGACAATCACGAAACAGCCTAACAGCCTCGTATTCGAATTCGTGCCGATGTAGTGATGATAAACGGGACAGAATCATGTCGTGTCACCGCATGTGCGCTAGAGTGAAAGGCGTTATTATTTGTGCCGAAATGCTGTCTCGGCATGGTCCAGCTGGGGTCTGAAACTTGGAACGTGAGCTAGATCATGCCATTCGCTTATGATCTAGAAGTCTTGAAGTCATTCGATTGCCAAAGGAAATCTAGAAAAGCGTTAGGGAAGAGTTCATGTTCCTGAGGCATTAGAGCTCTGTAGAGCGAGCAAAATTGACCACTCGCATCAGTACCACAGATCACAACTCGCTGCTGGTGGTGATTCCATGGTGTTTAATGGTCTGATCTGACTATCACATGTATCACCTTGGGGATCGGGGCTAATAGATACTGTACATACAGTACAGTTATGTACACCGCCCCTGAGGGCTCGGTAAACCTGAGTTCGTAGAGAAAACCCTTGTGTCTGACCCTCAAAACTCAAGCCCTGGCCGTTAAATACCAATCGCCCCACTTCGTGCGGTAAGTTGTCCGTCAAGGCGTATCTAGAGTTTGTTCCTGGCTCTCCCGGTCCCCGCTCGCTAGTTCAATTTCTAAAGTATTACCATTCCCGTGTTATCGAATTCTGTGAAAATGCATGTGCCTAATTTTTAGGTTGATCTGATATGCCGGCCCTTCAGTCAGCCCGTATGTGCTTCTGTCTTGGCTCGCTAAGCCCAAACATCACAACATTCACGACCAAGGCAGGCCCAGCATTTTTTGTTTTGGACAACAAGAGCGGGGTTCAATATGGCTTTGTCGTCCCCTCGTTCTCTGTCGTGGCTCTGTTGTTGTATCCAATAGGCCCGACGTAGCAGGGTTCAGGAGAATAGATGTTGGTGGGGGTGGCGAGAAGAGGTATTCTCCTGCAGGTCACCATCGCATGATGTCGACAATGCAGAGTCATACTCAGTTGTAAGTCGAGCAAGGTATCATGCACCAAGAGATCTAAGTACTGATTAATCCCGGCTGTGAATCGCTTTGCCAATCTCCCTTGCTGACGTTGAAGGCTTCTCAACTTTTGTATATAATCCTTCAGCTTGCCGTCAATTCAAATTGATCCATTGACACCCCAAACCAAGCTTGTTCAACTGAGTACCCTCGCCGCTACCACGATGTCAGACATGAAAGCAACCGTCTCGGAGACGAAGACTGCGACGGGCCACGATGGCTTCCATGTCACTGGGTATGAGAAGATCGAGTATGACTTTACCTTTATTGACGGTGTTTTCAACCCCAAGAACAACAATCTTGCCGATTGTTACAAGAAATGGGGCCGTTGCTTGGCCGTCACCGACCAGAACATTTACAATGTTTATGGGAAGGACATGGAGAAGTACTTTGACCATCATGGCATCGAACTGCGGTTCCACAAGACCAAAATCGGCGAGAAGATAAAACGATGCCCACTCTCCTGAGCATCGTTGACTCCATGAACGATTTCGGTATCTACCGCAAAGTGCGTACTCTGGCCCACCGACTTTCGGCCCCCGGGCCATTTGCTAATGTAATGTACAGGAGCCTGTGTTAGTCGTGGGAGGTGGCCTTGTCACTGATGTTGCTGGGTAAGCTAGTATTATCTGCTTTGTTTTGTATTGGTCGGTCGCTAAGATATTTAAAGGTTCGCTTGTGCTGCTTACAAGCGCAACACGAACTTCATTCGTATTCCCACCACCGTTATCGGACTCATCGACGCCTCAGTATCGATCAAAGTCGCAGTCAACTATGGCGCCCATAAGAACAAGCTCGGGGCGTACCATGCACCCATCCACACGTTCCTCGACTTTACCTTCCTACGAACGCTTCCCACCGCACAGATCAGGAACGGTTTCGCGGAGCTGATCAAGATCTCCACCTGTTCGCACCTGGACACGTTCAATCTGCTTGACAAATACTGTGAAGATCTGATAGAGAAATCTTTCGGGCGAGCCGATGGCTCTTCTCAGGAGCTGATAGATGCAGCGGACAAGATCAACCGAGAGGGTATCTACGAGATGCTGAGATTGGAGACTCCTAACCTTCACGAGATCGGTCTTGACCGGGTGATTGCCTACGGTCACACTTGGTCGCCCATCCACGAGCGTATGTTATCTTCCGACCTGAACTTTTGCTTCCAGAACCTGTTCCCCCCACCGAAATCGAGTATCATGTTTTACATCGTTGCAAGAAAGTGCTAACGGCTCCTTCAGTCACTCCAGAGACCCCCCTTAGGCACGGACATGCCATCTCTATCGACATGGCATATTCTGCGACTTTGGCCAACAACCGCAAGCTGATTTCTGACGAGGAGCACCGTCGCTTGCTGCAGTTGTTCTCTCGTGCGGGGTTGACCATGGATCATTATCAGTTTGACGAGGAGGTTCTCGCTAAGGCCACTGCCGCGATCCTCAAGACTCGCGACGGGCTACTTCGCGCGGCCGTTCCCAGCCCTATCGGTAGCTGCAAATTTCTCAACGATGTATCAACTGAGGAGATGAACGCTGCTCTCCGTAGGCACAAGGAGCTCATGAAGGAGTACCCCCGAAACGGCGAGGGAATTGAGGCCTATGTGGATGCTTCCGACACTGGCTACACCGAGAACCCCCAAGCCGAGGAGGAGCGCATGGTTGAGGCTGCTGCTAAGAAGGCTGGAAGCTTGAACCACAGCAATGGGATCAAAGGTACCAACGGGCTTAACGGCGTCACCAATGGCACAAACGGCGTCAATGGCACAAACGGCGTCAATGGCCATGCCTCAGCACATATCAACGGCTTTATCAATGGCGCGTCTAAGGTCAACGGTTCTGCAAAGACAGCCATCGCGGGGGAACTCAAGGCGTGATGAAGAAAAGCGGATTCCGAGGTACTCAAAAGTCTTTGATAGAAACGTTCATTCGTCTTCACAATGAGAGCTCTCCAATGCGTATCCTTCGTCCACGGATCTGGCAGACTAAGAAAATCCAACTTCTTCCTAAGTCAGATCAACCGTACTTCCTAATTCCAGCTTCTTTGCTCTGCTGCGGCCTAAAATTGTTATGCCGTTGCCTAGGTCGTTGCGAACTAACCCTCCTGTTTCTTCTCCATCGCCAGTGACACGAATTTTGCAATTCAAAAAAGTAAAACATTATTTTAAGTCCTAGATCTTGAATTTTTCTCCATCTCAGTAAGCTCATACATCCTAGATACAGTCTACTTGACCATTGGCATGCCATTACGACGAAATCAAATTGATATAATGCATCATTCGGAGCAAAGTGCATAAAAGCTAGACTAAGATCAATCGCGTTCCCCAAGCCATCTCCAAATCTTCTTCACCAAATCTTCATCCACCGGCCCGACACCGCGCATGTACGCGCTTTCGGCCTCCGCATTCTTCGTATCAAACACAATTTTCTCTCGCCCTCCAGCTTCCCCAGAGAGTTGGGCGGGTGATGCAAGATTCGTCCTCCAGAGCCCAAGAAGACCTTTGGCCGGGTCGCTATCCAGTTTCTCCAACCTGTCAAGCCATTCCTCAGGACTGACCACCTCGAACTTATTACCTTTAGCTGCGAGTGTCCAATCAAGAAGATTGAACCATGTGGTATGTGTGGAGTTGTTAACCAGGTGGTACACCGAACAGCGGTCATCCGAATGACTAGCAAGAGAAATATCAACCACGGCGCGAGCAGCGATGTCAACTGGGAGCCAATTCAGCGTCTCGTCGAGCTTAGGGAGACACCCCAGAGTCCGAGAAGCTGAGAGCATCAATGGCCAGGCTTCGGAACGATTCCAGACTCCGTTCTCAGTATCGCCTGTCAGCTGCCCGATGCGGAGGACTTTGATCTTGCCGGTCAGCCGAGTCGTCTCGGAGGCTTTCGCGCATATAGCTTCTGCCACCCATTTGCTTTTGGAATATCCCAATGCTTTATCAGACGGGGGTGTAGTGAATATCTGCTCCGGTATCTGAAGTATCCCTTGAGCTCCAGCTTGATCCATGACGCTTGCAGTGCTGGAGCAGAACACGAAACGGCTGAGATTCCGACAGGCCATTGCCAGATTGATCAAGTTCTGAAGGCCAGCGACGTGCTCGATAGCGAAAGACTTGAGCGAAAGCGAGAAGTTTACTGCCCAGGCGGCCTGTAATGTTTAGTAAATAGCAAGACAAATTCGAAAAGGAGGGGTGACAGGTAAGAGGTACAGACATGGATGAAATGCGATGCAGTCTCTTGAATTTCTTCGATGGTCAGTATGTCCAGCCCCAAGTCTGCTTGTTGCAGCTGGAATGGTAGACACAGAACTTGATGATCCGCCTCTTGAGACGACAGCGGCGACTTTTCTCGTTCAACTAAACTGCTCGACACTCGCTTGACCGCGTGGGTTCGATCGTCAGCACGGACAAGACAGATGATGCGAGAAATTGAAGAATGATTTCTGAGATTGTCCAGGATATGGGCCCCAAGTCCCCCAGTTGCTCCTGTCAGAACCTATCACCTTGTTAAGAACCTGTTTATTCATCGCGTAGGCACAGTTTTGACTCACCACAACGCCCTTTTTGGAGGCATCTTGTTCATTTGAAGCTTGCGCTGGCGCTTGTATTTGAAATCGTGAGTACTTTTCGACCATGTTTTCCATGCCTTCATCTTCTTGATATTTGTCCACTATATCTCGGCCTGTCTGTATTTCTGAAATATACTTGATAAGCCTGTATCGAATCAGCAATATCCGGGGGGGTGAGGGAGTTCAACAAGCGGATTCGGCAACTTACCCCTCAACGTTCCCACAATCATACACAACGTTCCATGGTAAGGATCTCCCCAGTCGCTGCTCAAGATCAGCTCATTCTTGCTCGTCAGTTGCTCACAGTTTAGAAACATGCCTTCTGTAGTGCCGATCGTATTTGTGTAGCTCTCGTGGAGTCCACGCCGTGTTGATAAAAATCTGCATCATCAGCAATGATAAGATCGTGTTCCAAGATTTCCAGAATTGCCGCTTTCACAATCGACTCTGCATTTACATCCTGGCACGACGATTCGATTTGCGATGTCCCGTGTCCCATTTCACGACTATCCAAGCGGTATGCATCGTCTATGTCTGTGGCGTACAAATCCTCCGCCTGCCTTCGCAGCAAAGTCCCTTTGCTGCTTCTTTCGAGAGGCGTGTAACTGCCTATCTTTATAATAAACATGTTCCGAGCTATCTTGGAATGGCTCACCGCTTCGGAGTTGGCCTTCTCGATGATTCTCCAGATTCTGTCTTCCAGGTCACCAGCGGACAGGCCGTGGTCTGAACCAAGAAATATCAAAGCACCAGGCATCTGCTTGCCGTCCCCGAAGATCAGCGCGTCCTGCACGATGGGAGAACTGGCTTTTATGGCGTCCTCCAAAGGCGCAGGGTCGAACTTCTTGCCTGTGAGCAATGTGATCTGACTGTCGCTTCTGCTATGGTATTTCCAGGCATGGTCAATGGTCTGATGCCGCACGAACATATCGCTAGTAGCATAGCTCCCATCTTCTCTGTTTCTTTTCGCCATATGGGGCCAACTCGGCGGGACTATCAGCTCACATAAGCCAGAGCCGTCACCTTGGTCTTCGAAGCACAAAGAACCTTGTGTTGCCCGGAGGAATTGCCACTCCTTGTTCAATTCATAGTTTCGATGAGACGACATCAGAAAGCCGCACTCAGCACTTCCAAAGCGTGAGATAAGATTGATTCCCTGGGCCACGAGGTCATCGCCAATTTTTCGTGGGAGTGCCGCACCCCCAACACCGACTATTGCCATGCTTTGAAGTGCAGAGATTCCTTCTGAGGTTTCCGCAAGCATTTGCAGGACGTAGGGTACACTTGAGAAATACTTGACTGGAGGCTGGCTGTCGTTATTAGTTGCCCGTTTGGTGACTGATAGGCTCGAAATGATGGTTTTTGTCGTGATGGGGATGTCGGCACCCGGGAAGAGCCATATGAGTGCATTGCTCTTCCATGCTCTGAAACAATCCGCAATGCCTCCATGATACAGAGGCGTTGTAGTAAAAGTGGCCGAGTCCTGTCCGTGTAATTGAGGCAATACACCTACAGCTCCAGAGTTGGACTGGGGAATAGGTTTCGGCGCACCCGTAGATGTTCCTGATGAGTGATGAATGTATGCTACGTCCGAAGCTGAAAACTCCAGTCGCCGATCAGTGTCTCTAACCAGTCTTGAAGCTCTTGCTATTTCGCAAATGGAGATACCAAGGTTATCTAAATCCTGCCAGTAAAGCAGAATCGGTCGCATATTTGATCCAAGCTTTGCTGCAACGGAGGCGAGCTCTGAGTGAGCCTTGTCATGATATAACTTAGAGACTCCGCATGACTCGCATAATGATGTTATAGCTTCAGGATTGCACTGTGGGCTAGGTAATCATCAGCTGACGACCTGGTGCATTCGCACGCCGAGAAAAGAGCTTACGCCACTAAAAGAACGGAGAATCCGGCTCTCATGAGACCCAGCCAGGAAAATAGGAAGTCAATAGAGCTATGGCAAAGGAGCGCAACACACTCCCGGCCGGGCGTGCCGGTCGCTTTGCGATCGTCCTGGGGGTACAAATTATCCGCAACTTCCGACGATCCTTGAAGGAGGTCTTTGAAGGCTGGATTGACTGTTAGCGACACCAACAAGCGGGGGACGCTACAGACTAAACACTTCGTGGCCCCATTTCTCATCCTCCTCTTCTACCGGAACGGGAAACGCGACGGCTGGCAAATCTGGATGCAGCCTTGCTTGATTCTCAATGAGCTCGTTGACGGTCCAACTGTTGGCTGAGCTTTGTAATTTGGTTGCAGCTGCTTGCCCCAGAGTGCACGTAAAATAGTTCGGAGGCGCTGGATCGGACATGTTGCCGCGCTACATCAACTGTCTAGTGATTGTAGCTCTTGATGTTGTTGCTTTCTCTCTGGTGAAGCAGAAAACAATGCCTAGGACATGCGCCTTTGCTTTTTTCTCGCTTGAAGGACGTCATGACAACAGCTGGCGACGATACGAGCCAACGAGATCATCAGTTACAAACGCCATCCTAAATACCCCTGCCGATGTCGAACTACTCGATATTCGTTGGCATTCATTGCTTTGGGCGTGCCGGCCACCCACGTCGTACAACATGAGCTCCGTCGGAACTTCGGTATCAGAAAGCCCAAACCTCAAATTCAAGTATCAGCAACATAGAACGATAGAATTGGACCTCGATTTGATATTGTAAAACGGTGGTTCTTGGGACCCTCAGAACTTAGTGTTTGTAGTTAGATTTTTGCTCGTGGACCCTTGCATCTGACTACCCTTCACGGAATAAGAGCAGACCACCCCCCCTTGTACGTACTACAACCATGGCCTTTTCCAGCTCATATGTGCTCCCATTCATTCAGTGATGGTTAGTATCTTTCTAGGTTGCTTCCTAGACTCTTTGGCCCATCGACATGTGGCCGTATCAGTGTGGTTTTCAAGACTGGGCAGCGTTGCCTTGAGGAGCATAGCTTTCCATAAAAGTTGCCAGGTTAGTTATGATGGGCCACTTCTTCAAGAAACCGGCGATAGCCACCAAGCCATTAGTATAGGCGGCTGCGGAAGCGTATTTAATACAGGTTGGAAAGACACTTTGGCGTGATGAGGCGTCCGATACAACCAGCAACAGCTTGGCTATTTTTAGACTGTTGTTATCACAGAGGGCAATAAAGTAAAAATTAGGTTTGATCGTTGTGTGGATTGTCTATATGTGTTTTCTACCTAAGATGCCCAGTGCATGATAATGGGTGGTGGGGACGCAAGCCCTCTGTGAGTTATCACGTGGTAATAGCGTGATCTAACACCCGCTTATTCATTTCCACAGAGACTTCTTGGGTTTCAATTGTTCTAGAAAAATCGGCAGCTATCGAAAGTTTTTAGTTTTCAGCTGCTGTAGGCATGTCGACAGATATTGGTGATTGGGAGGATGCCGATGCGGTGGTATCTACGAAGGAAGTTGTAGGCTGCACACCAGATAAGTGGAATTTGAGCGGCGTGGGTAGATCGTAGTGCAAAGTTCGGACGACTCTCTCGCCAGTCGATTCATTTTCTACATTCTGTGAGCCGGAATTGCGGTTATCGTAGATGATTTCTTACCGAATGTTTCGTACGTAGCTCCCAGAAGCTTCTCAATCCGAGCAATACTCGCATGGACGATGAAAGCACCTGATTCTGGTGATTCGGACACACAGTCGCTGAAACCATTTTCGGTAAGCCATCCAAGAATAACCTTTCTCGAATCTAGCTTGCACATGTCGATTTCTTTACGCAACTTTTCAGGCATCTCCTTCTTGAGGCCCGCAGGGCCAGGCTCTTCAAACTGACGAAGACAGTTAGTAAGTACAACCAATTGCCTAGTTAGCTGCTCATAGAGAAACCGGGTCATACCTGCTTCGCCCAGGCAAGGAATTCATCCTTCCATCGTTGGCCGATTTTGATACGAAGGTCCATCATAGAAGTGTCCTTGTCAAGCACCGCATTGTCATCTTTAACCCACCCAAGAGGAGGACCTGCAAGACGGTGCGCCCCGTCGTTCGGTATTAGATTGCTCACGGCGCCGCCGGGGGTAGGAGCCGCAAGGCCCAAGGACGTGAGAGCGAACACCACGGGCAAGACAGTGCTGAAACGCATGGTGAGTGAATTGGATGAACGAAAAGAGGTGCAAGAACTATGGTCTTCGAGGTCTGAGGTGCAAGAAATGTGTTTTTCGAGGTCTGCTGTCGAGATACTAGCACACATGAAGGGGGACATCACGATTTATCTATGAGCTGATGAGCTTGCGAGATTGTCAGGCCATCCATCGGCTCCCACGGGATCGTCGACTACATTGGACGAAATTGTCGCTGTCGCCGGCTATAGCCGATTCCAGAATAGGTACCCAATTCAGATTGAATACCTCTGGAAGGCTACTTATTTCCATGCACCTCGTACTTTCTTCCTGGCGATATGTTGAAGATCCCTCGATGAGACGAGTCTTGCAGACCGCGGCTTGTTTAGGAGACTCAGGATGCTTCCTTTCGCTCCGGATCCTCAAGGCGGATTTGGACATGCATCTTCACCTGCTACTCTTGAACACCGTCATGTATCTATCGGGGTTGTTTTCTTGGTGCTGACGACAGCTGGAATTCCGCAGCTCCCATCCTGCAACGTGTTTCCCGCTCGTGCAGGATAAACTTTGGGGCCTCCCGCTGCTGGCGAACACACGGATTCAAAAATTGCCGGAGATGAAAGGAGCTTCCGTACTGAATGATTCCTTATTATTGATTAATTGATACATGGTAACCTGATCTGCCTGCCGACATACGTACCACTTTTTCTCTCGTTCGTCCATACCACAGTTCACTGGCCATGCAAACAAACACGATATCTGCGAATCACCATATGCTTTTAAGGTTAGGGAAGATCCAACGAAGACCCTTCCGCAAGACAAGACAGCTTAGAGACACTTAGCGCCTTGGTGCAAGGAGCAACATGAATATAATCTTAACCCCTTTCACCATCCTCTATCCTACAAATGCATTAGCTACTGATTGTCCCTTTATTGTTATAAGACGCGTGAGAGACACCAATGCTTACACCACCACTCCTCTTGTGTGGAAAGTGACGTAGCAGTATAATCCCCTAAAAAAAACGCTAGTCGTAAGTCGTATCGCTGTAAACAAAATAATCAACCAACTCCCAAGCCGGGACCAACTAAAAAGGGACAGAGTAAGAAAAGAATGCTCATCACAACTTTCTAACTGGAAACTTGAGGAACAGTCTTTGCCGAGGTACAGTAGGTACTGTACAATCAGATCCGTTTGACAATAAGCTTAGCGTAAGAACGACCAGAGAAGGACGGTTTTCTTCACGTTCCAGGACTGTTTCAGCATGGAATAATTCCTGGCTCTGATCTTCCCAACTGCGCACATAGCATTTTCAAAAGCCAATCGTATGTTTTGCTGTGCTTTTATTTTATAGACTGTTTCCTTGCTATGATAGAGGGAGGCCCTTCAAACGTTATCCTTCGCATGGCTTCACAATCATCAGTCAGTACCTATCTAATGATTCCATTGTGGAGATATTGTTAAGAATTGCAAACAAACAGAAAGGCTCAAGAAAAGGTAGATAAGGTAGGTATCCTCGACACGCAGAGCACAAGCATAAATTGCATACCTACCTACCTACCTATAAACCCCATACACCAGCCACATCACAAGAATCCTCACCCTGAACGAATCCGCCATCACGCGATCAACACGAACAGAAAGAAAGCCCGACCCAGGATCCAGGATCGAGGTCCGCGTCGAGAGATAGAGCGCTCCAGGATCCGAGATCCATGCTCACAACTTCCCCCCCTCCTCCTTCTCCTGCCACGCCACGGCCCCTCCCGCCCTCCTTCCACGCCCTCATGGCCTCGCTCCCAAAAGGCGGCGGCACCAGACTCTGGATCCGCCATAATTCCCTCCGGCTCTGCGTGACGCTGAATTCCCAGCTGTGCGTCGCCATGGCCGTGATTAGCCGCGTTCCTCACGCGCACATGTCTCACGTCCCCTCCGCCGCTCTCACCATCTCCTCGGAGGAGCGTGACGGGGGAACTGGGTGAGGAAGAAACGGGCATTGAATAGCGAAGAACGGAGGAGGGGGAAGAGGAAGAGGAGGAGGAGAGAAGAAGCAGTAGTAGTAGAAGAAGAAGAAGAAGAACACATACGTCCACCCCCGCGCCTCAAACCTCTCCCTAAACAGCTCCCCCACGAACTCCAGATACCGCCTGGCGCCCGCCGAATCCTCGCCGAAGTGCAGCGCGATATGCTCGGCCGTGAAGCGGACAAAGCGGCCCTCGGTTGGGACGCCGGCGAGGAAGAAGGAGTCGGCTGGGAGCTGGTTCTTGTTTAACCCCGCACTGTCGATCGCGAGAAAGCGACAAAGGGGGGGCCGGTGGAAGGAAGAAAGGAAGGGGGGAAGGAAAGGAAAGGAGGGGGGGAAGGGAATGGGGATTCGACCTCGTGGAACATAACGTTGACAAAGAAAGCGGGCATCAGCGTCGCGTAGCGATCGGTTAACGCTTTTGCGAGCGAGGCTTTCTCGGCGGAGGTGAGCTGGCCGGGGCTGGTGTAGAATTTGAGGATGGGCATGTTGGGCTTGTTGAATATCTTGACGATTGAATTGATCTGTGATGGGAAGAACAAGAAAGGCGATAGTTGGGTCGAGATGCGATACATATATATGTGTCTGGGTAGACAGGAAGACTTCCTGGCTTACACGAGATCAGCCCACCGAAGAAGCGATCAGTAATCAAGCCCGTGATGGCTCTCGCCTGATTATGTGAGCTGTGGGAAGGGTGAACGGATAGCGGCTTGGATGTAATCGACTCGTCCTCAGACACGAGTATGAGAAAAGCGAGCAGAAACAGTTCAGAACGGAAAATGATATACATTACAATTGCCAATGTTCAGTAACTCAAAGCGCCCGCCTCTCGGCCCCTAATGACTGTACAAGGTGAAAATTCCAAGGATAGAAATCAATAGGCATTGTGGGCGTCTTGTCTCCAAGCCGACCACTCTTCTGAACACGCGTTGTTTGCATGAATCCATACCAGCTGCTCTGCTGCTGCAACGCACTGTCATCAAGTTGATGTGCAAGCATCCTCTGCACGCACTCGCCTTCTACACCTGCAACGTCTCCGTTCCTTCTGACCCAGGGGTCGAAGTCTCCTTTTGCTTCTTCTCTTCAACTGTGTTTTCTGTGTCATGTACCGAGGGCGGTTTAGACATAGTGCTCGTCATCATCTTCGTCTCGGCTTCCCAGCTCGCGCGTTCCCTCGCCATGACTTTGCGCACCCAAGGTACTGTTATTCCGGCCCATATGGTAGCCCAGAGGAATGGGACTCCCCAGCCTAGACTTCCGTTAGCATCGGTCTCCAAGCAAGATCGGGGGGAGGAGAATCGACATACCAATCCCATAAGCGACCTCCTCGGGCACAGGATTGATAACCACGATGACCGTCAATGCACTCGCCATCAACAAGCCCGGAATACTCCAAAACCAGCTGAGGTCCCTGATCATCTTTCTGAAAATCGGACTCGCCTTGTACCGCGCCGCCATACCCTCTCGAAACGGTCTCCCCCCCCCAGAATTGACCGCCACAATATCCTCAACCACATAGAAAATTCCCGGATACACCGTCTGCCCCTTCGGCGTGGAGCTGATGCGGAACGGCGATTTCCACCCGAAATGATTATACAGGCTCATCAAGAACACCGGGCCAGCGGTGCAGAAGAGAATGGCGGGGCCTGGCATGCTCAGCACGCGCAAAAAGACATCATGCGGCGCCGCTCCGACGATGAGTATGGTTGTCACCACCGTGATGCCGAGCACGATGATCCAATTCGTGATGTCGAACGCCCAGCGCTGATCCACGCCCAGCGGCTTGTAGAACCTCTGCTTCCTGATCAAGCGCAGACTCCTGACCGCGAACTCGACGTACGTCGGCCCACCCCAAATCGCTGTGATGACGGCAAACACAATGAAGCCCTCGACATGGCCACCGAAGGTCATGGCGTAGTACAGAAGGATCGGGACGACACACGCATCGAAGACCATCAAGGCGATATAGCCACCGAGCCTCCATCGTTTGAAGCCGTGGCGGAATGTGAAGGGCAGTTGGGGGAGGAGCTCGGGGTGTTCGTCGTAATATGTTTGCAGCGTGCTGGCGCGTCGCTGGTACTCGGATTGCGTTGCGGCTCGCGAGTCGTAGAAGGCATCACTCTCCTCGCGATCTGTAGAACTCCGGCCATGTTCGAAGGTTACTCTTCGGTCGTGCATGGGTGAATGTACGGGAGAGTCGGGGATTCCATCGTTAGACTTTGAGGTGGAGCTGACGCCCTTGATTATCGGGGGCATTGTTGCTGTTGCTGATTACGTCGTTGTCGTCGTCGTGGTGGTCGTGGTCGTGATCGTGGTCGGGGTCGGGGTCGGGGTCGTCGTCGTCGTCGTCGTCGTCGTCCTCTATGGAGATATTAGCGGAAATAGGGATTACGTTGTTAATGGTGGAGCTATTCGCAGGTCGGGTATGCACCATGATGAAGTCGTTCATGGGGACGTCGAAGGGAAACGATTACGTGGGCCGCAGATGACGGCGCCAAGCCGAGACGGGTTAGGCAAACAAGAATCGTTCAGCTTGGCTTCTTCGTTCTTGTTTACTTCGTGCTTTACAGTAGAGCACATCGTATTGTACGTATACGCAGTATTGTACGTATACGCAGTGTACTCCGGGTTCTAATTATAGAGTCCCCCAACTGGAACGGCACTCCTCGAGGATTCGCCAGTCGATTACGTGGCGCAGAAAGAAGCATAATACGTAACGGCCAAGTCGGAAGCTTGAAGCATCAAGGTCGACTTTGACAAGGCTTTAAGAATATAGTTGATTGCGTGGAGTGGATTTTTCACGTATCTTTATGTTCCTCGCAGGATAGATTCAACCCCTGCCAAGGCTGTTTCACCGGCTAGCCGTAAATAAAACACATGTATGCACTACATGTAGTACAGTAAGATGGCGAGATATCAAATAAGCTATAAATCATGATTACTAATTGCCAGAACCTCCCCTTTCCTTCCCCCTTTCCTTCCAAGCTGCCACTGATCCACAGCTCCTTCCTCGATTTCACACCAAGCACCTAGACTTGCGCACAAGTTACCTCACTGCTACCAACAGGACTGCAACCAATCGAGGTCATCATCTAGTGGAGGATGCGGACAAGTTAGTGGTAGTAGCCATTAGTATTAGGACCAGCCCCGACTGAGACTGAACAACGAAAGGAAAACTCAACAGGGCCAAGTTCCGACGTGGAACTCATTGCGCACTGGACGCCAGCGCCCTTGGGGATGGCTTTTTGAATGCAGGCTTGATCAAGATAGCTTGAGGAGCAAGGCCAGACTCGGTGATGGTAGCGACGCCGTGGATACTCCCCGTGTCTGTAACATTTGGGAGCCTCCTTTGCCCAAACACTCACAGCATGTCTCGACGCCTTAGCGTCTGACGTAGCCTTTGTGACAGCTTTCAACGTTGTCCTGGGGTCCGTAGCTTGTTCATTTAAGCTGGACGAATCTGTGATGTTCGCGGCAGGGCTTATGGAGAACATCGTCTTCTTCATGGAAATGAGACATTCTGCACCCTTCCTATTGCTGGTACTATCTATCTATCCAGTACAGAACGAACGTATGTGCCGGGAATATTGACACAGTACGCAGTGGATTGTCGTGACGCTATGTGACTAGCGCTTTTGAGTAGACCGAGCAAATGTATGCTCGAAGGTGTTTGGTGTCTATAGCATTTCTTGCCGAAGAAGAAGCCGCCTCATTCTAGGACCAGACTTTCTCGTGCTGTATGTAGATTTTGACTTCTGATTGGGAGTTTGTTAATCCCAAAAAAGAAAAACTTATCTAGGGGTTTAAATGCGTCGGATGGTACTGGCATTTATGTGACGTGCCTTCAGAGACAACTTCATGGAAAGCTTTGATATAAGAATCACGTACTGAACCGTGATCTCTTGATTCTAACAAGTGAGTATGTAAGGGGCGATTAACGCAGAGAAGTTCCTTTTGAGGGTACTAGAAATATGCACTGAGTGAAATTCCAAATTCTTAGATTCTGTGAATCGCCTGGCGATGATAGGAGTCGGGACGGTGATATCGTCTGATGGTATTAAGCGATTTCCTCGAATCAATTCCTTGAAGCGTTTTGGATGATCCTGCCCTGGATGGGAACAATCTTTGTAGAAGCAGTTTTTCGTGGTCAAGGGCATCACTATTGAAAGGAGGGGGGTGGGATGTCAAACTCTTCTTTCTCGTGTCCACCTGATAAACTATAAACAGAATCGACCCCAAATTCCATGTTTAAAGCGTTATTGCATATATCTAAGATAAGGAGATCATCACAAAAGAACAGATCATGGTAAAATTTCAAAGCGGTATCAAGCCTCTTCCAATCCTGCCCTCCGTCCTCTGTCCTAAGCGAGAGGGAAACAAAGTCAGAGCCCCTGGTGTAATGTCGGAAAGCCAACGCCCGGGATAGGTAACCAGAAGCAGGAACTGTCAAAATAATAGACATTGATTCAGTGGCACGAAGACTTTGTATCGCGCTTAAATGAGATCAAGGCGGCTGGCTAATTTGGGTATCGAGCCAAGCACACAAGAATCTGAATTTCACAGTCCTATGCTTATCCTCGAGTAAGCTTGCAATCGTGAGTGCTAAGTACTGAGCGCTGTGAGAGTACAAAGAGTTTTCACTTACTGCGCCGAAATCTTTTACAATCTACTTTGCAGGGTAGCATCAGGAGTCGCGCTCACCACAAATCATCCGGGTCGTTTCTACCGTGTTTTGCACTCGAATGCTGCGGTCCATGATGATTAAGTGAAAGTAAAGTGTTCGGCTGTGGAAGCTCATTCGTCGTTCAGCTTCCTGGACATGCCGTTAGCTGCACGTTCAGTTGTAAGGGCTCCCTCGACAGCTCGTGACACGCTTTGGATCCGTATGCAGAACACGACATTGGCTTGTTCAAAAATCACGTCGCACCCGAGATGGGGAAGCTGTCGGCTGAGGATTTGGTGGCACGTTTTGATCTCTGTACTGCATCCCCGGGTTACGGATCTTTTCAGATTCATTCTTGCGAAGACGAGTGGAGAAGAAAATAGGAATGGATTCTGGGTTCGCAGGAGTTGGACTGGCGATGTCTCGGAAGTTATACCGTTGGCTCAGTCCGTGTTTGTTGATGTTCCCAAAAGCTTGTGTGCTTCGAAGACCGGGACTGGTCTGGCCATAGAGCAACTTAATCGCAAACCCTGGAATCCGGTACATGGCACGATCTATCAAGTCAGAAGAGCATATGCCCAGCTCGCATGCAGATGCAATGTAACCCTGCGCCAGGGTCAGAGATTCTACTGGGCCTGGTGGATACAGACACGTGATACCATGCCCCTCTCAACAAAGCCCAAAAAAAAACGGAACCGAAAGTCTCAATTCAAATAGCCTAAATCAGGGTGATGAGAATGAAGGTTCTGAGTTATAATGTCCAAGAAAGTTGTCTTTAGCTCATATTCGAAACGAAGAGCATTTGGCTTGCTTCTGGCATCACCTAAGATTGACTATCGTGATAGATCACCAAGTCGCCCCGAGTCCAATCTCTCAAAAACAGACTCTGATGAAAACTAAACGGCGAAAAATGTTGCGTGACATTCTCGCACGGGAAATTAGAGCCTCAGCAGATGTCAGGCCCTAAAAGCCCATCTCTGGCTGGCTAGACAGAAGCTCAAGTCACATACGTGAAATGACCGGCCCCTGATCGCTTGGCAGCAATTCGTAAAGGACTGGCAGAGAAAAAAGGGATAACTATCAACACAAGACCGTCGAGCGCAAATGAGAATGACAGGTCAATGCTTCTCGGAGATTATGTTTCTCGGAGAATTAGCGCGTCGTCTCGACGCTGGCAATTCTCTTGGGACAGAGGAATTCGAAAGGCGTGGGACCAGCCGCAATGGGATATGTTGCCAACGCTTCTCGGCGCAAGCACATACATCCAGAGGAATCATCTCCATGACCACACATGCGAGCAGAGACGGTGCTTTCTCGCCTGCAAGAGAATCAGACGTGCCGAGAATAATATCCAGATCCGCAGAAAAAGGGAAGTGAGTGCCAAGGAGACGGGAACGATGAGCGAAACATTCCTCTTTGTTTACATGAGTGATTCAAATTCGACTCAAAGCCACATGTCGTTGCCTCTGAACCCGGACCGTGATTGGCCTCGCACTGGACCTGAAACCGACGACAAGTGCGTACGTACCGCTCTTGGGGGTGCATCCGGCTAATTCTCAACTTCCCAGGCCGTCGTGATGAAGTTGGGGCTGGCCCATCAACGCTGGGCCATCACAACACTAACTCGCCCAAAGAGAGAGATGGGTGCTGCCAAAGTGAAAGCTAAGCACTTCCTCCACGAACGTGAGTTGCGCAGATATCCAAACCTTCAAGTAGTCAAGCTTTGATAGCGGTGCAAAAGCTCCACCGTGCACGATTGCGATTACCCCGGATTTGCCACACGATTACGCTGCCATACACGTACGGTCCGAAGACGTACGGTGCTGTCCATACGAACAGGACCTCAACCACAACGGAGAACATCGAATCGTGAAACGACGGCTCTCCGAAGGCTCTCCGAAGGCACTGAGGCACCACGTCGGCACCAAGACGCGGCTCTGTAGGCGTAATCCTGCTCTTTGTCGGTTGCGAAGCTGTCCAACCTCCCTGGTTTTGGTTACGAGAGATTCATTGGCACAAAGAGTGCCACCCACTCCCGCCCACAGTCCGCGTTGGCCACCGGTCTGCAGAGTCTTCTCTAGCCCATCTTAGCAGGCCTTTACCAGCTGTAGCCATAGATGACCAAGGCCAATCAAGGTGATTCTGAGCCGCCATGTCTACAGGGGAGTGTGCGGCACACGGGCATCACGACTACTTTAGACCCTTGACAAATGCATGTTGAATGTTGATCTTCAAAAGCCTTGCTGGTTTCCCCTCAAGCTATCACGTTGCCGTCGAGCGATTGAGCCTTGGCCGCATACCAGCCTCTAGTTCGGGGAAACGAAACGAGGCCTGGCGCGAGATCGCGCGTTTTGACCACCAGCCGTCTCCCCGCGATGGGAAAGTGCTGTGTTGTTGTTTTGATCCGGAATCCGGCTGAAAAGATCTCACGCCCTTTCAGCCTAGCGCAGGTTCTTCTGGTCGCTCGTGGTTCTCTATAAAGCTCCCTGCCTCCCTCGCCCTTTGCTTTGCACCACAGCTCAGGCAATAATTCTTAATACGTCGTCTTCCATTCTTCGAGGTCAATCGTCACTTCCATCGTCACTCGCTCTCGACCAGAACATACTTGCACCGACTTCTCGCGCAAAATGCAGACCACTTTCACTCTTGCTGCCCTGGCCTCTGTCGCCCTTGCTGCTCCTCACATTGCCTCGAGAAACACTCCGGCAGGATGCTCGACGAGCTATGATGGGACCTTCCAGATCACCATCCTGAACGGCTCTTCTGTTGTTACCAAGGTTGGTCTACACCATAATACCTTTCGATCAGATCATCACTAACAAGCATTAGCGTGATCTCACCGCGAGACAAGCGTCCTCCACTTGCGGCCAAACCAACTACTTGACCTCGAGCTTGAAGGATGGTGTTTTGACGGACAGCCAAGGACGTATCGGAAATATCGTTGCCAACCACCAGTTTCAATACGACCCCGCCCCAGGACAACCTGATGCCATCTCCGCCGATGGGTTCTCCATCTGCAAAAACGGCACTTTGGCCACCAAGGCTGGCTCGACCGTCTTCTACTCGTGCAGATCTGGAGACTTCGCCAACCTGTACGACGAGAGCATCGCCCCATACTGCTTGCCCGTCTACATCGATGTCATCCCTTGCTCTGCAAGCTCCTCGGCCGGTGCCCCGGTTTCCCAACAAGCAGACGGACAGCCAACCGCTACCAACTCCGTTGCTCCTGTGACCCAGATCAACGATGGCCAGGCTCAAGTGCCGACTTCCGTGTCTGCTGTTACTCAGGTATGTGACACGGACCCCTTCGGATTCAATCTGTACACAACATGACCAGCAATCTGACATGTCAACAGATCGGCGACGGACAAGTCCAGGCACAACCCACCGCCCCTGCCGTCACACAAATCGCAGATGGTCAATTGCAAGCTGGCCCAGCTGTTACTCAGGTATGTGGTAGAGCGCTTTGACCCTCGTGATCTTCAGAAGTCTTGAGGTGGCGCCGCTAACGTGAAACAGATCGCCGACGGCCAGCTCCAGATCCCCACCGGCGGTATTCCCGTTACTCAGGTACGTGGTGACCTTGCACAACCGAAAGACGTCTTCTAATGGCTCCAACAGATCGGTGATGGACAGATCCAGGTTCCCACCAAGGCTCCTGTGGCCCCGGTCACCCAGGTAAATACTGTCTCCCTTTGAGAGTGCACGCCATGATCTAATCAAACATCAGATCGGTGACGGACAAATCCAAGTCCCAACCACTGCCCCAGCTGCCCCAGTTGTCTCTCAGGTACGCTTTATCCTCCCAACTTCCACAAAATGTTGCCAAGTTACTCACACGTGAAACAGATTCCTGATGGACAGCTCCAAACCAATGTCTCAACCAACGCCACCGTTCCCCTCACCGTCGTCAGCTCCGGAAACGGCCTCATGGTCGGCTCGCTCGCGTCAGTCGCCATGGCTGCCGCAGCCATGCTCTTCTTGTAAAATCCAGAACGGTGGTGATGGATTGTATATACGGCACCTCGATTCCTTTCGGCTTTTGATCTTGGGTTAGGGCTTTTTCTTGGTGGGGAATGTTCATGTGAACACGACCCACTCATGTAGACAACACGCGCGGTACTGGTCTGTGATGCATCGTTCGGCGCTTTCGAGCGCGCATTCATACCATCAGTCATGGCAATGATGTTCTCGCATTGGCATTGGAGGAGGACTTAATAGCGAATAATCAAAAAACGGGGTTTGATGGGTTGTAACTCATTCTTGTTTTGGACCCTTGCCTGTCTCCCACATGATGTGATCGTGATCCCTTGCATCCTGAATGCACCCTTCTCGAACAAGACTTACCGATCCACATGCTCTTTTCAGCCCTGTCGCCGAGGAATCTGATGAGCCACGAAAAAGCTTTGAGAATTAGCGGCTCATCACTTTCTTAATCGCTCACCCCTCGCTTGGCCTGTTTTTCCCTTTCCAGACTCGACCACAATTTCCAGCTCTCGAGTCTTGCCAAACAATTCCATTCTCCCTTCCATCTACCGTAGACCCCAGCCACGCAGCCACGCACACAACGCCCAAAGCCTCCGTTTCAAACATGCCCAACCCCGTCCTCCGCAGCACCGGAGTGGCCGGAGAGCCAACATCATCCATCTCCTCGCGCGGCGAGACTCTGAGGCATTTCTACCTACGTACCGCCGACGTCTACACAACTCCAGCAACATACAGTACTGTGCCTAAGCAACCACCCCATCCCTCCCCCTGAGCCGCGCCCTGAGCTCGACGGCGACTGTGCGGGGGGGCGCTCACGCCTACCTACCTACTTAGCTGGATGATCGACTCTGCTCGGTGGACACGGGGGGGATTCCACGTCCCCTTTTCGCCTCCTCCCACTTTTCTGTTCTCGAGAGCGCTGACGACGGACGCGCCGTGGACATGTCCCGACTCGGACTCGCGCTCATGCCTGGCGGGTAGATAAGCACAGCACAGCACAGCGCAGCACCTACCCATCTACGTACAGTACAAGTACAGCACAGTACAGTACGGTGTGTGGATCGGATGTTACTCGACAGTACTAGGTGCGGCGCCTGTTTGCGTCACAGCTACTCCGCCGCGAGATCCCAAAGCAGACACGCACAGATGTCGTCGCTCCAGGGGTAGGTATATTCATGGCGAGCATTCTTCGTAGCGAGAAATGCGCACTAGTGGGTGGGCTCGTTGGCGAGGTGATGGAGGTAAACACGCCGTTTTTCCATGCTACCGGCACTCCTCGCCCGGGTTTGGAGAGCAATTATAAGCCGGTTGCTTTATGCATAAATTCCTCCCTCGTCGGACGCTTGGACTCTCCACCGGGGGATTGGAGTTGGCCTCTTTGGGACGCCGTGGCATCGATCGTTTCATAGTGAGTGAGTGAGCTTTGGAGTTCCTCGTTAGGAACTAGTTGTTTGTCTCCGGAACGCAGCGATCCGGATAGCTGGTACTCCGCTTTCCTGATACTTGCTCGAGGATCGATACCGAGCGCTGCTGGGTCTGGGTTGAACTGTTGATGCTATGGGGTGGTTCACTACTGAAAGGCCACATTCAGCGATTTGAAAAATTCGTGCGCAATGCTGTTCGCGAGCACAAGTATTCGAGTCATTGTTTCGGTTTTGGGATCCTGAATTTGCAGATTTTTCCCGAGATTGGTCTTTGTGCTGTGGTGTTTTATCCGACTGCTCGTGGTCTCTTCTTGGTCTTCTTCTTGGTCTTCTTCTTGAACCTCTTCTTGATCCTCTTCTTGATCTTCTTCTTGGTCCTCTTCTTGATCCTCTTCTTGATCCTCTTCTTGATCCTCTTGAGTTGCAACCAAGCTTGAACTTCTCTTCTCTCCCACAGTCGGAAGCCTTGGAATCCTCGCGCAAAGGAACTCGTTCACTACACCGCTCTTAATCCCACCAACGTGACGGTGGTAAAAGCTACCTTACTATCAGATAGATTCGGATCACGCATTCAACAACAAACAGCCCCCCTGTGAATGAAGAACAATCCCAACAATCAGGGTAGTCTTAAACCACAGCACAATCATTCCCTCTCATTCCCAAATTCCTATCCTACTTATCCTTCCTTTCCCCTAGAATTAGCATACCAACCCCCAAATCTTCAATTTTCAAGCGACAAGCTCTATACTCACAACCTTCCTCACCCCTAAATTGCGACTGTCGGGGAGGGAATCGCTTTAACGCTCAACAGAAAAGAAGAAGTTTACCTCCCTCACTACCTACGATGAACACCCACCCATCTTCCTTCCATCTTCTCTTACGCCCCCTCCCCACAGCCCACCAAAGTCCCCGACTCCTCTCATCCACCCTCAATCCCACCCTCTTCAAGCCCTTAAACACCACTCCCACCCACCCACTACCACCATCGCCGTCCATCCAGCCAACGACTCCCCAAGCAAGCAAGCACGCCCAAATCCAAATCCAAAACCCAAACCATCGCTCCCCCCCCCCCCTCGCCCTTCTTCCGGCACCCCCATCCACGCAAACGCCGACGCAGAAGCAGAGACAGAAGCAGAAGCAAACAAACACCCGCCTCAACCCATCCAAGAAGCACAAACCGAGCGAAACAGGCACATCAAAACCTCCGCCTCCCAAACCCCAGACCCCAACCCCAACCCAAACCCGAGAACCCAAAGATGAAAAGACGCGAGGGGGAGAAGAAGCAGGAAGCCATGGCGCCCCCCCCCCCCCCCCCCCCCCCCCCCCCAAAAGAGTCTCTCCCACTGCTCCCTCTGCCCCCCTCTCTCGTTATCTACAGATAGAAGATGTATCTGGTGCCTACCTACTTATGACTCAGATGGTGGTTCACATACTACACACACATATATACACATATATAAAGGTACATACATATAAAGGTACATACATACACATGTTATGCACATATATTAATTTGTACAATACACTCACATCAATATATGTGTATATGTGTATATGTGTATATGTGTATATGTGTATATGTGTATATGTGTATATGTGTATATGTGTATATGTGTATATGTGTATATGTGTATATGTGTATATGTGTATATGTGTATATGTGTATATGTGTATATGTGTATATGTGTATATGTGTATATGTGTATATGTATATATGTATAGATATACCTATAGATATACATCTACACTTTCACAAGCCAGCCATCACAGCTCTGACGTTGAAGATAATTCCGCCACCACATTTCAAAGGCCCCCTCCACCAACCACCCTTCGGAAGAAAACACCAACAGCCTGTTTCATTCGTTCCGAGAGGAGAAAGAGAAGCAAGAAGGCAAGAAACACAAAAGCGTTTCACGCGAGAAAGAGAGGAACCTTAGGTGACTAACTAGTCGTGTCATTAAACTGTTTAACTTTATGATTTGCTATTCTTGCTTCCGTATCTCCTCAGAAGAAGAGAGAAAGCCAGCAGTCGACATGAGACAGACGGACGGGAGGGAGCCCGCCACGAGGTCTGATAAAATCTTATGCATGATGCTCCATTACTTGCTTGCGTTCAGTCTCCCCTTTCAGCTCAACCCGATATCTCTGTCTCCGGTGTTCATATCCATATTCTGCGTATGTGTACAAAATTCACCTTAGGTCATCTACACACCCTCTTCTCGCTCTTACACACTCTCACGCCAGGAGTAAGGGGGTGGGGGAAGACTTCCCCTAAACCATCTTTCTCCCCTAAACCGTCTTTCCCCCACAATCCGGGATCTTGATGCCCGGCTTCAGGTTCCGGTTGACGTCCATCAGGCCCCACTTGTCCTCCCACTCCTTGCCGGGCTCGTTATACTTGATTTTCCACGGTTCATCGAAGGACTCGAACCAGAAGTAGTTGGTGCCATTCGCCAGCGCCTGGCACACCCAGCTGTCCATGAACGCGTTCATCTCGGCGACGCCCGCCACGCTACCGTTCGTGCACGACGTCGCCGCGCCGCAGCCGATACCGCCCGCCGACGGCCACCCCGTCTCCGAGATGATGTGCTTCGTGAGGTCCGACTTGAGGACCACGTTGTGGTTTTGCCAGAATTCCCACGTCCAGGAGGCCGCCTGATCGGCCGTGACGCCCGCGAAGAAGGGGTGGATGTTGGCCATCACGTAGTCGACGATATCCGAGAGCCCCTGCGTCCAGTCGTCGCCCAGGTCTGAGCTGGACAGCGGGAGGTTGATGCCCTTGGCGGTGAGGTTGCTTTTGACGTCGGTCAGAACAGTCTGAAGTTCCGCGATGGTCATGTCTTCACGGAAGAGCACCTCATTGCCGACGACGACGCCATAGAAGGAGTCGCCGCCATACTTGTCGAACACGTCATACATCTGGGCAATTTGCCGGGCATTCGTCGTCGCATTCTTGTCTTGCCAGACGCCCATCCACACTTTCATCGTGTCTTTCAGTCCTAATCGGTCGATTGAGTGGAGGACCATCTCAGTCTGGTTGCAATCGGTTCCGTAGAGACGAATGGTGTTGGTGAGTTGGGAAATAACGGCCAGGTCGCGAGTCACGTTGTTCTGGGATGGCGGGTAATGCATACAATCTGGATATTGCGTATACCTAGAGACAAGAGTCAGCACCGTAGGATCATTGTCCCCTGGCACACTTACATAGGGGTATAGTCGATGCCCGGAAACACCTTGTGCAGGTTCGTATTGCCAAGAAGCTTCTTAATCTCCGCAGAATTCTTATCCAAGTCTCCGTTGTTCGACGTATCGTCAGACGCCGAAGCACCCTGGGGTTTGGCCTTCGAATCGCCCGAGCCGCTCCCGGACGTTCCCACGATTCCGCCCACAATGGCTCCTACAATGGCACAGAAAATCACCGCAATGATGCCAAACAGCATCCAGCACTTCCGCCGTTTCTTCGCTTTCTGGTCCTTCGCCATCCAAGCGCTCTTCTCTTGCCCTTCTCCGAGTTCGAAGTTGTTGGGTCCCCCGTATGGATTCGTGACGGCGTCGTACTCTGTTTCGTTCGCGCCTCCCTTCTTTCCTACCAGACCTCCCAAGGTCCCTAACACTCCCCCAGTAGCAGCCGCTCCCGCGTTCGCTACGCTTCCCCTGTTGCCGTTCGAATCGTGGCTCAGACTTATATTTGACCGGTGCCTGTAGTCCAACCCGTCGTCTCCGTCGTCGTCGATGATGCTCGGATCGATCTCCCCCATGTTCGGGTCCATATTTCTCGAAAATCGCTGTTGGAACGGATTGGGATTATCCACGTACGGCTGTGATACTGCGCTATGATCTGAGCGCGAGACGACGGAACGGGCTTGCGGCGATGCCAGTCCGGGGGGGAAGGCAGCCGCTCCCAAAGGCGTCAAGGAAGACTGGGACTGGTCCAACCGCGGCACAGAACTTCCGTAGGGTGAGTCTTCGTAGCCCTCGTATCCGGGCCCGCTGCCACGTCCCTCTATACGAGGGTCGTAGCCCGGTGTGTTCCTCATGGGCTCCAGGCCGCCCTCGCGGGCGTGTGCGTCCGCGACGCCCATTGCAATTCCAGCAATCCCTCCGGCGGCTTGCACTCCAAAATTGTCTGCTCCGGGGGTGATGTTCGCGTGGTGTGAGGTCGTGTAGCCCAGTTCTCGTCCCCAGATGCGGCCCTGTTGATCGCGATGCGGTGGCGGCACAGGCACGCGTTCCGGACTGGTCGGGCGAGTGCCGTTACCCAGCAGAGGTCGCGTCTGGCTACGCTCTTGACTGTTGTTTCGTCGGATGGCGTCGTACGCACGGCGGTTGACGTTGCTGCTGCTCTCGGGACACGCGACCGGAATGCCTCGAGGCGGAGGCGGCGGCGGCGGCAACAGCGACGAATGGTACGGTTGGGGCCCTGCCGATGGAATGGTGTAGGTGATGTTGTCGTCAAGGGAATGGGCTTGTTTGGATTCAAAGGAATATCGACGTTGCATGACGGCGAAGAAAGGGAGGGAAAGTGAAACAAGAGAGAGAGAGAGTGTGTGGAGAAGGGCGGAGTGGAGTGGAGCGGGTGGAGCGGAGTGGAGAGGAGTGGAGCGGGAGGGAAGTTGGCCAAGGGGAGCGAACGCAGCAGGGCCGGGCGACGGTATGATGTCAGGCGTCTGTCTCGCATAGAGTGACTGTCGCGGCAGAGTAGAGCAGAGCAGGGCAGAGCAGAGCAGAGCAAAGCAAAGCAAAGAAGAGAGTGTCCACAGCAATGAAGGAGAAATAAGAAGATTCGAAGGGATGGCGTTGCTGGCTTGGGCTTGGAGAGGCGCCGGATGAGGTAAACAATCGCTCGCTAAGGATTCGCTTCTTTTCATAATGACCACTCATTATAAGTGTGTACAGTACAGCATTATCAATGTCGATCGGTCGCTATGCATGTTATGAATCCTTACAATGCTTATTTACAGTACAGTACTGTACGATACAAGCTCGGATCACCTCTCTCGGTCTTCCAGTCAATCAATACATTCTTAGTTGGCGGGACGAAGTTAGATCCGCCGGCAGGGCAACGCACCTTAAATCTTCCTTACCTTACGCAACACAACTCCACACAGTCAGCTCCTTGCGAGTGGTGGGTGAGGGGTGAGGGACATCCACATAGAAGATGGAGATGTGACATGACGTGGATCGGGTCCTGAAACAAGGCAATGCCCCTTCTGCCGTGCCGCGTAGAGTAGGTACATAGATTATCGCCGGTGGTCTGTACTACCGCTACGTGCTTGGAAAGAGAGACTTCTCTTGGTTTGGCAGAGCTCGGTCTCCATTCCAAGTTGGGGTGACCGTCGCTTCTTGAAAGTGCGAGGATGCGTGTGCCGTTTTGATTATCCCATTCTTCCCCCTCATGTTTGCCACTCTGGCTTCGCCTCATTCTTGTTCGCGCCAACATCTGATTCTGGCGATCTTTTGCGGTCGATGTATCGCTAACTGCAGAGTATATAATTAACTCATCCAGCTATTGGATCGCAAGTTTCAACTGTTTGATTATAGTCAATCAGTCCTTGGCGTCTACAGTACTGCACTGTAGGTATCAGGGCCTTTAGTAGGGCACAACACCACGATTTCTCTCCAAGTGTCGAACGTACACGGTCATGACATGATGACATCCCATCTACCCTCCATCTTACATACCGATACCTATCTCTTACTGTACGCAAGCAAGCATTTCTCACCCAGGGCCCGTTCTTCGCTTTTAAGTAAATCCCGTTCACACAACTCTCCTTTTCCTGGACACCACAACACTGCCGCCAGATACCGACCTACCTACAAATAAAGCATCCGCATCTCACCACACCAAAACCATTTAGCGGCCACGGCCTCGTATCTCAGAAGAAGAGGCCAATTGCCTTCTTCAGGACTTCGAGACGCGCTGATGACAACATGTAGGTAAATGCCTCGGCAACTGCCACCCCTACATTGAAAACCACCATACCTATTTTACGAAAGCCGTCTTGGTAGATAAGCCTAAGGCCCCAAGTCGAATAGCGCCGTCCGTGTGAGGTGCTCACTGCTCACGTTTCGCGGGAGTGATGACACAGACACACAGCTCTTTTGAAAAGTGAGTGAGTGAGTGAGTGAGTGATCATCTGCCCTTACTCTACTCCACTCCTTACATAGCCAAACACAACAAATTTTATATTTCATCACTACTTTACAGGCTACCTCACAGGAATACTACATCAGAAAGGGAAGAAAAACGGAGACTGAACGTAAGAAGGTCATTAGTTCACAAATTCCCAGCTCCTAGTGATTCTAAATAATGTTCAATAAACGACAAGACCGCCTTTTTTCATGTACCTATTGCGGTTGTTCAGATCTCCTAACTCCCTGCAACCTGGGTAGGTAGACAATGAGGATAATAATGATGAACTCGTGAAACAGGGTTAGAAAGAAAGATGTAATGGATAAGAAATGTTGTCGATTGTGGACTCGAAAGAGGACTGTTCATGAAGAATTAAGTTTCCAGTTAACTTCTGGGCTGTAGTACAAGGGCAGGTACGGTTGGTGCCAGTTTAACCACACGTGAAGCAACAAATACAGAGAAAGAGGGAGAAAAGGCGGGCAAGGGAGAGAGAAAGGAAAGTAACCATAGCACTTGGTCTATCCAGTAACGGTATCCTTACTCACGTATGTTTTAACAGCGGTTCCAAAAAGCACCGTAAAAGTGAGACCCAAACGCAAATTACCGGTGGACAGATAACCCATTTCGATGTGAATCTCACTCTCTATTTAACCATCCGCAGGTGAAAATCCACCAGCACGCGAGATATCATTACGCACGACCTCTTGGTGTGGGATCCCCCGTTGGCCAGATGACGACCCAGAACTCCATGTAATGGTATCTCGATCCAGAAAGAACTGCGGGCCAGAATCTATGAACAGCAGATGATGAATTAGTCGGCGCCGTTTGCACGCCAGAGACCATACGCGCCGGTGCAGTTCTTCCACAGCTTGATGGTGCCGTCTTCGCTGCCGGTGGAGTAGAGGTTGCCGTCGGGGGAAAAGCTGATGCTCCAGATGGGGCCGTGATGACCTTTGTGGAGATCTGAGAGTGTCAGTGTGGGGTACGTGGTGGGGGGGGGAGGATTACCAATTTCCTTCTGGTCATCCCAAGTGTACACCTTGGCCCAAGTATCCTTCGTACCTCCGGTGATATACTTTCGCTGGGCTGGGTGAAGCGCAACACTGGCGACCTCATATGGAAGGCTGATGCTCTTGATCAGAGTCCTGGCATCGCTTCCTCCGTAGAAGTAGATGGTCTTGCCCGCAGCAATGCACAGAACTGGTAACCCGCCGCCAATATCATCGGGTTCTGGCTTGCTGTTTGTGAATTCGCAAGATCCAATTTCACCTTGAACAACGAGCTCTTGTACTACGGTTCGAGTCTGCAGATCCCACCATCGAATTACCTTGTCGTCGGCAGCTGTGACCAGGACGTTCGGGTCGCGGGTCCAGACAATAGCCTTGATCGTGCCCTTGTGCACTCCAACACCGACCTCGAAGCCTGCATCTGCGTTTATGAGTTGGCGCCCAGCAGTCTTTTCGTTCTTCTCGGCGATTGAGGCACCGTTGGTCACAGGGAGAGAAGGAGCTGAAATAGCGTCGATGGTTGAAAGGTCAAATATTCGGAGTTTCTTTTCCATGCCACCTGTCGCGAGCAAGGTGCTGTTCTCGGGGGGGAATGCGATAGCACGGACAATGTGGTTGTGTTGAATGGTGCAAAGTGTTTCGCCCGTATAGGTATCCCATATCTTTCTAAGGAAAAAGTTAGTACATCATTCCACGATTTCCAAAATCGCACAGGTATCCGCACGCAGTAAAGTCGGCGGAGGCAGTAGCTGCATTATTCGCATCGGGGGAGAGACGAGCTTGATAGACGGCGCCTTTGTGTCCAAAGAAGGTACCGATCCTGCGACAGTCAGCTACGGTCGCATGCCAGGTCCCGGAATCGAGTGTACCAATCTCCAGTCAAACCATCCCGAAGCATAGGGTTATTATCTGACGCTGTCAGCTAGGTCCAGTCGCAACAGCCGTCCCGCACAGCACACACCCTTGCACGCCGAGATCATATAATATTCCTCGTCACCCACAAATCCAGAAAAGCTGAGATGGGTGACAGGTCGCGAATGGCCATGGCACGTAAGAGGGACGGCGGCCTTGGTCAGCTCGAGGCTAGGAGGAACCATGATTTCAGAAACGGAGAGTTGGCCAAAAGAGGTAGCAGGAAAATGACGAGACCGGGCGATGCGCGCGTCGGGTGAAGCGAATAAGGTCGAGTGTTTGGATTGCTTGTGATGATGTGGTACGGGACAATGGAAACGGTGTTTGCTGCTGAGAGCTGGCAGGTCTGCGCCACTGAAATTGGAGGGAAACGTTGCCTGGTATCTAAAGGATGGATTCGAAAATCGTGAGAAGGAGATTCGTTGAGTCGTCACGTCGTTAAGTAGTTGCTGCGTCTGCAAGTCGTGGCCGAGGTCGTGGTGGCTGTCGATGCCGATGTTGTTACTGTCGTCGTGGTCGGTCCTAAACAGCGGCAACAAAAGAGCAAAGAGCGCCGGAAGGATGGCTGAAGGCTCCTGATGTTGAGAGAGGAGAGAAGACAAGGCGACAGAGTGGAGGGAAGTGGAGTGCTAGCTCTCTCGGAACAACTATGCTCCGACCCCGCGATACCTGCGTGTGGGTCGAGGGTCCAGAGTGGGGTCGGCGCGCGAGACGGCCCGGGAAAGGTGGGACCTTACCCACATTAGGGAAGGCGGCTGGTGGGAACTTGAAGAGAGACAGTGGGAATAGTCTCGTCTCGCGCTTGCTTGCCAAAACACCTACAACTTGCTCTATCTGCCGTCCAAAACACTACAACTCCCCCCTCCGCGAAGGCACCAAAAGGTGATCTTGGCAGCTGCCAGTCTCCAGGTACGAGAAACAAAGCCCAAGCTCTTTGGCGCATCTTCAACCGGCGCTGCCAAAGACAGCTAGCTACATCCACCACCATGGCAGAATACAAGATCTCGGCCATCCTGACTGGCCACGAGGACGATGTAGGAAGCTCCAACCCCAATCGACTCTGTTATGGCACTTGCTGACCTCGGAGTCCCAGGTGCGCGGCGTCTCGTTTCCCTCTCCTCAAGCAGTCCTCTCAGCATCGCGAGATGGCTCGGTCCGCTTATGGAAGCTTCTCTCCGACAATCCTCCTCTCTACGATGCCACCATCTCTTCGCACTCTCGCACCTGGATGGGGGTCGTGACATTCCTTCCACCCAACGCCCGATTCCCAGAAGGCCTGATCATATCCGGCGGCAAGGACGTGGTGGTCGATGTACGAGTGCCTTCCAAAGCCGCAGAAGACGACGCGGAGGCGCTGCTCCTCGGCCACAGCAGAGACGTGTGCGCCTTGGATGTCGACCCGGAAAGCAATTACATCGTCAGTGGATCCTGGGACCACGATGCGCGGATATTCCCAGTCGGAAAGTGGGAATGCGACGTTACTCTGAGGGGCCATGACGGAACGGTTTGGGCAGTCCTGGCGTACGATGCAAATACCATAGTCACTGCATGCGCGGACCAGAAGATCCGAATATTTCGGAGAGATGGCAAGCTGATCAAGGCGTTTCAAGCCTGCAACTCCCCTATCAGAGCTTTATGTCGACTCGCCAAAGGACACCCATCCGGAGGAGACTTTGCCTCGGCGGACAATGAGGGTGTAATTCGACTTTGGAGCATCTCGGGCATTCAAACAGGTGAGCTGCGCGGTCACGATAGCTTTATTTACTCTGTCGCATCACTGCCCAGCGGCGAGTTAGTCAGCTCTGGAGAGGATCGGACACTGAGAGTGTGGAAGGGCTCCAACTGTATTCAGACCATTACTCATCCTGCGATATCTGTCTGGGGCGTAGCCGTTTGTGCGGAGAATGGAGATATCGTGACGGGCGCAAGTGACAGGATCGTGCGGGTGTTACCCGAAGTCCCGAGCGATGCGCAGATGCAGAAACCACTGCTCAGTTCGAGGAATCTGTAAAGTCGTCTGCTATTCCACAGCAGACGATGTCTACGGCGCAAAACGAAAATCTACCTGGACCCGATTTTCTGACACAGAAATCCGGAACGAAGGATGGCCAGATTGCCCAGATCAAGCACCCGAATGGCAGCATCACGGCCCATTCGTGGTCTGCTTCCCGGGGAGAGTGGGATCTGATCGGTACCGTTGTGGACGCGGTGGGAAGCAGCAGTCAAAAGGTTAGCCCCATGGCCCAACATTCAAGTTTCCATGCTAACTATTGCAGACCGAGTACAAGGGACAGATGTATGACTTTGTGTTCGATGTCGATATGGAGGACGGCAAGCCGCCTCTCAAGTTGCCTTACAACGTCTCCCAAGGTCCATATGAGGCTGCTACCAAGTTCATCCAGGACAACGAAGCACCGGTCGGGTATCTCGAACAAGTTGCCAATTTCATCATCACAAACACACAGGGTCACACGATTGGGCAAGCTGCACCTGCACAAGGAGCACCCGATCCTTGGGGAAGTGACAATCGCTATCGGCCAGACGATGCGACTCCAGCTAGACCCTCTCCGCCGCCAGTCAAGAGTCTCCCTCACAAGGAGTACATCCCCATATCCCTCGACCCCGCTGCCCTACCTAAGATACAAAAGAAGCTTATCGAGCTCAACAAAAACTTAGTTGCGAATGGCCACAAAGACAAGTCCATGAACCCACAGGAACTCCGAATTCTGGCCGATTTGTGCAGTCATCTGGGGTCCAAAGACACTAAAGTCAGATCAGAGTCGGTAGAAGGTGGCCTCCAGCTTGCAGTCAAGCTCGCCACCGAGTGGCCTTATAAGGACCGCTTACCCGGTCTTGATCTCCTGCGGTCACTGGCCCTGTCTCCCGAAACAGCAACCTACTCAGCCTCCGGTGGCGACATTATCGACATTTTCGAGGGAGGTGCCATGAAGGAAGATCCTTCTGGCGACAACCACATCATGATGGCCCTTCGCGGCTTCGCCAACCTCTTTGCCTCACCCGAAGGCCGCGCTCTCGCGTTACGAGAATTTGAAAAGATTCAAGGCATCACTGTCAAGGCCTCTTCCTCGCCCAGCCGCAACGTACTGATCGCCGTGACAACCATCTACGTCAACTATGCTGTCCTGTTCAACGCAGGTAAGGACGCCGCGCCGTTCGACTACGCGCTGGCCGTTGTGGAGGTGCTGGGCAAGATCCTGGAGAAGCAGAAAGACTCCGAGGTCCTGTTCCGCGCCCTAATGGCGCTAGGGACGGTGGTATGCGTGGATGACGAGGTGAAAAGCGCGGCTGGGGGTGTGTATGAGGTTGGGAAGGCGGTGGATGCTGCAGTGAAGAAGGCGCCGGAGCCGAGAATCAAGAACGCGGCGAGGGAGGTGGGAGACCTGTTGAAGTGAAGTGTTTGAGAGGATGTATGGTGTGAGGGAGAAGGGTAGATGAGAATCGAGAAACGAGAGCGTGAGGCATGAAAATCACAGCATCTTCAAGGCCAGGTTAACCTGGCCTATGAAGTTAGCTAGCCGTCTACCCACCTGCATATCTGCTAAAACAGGCAACTGGAGAAGGAAGCACACGAAACCCTACCCGTTTTCATAAAGCAGTATCGTTGATGTGTATGGCCATCGTTGGCCTGCATAAGGTAGGAGGTATCTACTATAGTCACTGAGATTCTTGCATCTCTCTCTCTCTCATGTCTGAATTTTAAAGATTATAATCAAATCCACAGGAGCTAAGAGCCAGCTAGTTTAATTCCTCTCGTCTTTTCTCTCAAAAGCCCCCTCACAGAAGGCAAGAGAGACATTTGTCGAGGAAGAAGAAACCGAGTATCCGATCGGTCGACTCCCACCGTCCACCACCCATCGCCAGCCAGAACGCCAGCTATGCAAACCAAAGATTCCGAGGTATCCAAGAACCCAACACACTCCTACTTTCCAAAAGAAGGCAAGACGCCATCTCATCTCATATATACAGCGGGTTCGACTCCCCGCCCGTCGTTCTCTTCCTCTCTCTGCTCATCTTGACTTCCGCACTCGTCTGTCGTCTCAGTCCCTGTCCAAAGTCCCACAAGCAGAGTCGGCTCAGAGGAAAGCGAACATCAGCAACCCCGCGAGCGGCCATAACGTCGCTGGCGCGAGGCTCTTGATGCCCGATGATGACTGCCCGCCGGCGGAGATGGAGTAGACGTTGTTGAAGGAGATGTCGGTGCTGTTGAAGCAGTTCGTCTCGTTGACCTCGGCGACGTCCTTCGGCTCCGCGAAGGTGATGTCGACGCACTTTGGCAGGTACGTCTTTAGCTTGGATTCATCGGAAGTTTGGATCCCGCTTTCACTTTAAGCGAGATTTGAGGTGACGGGAAGACGGGGTGAGATTGGGAGTGAAGTTCACTAAGCGAAGGGGAAGCGAAAAGTAAACATACACTAAAAAGACTCGCGCCATGTATGGCCGTCTCCACGACCTGGATCGTCGCGTTGTCGCCCACGCGCGCGCTCGTGTTGGCGGGAAGCGGCACCTGCGGCAGGCAGAAGGTGCCCGGATATGGGTCCTTGCTCGGGCCGACGATCTGGAAGACGGGCACCATGGGGAAGGACATGTTGGGCGGCCCATGGTCGGGCCCGTCGGTGCCGAAACCGAGGTTGATGTAGAAGAAGGCCGTAGCGTGCCCGTGAAACCAACCTGGTTGCAAGGCGATGGCGCCGCCAGTTGTGGGCCAGAGGGTGCGGTTGGTGGTGGTGCGCATGCCGCCGCCTGGGTGAGGACATTGTGTTAGTGAGGGTTCTGAAAACAGAGAAGACTGGTTGGAGAAATTGGCGGTAAAGAAGAAGATGCGGAAAGAAGCAAGATCAAGGAGGAGAGAAGGAGGGAAGCCCGGAACTTGGCTCTGGTAGCAAAAGCCAAAATTGTGAAGATCGGGAAGCTAGCGCCTTTCCAGTCCTCCCTCATTCTCTAAATTCTTTCACCCTCCTCGCTTCCACTAGATGCCCAAGACAAGAGAGAGCCAACTACTCACAAGGATACATCCACTGCATCCCGTACGGAAAGGTATCGTTCGTGACCAGGTTGTTTCCCCTCCATCCTGGATACGTGATGACCGTGTGTGCCTGGACCAGCGTCGCTGCCAGCGCCGCGATGACGGCTAATATCGACGGCGAGGATACCATGTCGACGGTGTTCCTTCGTGCGTGGGTGTTTGCTTTATCCTGCCTGTCCGATCCGTCCACACACAGCTCGGGATCAGTGCTCGAATTTCGAGTCTCGCTTCGTGGAGATTGGATCTTGACTCCAAGTATGGCGTTCTGGGAATCTGATACTGATTCTGGTATGTACTGGTACTGGCTCCGCCTCCTTAATTCCCGTGTTCTGGAATGCGATGTATATCTCGATTGTCAATGTCGTACAGTGTAGCTTCGCTTCTCTCGTCTTCTTTCCTCTTTCCTTTGGCTTTGTTTTCTTTTCCTTTCCGCTTCACCGAGAATTCAAGACTCGAACAGATAAATCCTTGGAGGTCCCGTCCAGCACAGCAGTAGCCAGCCAGCCAGCCAGCCAGCGGGCGGGCGGGCGGCCATCGCCTTTTTGTTCACCTGGCCTCCCCTCCTCTCTTCTCATCCTCCGCCCCATGGATTCGTGTGGTCTGCTTGCATGCATGGATGCCGCTCACGCTGCTGACAGGACCGCCAGCCAGCGCTCGCTCATGCAGATGCTGTGCTCGTCGGCGGTTGCGCGGACCACTCACAGCGCGCAGGAGAACTATCTTGGCTGGGTGCTGGGATCTTAGGCTGTTCATTGGTTGGAAGGCTACAAATCACGGTATCGGGGTATCACGGCGAACAGCTTGCAGGGGGATCTAGAAAATATGGGGAATCGAGGATCCGGGAGGGGGCGGGCGCTTGGGATAAACTTCTTGGTGGGCTGGGATGACTGCATTCTTCGTAAGGTACCGCACCAAGCACGAGGTCGGTACTTACTGTACAGTACTCTACACATATGTAGTATGTACCTCTGTGCTGTACAGTACTGTACAGTATGTATCGATGTCTGTACAGTATGTATCGATGTCTGTTTGCCTGGCTAAGTAGATACAGCATGTAAACACTCTTTAGCGAGGAGGTGGAAAGGGGGGGTGAAAGCAACGAATACTGTGTATATCAGCGGTACAAGTCAGATCCTGTTCCCGTGATCTTCTTTCCAAGACCTAGCTTGGGTACAGTAACTGTGTAAGATACCGGTGAGGTACATTTTCTACCTACTGTACCATATACTGTACTGTACTATGTACATTCTGTACCTGCTCACCTTAAAGTGGGCTGCCTTCCTACAATTAAAGTCCATGCTGGCTGGGCGAACGAAGTTCCGATGGAATCGCGAAATTCCCGCTATTCCTACAGTTCCAGCAATTCCTACAGTTCCTGCCATTCCTGCCATTCCTGCCATTCCTGCCATTCCTGCAATTCCGACCATTTCCGAAGCAGAGCAAACACTCAGGTACAGTATAAAGCGAGCTCGCGTTTTCCCCAGCTCGATCGTCATGACGCTCAACTTTCTTCGGACTCGACTTTCATTTGCTTGTTCGTTACAATGCATTTCTCCATTATTCTTCCTTTGTTGCTCGCGAGCCTCTCTTGGGCGAAGACAGAACCCCCCCAAGTTACGAACGCTTTGAAAATTATATCATGGGACCTAGATGGCAACGCCAAGGATTTGTTGCCTTGGTCGACGTGGTCTTGCGAATGGCTCCGCTTTACCTGCCGAAAATATTTGGCGGTCCAGCGTCTTCGCAACCAAATTCAACCCAACGTCAAAACTATTGTTAGCTTGCAAGGGCTCAATGAATATCAAGTTCGTGGCGTTTTAGATTTGTTGGGCGACGATTGGAAAAATGCGGGATACTCCGAATCGGGCATTCTAACTTCCGCATTTCCTTCGATTTTGTATCAGCCCAAGTCTGTTAAATGCATCGAATCACGCACGCATCCTGGCAGAAGCGACATCAGCGGTCACAAAACCACTGCCGCGCTTTTTGAAGACCTAGACTACGAAACAGTCTTTCTCGTCGGGAATTCAAAGATCTATGCCGATTTTTATACTGGCCGGGAGGAGATGACAGAGACGCTTCGCAAGATTGAAAGGATGCCAACCTCTCCTGACTACAAAACAGAAACTTTTCTTACAGGATCTCTCGGAAATTTTCCACGGGGGTCCAGTGGCTAATGAATTGTCTGGAGATGGTTGGCAAGACCTTCGGAATACAGCTGTTAATACCAAGGCTAGTGCAGAGCGTGTTCCCGAACCGGACTTGGCCTCGAGAGGGAGTGGATTCTTGTGGGCAAAGAATTGGAACCAGCACCTGGCGACTCCGCATTATTTTTACACGAAGGGGAGAAAGTACTATGGGTTAAGTCTTAGTAACCATGAGCTGGTGTCCGTGATTGTGAGTCTGCCAATAGAGAAGAGCAAATGGGAGGGATCGCCTAGTCATGGGGGATGGTCAAAGGTGCTTTCTCTTGAATCTTCAAGCAATTAGTTATCTCTCTCAACGCTACATTCACATGTAAGGTTGGAAAGAAATTTGAGATCTTGTACACAGCACGTTTATTATACTTATAGGTTTTCAGGCCAGTGATCACTCGGTTTTTGCTCACATAAGTATTACCATAATCAAGTTTCTTTTTCTGTAAAGTCGGAGAATATCTTGATATTTCTAGCCAGAGCTAAAGTACATTTGCAGTATTATTTAAGGTAGCTTGCCGTATTTAGATGTCCCTGCGTACCTGCATGCTTCCTCCGTAAGTACCAGCAGAGCATGAAGCATTTGTAAGTAGTAAGATAGAGATACTGTACCTAGATAAGAAACTGTGGAACGGTGGGATTGAAGAATTCATTCTGACTATCCATGGTTTGAAAAGCTACTAAAGCCCAAAGGAATATAAATAAGCGAAATCGCCACACTACTATGTATCCAATCTATCGATAGAAACCGTGGTACAAGATAGGTAGGTAAGCCTGCTGCGCAAGCTGTCTATCTGCCTTCCGCCTATCTCACCACGAGCTGGAGCTGCATTTCCTCCTCGTCGTGTCAGCTTACAGACTTTCTCACTCTCACCCTTCTCACTCATTCAGACTGCTTCTCTCGTCTCAGCTTCACCCGCCACCCAAGACAGGAACGAAAACCCATTTAGCAATATGTCTAACCCGTGCGACCTCAAGTTCCCATGTGCGTCAGCCGCATCAAATTCAACCGGCTTCTTCCTTTGAAGGATGAAATCCCGTACCACATTAGCCCGAGTCAGCTAAAAAAAACCCCAATCTCCACTCTTGGCGGATATCAAAATAATACCACCCGTCCCCGTCGCAGCTTCTGGCCTACTACTAATCACGAATCATCCAGCGCTTCATACCGCAAGTAGGCGATCTTCGTTGGCCAGTAGCCTAGCGATGGTGTAACCATCTGTAGGGAAATCCTGTTGATCCACATCCGGTGTAGATGTATACAATAAGGATTGCACCTTGCCCTTCTTATCATGTAACATCTTGGTGGCACTATATAAGAATTTGATTCGACAAGCACTACGACTGCCTACACTTCGCCCGGATACTCCTTACATAATCGAAATCTCAAATTCTCGGCAGCCGGAAGTTTTAGGATGTAGTATCGTTGTAGTAGAGCCTTTTCCGGGTTTATAGCGACCATTTCTGCTGTTGCTGCAAATACAACAGCCCAAAAGCTCACAAAATCGCATTCAACATAAAGCATCTTCTTATTTCATACGGAACTCATGATGCATAGCTTTCTAGTTCGGTCAAACTGGCCACAAAGGGGCTACAAACGAGTTCGGGTAGATAATTGACAGTTTCGCCGATAAGCAAATTAAACGCATGCCGCTGCTGAAATGGGTATCAGTATCCCGTATATTTTAATTGCAACAGAGAAAAAAGTATGCCGATCTACTCCTCCTATTCACTTTCCAGAGGTGCGTTGTATTATGGTATGCATATTATGACCCGGTTCACCTTTCTCTCTTGCTTGAAAAAGCCATTTTTTCATACGCACTACGGCATATTAGCATTGTATTCGCAGTCGCACGACGACCATAACTTACGCAACTAAGGTACTGTAATATACGATTAGCATTATGATAAAAAATTGAAAGGTTAATCAGGATGGTAACTTACGCCGCCGTCGCACGCTTGATTTTTATCATAATTGCTTTGACCACCCGCGCTTGGGCTGTAAACACTCTCCTCTGAATATATCTAAATGAGGATAACTTGAGCTGTACGAATCTCGACACTATTCGAATGTTAGTTCAACCCCTGTTTTTCTTTGATGCGAGTTTCTTCTATCAAAACTTACACAAAACCCTTGAGTTGTTATGCCCTATCAAAAGTAATTAGCGTTGTTTTTTTGGTAATGATTTTGAACCTCGGAAATATTGGGAAATGCCAACTTACGTCGCAAGAAAAGGTATCTTTAGGCTCGAGGTAGGTGCCGCTGCAAGTAAGCTTGGCAGGACGTTGATTGAATTTATTTGTAGCATAAACCGATAAGGCTTGAGCCAGTACAAAAGTGATAAGTGACAGCTTCATCGTGTAAAAAGCTAGTGAGATTTGACTTTAGGGAGATGGATAGGAAGATTATTGAGAATATTGATGAGGAGATTGATGCATACGGGGGGCAGTCTTTGAGACATTATATACTCGATGTTTTTTTTACCGATGCGGAAACAAATTGCCAAACATGGTAGGGTCTCGAACTCCATCCCAGGCGAAATCATTACACCCTAAGGTTTGGAAAACAAGGTTATTTACTCGGAATGTCAGAGTTTCAGGGGGCAATTAATTCGCCGGGGACGAAGTAGAAGTGGACTTGTTTCGAATCAGGCATCAGACACGGTCTGAGGTACACAAGCACAACGTGCACCTTGGCTGCCAGGAGCTGCAGACATTTGTTTGCGCCCTACTACTATGTTCAGTACATCGTACTAATTATATTCACTTCGTACTTGAGCAATTAATCCGAGGTTCTTTGTCTGTGCGTAGCATCTGAAGACCCCTTCTTACAAGGGTCTTGCCAGAGGGTACGATCAGTGCTTCAAATATGCGAATCTGCCGCTTTTGCAACAGAGACCAACAGAATTCATTATCTAATTAGTACAGACAGAAAAACCTTAGGTTAGTATTCCTTTCGCGAAGTATCTTCGCGAGATGTAACTACTAAGCCGCTCTTCGGGGTGCGAGGCCGTCGACGACGACGACCTCGCGAGCTAGACTTATTAACTGTACACGGTGCCTGCTACGAAACTCCAGCTTTCTCGACTACAATCATCTTTTTTCTTCTGCGGCTGAAAGGGGCGATGGTGCCTGAAACAAGTCTGGAAAGCCAAAATTGAGCAATCGATACCTGGCGACCTCGAAGAGATTTTTCTTACCGGCGATCCAAGCCCTTTCTTATTTCTACGACTATGTATATTACTACGAACTGTTTGACGAGGGCATGTTTTTATTGCGAATTTCAAAAGGAATGTATTAAAAGGAAAAGGCGGCAGAAAGAAAAGAATTGATCGCTCGATCATTGCGATTCCGCGGGATCAGAAGCCCGGAATATACCTATACGTATTGAAAAAGCTTTTTCCCAATCGTGGTTTTCACTTTTCGAATACCATTTTGTAACCTTTGAAGCAATCGAAAGCCACTCACAAACATCATGGAAACCTATCCCGCTTGTAAAGGAAATGCTCAAATAGTGGGCAAAATCTCCCCAGCTGAGCACGTCCTATGTCCTACTGTACATGCAGGAGGTTGAGGTGTCTTTGCCCCTCCTGACGTGAAACAAGATCTTCATCATCATCATCATCTGTAACTATCAAAGATCTGTCACAGGCCAGGGAAGAGCTTGAGAGTTCAGGAAACCTATTTTTGAACCAAGACTTTCCCAGAATCTTGAGGGGCTTTAATACAACATTTGGCCCCGTCACGAAGCAAATTTCAAAGCACAGTCCACGCTCTATCTGCTTTTGTTGACACAATCAAGATTTCTCGATTCGAAGTGTTTCTCTTATACGATGTCTTCGGAAGTCAAAAACTCCTCTTTGTACCGGGCCGGGGAGGGTCAGGACTCTGTCTGCGACTGAACATAAAGCTTAGCCAGGCCGACGATATAACATACTGTGGAAGTACGCGGAGCCGGCCAATCATCACAGTCCTGACTAACTCTTCGCTTATCTGAGAGCCCCAGTAGGATCTATCTCGCCAGATTTTCCCGGGATTTCAGCAACTTCACCTTCAAGTGAGCTCGCAAGGTGATCTTCAGGGATGTCGATAGCGCCGCTTCGACAGGAGCCTACTTCGTATTGTATCACGCGTAAATCACTACCTCATCCCCTTATAGCGATCTTCCATCTGACTCATTCCCAGGGAGCTAAGTCCTCGATGCGCTTATCTCAGCTGTGGCAAGCTGCTCCATGCGCACGCAAGTGGAACAACGATGTAAGGATACCCCGTATAATTGCGGGTTTCACTTTACGATGGAGGGGACAGAACCAGCGAACGGGCAGTACTGTAGGATACGTGCAAGGGGAGGGAGGAACTTTGACGGCCCAGGAACTTGGGTTGTTTCGTTTCGAGTAATGCCCACCTCGGGGTCGCTCTCTGGCCTGATGAGCTTAACTCTGCTCAATCGGAATTCGAGTCTGGAACGTCGACTAGTCATGGAAATGGCAACACACCTACCGCTACGGCAACGCTCACCTACAGTCCAGTACATTACATACAGACCAACGGCTATAACCAACGACGTCTTACATTTTGGGTATGGGTTTCAAGGTGCAAACGCTAAATGAAAACGCAAGTTTTTTGATTACACAGTATTGCTAACGTTCTAAAAAGCAAGTCTAGCTAGCTACTGTACGTAACGCCAAAAGAGATACTTACCGTACCTACCTCATGAGTGCGATCGATGCACACATCGCCTATAGTGATTCTCAAACTGGCAACTTCAAAGTCGCTGCAGAAACAACTTTCAAGATTATGTGCACGACGTTTTTGCATACCTTTTGTATATACAGTATGTACCAATGCATTACAAGTCTGTGTTTGATTGGATCTACCCTCTTGTCTCGCTTTTCGCACCCAACCTTTCACCTTAACGTTAATCTTATTGAATTCAACGAGTGTTGTTCACGCTTCATTCGAGCTTGATTTGGTCATTGCGTCCCCGGCCTTCAAACCCACCTAATCTCCACTCAGTCTTGTTTTCTCGTAGCTCTACTTAGCGAAAAGCTATCACATCGATCTTTTGAGCGTTTTTCCATGATTACTGAGTTCCGAGTTTTACAGGACTTTGCTATCGTGAACACGATTTAGTACTAGCATTGAAATACTCTCGGTTTTTTCTATTTCTCGGCGCCAAAAGCGGCTATTGCGCCGTTGGTAGCCAAGCCATGACCCTCCTCGAGCGAGCAGGTCCGTCACTCGCAAATGTGATCCAAGAAAAAAGGTAATTGGGTGAAGGAAAACAAGGACGCTTTATTCAATCGCGAAATTGATCATCAGATTGGGTATCACAGAATCGCCACTCTGCCACTATCATCTCAGCACGCCTCAGGCCTCTCTCTCCACCATCGTCTTCCCCATCCTCTTCTCGAGAACCTCGAGCACACCGCCTGCCAGATGGAGACTACCCGTAACCAGCACCAAAACCCTCTCCAACTCCCCCTCGCTGACCTTGTATGCTAGGTCGACCGCCTCCTCCACACTGCCATACACCTCATACAGTCGGTTTCCGTCGAGCTTTTGGAAAGTCAGCGCCATTTCTTGCTGGAGTTGCAAGTCCTCCGCCTTCGTCTCGCCGGCCTTCCACACCCGATTCGTGCAGAAAGCCGCGTACGTGAATTTGTAACGCGGCGAGAACAGGTACTGCGTTTGGAACGAAACATTATTTCCATCGACCACCTTCAGACCACCAGCAAGGTCCCGAAGCTTGGTAACCAGAGCAGTGAGTAATGGCTTCGCGTCCCGGTCCGCTTGATTAAAGATCAACATTGTTGCTGTAGGGGGGTGAGGAGAGGCGCTGGCGAGGGAGTATCGAGAGTGGAACCATTGGGCAGTCGCTGTGAGGGACTCGGGCGTGTGGGCGCCGTCTATGAACCATTCGGTGTTGCCGTCAGGCACGTATTGGCAGCGGGCGGGCCAGGAGACACTTTCCAGTCCGGCAATAAAGGGCCCGGGCAGGCCTGTTGATGTTGGAGAAGACGTGGGAATTCCGAGGGTGGTCAAATGCGATGATGCCAGGGCGATGGCTAAGCTCGCGTTGTCCTTTTGGAATTCTCCCTCCAGGCCCAACTTCACTTCGTCCTTCTCCAATGCTGACGATCGCTCCACTACTGTCAAGGTTGTGCCCCTCTCAACCGCCCTTTCCTCCAACACAGCCATGGCTTCTGAAACTTGCGGAACACTGAAAGCTGGCACGCTTTTCTTCAAGATCCCACCCTTGTGCCACGCAATCTCCTCAATGGTTTCTCCCAGCATCCCCTTGTGATCGATTCCCAAACTCGCAATTCCGCTCGCCGTGACAGCTTCCGCAGGCAAGATATTCGTGCTATCATGCTCTCCTCCAATGCCACACTCCACAACAGCACTTTCCACGCCCTCTCGTGTGAAAGCATGGAAAGCCAATAGCGTCAGGTAACGAAAGTACCCGGGCTTCTCTCGGCCAGCGCCCACGACCGCAGAATCAGATAACCGATCCCAAAGCTCGTAGAAGTACCGCGTAAACAATGCTTCCGAGATGGGCGACCCATCAATCCGGATCCGCTCCCGAACATGTATCAGATGCGGGGAAGTGTACGTCCCGATCCTCCCCATCGGCTTCCCAGCGCTGTTGATGGTGCCAGCACGCCAATACTGAAGCAGAATGTTCTCGGCCATGACTGAGACGCTGCCTTTGCCTTTTGTGCCTGCAACATGTATGCAGCGTAGCCCTTTCGCTGCTAGATCCTCGACCGAGCACCCCGCTCTGCGCGCCCATTCCAGCATCTCAGGTATCGCAAGCTTGTTTTTTTCAGCCGAGACATTTGAGCTTGATATCGATGCAGTGATGGCACGATTCGATTGTAACGAGTCGAGGAGCTTCAATGCTTCGGTATAGGTTCTGGGAGGCGACATCGTGGCGGCAGAGGTTGAAAAGCAACGGCAGAGGCATAGAGTCGCGGGCAAAAGAGGAGCTATGGCGGCATGACGGAGGGAGGTGCGTAGAAGGAGGCTCGCCATTGGTGCATGCTTCGAGCAAAGTTGTGGTGGTGGTTCAGTGAACACAGTGAATGCATTTCGGCTCGGGTTCGAGTTGCGGTCCTCACCGTGATGCCGCCCGAGCATAGCACGTGATAACATTGATACCACAGTAAATCTCGTAGAGGGATTCTGGCGCTGCTCTAAAGCTGTGTGAATCTACATCGATAAGCTGCGACAGATTCTGCCAAAGTCAATGCTGTTTCTGTAACAAGTAGGAATGTTAATTGGTACCCATTCATTTCAATATTTATCTTTGACATGTGCTGGGACTACCAGGATATAGCTTGACAGCCTGAAAAGCTCACTTGAGCTACACAGCTACAGTACACCAAAGACTAGTTTCGTGGCTGCTTTCTGTAAACTCGTACTCGAACATTCTATTATTCTGCTTGTTGATTTGATGTACAGGTAAAGAAAAGGCACCTTAGCATGCGTGCAAACGCAAGTGGTATACCACTCGAGTTCACGCACCCAGATGTAGGCAGATCATCTACTGCTTTCATTCGCTATGTCTTCTATTCCTTCTTCGTGTCCCGCTCAGTGGTGGGCACCAGTATCGCCTCTGTACCCAACAATCTTTCCCCTTCCGATCATTTCACCAACAGTAAAGAATCCCAATACCTCGGCTGTGACGACGGCTCCGGTCGCAAGTTCGGCTGCAGAGATGTTGCGGACGCGAGAGAGAATGTTTTGTGGGTTGGATGCAGCGGACGTTTCGGCGCGGAAAAGTGCATTGGGTTCTCGTGCCATCCTAACGAGACGTTGGAAGTATTTTTGGAATGTGCTGACAGGACTGTTGTGATTTAGCAATCAAAGAATCTGATTACATGGCTCGATCGATACGTACGGAGGAGACATGCGCTGTCCATGGGCCACAAGCTTCGCAAGCTCCAAGCCAACCCGCGCGTAGTAGATCGTAGGAGGGATTTGTCCTGTCATTGTAATCAGCCAATGATCTACGCAAATCCCCGTAGAGCCTGCTGAGATCCCCGAGACTTTACTCACGCTCAACAAACGCAATCAATCGTCCGGTGCGTCCGCCAATCTTGCCGAGAGCAGTCGACAGTCGCTGGGCCGCACCAGAGATAGCCGGGCCAGCTGCAGACGACACTCGCGAGAGACCGTCCGAGGCCTTGCTCTTGTACTCTGCAGCGGTCTTTGATGCCTTCGACGCCGTATCCTTCGCTGCTTCGGTGGCCTTGCTGGCTGTGGATTCGAATCTGGCGGGAGCTCGGCGCAATGGGAGCTTGGCTGCGCTGCGCACAGCGGTCCTGGAGATTGCCATCGACATCTTGAGGGGGGGTTATCCGCAATTGACGGATGCAGCGATTGCGTGGAGGGAGAGATGGTGTGGTGGGCGGACAACACGAGATGAGGTTGTCTCGAGGAAGAATAGGAAGGCTGGGCGGTGAAGCCGATTCTGCCCTCGACGTCCCGCGACGTACAGTACCTTGTAAGCATCCTCGAGCTTTCGTTTGAGAATTGCTGAACCAAATTAATTCGATATGCCTGGACGCTGCGTATATTCCGGTATACGTATCAACATCTTCTAGAAGAAACCTAACGTAGGGCATGTTTATGAATTGGTCTGGCTAGAGAAATGTACGATTGGCGCTAGCTGGCTTTCGTTTGCCCAATCGGCTTTTCTACAACAGCTATCATAGCTTTCCAGCTTGACTAGAGACATTCTTGTCCATGCAACTTGCTTACAGTACCTCAAGCTATGTTTCGAGTCAGATGGATCTGAGAGAAACAGGTATCGTCTAACGCGGTATTCCACAAGTACAAAGATGATTTCTTCAATCTCGAATTGAGCTTTGCTTTTTCCGATCCAGCAATAGATCACAGAAGAATGGTTAGGGTAAGCAGGTACCGTCGTGAGAAGACAAGTGGTTATAGATCCACAGATGGAAACTCCAGGATTTGTTGTGGAAAAATAAACCAAAAAGAAAATCGAGTTTCTATTAAAATTATCTCCGCTTTGGGGATAGCAAAGTTTTGTTGGACACAGACTCATGACTACTATCTTCAGCATTCTCAAATCAATACCAAATGAAGAGACTTTATACGTTGAATAAGTATACATATGCCGAAGACCAAAGCGTACCTCCGTGCCTGTTATGCCAGCCCAGTCCTGGAGAACGAATCTCGCTGTTTCCCTTGGACGCCAATTTACACAAGTGCCTCCTCGCCCATCCAACCACACCCATTCGATCGTGAAACGGTCCCTCGACCTCAAGTCGATCATACCCTCGCCTCGTTGTTCTTCCCCAGGGTACTCGGGCTCCCCGGTTCTTCTCCATCGTTCATCAGGCCCGTAAGCTCAAACTCCTCGGCGTCACAAATCTGCCTGCTATTACTTGGTGCATGGCCGTTGACTCTCCGCAGTCTCGGCGCACGCCCGAAGTCTTTGGGAGGAACAGGAGGAGAAGTGTTGACGGCGTAGACGTGGAGGAGCACGCTGGTGAAGAGAAAGACGAGGAAGGCGAAGGAGTAAAGGACGAGGACGTAGGACACGTGGGTGATACCGGCGTCAGATACGAGCTGCATCTGCTCTTCGGTGGCACCCATGAAAAGGAAGCCGGATGCGTAGAGAAGCTAATCGAAGGCATTAGTACAAGTTCAATCAAGTTGATCATATCAGGGTACGGAATCTTACAAATGGCGCCACGTATTGCCAGCTGTTGGCGTCTCCATCCTGGCCCCCAACATTGGCTCTGTCTCTCAGGACAAATGAGACTTCAATGATTCTGGCAAGGCCAGCCGCCATCAACGTGTAACCAAAGACTGTGTGAACCATAGTGCTAAGCGGAAGATGCTGCGAGTGCGCACTCATCGCCCAGCCTGTAATGAAGATGACAAATCCAGGCACGAAGTTTCGCTGCGGACTTCCATCTCTCTTCCTGCTCATCCAGATGCCAGCCAGTCCGGCACACCACCAGACAACACCCATCGTCGTGTGCTGGATGTCGTTTCCCACCCAAGCACCACCCCACCTATGCTCGGTAAAGGTATTCACGCAACCCCAGGCTGCAATCAAGGCGCTGTCGAAGAACTCCTGCGAGCGTCCAGTCCGTTTCAACCACGCCTGTCCAACCAGCAGAATCAATGTCATGATAACGCCATACCCAATAAACGCACTTCCCATGATGAAGTGAGCCAAGCACTGCCCCAAGTGATCGTCTCGGCAGAATCCCAGCGCGGTGATACCACCAAACAGCATCTGCACCCACGCAGCTACCGGCATGGCCTTACCGACGATTCCGTGGCCATAGACGACAACTTTCCGCATCGTGCCATGAATGCCCTTTGTGATATGAAACTTGAGGTAGATACCGAAGACGATTTGTACGATGAGCATCAGCATGAGCCAGTTGGCGAAGGCGGCATGGACATTCTTCGAGAAAGACCTTCCCCCGTGAAGATGCCCGAGGAAATAGGCTGGGACGGCGATGGCGGTGCCGAGGACTTGCACCGGGACGTGCCATTTCGAGCGGGTTATCTGAGATTTGTTAGCCCACGGCTTCAAATTTGAGAAAGGCTCGAGTTTCACGACGGAGAGAAAGACGTACCCCTAATACCATGCCAGTAGGAAAGATGATGCCGAAAGACAGCATCATCAGGAGGATATGGATCCATAGTATCGCATCCTGTACCAGTTCGTCAGCATGCCTTTTCATCTGCCATGTCTATTCCCTTGCAAACATCTCAACCCTTGGCGTATCGTCACTGCTCTTTATCGCCTCTGCTTCACCCCAGCTATCTGGCATCCATCCATCCCGAGCCGGGCGACCTACAATCGGTTCCTGCGAAACATATTTCCCCGCCGCGATATGCGATTCGCCTCCGTGTCCATGTGCGTATGCCCCCGAGTTCGTACTTGAAAGAAGGATGGTAAGAGCGAGCGCCAACGAAGGCGAGAAGGCAAGGCGAGCCATTGCAAAGAATCGTGAGATCGTGCCGTTGCTCCTGGGCTTCGAACAGGGGCGATTAATCCTCGGTATGCCCACCTGAGAATACCCTCTTTCTGAATCCCTGTGATCTTGATATTGCCGCTGTCACTCGGAAACAGTGAAGTTGTCGAGATGCAGATAGGTACAGAACGCGTGGCGTCGATAGGAGTAGGTGGTGGGTGGTGCACAATGCATTAGCGGGTGCGACGGGTTCCTGTAAGTTGTGTATTAGGTAGGTACCTATGTACCTCAGCAGTCAGTCGTCTTTCTCTTTCATCTCGAAGAGGAAAAAATGTAATTCCTGATAGATAGGTCATTGGTTTTAACATCTGTAAGCACACGCAATACAGTATTGAAGTGGGTTTTCTCTTCTACTGTACGAAGGTATGTCCCCCGTCTTTTAAGCTTATACCCACGTTTGATCTACGCCAATTCCTTAGACGAGAATGCTTGGTCCTCTTGGCCGTCTTATGTTCTCCTGACTGCTTCTCTGGATCTTGCTAAACCTCAAATCAACGCAGCAGCTTTCTTGTCTAGAGTTCCTGCATTCCCGGTCCAGAACTTTGCCTGATGGTCGATGTCCATGGTCGTCTACTTGCTTCATCGTCTACTTGCCAGCATGTGTCGCTGTACTCCAGTCCCCGAATACCCCAGGGTCATCCTGATATTCGATCTTCGATTCTTCGTCAGAGCTTCATAGCTTGACACTCAGGCATCGCGACTATTCTGAACGACCAACCGCCTCAGTCCCATCAAACCAATCCAAACCGCCTCCTCCGTCCTAATCGTCCTGCTCCCCTGATTGGGACACACATTGACCCACCGATCAAAGACGTCCTCAGCCTTTACGACCCCTAGATTCTGCAACTCCTTATCGTTCTTCACCGCAACCTCGAGTCCGGCGACACCGCCCAACACAATCAACAGATGCCTGAACTTCCCCACTTTCTGTTCCTCGCTCCCTGAGTAGAGATTCTCGACATCAATCCCCCTCTCCGACATGCCAATAGTGACATCGTATCCCCCGTCATACGGACACTCCGTGAAAACATCACTGAGACTCCCCGCCTTCCTAACATTGAACCCCCAGTAATACCCTGCTTCCTCGCGGGGATCGTTTGGATTTACCGGTTCCGCATCTATCGTCGGCGCTTCCCGGTTCTTACTCACGACCTCGGCGCCTTCAGCAAACTTCAGCGTGACCCTTGTCTTTTCCGGAATCTGTTCCTTAACCGTCACCGGAATCCGCAGTCCCGCCTCCACAAATGTGCCATGTTGATCCGCTCCCGGCAGCGTCACCCCCTCGCGGTAGGGACACCACTCTTCGCTCCTTAAATGATGCGGCAGATCTAGACTCGGCAGCGTTCCTGCCGTCCTGAGATTCGCGTGTAGAGGGAACAGAAGCTTCCTCAGATGTGGGGGGGTTTCGAGGTAGCTGAGGAGGTGGACGAGGAAATGGTCGGGGTCAGTGGTGCCTGTGTATTCATCTTGTCCGGGGTCGGCCTGGTGCGCGAACGAGTGGCTTCGGTGGTGATGCCGTTTGCTGGGATTGTTGAGACCGTGACCGTCGGAGAAGATGGTTACTTCGTCGACGCAAAAGACGGAGAGGGCGCGCGCGATGTGGCCGGCGAGGGAGGTTCGTTGATCGTGGGTTTGGGCGCTTTTCTTACTGTTAGCGATTGGTTGCGCAAAGGCTCAGGGGAGTATGGCACTTGGCGATTATACTGCCTGGTAATGCGACACTGACGGTCCAGTCTCTCCCTGCAGTTGGCTGGAAGATGGCGGTCGGTTTCGTAGTGTCGATTTCTGCGGGGGAGGGAAAAGCAGCATTGGGAGGTTGGGGGGTAGCCTTTGCTTCTGACAGGCGTTTGCGCTTCTATCAGGTACATTAGCTGGATCACACCAAAGGATTGAATTCGGTGCGCACCTTTGCATTGGTTTCGCCTCTGCCCATATTCGCAATGTGGTATCATTTGAATTTGCAAGAAAAAAATCTACAATGCAAATGCGGCCGGCTGCGGCAGTATAAATTAGGCGGTGAGTGTGCTGTCGGGTTGTCTGCCGGAGAATTAAATGGCCGATGATGGCCCGTTGCGCATTTCAGCCGATCGAAGACCTTGAAAGCAACATTTGTGGAAACCTTTCGTACAGAGTCAATCTGCAAAGAAAATCAGTTTAAATTGCTTTCCGGGAAGTTCAAGGTAAGCCTTGAGTCGATGCTGAGTTGGAAAACGCATTTGAACCGAAATGGAAGCGCGAGAGGCTGTGCTGAACAGAATTGAACTCCACATGTAGGTAGTTTTCATCCAACTAAATCATTACATGTGACTCTGACAGAAGCTTGCCAATACCCTTCAATGGGCCGATGATAGAATCTCCGAGGTATATGAGCAAGTCCATGCCTCGGAGATACGAGCTCCGATTTCATCTACAATCTCGGCCGCTCACTCTCCACGTCGAGAACTTTTCGAAAGCTGATTGCAATACCTGTGACTTGACTAGACATTTCTCCTGCCTTCCGTTCAAGGGTCATATAAGATGGCTATGCCAAATCCCCAAATGGTCCAATACTACATCGACACCCGCCCTCTCTGGCCCGTCCCCAAGCAGTTGAACTCCCGAGACGAGGTTTCCCAGCTGAAAACCGTCGTAAGTATATCTCTACCTTCGGTTCACCCTGTACCACGAGCACTCTCAACATAAGCATACAGGCTGCTCACGAACTCTCTCTTCTCCCCAAAGAAGAGCAAGACTCCGTCCTGCGGTACTACCGCCTCTCGGACGCAAAGACGCAGCTCGCCTCCCACCTCCTCAAGCACTTCTTCATCACTCAGCACTCGCCTTCCCTCCCATGGTCCGAATCCAGCTATTCCAAAGCGCCCACCGGGAAGCCATACTACCAGTCCCCATCCACCTCCCAGAGGCTGGAATTCAACGTCTCGCACCAGGCCGGCCTCGTCTCCTTCATTGGCGCCGCTGGATTCGCCGACAAAGTCTCGGTAGGGACGGACGTCGTGTGCGTCAAGGAGCGCGAGAAGCCGGATTGGGAGTCTGTCGGTAAGGCCGGGCTGTTCAAGTGGATCGACTCGCACGCCGAAGTCTTCGCGGCGAGTGAGTTGAGCGAGATGCGATTAGGAGCGCCTCCTCTGTCCCAGGTCCTCGCGCCAACGCTTGCGAGCAGGATTCGGCGCACGGGATTTACGAACGACTACCTTTCTAGGTGCCAGTGGCCGGACCAGAACGTCACGGTCAAGGCCGAGCATGTCGGAGACGAGGAGGAAGATGTCGTGATCAAGGGGAAGGACGTCGTCGCGGCGAAGATCAGGCGCTTCTACGCTTTCTGGTGCTTGAGGGAGGCGTACGTCAAGATGTCGGGGGAAGGGCTTGCGGCGCCTTGGCTGAAGGAACTCGAGATCTGGGGCGTGAGGGTGCCGGAACCTGCGGTGAGCAAGGACGACTTGGCTGAAGGGGACGGTGAGCGGGTTTGGGGTTTCGTTTAAGGGAAGGCAGGTGACGGGTGTGAAGATGGAGTTGACCGCCGTGGGCGATCAGTACATGTTTGCCAGCGCTGTGTGGATGTCGAGAGGGGTGGCCGAGCGGGGAGTACAGTTGTGCCCGTGGACGAGGCTGCAGTTGGAAGATATTTTGGCCTTGGCCGATGTTAGAGGGTATCCTCGCCAAAAACCTTCCTAGATGCTGTAGCTCCAAAGCCCAATAACACAGTTTGCCGAGCCGAATGAAGAGTGTAAGTAGGTACAAGTATGTATGTGCAAAAACTCGATCGTCTAAATAAAAACACCCGAAGATCCCATCTCCCCAAAACGTGCCTAATCTTCGCTCTTTATCTGCACCTTGATAGCGCCAGTCCTTGGATCCGCCGCCGTCTCAAACGCCTTGATCGCATCCTCTAGCTCGAACCGATGGGTGACCAACTTCTTCAAGTCAATAACACCACTCTGAACCAATCTGATGGCTCGAGGCCACGTGTTGCAGTACCGGTACTGGAATTGCAGATCCACCTCTCGAACACTGAGTCTCATGAACGGGATGCTCATCTCGTTCTTGCCCACACCGATCACGAACACCTTGCCCCCAAACTTCACTGCCCAGATAGCGGCGGAGATGGAGCTCTCCACCCCAGTGCACTCCAGCGCGACGGCGGGTTCCATGCCGCCAAATGCAGCGACGATGGCCGCGGCCGAGTCCTCGGCCGGCTGGCGCTCGACCTTGAAGGTTGTGACCGACGGGACGATGGATTTCGCGAACCCCAGTCGGCCTTCATCGATGTCCGTAATCACAATGGGCGTCGCGCCCGCTGCCTGACAGCACAGCAAGGTGATCAAGCCGATGGGCCCAGCACCACAGATCAGCACCGGGTCGCCTAGCTTGACGCCGCTGCGCTGCATCGCGGCCAAACTGACGCTCAAGGGCTCCAGGCAAGCGCCGTCTTCGAAGGACATGTCCCCGATCTTGTGGCACCAGACTGCCGGGTGGTTGACGTAGCGGCGCAGAAGGCCGGGAACAGGGGGGGTGGAGAGAAACAGAACCTTCTCGCAGCCATTGTAGCGCCCTGTGAGACAGGGTTCGCAGGCATTGCAGATTACATTCGGTTCGATGGCGACACGATCGCCGGGTTGAAGATGCGTGACTGACGGGTGGACGGAGAGGACCACACCAGCGGATTCGTGTCCGAGGACTAGGAAGGGAGCATATTAGACAGGCGTTTTTGGCGAGAGGAAAGCATAGGGCGCGGAAAGTATGGACCGAGGGGTTCTTGGTCCCAGAAACAAATGGTTGCTTACTGTGTGTACCTGTAACTATCATGGGGCCAATACAGCCTGCGTGCCAGAAATGAACATCTGAGCTGTTTGCAGACATTAGCTACTGGTACAGCCCACCCGCCGATGCAAATTCGAAACATCATGCAGACGCCGAAGCGCCTCTCACGCCGATCTGGGATCGAAATGCAGTTGGAGAAATGCGATTGAAGTGGAGCAACTTGCCCGCAAATCCCGGTGCTCTTGATGCCTATCGTCACCTCGCCCTCTTTCAACGTGTCGCCCTTTTGCACGCTCTCGAGACTAGGCTCTGCCTCTGCCACCCACAGCTCATGCGCCGGGTTGGTATACACCCCGATATTGGGCTTGAAGCTCTTCTCCATCGTGGCTGGTGGAAGGTCCGTAGCGGAGGGCGCCATGGCGGGGGATGCGCTTCCCTTCAAGTCCCTCAGTTGTGTTTGCTCCCACTCGATGCCGTACTCGGGTTCGTGGGCTACGCGGCGCTCTTCAGGTCCCTCGTGAGTCTCAGCAATCGAGACCGACAAGTGACAAGCGAGCCGGAGTGGGAAGACAAAGTAGGCGTCGAAGGTTGCGAAGCACTCTCCTCGAGAGTTCCTTTTCTCCGCAGCACCCCGGCTTTACGTGATATATCAACCTTTCGGCTGGACCCAGGACCCGTCGTATCTGTACTGTACTAGGTTTCCACCTGATAGGTAGCAAGACCTAAATCCTTTCAAATCCGCGAGGAAATCTAGGCCATGGCCCCACGAATCGCTATCGCGATTGCTGACCGCGGGATCGGCTTGACGCGCGCCACCCGCCGAGGGGGTGGTAGGGGATGCGCGCCAATGACAGCCGGTCTGTGGGGTGCACGAGTGTAATCAGGAATGCGCCAGCTGAAGTACGAGAGTGGGGTGCGAGACGCATGTATTTTGGGGATGTGAGAGTTGTCAGGTCGATGTCGGAGCTCCAAGGAGTCGAGAAAGAGGGTTGAGGATGAGATGGGAGGGAAGAAGGAGGGCCAAGAGTCGACGTTCGCTTGAGCCTCCCCGGACTGCACTAACCTTAGCGAGCTGCTAGCTCAAGATGGGCAGGACATACATAGTCGACACATCAACCATCAACGTTGTTTTCACGAATAACAGATCGCCTCCGAACCAAGCTTCACCCGTTCCAACAAGCATTTTCACGTCGCGGGTCTGTGAAACAAGAAGCAGCGCAACCCCACGCCAAGGGCGTGGCAGCTTCCACGACCCGATTGGTGGAATAATGCACACCGAGAGGCCAGACTCGACGATCAGAGATTCCGGCCTGGCCTCTTCTCCTCGCTGTCGGGCTAAGCAGGCATATGGGAAGGTCTCCGCGACCAGCTCGTTGATTCCGGGCCCGGATTCGAGGTTGGATGTTGGGGACGATGCACGATGGAGCGGGAGGCCGAGGTATATGTAGGTTGGTGATCCCCCTGCGCGGTCGCCAGAAGTACATTCATCCTGCCATCCCCAGAGCAGCCATCGTGCTAAGATCCTTCTGCTCCAGCTGTTCCGCTTCCTCCGCCATTCCCTACGAACGAACGAAACAGAAGAGGGGACGCCTCCGATTCTCCCTCGTTTCACAATGGCTGCCTCCACCGCCACGGATGGTCGCGGCAATGACGCCCTCTCCTCTTCGCATGCTCCCCCTTCCACGCCCCGTCCCCTCCTCCCCGGCATCTACGCCCCAACCATGACCTTCTTTGACCCGACGAGCGAAGACCTCGATGTCCCGTCCATCCAGCGCCACGCTGTCCGCCTCGCGGAAGCCGGCCTCGTCGGCCTCGTGACCATGGGATCCAACGGCGAAGCCGTCCACCTCTCGCCGGCCGAGCGCTCCCTCGTCACCTCCTCGACCCGCGAGGCGCTCGACGCCGCGGGCTTCACCCACGTGCCCATCATCGTGGGCGCCTCCGAGGGCTCCGTCCGCGGCACGCTCGCCCTCATCACGGAGGCCAAGCAGGCCGGGGGCGACTACGTGCTCCTGCTGCCCCCGAGCTACTTCCGGGCCCTGATGGATGAGGAGGCCGTGTACAAGTACTTCGTCGACGTCGCGGACGAGAGCGCCTTGCCCATCATCCTGTACAACTACCCGGGCGCGGTGGCCGGCATCGACATGGACTCGGACCTGCTCATCCGACTCGCCGCGCACCCGAACGTGGCGGGCACCAAGTTCACCTGTGGCAACACGGGAAAGCTGACGAGGGTGGCGCTGGCGACCGATGCGAGGACCCCGTTCCGCGAGGGCTCGGGCTACATGGCGTTCGGCGGCATGTGTGATTTCACCGCGCAGACGCTCGTCTCGGGAGGCAGCGGCATCATTGCCGGAGGGGCGAACGTGATGCCGAAGACGTGTGTCAAGGTGTGGAACCTGTACGCCGAGGGCAAGAGGGACGAGGCGTTCGCCATGCAGAAGGTGCTGAGCACGGGCGACTGGGTGTTGACGAAGGCGTCTATTGCGGGCACGAAGAGCGCGATACAGACCTACTACGGGTATGGAGGGCACCCGAGACGGCCGCTCCAGAGGCTGGATGAGCTGCAGGTGAAAGGGATCAAGGACGGGGTGGCGGAGGTGATGAAGTTGGAACTGAGTTTGTAGATCTGGTTCGCTGTCACTTTGGAGTACATATAGAGTTCAGCCCCTTGCGTCCTAGATGTAAACAGCATGAGCGAGCCACCATCTCTAACGCCAGGTCCGTCTGCTTCTCATTGTCATTTCACCCACTACCAATCAAACGCGAGAGCTTTGAGCTTCAATCTTTACTAAACTCCCTACGGTAAAGTAAAGAGGCACATGAATTTGGTAGGTATCTTCCCTCGAGTTATCTCCCGCGCGACCGAATCGATGAAGTAGGCTCGTACTCACCTGGGCCAGTCGCTTCTTGTATTTCCCGCTTCGAGCTAAGGCTTGTGATGTGCGTTTGACGCCGCTGGTTACTAGTCTCAAGATCTTTTTGCTTTCCGTCGGACAACAGACGGTACGGTAAAAATCCCAGATCACGCATTTCACCATGTGCAGACATTTACACTCATCCTCCTACGCCCTCCCGTGTTCTTGAAGCTCGGGCTCGGTTTGGAAAAGGAAGGAATCAGATGTAACCCTTGAGCACCGCCGCCTCGGCGTTCAGTATCGACGATCCCGCAGCACCAATAACGGCTGCCACGAGTTAGCAGCCACACTCCAATGCTCGACGAGGAAGAAACGTACTGTTGTGACTCAACGCCACAAACTTCAGATCAAAGATGCCACTCTCGTCCTCCCGAACCCGTCCCACGCTGACCGTGTAGCCGTTCTGCGTATTGCGGTCCAGGCGCGGCTGTGGCCGATCCGGCTCCGCCATCACCGCGATCGCCGGCTCCGGCGCAGACGGGCATCCCAGCGTCGTTGCCTCGCTCACATACCCACTCAGCGCCTTCCTGGCCTGATCCGCCGTCGGCCGGGGCGCGTCACGGTTCTTGAAGCGCAGCGACACGCACGCCATGTGGCCGTCGAGGACAGCAACCCGGTTGCACGCGGCCGAGACCTTCAGGTCCGATTGGTCGTTGAACCCCGTGACCTCGGCGTTCACCTTGCCCAGGATCTTCTGCGCCTCGGTCTCGAGCTTGTCCTCCTCGCCCGAGATGAAGGGGACGACGTTGTCGAGGATGTCCATGGAGCTGACGCCGGGGTAACCCGCGCCGGACACGGCCTGCATCGTCACGACGCTGACTTGGTCCACCGGTCCGAACTCCTTCTGCAAGGCCGCGAACGGGATCACGATGCCGATGACGGCGCAGTTCGAGTTGCAGACCAGGAAACCCTTCTTGAGACCGTGGTGCGCGCGCTGGTGGGGGATGACATCGAGATGGGGGAGGTTGACGGTGGGCACGACGAGAGGGACGAGAGGGTCGCGGCGGTAGTTCTTCGCGTTGGAGAAGACGGCGAGTTCGGCTTTGAGGAATTCCATCTCTGCGAGCGGGGGTCGGCATCAGCAACGTCTGCTCTCCTCTGCCAGGTGCACGACTGCCAGGTGGGGGGAGAAGCAGGGACGGGGAACTTACCAATGTCGCCAGCCACGTCGGCGTCCAGACCGCTGAAGACCACATCGCAATCCGCAAACTCGCTGGCCTTGCACTCCTTGACCACCAGCTCGCCGACGTCCTTGCTGATGGGGGACGCCTGCTTCCACTTGACGACATCCTTGTACCTCTTGCCCGCCGAGCGCGAGGAGGCGCCGACGGCATGGAGGACGAAGTGCGGGTGCTGCGCGAGGAGGAGGATGAAGCGCTGGCCGACGGAGCCGGTGCAGCCCAGGACGCCTATTGCAGAATCGCAGATTAGCAGAGGTAAGGAGGTCCTGTACATGAATCGACGAGGAGGCACGGCGGGGGGGGGGGGAGGAGGGGGGGGAGATGCGAGTGCGAGCGACGATCAGGGGAGATGAACCACCGTACCGCATTTCTTGCTGGGGAAGGGTCGCGGAGCCATTTTGGGACTTGAGCTTGGGGACGTGATAATGGGTTATTGGTTATGGGCAATTGATAATTGGCGATTGCAGGTGGTGGACGTGGACGGCGCGAGATGATTGCGGTCGAGCTGAGCTGGGCGCGGAGGGAGAAAAAAGGGAGACGAGGAGAGTGGCCGTTGACGCGGATCCTGGCGGGGTTCGAGATTCTAGCGGGGCAGAAGACGGGCTACGGTCTCGCAACCACAGGTCTGGTCCCTCAAGCACATCGCATCGCATGGCATCGCATCTTCAGCCCATTCTCGAGGCGCCGGTTCACAGTGCTCCTGGGTGAGACGGGTGAGCACCGTGGACACGACCGCTTCTATGGTACAGTCCAACACTGTACATCGGACATGCAACGCTACTCTCCGTTCAACCAGAGGCGTCCGATTGATTCCCCGGCCACACAACATCTCTTCGACACAGCCAAAGTCGGCCTCCGAAGCAGATCTCTCGCCCTGCGCCGAGCATGAGAGAAGCACCAGGGACCAGGTCATCCCTCTCCTTGGAAAGCTCAACGTGCCATCAAACCACCCAGGTCTCGCTTACGGACTTGCCGAATGTACACACTGAGTCCGTCGGCACCTCAGCCCTCCCTCATTCACTCACTCCTCGCGCAGCGCCTGTCGATGCGACGAGAGATCCCCCGTCTGGACCCCGGTGTGCCAAAGCTTCACGGACGTCGTCCCATCTTCCACGTTGACAGAACCTACAGTACTGTACACTACCCAACCCGTTGATGTGGGCACGACCCCCGCCTTTGACTTTCGACGGCCGAGGCGCCAGACAGACAAGCCGCCGGTGGTGTGCGCTCCCCCCGTCGGAAAAGCCTCTCTCTCTTTGAGACATGCCAACATCTTGGTCAAACCCCCCGTGAACCACCAACACGGCAGCACCACCTCTTTGTGTGCCGCGGTTGTCTAGCCGGGGATCTATACATACCACCCATGGCTGGCCGGCGGTAAAGCATAGAGTCCGATAGCGCAGATAGAACACTCGACTTCCTCGCTTGATCGATAGATTGATTGCAGTGGATGTCTCCCGTGTAAGACGCACAGCGCGTGTCCGCGGGCGTTGAGAAGAGGGCGGCGTTGCCGAAGCAGTCGGTCGTCGCACGTAGAACAAGCCGTCTCAACTCTGCCAGTGAATGTAACGCTTTGCGCTGTGTGGGCGGGCGAGAACCCTTCTGCTGTGTGCAGTCCGGTAAGTTGTGACCGCGTCGACGGCCTTGGTGACCAGAGCATTGGTACAATACTGTGCTGTACATACAGCACGGTAGAGAAAAGGGTATGTCTGTTTGTACTGCACTTTATCGCACTGTATTGCACTCTATTGCACTATTGCACTCTACCGCACTATACACTCCAGTACGAGTTTCTAGTAAATCCAACAGGGATATACATACCTACTATACACCCCATCTCCATCCCCCCCTCCCCAGGACGACGCATAGGTACTCTACTCCATCTCATGCGCGCCGCAACAGGGCCCGCAATCTCAATAGATGAAGAACGATCAAGATCAAGACCAAGACCAAGCGAGAAAAGCGAGCATGAAAGGGGGGAAGCGGGGAAATCGCCCGTCTGCCAGGGCCAAGAGGAACGAACAGGCCGGGAATTCCTCTCTCTCGCGTCACGTCTACATCACTGTAGATGCGAGCTGTGTGGCTCGACGCCTGGGTTGTGTGTGAGGGAGAGAGAGGAGAAAAAGGCTGGACTGATGGCCAGATAGATAGATAGATAGAAGGTAGGTAGATAGAGCTTCTCACGGTGCAGCACACCGTGAGAGCAGCCGGAGACATCTCCGTCGAAGGTTCGGCCGGGAAACCCTGGAAGAAGTATAGTAGGTAGGTACTGTACTGTACTGTATGTACAGTGCCAATACATGATACGCATCAAACCCCATGCGGAGCAACACCTCCTCCTGCTCTGGTCTCCAAGAGATCTACTCTCTACTATCTACTATACAATATTATGCAAAAAGGGGGATGGGAAAAAGAGAGAGGAGGGGGGGGGGGGGGGGGGGGGGGGGAGTTTTTCATTGAAACAAACGGAACACCATCCGTTTCACATAAGTCCAATCCGGGGCTGCGACTGTCGCTGCTTACTTACCCTTTGGTATTATTTTTAGGAGCAGCAGGATAGCGATGCGGGAGCGGGAGACATAAGAAGGGCGCGGGGGATCGCATTCCTCGCTTGTTCGAATAGACGGCCCTCTGCGCTTTGCTTGCTCGGCGCTCGATCTTCGGTCTGCTTGCTACCCATACCGCCAGAGACCTTCCATCATCCAGCATACACCCACATCGGATTCTGAACCTTGCCCGGGCCTGAAAGAAAACAAGCCCCCCGCCCCTCCTCCCCAAAAAAAATCCCGAGGTTGTCCATATTCACTCGTTCGCCTCCACGCGCCAGTCCCAAGAAGGCAACTCCGGGAAAGAAGAGGAAGAGGAGAAGGACGAGTGAAGAGGGAGAGGAAGAATAAAAAGAAGAGGAAAAGGAAAAGGAAAAAGAAGAGAAAGAGGAAGAGGAAAGGAAGAGGAAAAGGAACCGGAACAGGAAAGGAAAAGGAAAGCAGCAGAACCAAAACCGGAACCGGAACCGGAACCGAGCAAAGATGCACTTCTCGACCGTCGTCCTCCTCGCGGCACTCGGCTCCATGGCCGCCGCCGCCGCCCTCCCCGAGACCCGGCAATGCGCGGTCTCGCTCCAAGTCACCTGCAAGAACGTGGTACGTGGTTTCCCCCCCCCACCCGCGATACGCACCGCGAGCGGTATCCGTAGGTACAGGTGTAGGCCGAGCGTGCGCTGACCGCGAGTAGTGTGGGAACCTGACGCCCGTCTGCGCCAACGACACCTGCACGTGCCAAGTCCCGCCGAAGGACCAGCTGTAGGAAAGCAACACGGAGCGACACGCCGCAGCGGGGTGCAAGGGGGTGTGGTGTGCAACAGTCGGGGCAGGCTTGGGAGTCGGAATGGGGGGGAGGGGGGGGGGGGGGCATGGAAAGGAGGGAGGGGGGGGGGAGGAGGGGAAAAGAGAGAGCGCATCGGGTGGGGACTTAATATTCAAACGGGTTGCTTAACTTGCACGTGACGCGCGCATCGCGGGATTTCGCATTTCCATTTCAACGCTCGGGGGCAGAGGATTTATTTACTTACCACTTTGACATTCAGGGAGAGGAACACGAAAATAGAAGATGATGATGAAGAGGAAGAAGAAGAAGGAGATGACAGAGGAGAGAAAAAAAATATGTAAAATGAGAACGGTTCGCCCTTTGTGATTTCGCATCTTCGGCTGATTCCTACCCGCCGGCTTTGCTTTGCTTGGGTTGGTTTGGGTTGGGTTGGGTTGGGTTGGGTCCTTTTACAGGACAGTATGTGCAGGTACTGTTCAAGTACAGATACAAGAACAGGTACGGTACAAGAACAGGTACAGTACAGATACAAGTACAAGTATAGGCAGGTACAAATACAGTACAGATAGATACAAGTAAGTACATGCAAGTACTGTTCAAGTACCGTTCAAGTACAAATACAGACACAAGTACAACTACCTATACAGACATAAGCACATACATAAGGTAAGCAAATACAAAAGCAAATACACAAGCAAATACACAAGCACGTACACAAGCACATACACAAGCAAATACACAAGCAAATACACAAGCACAGCAAGGACAGCACAGTACAAAGCAATACAAAAATACAATACAACACATTAGTCTAGAATCGACAGTGCTGATAATAATAACAATATTAATAACAATAATAAAATAATGAATAACGATAACAATAATAAAAAAACTGAAACTAGTGGTGGTGTTAATGCCGTCGAGAAGTACAGTACTGTAAGCTTAAGCGCCAGCGCTAGCGCTAGCGCAAGCTCAAGCGCAAGCGCAAGTGTAAGCTCAAGGTCAAGCGTAAGCTCCCTTCTAGCCAGCCAGCCAGCCAGCCAGCGCGAAGACACTAACACTAACACACGAATATACGAATATACGAATACACTAGTACAGTAATACATACATATATATATTATGCATACATATACATACACATATAAATATATTTATACACATTTACCTACATATATAAATAAATGCACATCGTCTTCCACCTGCCTGCCAACCCACCCACTAACCCACCAACCAGCCCACCCGCCCCCACCAGCCCACCAACCAGCCAACCAAACAGCCAACCCGCCCGCCTGCCCGCCCGCTCGCCCGCCTCCCAACGCCAACACGGCACGGCACGGCACGCAACGCGACCTGACCAGCAGCAGCAGCAGCAGCGGAGACGACGTGCGTTCCGTAGCCCAGGCACGGATCGCAGCGCGTGGCACGATTGGCCATGTCCTCTGCTTCTTCTTTCTATCACTTCTTCTATTGCATCTTTTCTTGCATCTTTTCTTGCTTCTTCTATTGCTTCTTCTATTTCCCCTCCTGCGTCTTCTTTCTCATCTCTTTCTTCCTCCTCTCCTCTCCTTCTGCTTCCCCGAGATAGACACAGAACACCCGCATACATTCCTAACAAGAGCTCTGCTACCACACCAGCACCAAAATCCAAGCAGCCAACCCGTCCAGTGAAGAGATGGAACCCCCCCCCAACCGTAACCCCATCGAACGCCAGAATGAACAGGAGGAAAACCACCAATGCACTATGGGCAGTGGGATCACGAACGCCATATCCTCCTCCCCCATCTCCGCAACCCTACAGCTTCTTGACACTGTTGTTCCGTCCAACGCCTAATCCAAACCACCTTCTAGACTTCCCTTCCCCCTCACCGCCAGCGACCTCGTTCGTGGGAGCCGCTCCCGACTCCTCGCCGCTCTTGCAAGAAACACTCTCCTTCTTCGCGTGCCCACCCCAAGGCGCACCCTCCTCGCCACCGGCGCGATCGGGGCCCCCAAGCTGCCGCGCGACGGGTTCCGCGGCGTAGTGCGACGGCGGCGCTCGTGAGCGCCTGATCGGCGGCGGCGTCGCACGCCTGCTCCCGTTCCTCGCTGGTCAGCTGCTCGTTCGAATAGTGCGCCGAGCCGCGACGCTGATGAAGGCCCGTCGGCCGGAGCGCGTGGGGGGGGCGACTGGCGGGAGTCGGGCTGGGGGCCGGCGCCGGATCTCCACGTCCAAAGATGCGGAGGTGGGGGATGCGGGATTTCTTTGGGGTCGCGCCGGCGGGGGAGTCGTGCGGCATCCCGTGGCCGGGGGGCTCGGGTCCCACCGGCTTGGGACATTTCAGTTTGGTGACGGCCGAGAGACTGGAACGGCGGTCGGGTAGCTCCGGCTTGGTCGAGGTGTCGATGGGGGAGGAGCCGTAGCGGGGGAGGTCGTCGTAGCAATTGGTGTTGTACTTCACCACCGTGTCGTCGCTCCGGGGATGCTCGGCCACGCTGGCCCCGCGCAGGGACTCGTAGCGGGATGTCGCGCGAGAGGGGAGCGATGGCCGACGGTAGTCCGGCCCCAGTCTCCCCCGCCGAAGGTGAAGAGATCGGGTGCCACGCTGTGCTGACGGCGGGTGTAGGAGGCGGAGGCGGAGAAGCCACTCAAGGTGCTGTCGACGCTGCACACATCGGTGCTATCGTCGTGCGGCGTGTCCCAGCCGTGGCCGTCGCGTCGGCTGGTGATGGTTTCGCCGGCGCTGCGGGGCCGGATGGACAGCTGGGACTGGAATGGGTGGGGGGGGAAGGCGTCCATGGCGTGGTTCTGGTACAGGGTCTCATTCGAGCCGCGCAGATTTCGCAAGGTGTTGGTGCCGAGCGTATCCGGCGTGGGAGGCAGCATCGGTTCCCCCTCGAACCCGCTGTGGTCCGTGGATACACGGCAGTGCGCCCGGAACCTCCTCTTCTCCGTCAGCGCAAGATGTCGGGTCGCGGCTTGCGTCTGGTCCAGACTGTGCTTGAGCTTCTCGAGCCGCTGGAGCGGCGATTCGAGGACGTCGTTGATGGACAAGAATTGGCTCCGGTGCGAAGCCGACGCGGCGCGGACGGGCGTGACGGCCGGAGCTGGTCGCGCCTCGACCCACTTCGCGACGGACGACGAGACGCGGGGGCGTGGCCGCGGCTCCGCTTCGTCCGCGAGCGACAGGGCGGGCACCTTCTTGTTGCCATACACACTGACGAAGGAGCTCTCGCTCAAGACGCTCAGTCTGGGACTGTCTAAGCCGGGCGGCGACTCCTCCTCGGCCAACTGTGGCAGGGTCGTATCGCTGTGCCCGTGGAATGGGAAGTACAAACTCCTCAAGGCCTCATTGCCCTCGGTCGTCTCGGACAGGAACGACGGCATGCGCGCGAGTCGCCTCGACACCGGCAGCGAATCCTGGTCAAACTGCGGCGGCGAGCTCGAGAAGTCCCGGGCGGGCGGGACATAGCCGGCCTCGTAGTCGGCCTCGAAGGCCTTGACGTTGGCGCGGTCCTCCGTCAGCTTGTTGACCTTCTGCTCCAGGTGGAAGATCATCTCGACGGCCTCCTCGACGGCCTGGTCTCCGCTGCAACTCGGCCAGCAGCTCGTCGTTGATGTCCCTCAGCTCATGCAGCTGCTCCTCCCGCTTCTCCAGCTCTTCGACCTTGGCCTCCAGGATCTCCTGCCGTTGGCGGCGGTGGTACAGCTCGAGCTTGAGATCAAAGTTCTGCTTGTGCAAGATGGAGGCTTGCTACGCGCACGTTAGCCCCGCGCCCGCGCGTTCCGTCTTCCTGACGGGCCGAACGACGTACCTCTTCGGCCTGCTTGACGCCCATGCCCATCCCCTTCGCCGGCGACAGCGCGCTGGCACCCGGTCCGCACGCCTCCCAGCCCAGCATGGGCGAGCTCCGCACGGCGCCCTGGGGCGTCAAATCCACGCTCCTCCGTCGCCGCGCCTGCCTCGCGCTCTCGACCTTGCGTTCCCTCAGTCGGTCTTGCAGCAGACTGCCCGACAGGCCCGTGGCGGGCCCGTCGGGCAGGCGAGGCGGCCGGTGTGCGGTCGAGCTGTGGCTCGAGCTGGGCGTCATCCTGGTGAAGCTGCTGCTGGTGCTACTGGCCGGTCGCGACATCGGGCGCGCGCGACGAAGCCCTGCGCCCTCCTCCATGCGGAGATGCCCTCCCTTTATGGCGACGGCCGTCTGATCTTCTGAGTCCTGACGTCGGTCGACGCGCCATGCGACGGGTCAGCGCAATCGAGCCGCGATTCGAGCGCCGGGATGTGGCCTGTCGGGGCCGCGGCGTCTGCTGTCGTTGCTTGCAGAGGGAGCGCAAAAGCAATCACCGTGTTCGTGTGCTGGCCGTGGGGGACGAGAGGAGCGAGCGAGCGGCGGCCGTCGTGGAGGTGGCGGTGGTGTAGATGCCGGTGTTGGGGTTGGTGTCGGTGTTGTTCTTGTTGTTATGGGTGTTAATGTTGGTGTTGTTCTTGATGCTGCTGCTGCTTCTTCTTCTTCTTCTTCTTCTTCCTCTCCTCCTACTGTTTGTCCCTGGGGGGCGGCGAGGTGGAAGAGCGAAAAGGGCTCCTCACCGTCAGATCTCTGCGACAGGCGTGATGTGATGGCAGAGCTGAGACTGTCTTGCGGCAGGTGACGTGGTGACTCGGGAGGCCGGAAGAATCAAGGGAAGCCGCGCGAAGGCAGGAGCAGGCCCAGGGCGATTTTATGAGGTCCCACGCGTACGGTGCATCTGTCCGCAAGGGATTGAGGATGAATGGATGAAAGATGGAATGTGTGAATGAGTCTGTGTACTGTGTAAATGAATCCACGAACGAAGAAACGCATCGTCCTTCATCCCATCCACCTCTCGAACTTTCTCCAACGCGATCCGCCGGTCGACCCTTCCCGTTCCTGTCACTGCAGCGCCAAGGCCCAACGCGGCAAGGGCCCTGCCGGGATCCCAGGCGGCAGGAACAGGGACAGGCACAGGGACAGCAACAGCAACCGCGACCGGACACGGCAGGCACATGGGGCAGTTGCCAGGGCCGGGACACCACGACCCACGACCCACGCCAGCTCGACGTCAAAGTTTCTCTCTCTCTTTTCTTCACAACCTACTTTCCCCTGTACATGTCTGGACAGTCCTGTGTTCACACACAGTCAAAGCATCTCACCACCACCACCACCACCACCACCACCACCATTCCACCTCTCCCCGATTCCACGTTACCACGGCTACACCCACTGTCGATGGATGGATACGACGCTTCACACGCACCGATGACGTGGTGGTCCACGGCTGCGTCCTCGTCCCACGCATCCTCCGCTACAGTACTGTACAGTACCACACGACGGTGTCGGGCTCGCTCTTCTCATGACTCTTGTCTGTTCGCCTATTTGCTGACCTGACCCGATTCTGATCACACTCGGCGATGTAACTTTTCGGCGACGGCGGATCACAACCTCCGTACAGCATGTACCGCACTGTACTGAACTGTACTGTACCTACAGCTCGTACCGCGGTACCACCACTGCAGTTGGGATGCTTGACTTGACCTGCCGGGGTGGACGGACTACGGACGGTACACACACACTGAACGGACAGTACCCATACTTCTCCTGTGCTACACTACATCCACAGACAGACTACGACGATGTACACAGATACTTCCACCGCCGCACGGCAATCCTGGTCCCTGCAGCCCCGCCACCCATTGGGCCCGACCCAGCGGGCTCGTCCCGGGTGGAGTCCAAGAAGAAATGGACAGTACCGTACATCGTACTGTATGTACTGTACCTAGTCACGCACATACACAGTACATGGTAGTCAGTCTGTCCCAGTCTGCAGCTCGCGCCCGGCCGTCCGTTCTGGGGGCAAGACCGGGGGCAAGACCGAGTGGCGGGGAGCGAGAAGGTCGGCCAGAGTTTCGGTGACGTGATGTGACGACCGGGAGGAGCGCGTCGCGGTCGACGCGCGACGCTTTGCGCGAAGGCACCCACCCCCTCCTCTCCCGTTGCTCGAGGTACGCCCGCCGGGGGGGAGTTCACGGTTGCGTGAGGGATTCCTTCGTTGCGGATGCGGCTGAAGATGTTGACCCTCCCGACCCTCATTTCCACGATCAATGCGATGCGCGTGTTCCAAACCGAGCAGATCCTGCGGCAACGGTAACGAGGTGTCGTTACCTGCCCTGTCTTCGTGCTGTCTTCGGCATGCTTTTGCGGACGGACGAGCTGGGCATCACCCAAAAGTCTTCGCCCTGCGAGTCGTGGCAGCCGCTGCGGCGCGCATCAGATGCCCTTGCGTCTGGTCCTTCGTCTCGCGCAGAAAGCTCTTGACGCGGATGGTGGCTCGCGAAGGCACGAGCCGGCACGAGCCGGCACGACGCGTTCTTCACACGATTCGTGGGGCGTTGTCTCGTATCTCTCGGGACCCTCAGGCCGTGACAATCCACCGAGCTTGCCTCTCGATCCACGCGTCCGGGGCACAGATACGCTGGCCGTGTGGTGACGGAGCGTCGCAAGGAATCCACCGAGCGACGCGAGATCTCGATCGAAGTCCGGCCTTGAGATTACCGGAGCACCGGTAAGCAAGTAGTAGTATGTTTTGCATGAGATGACATTGACCGTTGACGCAGAAGCGCATGGTCTCCTTCTCTTTTCGTTCCCTGTCCCGAGATGACTTCTTAGTCTCGGGAGAACAAGATGGCCAAAAGCTTTCGTGATTGAGATCGTGCATCGATTCGACCTTGGGTAATGAAGGATTCGGTTCGGACGTTTTTCTCTAGGCTATCGCTGTCTGCACCTATCGCCAACCGGCCGTGACACGGCACAGCTCCGTCGGACGGTAGTGGTGACAGTGATTGTTCGCATCGGGGCGAAAACACAGACCGTGATCATGCTCGTGTTTTCCACGAAATACGGTACATTATCGTACATCCCTGATCGTGTACTACGTATGTACCGTACAGTACAGAGTAGTACACTGTACATTGATGTACAGTACATGCATGGATATCCATCGCCACAGTGTCTCTCTATGCATCCCCTCCTCTCCTCCCCCTCCTCCTCCTCCTCAAGACCTCTTCGATCCACTCCCTCTATCTACAGTATCAAGCTCGCCTCCCCCTCCTCCCCCTCCTCCCCTCCGTGAATCACCCCGCTACCTACAGCACAGCACCTACCGGTCACAAGTCCGTTTCTCCTCTCTCTTCCCGTCGCCGAGACGAGCTACTGTCGGGCCCACGACGGACCTCGGATCGCGGCACTTGCTACTTCACAGTCCTGTATTGTACGTGCTCACTTACATACCGTGCCGTACACCGCGAGGCGACCCGATCAGCAGCGCTTGCGAGCGCTATGTACAGACATGTTTGTATAGTATGTACTGTATGTACTGTATTGTTGTGTGTCTGTAGAGTATGTACTGTATGTACTGTATGTACTGTACATACAGTACGTAGATCCCGGATGCGCGCTCGCTGGCTCGAGGTCGGCGCTCGGGGCTCGGGGCTCGGCGGGTCCAACGTAGTACAGTTCAGTGTAGTAACTGTGCAAACATACAGTACCGACTGTCTGTACCGTACTGTGTACATGCCGTACAGACAGGCAGGCAGGCAGGCAGGCAGGCAGCCGACGCCGACCGGGACGATCAGCATGAACGGGCGGGGCGGCCCGGGGGCAGATTTCGTAGATCGCCTGTGTGGAATGGGGTGGGGATGTGCGGGACTGGACTTGGGGATTGAAAGGGAGGGAAGGGGGGTGGGGAGCGCTTTGGGGTGATGATGATATGATTGCTGATGATGTGATGTGATGTGATGCCTTGTGGGTGGGGATCGTGACTGGCTTTACTGTATGTACTGTTTTTACTGTGTGTTTGTATGTATGGGTAGGTATGTAGAGGTATGTATGTGGGTTGAAAAGAATGAAAATGAAAATGAATGATGAATGAATGAAGAACATAGTTTCTTGTAAATAGGTATGTATATACCTAGGTATCTATGTATGTAAAATAAAATGTGATACACATGTACTGTACAGTACAGTACTGTATGTAATCCACGCACGCATCCATTCATCCACCAATCTTAAAATCCCCACGTGCTCCATCGCAAACCCGCCACCCTTACCCCGGACAGACGGACGGACGGGCGCACATATCGGCCATAGCAATATAAATCAGGACTCCACTTCTGATGGGTATATTTATTAGGGCCTCTGGCCCAATGGCAAGGCGTTTGACTTCGATTGTTTAATCCCACACACACATATTGGCATCAAAAGATTGTCGGTTCGATCCCGGCGGGGCCCTACTTTTGCGGTTTTTGACCTTTTTTTTTTGCTTTACTTTATCACTCGGGTGTGTGTGTTTGGTAGTTTGTTCAGATATTTATTTATATCGATGTGTGAATTTTTTTTTTTGGAAATTTTTAATTTTTATTTTCCCATTGTGAATGTTTTTCTTTCATGGGTGCGTGCGTGCGTGCGTGCGTGCCTGTGGTGCATCTTTTTGGTGGATTCTTTCTTCACTTCTCCTACGTTGGCTGTATAGTAGCGTACTTACTTACTTACGGTATGTTTGTTTGTTTGTTTGTATATTTATATAGGTACGTAGCAAGCGCATACATTCACCAGGGCGCACAGCGCAGTGAAAGGGGGTCGGGTCGGGTCGGGTCGATCGTGTATACCTACATACATACATCTACGTTTTGCATGAAGGCAAGTTTAGATTGAGTGGTTTTGTAGTTTCTGCTTGAGGTGCTTTTGATTGCTTGCTTGCTATATACGCATCGTCCATTGTATGTGTGTAAGCCAGTTGCGGTTCGCGCGTGGGAAAGGCCTGTGGTGAGTGAGTCTGAATAGATGTATGTGTCTGTCCTGTCGATGGACAGAGAGAGAGAGAGGGGATTGATTGATTGATTGGGTACAGATCTGCCTCCCAGCCAAGCCAGACGTGGGCGCGATGGCACTTTGGTTGTGTCTTCTGGTGATAGGGCTTGTTTGCTTGATTGCTTGCTTGGATGTAGGCGAGGGGAGGCGAGGGGAGGGGAGAGGAGGGGAGGGGAGGGGAGGGAAGCTACTGTATGAAACTTATTTTCATCATGTTCGTTCCTCTTGGGTGACCGGATCCCTCCCCCCAGGCTTTCTTTGTCGAGTTCTCTCTCTCGTCGTCCTCTGAGCTTTACTGTACTGTACCGTACCGTACGATGGCGGGCTTCTCCGTCACAGGACGAGGGTAGCTCAGGATTGGCAAAGCAGCAGGTCGATGCGGCTGATACTGACCGGCCCCTCGTGGGTCACGGCATCCACGGCCAGGGCCACGGCGAGGGCGTTGTACACCACGCCCTCGTGGCGCGCCGGCGGGAACAGCGAGCAGGCCTCCGGCACCTCGACGAAGGTGACACCGACGCCGCGCGCATCCTGCACGGAAGCCGACGCGCCGCTGCACGATCTCGTCGCAGATGCTGACGAGGTCCGACGTGATGCTCCGCGAGGTCGCGAGCGACGGTCTCGGAGGTGAGGCACAGGGTGCTGTGCTAACGCTGCGGCCGATGCTCCCCGCGGACCAGGACAGGACCGAGACGCTCTGGGGGCCTGCAATGGCCGAGAGGCGGTTGGTTGGTGGCGAGGGCCACGAGCGCGGAGTGGCTCTGCATGTCGTCACGTTGGGCGTCGAGCTGGGCGGCGCTTTCGAGGATTGCTTTCTGGCGCCCGCATGAGCGGGTGTACACGAACGAACGGGTCTTGTGCCTCGCTCGTACCCGTTGGGGGCGCTTGGTTCACGCTGGCAACGGACGAGTTTTCATCGGCCGTGGCGGGTGGGTTAGGAGACGGGACGGTGGCCGTCGACAGATCAACGACGACCGAACGACGCGCCGAGAGCGAGTTCTGACGCATCGGCTCGGAGCCAGCCCAGAGATCATCACGCTGTCGAGTTGAGGAGAATCCGGGTGGGTTCTTGGAGGGAGTGGCTTGGGCAGGTGCCCGGCGTTCGGCGGCCGGCTCAATGGGAGATGGCAGAGCCAAACCCATCGTGAGGAGGAAGGCGATCAATGCTGCTTTGCAGAACGTCGGATGAAGTGTCTTGAGCTAAGTCTTGAGTGCCCGGGGATTCCATGTTGCATGGAGAGGTGCTTCGTGGATATATCCACTAGAACCCGGAGTCTCCTCGCGCTATGTGAAATGAGCCCATTTCGCTAGGGCAGACTAGATCTCTGTTTGGAATCGCACCTAAAGATGTGCCATTATGGAGCGGACGAGTCCTGAAAAGCGGTAAGTACCTAGGTGATCGCCATTACAACACCGGCCACCGCCGAAGTCCCATAAGCCCGTCTGTCGTTCGTTGACCATAGGATCTACTCACCTCTGTTAAACATGCCTCTGTAGACCCTCAAGCGTAAGAAGCAACACTTGAGCGCGCTTTTTATTGGGCTTAATTGTATGAAAGAAATAATGCTCACTCGAAACTCGGGGCGAAAAGTCGCGAAGGGTGGTGATTATGATATCTCGGCAGATCAGCAATCATGTACTAACTCCAGATTGCATAATCGGTAGGTAGAGCGAAAAGAAGTAGAGGTCCGTCCGTTCTCGTCGTTATTTTTGGTTCGCAAATCAGTCGACGATCTTGCTTAGTATGCTATCTAGCATTGGCTAGTTTGTGGGGTAAATCTGGAGAGCAAGAGTCTTGAATTAAGCGAAGGAAAGTAAACAAAGGTCTACCGAGGTGCTGTAATTTTTGGGTGGAAATGCAGGTGGGAGTCAGAATGCTGTCATATATCTTATGATTATAGTGCGTATTCTGTCTGCTCGGAACGAGCAGAAAGAAGTAGAATAAGAAGATGATGATATTGTTAAACGTCTGGAGGGGCCAGTGAAACTGCGCTACCTCATTCAAGCCTTCCGCAGGGCATTGGAGACGTGCTAAGCTGGAGATTTTTACATGCAGGAGACCCTCGAGAAAGCAGGCTTGTAAAAGAAATGTGTGACAGGTGTCCGATATTTGAGTGGTTCTCCATGAAGTTCGTGAAGTGGCCTTCGATAAATCAAATGATCAAAGCTCTTCAAGCTGAGTGTTTTCTGGGTCGTACCAGACCCCGAGCAGAAAGCACAGGCCGAGAAGGAGACATTTCCGACTGATGACAAAGGTAGCTGGGAAATTCGAGCTTCTTAAGGATCTGTTTGGACAGATACATAAATTCCGAAGAAAAACACAGCGGCTAAGGGAAACAAGAATTGAAGCTTTCTGTCAGATATCTAGGTGATAGGTGATCAGTGATAGCTGTCGATAGCTTATCTATGACTTGATAATGAACTGATCGTGAGTCGACACAGCGCGAAGAAATTGAGACGATTGTAAAGTAAGTGGTAGAGAATGGCAGAGGTCTCGTGTTTGTGTTGTAGGAGATAACGTGACATAATCTTGAACTATAACATAACACGTGATCCTCAGATAGCTGTGACTTTGCACTTCTGAAATGTTGTCAACCCACTGATCTGTCCAAGTACACGTTATCTGATCAATGGTAACGGGGCTTCAGACCTAAAATACTTATTTAAATAGGCTCTTCTGTTTTCAACATATCTGCACCCATTGTCGCTTGGCTTCTGGCAACTTTGCGTCAAAAGAATATTAGCAAAGGATTGGCAAAAAGATATCTTGACTATAGAAGAATCTGATGACCAAAAGAAATCATTAAAAAATGGGCTAATTGCTGCCCGTGGCGCAAAAAGGGTTTCGCTCTACTCGCCGCACTGGCACCAAATCTTGCTAGATTAGAGAGATCATGCTGTCACAGTGAAGGTTGAAAACCAGGGAGCAGAAGTTGCATTCATTCGTAGAACTGAATCTTAGGGATCTATAAGATTACGAGGGATCCTTCTGACCATATCCCGAGGGTTTGCTTAGGTCGAGCCTGCCTCAGGATTCGATAGTCGATCCCTATAGCCAATAGTTGCATGCTAACGTTTGCCCCTCAATGCCTTCTGACATGGTTGCCCCGTCAGCCAGTGAGTGCCCTCTGACACATGCCTAATCAATCGGCCAGAATCATCAAGTTTTCGTTCGCCTTTTCGGATCATTCTGGCTCTATAGAAAGATTTTGAGCAGATTCAATACAAGCCATCTTCTTGATATCATTTGTTCTGTCCAGTTGAATCCATTCCTCGGAGCTATGATCCTCGGACCTATAATATCTCGAGATCAAGCACCATGTTCAGAGCTTGAACCGTGATTTGAGTAGTACCACTAGACGTTTATTCTATGCAACGATCTACGTAATATTGGGCAGGAAAAACATTTTGTCATGGGCATGTTAGTGATAATCGGTCTTGTGGCGACAAGTGGACAAACCGGATTTTGTCCTCGGAGCAACGTAACAAGGAACAAAATTTCCAGAAATTCGCGCCTCTGAGAATTATAGTAACAAGACAAAAGTCGCTTTTGGCTTATATCTATGACACCTCTCAAAGTAACTACACAATGTCAGCACCAGTCAACTCGCTTGTGCGGCTGCGTCTATGCCAGTTGGATGTGCTATCCAAACCATCCTTCCATTTCGAAACCTAGAAAGAAGTCTTCCGGATTGCTACCCGGGTCTTTAACAGCGAATAGACTTCCCGGGCTCGACATCTCGGGAACGCCACCTTTGTCAATCTGGAGCTGCGCAGCTTCGAGCTACCAAATAGTGGCCCTGGTAGGCTATAGTGAGCTTGCGGATCTGTAAGTTCTCGACCGCATGATATTCGGCAACTGACAGACACAGGGCACACAGGTTGCTTCCAAATTCGAGACGAATTTTCATGCAGCTAAGAATGCTGGTGCTGTCAGGATCGGTACTTATGTGTTTCCATGTATGTATATGGGAACCCAACCGATTTGGTGTTACGGGCAAAAGTCCTGCAGCACCGCTTGCCGATTGTTTTGATAGTGACTGACTACAACTCTATGAAACTCGACTATCTGTGTGTGAGGATTGATAGACAGGGAAACACTAGTTCAGACAATTGAGCTCAGACAAGGTTGGGTTGATAGTCAAACTGATCTCTACCTTCTACATCTCTCGTAGAAGGCTTCAATAAGTACAAGAGGAGGAGTGGAGTCCTCGTGAAGAAAATTCACAGAAAGCAAGGCGAACCCCATTTAGTATGCTTTTCCAGCCCCCATCCCCGACTTCTATTCTTTCGTATAGATCCTTTCAATATAACTCTAATAACTCGTTCCTCCGCAACCACTCCTATAGAGAGTTTTACCTAAATGTCATTTCCAGCCCCCACAGTACTATCCGGCCCCCACGGTCTATTCATGGAAAGTGCTATTCTGGGGTTGGTCGGAGGTGTGTGGTCCTGGCGGATCACCTGCCTAGGCACGTGATATCGGTTCCTGTTGAGCCGACGTCTGGCGCTTGGAACTTGGGGGCGTCGTGAAACCCGGCGTTTTTGCAAAGCAGCGGACGAAAATGGGGAATCTATGCGAATGAATAGAACTTTCCCTTACCATCCATCAATCGCACTGACAGTACATAAACCAATGGTTGGGCATATTCGGGTCTCGAGATACGGATCTTGTATCCCAGCTCCCACTGTGGGCTGGCTGTACAACGTGATAAAGTGGCTGGGGTGAAAATCGTCAACACGTTACATTTCGAACTCAAGCACGCGTCCGATACAAATGAAGTTCCAAACACATTAAATCAAAAACCATTAGAAGCGTAGCATAACATTGATCATGGGGTATGGTTTCAATTAGCTATTACGATGGGACATCGCGTAAACGTGGTCAACTAAGCTACAGAAAAGTGTACCAAACTTCAGAATCGATTTGGATTTTAAAAAGGCTAGACCAATACTTTTAAGTTCAGTAAATTCATTTTTGACTGTTACACTCAGTGTGGAAAACCGATCTTGACTACTTTGGCTCTTGAGAGGAGGTGGTGCGGGCATCAGTGCATACTGCTCTGACGAGGATAATGTTATGTTCGATCAAGCCGATGCCGAATTCAATTAAAACCATTGTAAGAACAAAAAAAGGGCGATCCGTGCCATCAACAGTGGAAATGCTGTCTTTCCCGGCCCGTCCATAACAACGTTTTTGTTGATAGTAAGAGAAAGTGTGTTTACGGAGTATTAGCAAACGCAAAAGACTGCTTATTCTATCAACAAGGCATTATGGGAGGATGGACTTCCGCGGTTACGAAGCAGTACTATCTTGGTAGTTTCTACCAGTACTTCCTGTTACATGCTATTAATCCACTATTTCCTGCAGACAGCACCACACGTGGCTTCAGCGTGGATTTTTGGATTTATTCTTTGCCTTAAAAGAGCGTTGATCGCGAGCGAGGGTGTTTTGGAACTTCCGCATGCAGTTATGCTGTTTTAATTCGCTTTACCAATTCCGATTTCTTAGCTGTACTTCAGGATGGCGAGTCGCGAATTCCAATAAAGAAAGGCTTGTTCATGGCACAATACTACTTACTGATTCTGGCCTTGGACGTGCTCTGCCTCCCCCCACTAGCATGACCGCAAAGAGCGATTCTGTCCCCTAGTCTATCGGCATCGCCAGTCCGAGACCGGCACGTCGTGTATCAGATGACATTGACTCTATTGGCCGTCGGCGATGTTGCTTCAAAGTGATGTATCTCCGCCACCTCTGCAATGCCGCTTACCCGAGATGGTCGGATGGCCGTCGGGCGTATTCATCCTTCGCTACAAACCAAGGTCATATGCCCAGAATTGACATAAGTGTGTTCTGAATACGATGTATGAACTTGAAGAGCAATTTCGGCTTGGACAGAGGAAAAGTGGGTTGGGTGTTTTTATTAGATTCAGTCCTTCGCTTAACTGTTGTGGCCTGAAATGCTTACTTTCTTGACCCTTTTCGTATCACCCCTGTAACGAAGTAGCTGACGTCCTCCCAGACACGGAATTCTAACTCAGGATAACTTGTTCAATGGCAGGAAGAATGGAATGTTTTCAATCTTTGACCCCCAAGCGTAAGTAAATACACCCGTGTCACTGTCCCACGTTTTCTGGCTCTTATGAAGACGCCAGAAATACACGGAGCCAAAGATGGCCGCTGTATACGACATTCAATAGGATTGGGAAAATTTTCACCTCTTGTCAATAGCCGGAACATCTTCCTTTCTTGCCCGGGTTGTCGGGATTTTTGCAGGAAGCCGGAAGCCCCAAGCCCCAAGGAAAACGGGAAGAGGGTCTGGCCCCTTTGGCACAGGCCCGTATTACGCAAATTTGCAAAACTGACACGATATGTTACCTAATTCTTATGGCGTCCTACCATCTTCTGATCAAAAGCATTGGGATGCATGAGATAATGAAGGGATTTGCTTCGCATCATTCGAGTGCTGTCAGCCCGTGCCAATTATCGGCAGACTCCCACGAGCAATCCTGAAGCTCAATTCTGTTGCAGTTCGGAGTCATGTAGTTGTATAAGTGTACCACGATTTCTCTCTTCTAGCTTGGAATGCACGCATTTCAAGACTCTTCAGTTCTCACCCTTCATTTCCCTTTCCCATCTCGCCACAATGTCAATGGATGTCTTCAGTCACTCCTTTCACCCCTCGTCCTTGCCCTTTGCCTCTCTCCCTCCTTTCCCCCTGACAGTCCCTACAGCTCCTCTCATTCGGATTTCCCTCAACACGCTGAGAACCGACCCAGCCGAATCGGCTCGTCTGTTTGATGCCTCCAAGGACCTGGGCTTCTTCTACGTGGACCTCCGTGATGATCCTCAAGGCGAGTCCCTTCTCCAGGACGCCGACGACCTCTTCAAACTTGTCCCGGAATTCTTCGATCTGGGCCGCGAAGAGCTCTCGAAGTACGACTACCGGGCTCAAGGGAGTTACCATGGGTACCGGGGGTTGGGAGCCGCCATTCCCAACGGGCAGACAAACGTAGATAGGAACGAATTCTACAACGTACGTGCAAAGCCCCGAACCACGGCCAGCATCGCGGCTGACAAGAGCAGATCCCCAAGGACGACTTTCTCGGCCTCTCTGAGCAGCCACTCGCGCACCCGCAGCTCTTGCACGACAACCAAGATCTCGTGGTCTCGTACATGGCCACTGCGCATTCCCTCGTCGACCTGATTCTGGACCACCTCACCGGCCACTTGCACCTTGCCCAGGGCACCTTGACGTCCAAGCACCGCTTCTCCGAACGCTCCGGCGACCAAGCCCGCTTCATCAAGGCGCCCCCGAAGCCTCTCTCCGAGCAGCAACGTCCTGCTCTGGGGAAGCACACCGACTTCGGCAGTCTGACGATCCTGTTCAACCGTCTCGGCGGCCTGCAGATCCTGCCTCCGCCAGCCCTGGTGCCCGCCGGGCAAGAACCGGCCTGGCTGTACGTGAAGCCGCTGCCAGGCCACTGCATCGTGAACCTGGGCGATGCGATGGTCAAGTTCACGAACGGGCTGTTGAGGAGTAACATTCACCGCGTGGTCAGTCCGCCGGGCGAGCAGGCAAACCACACGCGCTATAGTTTGAGCTATTTCGCACGGGCGGAAGATCAAGTGATGTTGCAGCGCTTGGAGAGTGATGTGATCCCGAAGCTGGATGGCGAAGAAGAGATTGTCAGCAGCAAGGATTGGGTCAATTTCCAGTCGGTGAAGTTCAAGAAGATGATGGAGGAAGAAGGGAAGAAGGAATGAGAGCAGAGCGGGAGAGAATGTGAGAATTGGGGTTTTCATAAACGTCCGGCGTACATCGGGTTCATTGCCTCCTGTAAATACTGTATTGCGAACTCTTCGCACCTCAGACAACCTTCGTCGGCGCTATAGCTCGACGAATTTCTAAATCCCAACGCCCCAACTCCAAATACCCCACACTTCGTTATCAAGTCTCAACCTTTCTTAGACACGATGCCTCTGACGGAATCGTAACCTCCGGGGGGAACGAAGGTCGACTTCCCCGTCGCCGTATCGAAACGTGACATCCGTACATTGCTGCATTGGGCGGGGTGTAGACTACTCTTCGTGAGCTTTCCATCAACTCAACCAAAACATGAACGGGAGAAACACCTACGATGCAAGCTCACAGCATACTCTGTCTCGCTCGGGTTGCAGATCTCATGGAGCCCTAAGCGATCGGAGATGTAGGCCACTTTGCCCTCCCCAAAATCCTTCTGCTGAATTACCCTCAGTCCTTCATCCCGCACCCCCTCTGCCTCCACTGGCATCTCGTATCGCGTCTCACGCAGCGTGCCCTTGAGCATCTTCATCAGGCAGTGGCTTGAGGCGTGATCGTGCACTGGACTACGCTTGCCGGGCGTCCAGACCAGGATGAGCAAGTTGAAAATTTTGGGCTCTTCCATGACGAGGTTCCGCGTGTATTGTTTCACGGGGTTCTGATATGCGTATTTGGACCATTGCGAGGCATCGGAATTGTAGGCCCGGAGAAGACCGGTCAGAGTAGGGAGATGAGGAGGCCGCGCTGTGGTGAGAGATTCGGCCAGGGCATTGAGCAGAGCATCGAACGGGGTACCGGAAGTGCGATGGACGCTGTGTACGCGATCTTGGAAAGAAGGCATGTTGTGACTCGCTAGGATTTGTTAGAATAGGTTCCACACGCAAGACATGAGCGGGCGAACCTGGAATGAGTGACATGGTGGCGGTTGGGACAAGCGTCTCCGTGTTCGCAGAGAGCATTCCGGTTTTGGTGGTGTTGGTGAAGACGCGAGGAAATGGAGTCTGAAGCGGCAATTTGCGAACAAATACCTTGGGTCGCAGAGAAGATAAAAGGCAGGATTTGAGAGAAGCCATGATATTTAGTCTAGATATGCTAGAGTTGCGATACTGGAGAGAATCCTCTGAATGCTGAAGAAGAGAAAGGTTTGAACGGTACGACGATGAAACGGAGGAACACTATTTCTGCCTAGGGACTGCAGGTTTCCTTGACACATCTTTCCCTCCCTTGGCGAGAGCGGAAGTGAATGAGTGTTTGACTCGGCTGTGGCCCGAAATCACAACAGGCCGTCTTCGCCATCTTCTGGATGCCGCTGCGAACAGGCCGGTTCTGACTCTTCAATTCCAGCTTCTTCGAGTCGCTATATCCTGTCTCTCCCACCGTCCATCCCGTCTCGCCTGCCCGCTTCCACCGTCGGGCAATCAGTCGCATTTGTTGCCCCTCCGCGTGTCCCTGCTGAATTGTTCGTACCCCCTTGAGGAGCCCGCCCAACACTCCTCGCCCGATCCTGGTCGTCAGGGTCACCGCTCTTCTCGTTCGGCGAAGTCTCGTACATCGACGGACCAATGGCGGTCAGTCCGAGAGCTGGCGGGGTCAGGGTTGGCGATAGTGGGGGGCGATGAGCGGCAGCGTTATCTCGGCGAATCGTCGGCCTGTGAGAGACGTGAATGACGTGGAGTGATGGCCAATTCGGAGAAGGCAAATTTGAATGAACGGAGGAAGTGTGACAGAGGGAACGACAAACCGTAGAGCACAGCCAGGAGGACCTGGGAAACAAGAGCAGTACAATCCGCTCTGAAACAGCAGATTGACTCAACCTCTTTCTCTCGTCGTGAGCACGCGGTCCTGCGACCCAGCCGACTGTACCAGCTGAATGAGAGGGGAAAAGAAGAGCCCACTCGGGCGGCGCCTCCTATTGGATCCCGCAGAAGGAAGAGAGGTCATGGCACAGGACACAGAGTTCATGTCCCTGTGCAAGGCGCGGAAACAACCAGAAGACGACGACGACAGCGCAGAAGAAGGCCTGGAAGAGATGCGGGCGAGGTGAGGATGAGGATATACTCGAGAAACAGAAAAGACAAGAGAGGAAGAAGAGGGAGGAGCTGTGTGAAATAGCTGTCGAGGCCGAGGGGCGCTGATTGGTCGAGACGGGCTCCTAGCGTCGCAGGGGCGATTGCGTGCGAATGGTATTTTTCACGTGATCCAGAAGACGTTGAGCGTGTCTCGTCAGGTGATCTACAGGTCACGTTTGATTTGATGCTATTGCAGTTCCATTTTACCGTGTTCTGACAACCCCCCCTCACCCCCACACCCCAGGCATTGATCTCAAGGGAAAACACAACACAATTATGTACCTGCCTTACCCTCCTACCATGGAGACCAGCCGCTGTGGATACCCGCACCACTCCCGTGACAATGTTCCTACAGTACTGTACAGTACAGTACCTTCTAAGCAGATTCGAGACTCGTTTTTGGCAAGCTCGTTGTTCTGGCGACCTTGACGGCCAATATGGATAGCCACCCTCAGCTGCTCTCAGACATGGATTGAGCTTGTGGCAATGCCTAGGTTCTCGTTTGCCATATCATTCTTCAGACCGGTCTTGGCACTGGTTTCAAGCTCTGATGCATTATTAGCACATGTGATGCCGTGTTAGGAAGAGGTTGGATTGCTTGGCTTCATTTCTACTGGACCTCACATTGCTGATTTTCTAGGAGGACCAAGACGATTCAATGGGATGTTCGGGCCGGAACGCTTGTTTTGGCCATTAATTAGAAACACTTCACGGACATTGCAAAACCTGACCTCCGAGTCTCTCCTGAGTGATTTCAGATTCGTCCGTAGTGTCTCCGACCTCCCAGAACCCAAGGATAGAAGCAACAGCCCGCAGAAGCGGCTCGTGGACCGTTCCTAAAGTACCTGCATCAAGCAGCTGACGAAAGTCACGGAGCCATTTTCCAGAGTAGATCCGGGAGACCTCACGTCTGTGTGTTTCTTCTTCGTTTTGAAATTGAGAGGTACTGCCATCAAGAGATCAGTACCATCCCCGTGACGCCAGTTGTGATCGTCGAGCCCGGATGCAGTGGGGATATCTCCAGCTCCAGAAGCGTGGGCTGGACTGATAAACATACGGATGCTAGCAAAGCGATCAATAAGATGGAGGGGGCTACTAGAAAGAATTGAGTATGCCATAGCATTGTGTTCTGATGGGGAATTGCGAACGCGGATTGGGAATCTGTGACGAATTTAGAATTCATGTACCTTGACACATGGACGAGAAGAATAAGAGAAGAGAGAGGTTCCTTCAAAACCAAACACCAGAATGATGGTAACGATAATGATAGTTATCTTCAACTAGCGGCGGTCAGTGATCCGAATGATCAAAGACAAGCCTGTTACGTCAGTACAAGACGTACTAGAAGCAGAGGGCAAGAAGGTACATAACTGTCATACTGAAAGTGATATCCGGTAACGTTGTGTTAGACACATGCATGCTCAGTAGCAGCACAATTGAATTGAAAACTTTTGTAAAGACATCACTACCTCGACAAAGTACATTTTTGATAGTTCCACATAAGTTCGTTTTTACTCCATGATAGCAAGCTCATCAGGCTTAAGTCAGAATGTGTATGAAGGCACTGCTGTCTACCACGAGAACAATGATCCCGGTTTCTTCAAATGAGGATGTCTCAAGCGGAGTTGGTTGTACTCGTAGCTAACGTTTGAACGTTGGATCTTGGACACCAAAAGGTACAGCAGCGCCAGCCCACGGGATCGAGCGGTTCTTCGCGATTTGATTTTAGAGATCTAGGTTCACAGATCAATGAATGCAAACTCGGAATTCTCCTCGTCTAAATTCCAAGCTCTTCGCCTGTCCCCCGGTTGTGACGTTCCGCTCGCTTACAATTAGCTCATGTACAGACCCTCAAACGAAAAATCGTAAACATGGCGGAATCTCGAGTTGCAAATCCAAAGTTCTTAAGATCTGTTTCAACTACTGATATCATTTATCAAAGTCGCAACCATTCTGTAGGGATGCCCCAGAGAGGGCTCACGTGAAAATCGAGTGGTATGAAGGTCACGTGTGCGACCACTATCTTATATTCCTGCACTCGCATAGCTAGTAGAAAGACATACATATTTCAACACGATTCAAGACAAGTTCTTACTGTATCACCAATCTGGGATACCAACATATTTCATATCACAAACCAAAGAATGCCACACGTGGCTTCTATTTAACGAAATCTGTCAAGGAAATTTAACCAAATCAACGCAACATCGCTAGATCAAGACTGCGAGGTAGCTTTTGGAATCTGTCGTTGTACGATGAACGAACAAGCACACGTTTTTGATGGAAGCAACACCTGTTTTCCCCGACGGGGCTCCGAGCAAAACAGGAATTGGATCAGCCATTGAATGTACAGTAGCGGTTCAATTTCACATTCTCCATTCAAGAATTCGCTTCAATCTCATTCCAAACTAAAGCCACCAAAGCTCGGCATTAACTTGATACATTCCCCTCCCGCGACGAAAATTATTCAAACTGTTTTATCCTTTCACCACACCACCCGTTGAAGCACTGACGATAGTCTCTGTCCGTACACCAGAGGGGCCACCCATCGATCACGTCCAGCCGGCAATCAAGAAATCTTCTTATCAGGTGGGCAGGCTCTGCCCAATCCATCGCTGATTCTGCAACAGTCGGCGTCATCGCACTCCGGTTTCTTCCCTTCATGAGGCCCTTCCTTTACGACATGCACCGAGCAGTAATTGAACGGGATTTTTTTATCCTGTTGGAAATTCATGCCAGTGCAGTACGGTCCAGTCATCATTTGGTTTCGGCAAGCATCATAGCCGTTGTAGCAGCAGTCATCTTCAGCTGTGCAAGGTGGCTTCTTTTGTTGAAACTGTTAATTGACGTCTCTTGGTCACGATGAAAAGAAAACATCGGAAAACAATAAACAAAACGAGCGCAAGCAGAGAATGGAACACGGACGTACGTGAAACAAAGGTTTCTCTTCGCCAGAGTCGCCAGAGTCGCCGGAGACGACGGCAGCGGCAAGAAGAAGAAGAGTTATGCTGATTTGCATGGCTTTTTTTTTTCCCTTCTTTGCTTTCTTTTCGGAGTGGAAAACGGAGTTGGAGATAATTACTTGATTCGGTTTTGGGTTTCAATGGACAAGCTGATAAACGAGTGTGTGGAAAAGAAAGAGTTGGCTCAAGAACGAAGAGATCTCAGCCCATCATATATGCGCGCGCCCCTAAACTGAGCAGATAAGTAGGCTCGACGAATATTATGACCCCTAACCACCTTAATTTACATATACGATGTGTGTCACGTCTTGAGAACTTGAGGGGGATTATACGGCCACGATAGGGTCGTACTTTATGCGTCTGTCCGCCAAGAAGGTAATCGCCCAAAAATAAGAAACAAGCCGCCCTCTCGGTCTATTCCAGTTACTCGCCAGAGGAGCACTGGACCACGATCTCCTCGAGAGGGCTGGTATTCCAAAGCCCGAATCGTGAAAACATGTGTAGGTTTACCTGCGCGTGCCTCCATTTGTTCAGTCACCATGAAAAGGAGGCCTGCGAGGCCGAGCCGACGATGCTACATATAAAAATACCCTTTTCTTGAAATTAAGGGTGCTCGGCGGACAACCTTCCTTGCCGCACATCATGCATTCATTGACTACCTCCTCTCCACACCTCCCCCCTGAATGAATGTCAACTCTGTACTCCGCGTGGGAATCCGTATTCTTTCCGGGGGGGCGGGGTGGAGTGGGGGTGGCTTGCCAGTCAGAGGCATCTCCGAGTGCAAGGCCAGGCAGGGATGAAGATTAAGCCACCCAAATCGTCGGAGACGACCGAGTCAGGCTGCTGAAGTCAAAAGCCAAATACGAGAGTGAGTGTTGGGAGGCTCGGCGGGTAAATTAGTCTCGTCATGTTACGAGAAAGTGTTGGTGTTCATCCTAAGAGTAGGATACGCAAGAGCTATATGCAGAAATGGTGTGTGCGTGACGCCCAGTATAGAGCAGATAACCTAGCACGAGTCATCCGATCACTCTTGATCGGAGATCCACGGTCAGGTTGTGGACGATCGGCATCACGAGGTACCCCCTGAGGCAACGATTGGTACCTACATAGCACTTCTTTCATTGGAAAGTCGATAAGATTAGTACACTTACAACGTATTTGCTTGCTCACAGTGGGGTGCGAAAAGTGTCTGCTGCCGAATTCAGACGTGTACACCTTATTGCTTTTGCACGGGTGTCTGGCAAAAATGGCATACTTTTGAGGTTATTCAGAATGCTTGGAGTCGACGTATCCCCTCAATAGCGCGCGCAAATCGACGAAATGGCCCTCTGAACTTTGGTCTGCTCCGCGAATGCATTTGGAAAGCAGAGTTAGTTGTATAGTTAGTTGCATCGATTACATCCCGAGCTCGAACCACGCCTGTGATCCAAACGAGATTTTAGACGTAGAGTCGGAGGCCACGAAAAGCGTGGGATAATACTAATAATGGGAAATATTTATCGATTAGCTACTATTAAGAGATATCGCGTAAAAAAAAGTAGCTGAGGCTTAATATTAGTACACAGAATATCCGATTCAAGCTTTAGTCTACTTTAAAAAGTGGACAAATAAATAATTTTATATTGAGAGAGCACGCAAATCTCGGCAGGGACGGGAGGTGCACCCCACCGGAGTTACCTCCCTTCTTTACACAAATGGTATACATCGTAGGTAAATATACATTTGGCTGGTAAGCTGATCATTATACGCAAGTTCAAATAGTGCTCTCTTTCCACCTCAATCCATTTCTATCATCACATCAATCATTGCAACTTCACTCATTTGACTTCTCTTCACTCATTTGATTTCTCTTCACTCATTTGATTTCTCTTCTCTCACCGATCCTACCTACCAACCTAATTCTTAACTCCAACTTCTCAAACTCAAAGACAAGACAGAAGAAAACCAAGACCACAATGCAGTTCAACGTCGCTTTCTTCCTCCTGGTCTCTCTCAACACCGCTTTCGTACATGTACGTTCTCTCCTTCTTCTTGTTTCCTCTTCCCTCTTCCCGTGTCTACTACCTTTGCCATGACCCGTTCCTTGCCCTACGACCCACTCTCGACTAACGCTTTTCACCCAACAGGCTGGCGTCGGGGATTGCACTGTCGAGGTCAACTGCTGCGTGAACAACTGGGACGCCTGCATGAACCAGGAAGACAACGAAGACATCTGCAGTCGCATCGACCGCGGGGGAATCAACCCCAACTACTGCGCCTTGCATTTGGTGACCGAGGGACCTGATGCAGGAAAGAAGATCCCAAACTGCGAAGGAGATGACTGCTGCAATATGTCAGACGGCGCCGGAGAAAATGCGGCCCCTAGATGCGAGATGGAGATGATCCATGCTTTCCGTGGAGGTGGGCCTTCTTTGCTTCTTTTGGTCACTGTCGGTGGAAGCGAATGCAGCTCGGAGGCAGATACAGGGAGAAGTGTTTTTTGGATCTTTAAAATCTCTTTTGTCAGTAAATACTAATTGTACCGCAATGCAAATACCCGACTTGATGAATTAATTTGGATTTACAAACTCGTAACACACATCTGATATCACAGTTATACCCAGTCGGGGGGTTTCAGTGCAATCCGGAATCCGAATCCGAAATCGCGTGTGCTATCATGACGCTTCGGGCTCGTTACACAGTCGCTTACCCTCGCTTGGATGTTGACAATATAATACAGCGAAGAGTTCGATGATATAGGTATCTTTCTAGCCAGCGGATCTCGCTGGCGGAACTGCTTATCGACTATACAGCTTACGAATATCCAGCGATCAAGTAATATAAAAGCACTACTGCAAGTAGCAAAGAGAATAAGATTCGACTTATATACTATGGAAAAGCATATCTATTATATTAAGGCACTCGCCGACCACACGTTTCCGATCAAGCCAAATCTCAAGTGGCTGATTGTATACAAAAGAGTATATACTATCATGACGCTTCGGGCTCATTAAGCTTACCCTCGCTTAGATGTTGATATCACGATACCGCGAAAAGTTCGATGATATATATATCTTTCCAGCCAGCGGATTTTGCTAGCGGAACTGCTTATTAATTATACAATTTACGAATATCCAGCGATCAAGCAACGTAATAGCATTACTGCAAGTAGCAAGGGGGACAAGATTCGACCTACATATTGTGCTATGAAAAAGCACATTCATCACATTGGTGCATTCGCCGACCATACGTTTCCGATCAAGCCAAACCTCAAGCGGCTCATTGTGTACAAAAGAGTATATATTATTATAACGCTTCGGGCTTATTAAGCTTACCCTCGCTTAGATGTTGATATCACGATACCGCGAAAAGTTCGATAATATATATATCTTTCCAGCCAGCGGATTTTTTGCTAGCGGAACTGCTTATCAATTATACAACTCACGAATATCCAGCGATCAAGCAACGTGATAGCATTACTGCAAGTAGCAAGGGGGACAAGATTCGACCTACATACTGTGCTATGAAAGAGCACATCCATCACATTGGTGCACTCGCCGACCATACGTTTCCGATCAAGCCAAACCTCAAGCGGCTCATTGTGTACAAAAGAGTATATACTATCATAACGCTTCGGGCTCATTAAGCTTACCCTCTCTTAGATATTGACACCACGATACCGCGAGGAATTCGATGATGTAAATATTTCTCCAGCCAGCGGATCTTGCTGGCGAAACTGCTTATCAACAATACAGCTTACGAATGTCCAGTGATCAAGCAACGTGATAGCACTACTGCAAGTAGCAAGGGGAACAAGATTCGACCTACATACTATGGAAGAGCATATCCATCACCTCAAGTGGCTGACTGTGTACAAAAGAGTATACAGTCAGCAATTGTACCTTCTACTTCCTTCCAAGAATCTTCAAATTGGTGTATTATCTATTCTCTCTTATCTATTGAACTGTACAATACAACACAACACAACACAACACAACACAACACAACACACAAAACCCAGTACAAAGTCGCGTACCAGTTACAGTTACAGTTACCCACCCACCCACCCACGCCCGCGAAACCACACTACCATTTAAAGTTAAACGTTAAACACCACCCTGCCGCCCCTCCCATGCCGGTGCTACAGTACAGTATAACAGCTCTGACCGTACCGTAACTGCCGTATGCACAGTACATACCTCCGGCATTGCAAGCTGCCAGCCACAGTGCCATCCATAGGTAAGCATTTGACGCAGCTTGTTTGCGGAATTTAATCTCCGACACGTGGTCGAGACAAGAAGGATCGGAAAACGGACGCGAACCGTATTCTTGAACCGCCGCAATACTATACTACACTACAGTTTGAATACACAATACCATGGGACTATGAACAAAGAAAGTGAATGAATGAATGGATGGCCAGCGTAGAGCTCTGATGCAAGCCCTATCGGGCACGTGTGAAAGGCTATGAGAGAGGAGAGGTACGATGCAAGAATGGCGTTGGGGGATTGATCCTTTGCACAAGAAAGGAAAAAGCATATCAGGCAGGTTGAAGCAAGAGATCGGGAAAGGATGCTGGTTAGTTCTCCGGAAGCTAGTTGATACTTTGGGTACGTTTCAAAGCTTAGTAGATTGCATGCAATGCGCAAAGCATAAAATGGGCCGGTAAACGACATGCACAAACACTTATGGCACCCAATTTACACGTGCCATGACTCCCACAGCTGTCACTCGCGCGGCAGCACCTCCATGCGAAAATCCCCGCTCGCCATCGACTCTCCCGACTTCGTGAACCCCAGGTCCTCCGTCTCCGTGATGCCCGAGCCAAAACTCCGGCTGCTGCGGACAACATGCGCCTCGCCCGGCAGCCGCACGTCGTGCAGACGCTGGTGGCTCTGCTTGTAGCCGTACGCCGCGGGCCCGGGACTCTGCTTGTACCGGTCCCTGCTGCTGCTGCTGCTGGATTTCGAGTCGTGGCGCGTAATCAGGGATTTCAGCGCGGGCATGTTACCTATGATCACGGCTATTGCACATGGCATTCTCAGCCACGGTTTCTGGAAGTCTCGCGGGAAAGACTTACCAGTGCTGGCTTCCATGATGGACCATAGCGCCACCGAGACGTTGCCTAGTGGGCTTGCATTATCCAGTGCTTGCAAAACTTGCGAGAGGCGGATGATGGAAATGATGGCGACGAAGCCACCCAGGGTGAAGGTTGCGCCGATACCGATCTTCTGCTTCAGCGAAATTCGCAAGCCGAACAAGAGGGGGATCGGCAGCACCGCGATCAGTATGTCGGACACGATATCCATCTGTGACAGTGTCAACCCGATAACCACGGTCCTCGGATTTAGCCCTCGACTCACAGTTGTGGCGACCCAGATCGCACTCTTTGCAGCCGCTGCCGAGCACTCGTCTGGCACTTCATCAGCGTAGTCTACATGACATGGGATCCCAAGGACGACGTACTGCCTGGCGTGAATACGAATCGTCGTTTGATCGGGTAGCAGCCCAAGACATTCGTCAAGCACGACCCGATGTACGTGCCAATGCTAATCCCGACGACAATCCACCACCACCGCATGTAGCCATCCACGCCACCCAGCAGCCGACGGATGAACATGAGTACTGCGCGAGGGTCAGTCACTCAGCATCGGCACAACCTTGCTTGTCTCGGTGATGGGGTTGGGATCTTTGGCTTAGGAAAAACACGCCTTGGGGCCCGGAAGCGTAGTCGTGGGCAAGGAAGGATGACGAGACAAGTGCAGAGTGGAACGCAACGGAGCGAACGTACGCGAGGCTTTCACGCTCCACAACGTAGTCCAGAACAGGAACATGGCGAAGAACTGCTGGTAGCGCTGGCTTTCGAGCTCGGCGGCGATGCGCTCGGCGGTCGTGAACGGGGGCTTGGGAGGCTCGCCCGCCATGCTGGCAATCATGAGGTAGGTCCCGGCGCGAGACGTCTGGTTCAGCGCGGCCAAGGCCGTCAGACACACGGTGGCCACAATGATCCATATGTCATCTGATTGTAGGCGCCGCGTTTGCGAAAGGCGGACGGCAAGACGGAAAATGGTGATCAGCACGGCGGAGGTCCACACCATCCAATTGAACGCCTGACAAGTAAATTAGTTGGTTCGGTGGAAAAGGTCTTCTTTCCATCGATGTGAGGGCGAACTTACCGAGTACTGCGCGGGATCGAAACGTTCTATGCCTGTCATTGTGGGAAAGAGTTTCGTAGTATGGATGAATGGATCATGTGAAGGTCTGCGTGTGGATGTTTTGGTCAGATGGGAAATGGTTCTGGGTTTTAAAGCAATGCCATCCCATCACACGATTCCATCGCGGAGTGGGGACTTCGGCGAAACGATAAGATCGGGAAGAGACCAAGCTCTGGCGTGAAACGTCTGATGTTTATTTCCTCCGGCAAGTCTTGGGCCGTGGGTCGAAATCAAAAGTTGCTAGGTATCCTGGATAGTTGCTTGCCGGCTATTAACTTTTTTTTCTTTTTTTCGTTTCAACAAGAGAGACGGACGGCGAGGAACTGTGTAGGATACTTTGATACTCATCCAGACGAAAGGGTTAAGGTCACTCCCGTCAAGAAGTCAAATTTGCTATACTCTGTATAAGGATGAACGGGTAGAACTGAACGAACTGAACCTGTTCCAAAAGTGCTAAAGGAAGCCCACCTTCGAAAGCGACACAGAGTAAACGCACTTTCCTAATTGATCTGAATAGCTACCTACCTACAGTAGGGTGCAAAAAGTCTCTGCACCCCCCCCTGGGAAGCCAAGGAAGCCAAGGCAGTTGTAAAACAGCCAAGGCAGATTTTAATAATTAAGGTTTAATTATTAAAAATTTTCATTCAGCTGAATTCTAGTATTTGGTATACCATCCTTTGGCTTTAATAACCGCGTTCACGCGATTTTCCATCGTAGTAGCTAATCGATACAAAATCCCAATATTAATACTATGCCACGCTTCCTGTGCCTTTTGAAAAGTATAAGCCTGATATCGAATAGCCCATCGGAGTCGAGCATCGGCGTGTGCTTGTGTAATCGAAGGTCGTTTTTTTTGCATCCATTCTTATTTATCCATTGATCGAAAAAGGCTTTGTATACAACGTTTTTTAGAATCGTTATCGATTTCGTATAATAAATCGCGTATTTTAATATGCGGATTCGAATGTGCGATAGTATCGTATGCAAAATCTCGTTGTTTTTCCGTTAAAGCGCGAGGTCTTCCGGTGCGTGGTTTGGACGTAAAATCGGTCGTATCAAAAGGATACGTTTTAATTGTAAAACGTATTGTTGAAAGCGGAATATGCGGATATTTTCGATAAATACGACCGGCAGACCATTGTTCAGACGATAATTCGATAATGCGTTCCCGCCATTGGGGAGTCAATTCAGTTCGAGGCATTGTGTTGTATTGTAAATAATGTAAAAGAGTACGTGTCATGAATACAATTAAGAAACAATCAGAATAGAAGACACGTATTGCAATTGAATATAAAAATTTTAATAATATAAACCTTAATTTATTAAAATCTGCCTTGGCTGTTTTACTACTACCTTGGCTACCTTGGCTGCAAGGGGGGGGTGCAGAGACTTTTTGCACCCTACTGTACATAGGTGTGCGTCCTGGCGGTGTCGTGAGTTTGGCCAAGCCGTTCATGTGGTCGGGAACAAGCACACGAGGTCGGAAATGTTTGAGCTTCGCAAGTGATCTGTAAAATAAGGTTGACATTTCAAACCTAAACCCTTCTTCCAGGAGTCCGTACGCGAACAGATGTGGCATGAATCATGTCGAGCGAGGTGCCTGATACCATGTGCGATGTATGTCATGACATGCATGCGCATGCTGTGTAGGGCATTGCCCTATCTAGGTCAAGTTGCGATTCTGGAAGAGCCCGCCTAGATATCTATCCGAGTGGTCCCGTTGCAGCCGTTACAGAAAGACAAGACGACGGAGCGCGTGACTTCGTAGATTCGCGAAATGTCTCGTATACGGACTTGAGTGAGAGTTACATGGAGGTAGGTCCGAGCGGGCTGGGCACATCTCGCGAAGACCAGACAGTGTGGGGTAATGAATGCGTAGCATTCAGGTCATCTCGGAGACCGATTCGTCCCAAGTTGAGATCGAAAAGAGACACACGCCGAATGGTTCAAACGAAGGTCAGTTGTGGTGTATGTCTCGGCGTCTAGAGGGCATTGTCGTCCAGCGGCAAAGGTCCAGCATGGTCGAGCCCAATGCCGCTTTACTGATCATGACCGGAACCGGACTCGACGAAAGGCACGATGCCCAATACTCGGATCACGGAATGTGGATGGCCTCAGCGTCGTAAGCTTTCTTTAAGTCCGGCCTTCATCTTTCAGTGTTACGTCGACTGCCCTCCCATGGTGGAACTTGGTAGGAACATGATTGCGACCACACAGACAAAGGCCCCGCTCCCCGCCAAATACAAGGGCCCATCCAAACTCTTCTCCAGCAAGTGTGCCGCGATCAACGGGCTGACAATACTGAATAAGCGACCCCAGAAACTGGCGATCCCTGACGCAGTACCCCTGACGGGAGCTGGGAAAGCTTCCGGGGTCCAGCCATACAGCACGGCATTGAACATCGACTGGAAGAAATACTCCATGAGGTTGAATCCGATATTGGCAGCTTGCGTATTGACGGTCGTGAACAGGAACAGCGACACTCCCATCAGAGCGGAAGCGCCGACCATCGCCCACTTCCTCCCGATCCGGGGAACGTACACCATGAGAGACCCGAGCGCAACTCCGACGATGCCGGGGAGGAAGATGATCACGTAATCTCGATACGTTTCTGACACCGACACATTGATTTTTGAGTTCTTCTGGAGGAGGATTGTCGGCAAGAAAGAACCAGCGACGGAGAAGGCCCAGTAATCAAATGCGTAGATGATCCACACCAGAATCGTGAGACGGGTCAAAGCGGGGGTCGAGAACAAGATTCTCAATCTGGGCCCTTCGTTTTTTAGCTGGTACCAGAACGTGGTATTGGTCGTCTGCCTTGCAGTAAACTTTGCGGCCGTTTCTGGGTCTTCGACATGGGTCGCCTCCAACGCTCTGAGATCCTCCAGACTGACTCGACATTCGTAGCCGTTGACCCTGGCCACGCTACGCAGTACTTCGATGGCTTCTGCGTCTCTTCCGCGCCCCATCAGATACTTGGGCGACTCCTGGAACGTGAACACGACGAAGCGAAGCAAAAACACAAACAGCGAGATCCCGCCCAGGGTGAACATCAGATACCGCCATCCCATGTTGTCGGATCTGCTGCAGCACGCTTCTCCGTCCTGGAGCGCTGAAGATTTACAGGATGGGAGTTCAGCTGCGCATGCATACCTCGGGACCAAGCCGTAAGCGATGCCGCTACAAACGACCACTCCGAGCGGCTGAAAGACGGACAACATTGCCAGCAGAAATCGTTTGTTCTAGACGAGAGGGTGAATAGCTGACAGGAGAAGGACGGCGGCATTACCTGAGGAATGAACTCCAAGCAGATCGTCGTGTCGATGGGGATATTGCCCCCGATCCCAAACCCGTTGAAAGCCGTGAGCACGAGAATGGCATTGTAGGTATCTGGTGCTCCCAGGCACAACCCAAAGACACAGGAGATGAGCACGGTGCCGTTGAAGGCCCATTTCCGACCTGTCCTGTCAGCGCAGATTCTTGAGGGGAGCAGCGAGAAGAACAAGCAACATTACCGATGATGTCCACCAGAATCCCCCACACGAATGCCCCGGCACACAGCCCAGCATTGAAGGCCGTGAAGATGTTCCCCAGTTCGGCGTCTGCACTGTCAGCCTGTGCTGTAGCGTTGATGACGAAGGCCGAGGCCGGGCACTTACTGCTAAAGCCCAGCTCCTGCTGCAGCGGCGTTGCGATCAAGCCAAAGGCCTGGGCCCAGAGGAGATCGAGAAAGTAGCCCAGGCCGCACAGCGACCAAACAAACCACTGATACTTGCCCATGCCCATCGCATCGAACTCGGCATTGATCAAGAGGGCCTTCTTCTCGTACAGCGAGAGCCGGGGTCTCGGGTCCATGAGCGCACTGCTCGGACTCACATCACGGCTGGCCGCGTGCACCTCGCTCGGCTCTGGTGAGGGCGTGTTAGAAAGAGCAGACGATGCCTGGCCGCTGGACCGGATTGGATTCAGACAGGAGAGATGCGAGCGCACTTAAGTTCATGTTCTCGACCCCATGCTCGGGATCCAGAGGGCGCGCTGAGGAGGCACTCATCTCTAGCTCGTGGTATCGATAGCCTCCTGCGGAAGAGGGGAATGCGAGACGGTAGAGCGACTGCGCATAGGGAGAGCTGGCGGTGATAGACGTCGTGGTGGTGGTGGTGGTGGTCGCGTTAAGAGTCAATGGTCGCGCCGCGTGCAAAGAGGGCACCTCAGACGCAGCTATCACGATGCTTGGGAGGTGGTGCGCGGGAAAAGGAAGATAGAGATGTATGGAGGAGTATCAAGGTCGATAATCTATCGCCGAGCAGGTCGTGGTGCGACTGGACCGAGGAGGAGGGCACGTGTTTCTGCTGACTAAGCCCGCAACCGCATGCGGGTCGCGTTCCCGGCACTTGGGGCGGCTTATGACTTCATGACTTTGTGGATGGTCAACGGTGCGGTGCGGGACTGGACTGTTGCTGTACAGTACATATGTAGCATTCGCGTGCTACGGCATTCACGTGCGACGGCATCCGACGCTGCCCGTGGATGCGTGTATGGAGCCAATCACGACCCCCCGAACAATCGCATGGCCAGCTTCTCTTCTCGGACACGGCGGTGTGGACGTGTGGGTGTTCGGTATGACTTGTGATGAATCCGATGACCTTGTCTGTGTACACGCATCGGGAAACATGGCATGTCCAGGGCCGCGGCTATCTCTCCATCTTGCCATCTTGCCATCTTGTCATCTCCCCATCCCCCCATCCCCCCATCTAGCTACCTCTCGCGCTCTCTATCTCATGATCACCATGCGTGCGGAGTGCGTCCGAAGGGGGGGAGCGGTCGTCCCCAGCATCACGGCGACACGCATTGGCTCGCAGCAGCTCCACAATCCAATCCTTGCCCGCCACTCCTTCGTGCACGTGGAAGGAGTGCAGCAAGGGGAAGCAGTGCATCTGCTTCTCCCACTCCAGCCAGTCGCCCTCGACGTGACACCGGGCCAGTTGCTCCCGGAACTTGATGGCGTCGGGCGTCAGCACGTCGTAACCCGCCGTCACGCCGTCGACCTTGATGCCGGCGTCCTTCAGCACGGTCAGGTCGGCCAGCACGGGCGACACGCGCGGGTCGGTCGCGGGCAGCTCGGCGCGCCATCCCGCGGCCACCTCCTCGATGAGCTTGCGGCTGAGGAGGGGATCCTGGGGGCCGACGAAGTCGATGTCCGGGTTGCCGTTGCGCAGGTCCACGGGCGGGCAGATGGCGACGATGGCGCGCACCGGGCACGCGACGAGGGCGGGGGCGTCCTTCAGATGCTGCGATGCCGCGTAGAGGCCCAGCACCAAGGCAATGTTCCCCCCGGCCGAGTCACCACACAGCGTGATGCGCGCGTTCTGCTCCGTCGCCCGCGCGCTCACGACGTCGTACAGGCGCTCGAGCTGGGGGAGGCTCCGCGAGGCGGGCGAGTTGGGCGCCAGCGGATAGCTGACCAGCCGAATCTCGTACTGCGGCAGCGCCTGTGCCAGCTCCAAGCAGAAGAGCCAATGCTCCTTCTCCGGGGCGCCGCGAAAGCCGCCGCCTGCGAAGTAGTAGAGGATGTCCGCCCGGCTCCCGCCCCGTTCCGGCTCAGGCTCGGCCGCGGGCTCGGGCGCGAAGGTGTAGAGCCATGTGTCGGCAACCTGCGTCTCTCGAATGGTGTAATGATGGTGCGCCTTCGTGGGCGGCGTCAGGCGTGGCGACCCGGGCGGCTGCGGCTCGCCCGGTTTCAACAGCAGCCGGGCAAGCGGCTTGAGCAGCTGTTGCGTCGCGGCGTTGGCGAAGGAGCGGCCGTCGCGGCGGTCGACGCGAATGGATGGAGTTGAGGTTTGATCTGTCGACATGATGTGCGATACGGTACGGTACAGTACCACGATGGAACCCAGAGCTCCATCATGCTGATGGATGAATGGGGTTGGCAACGAGCGCGGCCTGCCGGGCTCGAGCGTGCTTAGCGTCGAGCTGGCTGTCTTGGCGTCGGTCGTCGTGGTCGTGGTCGTCGTGGTCGTCGTCGGCTACACCCTGTAAGTAGATCGATCAACAACGCTCAGGCTCACAGAGGTGCTCGCTCGTAACGTAGTCTTGACCATACCTTCTTCTTCAACTGTCTAGTATACATCTGGCTCATGCCTCCAGCCCCACCCCCATCCCCATGCCGCCCCAGCACACCCGCGCGCATGCTCTGCCTATGCATCACGCCGCAGCCGAACGCGTCTCGCCTGCTGGGTATGCGAAAATGACAGCCGCACCTCTTGCCTGCCCATCTACAGCTCGTCCTCGGCATCCGTGAAGTATTCAAAGTCCCTCGGGACTTCGGCCTCCTCGGCGCCCTCTTCATCCTCGTCCACCGCCGTGAGCACGCCCGCCGCGGCCGCAGCGCCGGTCGCCTCGCCGGCAGCCTCTGCTTGGCGGCGCAGGTTGAACGATTCGTTGCGCATGTCCTCGAGGGTCGTGGGGGCAGCGGCCTTGTCGACGGTAACCTTCGTGAGCTTCTCTTCGATGAGCACGGCTTCCTCGTCGGGCTGCGTATCGACCAGCAGGATCACGCCGCCAGTAGGCTTCTTGACAGGCCGGTAGCGGCCGGCTGGGAAGCTGATGAACGGGAGTTGGGCGGGGAGCACGCGGGACATGTTCTGCAGTTCGTAGCCAACCTTCTCCTTCTCCAATTTCTTCTTGGCAAGCTCGGCTGGGGTCACATCCTTGTCGCTCTCATCCTTCTTCTCTCCGGCTTCGCCTCCTTCGCCTCATCAACGTCCATCTTGTCGTCGGCGGGTGCATTGATCTTGGGCGTCGTGGGCGTCTGATCAATGTCCATGCTCTCACGACGTTGGGCACGCTCCTTCTTCTGGGCACGTCTCTTGGCTTGGGCTGTGGTAGAGAGAACAGCGGTCGCGATCAAGGTCGGGGCCTCGTCGGTCTTGACCTCTTGCTCTGGGGGGTAGTCGAACAGACTTGGTCGCGTCGCGCTGTGAAACTCGAAAGCGGGAAGTTCGAGGTTCTCGTTGAGACCGATCATGGAAGTTGGAGTGAAACTCAGAGACAGGAAGTGGGTAAATGGGAACCAGTACCAGTATTGGGTGAACACAGCCATACCGACAATGCCGGCCATGTTCAGGTTTCCGGTTTGCGTCTGCAGTCCAATAGTGCAGTTGCGCCCACCAGCATCGATGATGCCCAACGCCAATGCGCAACCGAACTTGGTCATCGCATCTTCGTGGCGGTCTCCCACAATCTTCTTCAGCGTCTTGCGGATCTCGGCGACCTTGGGGTTCATGGCCTCATTCTGTTGAACCATGATCATGGCGAGAGAGATCAATGCTCCTTGCCGAACAAAGTCGGTTGGGTCCTTGATCATGGGTTCGAGCAGATCGATTGCCTCAGCCAAGCCCGTACCGGCGCAAGAGATACCCAGAGCCATGGCTGCACCATATCTCACGTGAGGATTGTATGATTCCGATAGCAGCTCGACCATGCGAGGAACACTGCCTGGCTTGCGGAACAGGATGAAGCCCAAGCTCATGACTGCGATTCGACGAACATCGTCATTGACATCGCTCACGGCAACGTGGAGAAGCTTTCGCACAGCCTTGTTGCTTCCCGTACCACAGTACGCCAAAGCGACCGTCATGATTCCACCGTAGCGGAGAGTGGGGTCAGGATCTTGGAGGAGGCCTTCAATAAGCTCATCCGCACCCTCCTGACGACCATACATGATGAGGGCCATTCCCAGAGCGAGACCACGGACAATCTTCTCGTGCTGAGTGTCGTGGGCGTAGGTGATCATGTCTTCGAGTGCCTTGATATTGCCGGTTCCCAACATGATGAGACCCATCGCAAGACCAACAGCCTCACCGTTGAGGGCAGAATCGGTGTAAAGAACATTCTTGAGACTCTCGTAGATCTCATCCGAGCCCGTAGCCATGCCTGCGATACCCAGACCCAAGGCGCCACCATGCTGAATCACTTCCTCGGTCGCATCGGTGAATTGCTTCTTCAGGTAATCCAGGGCCTCGGTACCGTGGTTCGCGTAGATAAGTCCGTATGCGTAGAGCGCGCCACCTTGACTGAAGATTGATCCGCCAAGAGATGACGGCCGCGGTAGGTAGGGTTCCAGCAGCTTCTTCGATTGGGACAGGTTTCCACGATGGATGACACCCAAAGCAGCTGTCGCAGAAAATTTGGACCAGTTGACAGCCTTGCCCAGCCATTCCAAGTTGTCACGGAAAAACTTGTCGTTCGTAGTGCCCTGGTTCATAAAGGCGTTGCAGAAAGTGACAGCCGTATGGAAAATCGAGTTCCTGCCCTCCAAACTATCCCGAACCTTGTTCAAAATTCTCAGATCCGTGTGATTGTTCCGGTAGAGGAACTCCAAGTTGAGCCTGATCGTTTCGCTTCCGTCAAGGATGGTTCGTACTCGGCTGAAGGTCGCGTACTCCTTCTCATTGATGTTGACGGAGCTGGAAGCTGGGGCGCTGTCGCCCAGAAGTTGATCGGACTCAGTCGCTGGATCCCTGTCAGCTTGCACAGCGGAGGTGGTAGACGAGAGAGAACTTACAATTTTCGCTTTCCGGCGTCGGCGGTTCGGGAAGAGATTTGATCACCTTGGAGAGGAACTCTTGGGTGCCATTGTCGTACAGGTCGAATGCGATTTGGTAGGCAACAGCTGTTGAAGTCTGATCTTGCTTGGCCTGTGAACTGTCAACGAAGATCTGCACCGTGGGTTTCCGGCGTATCACATACCACCAATTTCTTCAGCATCGTCGACACTTCCTCGTCCTGGTCCAGGTACACAGCACACTTGGCAATCGAGAAGTAATCGGGCGTCGGGATATCACTCAACAGATCTAGAATCAGGCGTAGAATCTCTGTCCGCAAGCTTCGCTCTTGCACCACACCCATGCAGATGTCCAGGACGTACTCCATGAGCTCCTCCGTGGGACCCGGAACGCCCTCGGCGAGTTTTCCCCGCGACTTTTTCTCGTCGTCACTTGCGCGCTTGATGACCCGGCGAAGAACGTCCAGATTCTCGGCTTCCACGGCTATCCCCACCACCTGTCTGTACCTCCCGTTCCGCAAGCAGCTCTCGAACAGCCGCTCGATAACATTCAGGAGAGAGACCTGGGTGGCCAGGTCCGGGATGAAGAGACCGTCCGCGCTCGTGGGCTCCAACACATTTTCCGTCGACGCCCTCGAGAGAAGGGATTTCGACGGAAGGGTAGACTGGGAGAAGGGGGTGGTGGGCGACGCGAAGCCCGCGGCCGACGTGTCCGGACCCCCCACCGCAAAGGAGGTCGCCAGGGTAGGCAGAGAGCCGTCCTTCGCCGCCTTCGGGGCATTGTGCTTCGCCTTCTCTATGCGGATGTAGGTCTCCATACATCTCGAGATGATCTCGTCCTCGAATTCGCTCTCGTTGTCGAGCTTGAAGAGGTCGCCGGCGCCAAGAGCAAAGGTCATGCTCTCGTCGTAGGAGCCTAGGTGGTAGTAGACCTTGGCCAGCACCAACGACGCGAGCCGTCGCTCGGGGAAGGAGTCATCTTCGTAGAGGGCTTCACTGTGGTCGGGTTTCGCGTCAGCACCGGCTCTCTCTACGCGCGAAAGACGCTCCCCGACTGGCCGACCCATCCCGACCCGCGGAGCCGGTAGGTCGGGAGGTCGGTACATATACTCACATCTGGCCGATGGATCCTGCGACCTCGGTCCACAGGGTGTCGATGTCCTCGTTGAGGGTCTGCAGCGCGAAGACCTTGAGCTCGGGCTCCTCGTCGGACAGGAAGCCCAGGACTCCGGAAGCAGAGGTCAAGCCGGGCATGATGAGGAGGTTGTCGTTGCGACGATGGTGGTGATGGTGGTGATGGAAGAAGGGTGGTGGGTAGTTTGTATCGAGGGACGGAGATGAGACGAGATGAGATGGCTTGGTTGAGGTGTGGAATTGTTGAATGGTGGAACTGTCCTGTCCGCGTTGATTCTCCTCCGTCCGCCTCCATCTAGGCACAAGCGCCGTCGTAACCGCGAACGCTTGGCACGGCCCGAGGTGAGCTCCGAGCGCTAGTCCCAGTGCAGGATCGGGTGCAGGCTCGCCGCCACGTATTTCCGTTCCGAGCGCCGTCGTTAATTTTTCCTGGTTTGTTTGTTTGTTGGTCGCTGGCCAGCGACGAGGACGCTTTTGAAGCTATTCCCACTTTCTTTGCGCCGGTGCGGACCGCCCATCACGTAGATCTACGTGTATGCTTCACGCATCTCGATGTTCGAGATCCTGCCATAGCGGGCCTCCCGGGCTTCTTCCGCCTTTGCGACCACGCACCCGACGCCTCGCGCCCGCCGTGCCTCACGTGCGAGTCACTCGTCTCGTCTCGTCGGGTGCCAGCCCAGCCCAGCCCAGCCCAGCCCATCCCAGTCCGGTACAGGCGCGGCCAGGCCAGGCCAGATACGAATCATCAACACCACCACCCACCACCGCCACCCCTCGAATCTGCCCTCAATTGCTAATCATAATCACGCCTCGCGGATCCGCGTCTGCCCGTCTGCGCGTGCGCCGTCTGCCTGTCCGCGCGTCCGCCAGCCCTCCTCCGGGTTCCGTGTTGTTGTCGTCGTCGTCGCCCGCGCTCCCACCCTTCCCTCCGTTTGCGCCGACCGCCAGAGACCCCCCTCCGCCGCCACGGCTGCGCCAGGAAGAGGAGCACCACACGGCGCGAAGACGACCAGCGCCAGATGAGGAGCTCGGCGACGCGGCTCTTGGGTTATCGGTCGGATCGAGTTGGCCGACGGGGCCGGGGAGCAGAGGCGGCGTCGCGTCGCATCGCATAGCACAGCAAACACACCACCATGGACCTCCGATCCATCATCAACACCGACGGCGGCGGCGGCGACAACAGCACCCAGCGAGTCGCTGCTCCTGTGACGCCGGTGCAGGCGCATTACAATCATCCAGCTCCACCTCCACATCCACCTTCGCACCCTCACCCTGCCGCTCCACAGGCGGCGCCAGGCCGATTGCCCGCGCACGACTACGCGGGGGGCCCAATGCCAGCAGGATCATATCATTCGCCCACGCAGCAGCAGCAGCAGCATTACCCGTCGCCACATCGACAGCAGCAGCAGCAGCAGCAACAGCAACAGCAACAACTCCAACTCCAACTACAGCAACAACAGCAGCATCCACATCCACATCCACAACACCCTCCCAGCTATCAGGGCCGCCCTCCCCAGCCGGCGCCCCTCCAGTCCCCGGGCCAGAATGACTTGCAATCTCCCCACCGATCCTTCTCGGTGCACTCACCATCTCCATATCAGCACACGTCCTCGGCCTCCAGCCAACACCACCCCTTTTCGCACATTCACCACCCGCCTCAGAGTCCGGCCCAACCACACAGCCAGTATCCGCCGCCTCAGCCTCAGCCTCATCCTCAGCCTCAGCCTCAGCCTCACCAGTACCAGCAACAGCCGCAGCCGCAGCCGCAGCCGCAGAGGGAAAGCTACCCGCCGGCGCACCTTCACCAACCACATCAACCACCACCACCACCACCACCACCACCACAACAACAGCTCCACCACCAGAGCTCCTTCGCGAGACAATCGCCCACCCCACAAACGCCTCCGATTGGCATGCCCGGGGCGACACATCCGTATCTGCAGCACCAGCGATCCATCTCCACGGTCTCGACACCAACGCCCACGTCGGCCAGCAGCCAGCAGCAACACTACTTCCAGTACCCGCAAGATCGCCCCGTCTCGACCGAACCGTACCCACGAACCCAGATTCCGCACCACCGTCAGCCCTCCCAGTCTCCGCAGCCGGGCACTCCTCTCGGTCCGCCTTTGAGACCCTCGTCCGGGGGGCGAGCCCAACCAGAAAGTCCCTATCAGCAGCGCGGAATTTTACCCGGGCTTCTGTCACAGCTCCCGCACTCTTCCCCGGCTCCCGCACCTCATACGATACAAAGGCAGCCAAGCACGCCGAGTGTCTACGACTCTCCGAGAAATTCACTGAGCGAAGGACAAAGGAGGTCACAAAGCGAAAGGGAAAGGAGCTTCAGTGTCAGCCCAAAAACACGAGTGCCGAGCCTATCGCACGGAGAAATGACGACCCCACAGTCCGAGAAAGAATATAACCACCCGCCGAAGCGCAAGATGGATGACCGCGAGGATTCGGCAGAAGAGCTGCGCCGCATGGAGGCTCGCGATGTGCGGCCACAGGTCAATGGACACCACCGCGTGTCTTCTTCGGCATCCCCACAACAGCAGCCCGCCAAAAAACGAGTGCGGTACACGCAGCCCCCGATATGGGCGCAGAGCGTTCGCAACAAAGCGATTAAAGGAGGCGCAAAGGCAAATGGAAAGCCAACGTTGGCAGTGCAGCCAGTCAATGCTCCCCACCCCGGAACAAATGGAGCTCAGCAGTCGGCACCTCGCCCCCCCGCCGCGGACGGCAAGGCGCATCCCTCGGCCGTGCTGGGTCCGTGGGAGCAGAGCATTACGGGAGTCAAGCCGGTAGAGCAGGTCACCAAGGTTGTCGCAGACTTTCTCTACCTGAACGTCGTTGGGCGGGAGGATTTCAACGAACTTGCAAGTAGAGGGGTGGAGATCGAGATCGAGGCCAAGTTGGGTCACATCATTGACAGAGAGACCAACGAGAGGTATCGTCTACCCGTCAGCTCAGAATGCGTCCTGATGGAGAACGGTCGAGTGGGTTTCAAAAGCTCCATGACCGAGGTATGCTAACCCATGGCGTGGGCTTGGGGATCTTGCTAACATTCTGCTAGGCCCAACATCGCTCTCTGAATGAATTCCTGAACGGCAAAGTGCACGACGCCCATCCACAAAATCCTGCCGCTGCCGCGAGGAGACGAGTTGAAATCAAGTACAAGCACTCCCGGGAACTGGATAGTTTTTATGAACTCCCAAAGTCCATGCATGGCATCATTCCGCCCGCTCTCAAAGAGAAGCTCAACCCACATCACGGCGTCAAGGTTCGCGTCACCCACGACCAAAAGACAAAAGACATGAAAGCCAAGATTATCAAAGCTCGGATCTGCGATCTCGATATCTACAACCCACAGTCACCACTAGATTGTCGAATCAGCATAAATTTCGAAATGCGGTTTGACGGAGATGTAGAGGATCTGGGGGAACGTTCAGGGCCGGATCGAAACAAGGATCGCCTGAGCTATACGCAATCGATGTACCAAATCGATCTGACGCAGGTTACGCAGTTATCTGCATCTTCTGTATGTAATCTCCCGTCCGAGGCCGATATGACATCCTAACCGCGGCGCAGGGAGGGGTTAGTTTACCGACCAAAGAACACGAGCTGGAGATTGAGCTTTTGACCGCTGCGGTCAGGGACCAAGGTCGGAAGGCCGCCGCCGGGGAGCCAAATGAATATCTTGCCCTGGTCGAAGGATTTATAGATAACATGCGGGTGCTTGCCAAGGCTACTCCACCGGCAGTATAGCGCGCTCTGTGGCTTCTCTTCTTTTTTTTTTTCTCGACAAGACTGTGTAGGGAACTAGCAACTGGGAGTCAATCTGGCGTGCACGGTTGATTTTAAAGGTAAGCATGACTACCTACATACGGCGGCGGAGTTCTGGGAAAGTCGACAAGCACGCTATATTAGCCTCTGACGGGCTGCTAGATTTGGAACAGTGGTAACACGATGATGTATGAGTAAGAGCATTTCACCGGGGGCGTTAAAGCCGATCAGATCAGCAATTTCAAAACCAATTAGTGACTTGCAAATTTAATATGAAGATGTGAGAATGCTGGTCATGGATAAACAAAGGAGGTGCGCGTATTTAACATACACCCGTCCATTTGTTTACTTTTTATCCCTTCGTAGTTTAGCCACCTAGGTTCTCTACCTACCTACTTACAGTACAGTAGGTATCTTTTCACCTTACTGTATATTTGTATATACGTATGCCCACGGACGGGGAGGGAGGGTAATCTTTTCAGGCTTCTTTTTTTTTTTTTTTTTTTTTTTTTTTTTTTTTTTTTCATCTTTCTTCATACAGCGAGCGAGTCTGAGCAATAATTGTTCCCTGTTGACAAACTCATTTACGGTACGACGTACCCCCCTACTTGAGGTACATCACGAGAGCACAGAGTACTGGCTGGTTTTTACATAAGGTGGAAGAGGCTTGCAAGCAAGCAGTTTTTTAGCGATGGAGGGATGGAGGGATGGAGGGATGGATGTCCAGCTGGTTTTGTGTCCTTTTGTTCTCTCTTTTTTTTTGGGCGACGGGGTGGTGTTGAGGAAGTGAAGGGGGGGAGTGAAAATCCTTTCGGGGTCGCCTTTTTTGCTTCTTCTTTGAGGGTTAAGTAAGGGGCGATGCGGGAGTTTTGCTTCCTCTTTCGTTTTTGGGTTCGGTTTTTGAAATGGTGATGAGTGGTGGGGTGGGGGTTGTAGGGTACTGTGCATAGACTGAAGAAGGAAGGAAGAAAAGTGTGTCGCTGGATGGGGGGGAATGGGATGGGGAGAATATGGGGGGGAGAGGGAGGGCAGGAAGTAAGGATTGATGGACGGGGGAGGGCTGGCTATGTTCACCTTGATACATGGAAATTCTTTCAATTCTCGGTTTTTCTTTGTAGCGGCTTCACTTCTTGGTGTTGTGTTGGCGGGTAGATGCGTAACCGGACCACGGACAATGGGTGTGGGAAGAGAAGGACGATGTTTTTCTGGGGGAGGTTGATACAGCAAGAGGTAGGTAAGAGCGCAGCTTTGATCGTGACGAAGAGGACTGGAGGCTTGCAGAAATCAGAGGGAGCTTTCTTACACGCAGGTGGGTAGCACCCTCTCTGTCAGCGTTAGCTATCCTTTACTTTGGTTTCCCTAACTTACCTGTACTGCAGCTTTGATCTGGAGCGTCCTCTGGATCTCAGTCAGCAATGCATTGAAGGACGCGATGGATATATATTACTTGGGTTTAGAGTAAGGACGCGAAGGATGGATCTACCGCTCTCTCGGAGATCTCTAAACTCACCATTTCTGAGATGCTCGCTGGTTCCTCGGCTATTCGCATCTTCTCTTGTTCCGAAATTTTCAAAACCGTAAAGAAACTCCCGCCGCAAAAGCCAAGCCGACGAGAAGCGTCCCGGAACCAGAGGGAAGGTGTGCGGAAGATAAAGAGACTTCGTAACGGCGGGGGTATTCTCGTCAATGGACGGTGTGGCAGGGGGTGTGCTTACTGGATCGGTGGAAAGTGCGCATGGATACGCTACTAATGAAGCCAGCAGTCTTTTGCTAGAAGAAGAAGAAGAAGAAGAAGAAGAAGAAGAAGAAGAAGAAGAAGAAGAAGAAGAAGAAGAAGAAGAAGAAGAAGAAGAAGAAAATGAAGCGTGCTAATAGCATACAAAAGCCTACATAGCTGATGAGGAGAATTCCCGGCGTCGTAGGACATTTGTCTGCCGCTGGAAATTCCACCGCTGTGATGAAGGATGTTCAGAACGCTGGTACACACTAATCCCTTTCGCTCTCAGGAAGAGCTATATGACAGTCAGATTCCGCTTCCCCAAAAGCCGAAGAAGAAACCTTTCCAAACCGACGACGAACCGTTCAAGATTGAAAGGGGAAGACACTCTGCGGGAAGAGAGGTCCCAAAGCGGGAGAAGCAGGAATTGCCTACGCGTGGCAATGAATTTCGGGGCATTGACGCAGGCGTAGATTACGGTAAAATGGAGAGAATGAGAAACTGTTTAGGTTGAGAAGAAGAATAGAATGCAGTTCTCGAGGAGTTTTTCAATTGGAACCATCTCAGTGACGAGGCCATATGTGGATCGTTATGGTTGACTGCACTGCTTTCTGTACTGCCAAAAACAACAGTCTCTTCCAGGTGTTCAAACTGAATGATCACCGGGATGGGGTTCTGTGGGTATATGGTGGTGGCTGATCATGCGCACAATCACATGATCAGCCCACGTGACCATGGTAGGCTGCAAGCGTGCAGCCCTACCTACACATACCCGTGCGATAGCTAGTTTACTTCTTAGATCTCTTTCGCAATACAACCCCAGTTATTGCAATATCTCAACTGTGTATATACAAACCCCTCTTATGTGATACCAACACTGATCAGTGGTTGACTTCACTGTTAACCATAAAGCAGCTAGGTTTTTATTAAAAAAAAGGTAGCAAAACGGTGCAAAAAGCGATTTTTTTCTGCATTTAAAGCTACGCTAAAATCGACGATTTTTTCGGAATAGCTGAAATCAGATACTAGAAGGTGACTTCTTGACTGTACGCGTTTTATACGCTCGCGCCTAGCCTGCGCAATCAAAACCAAAATCAACAAAAACCCATTTATTTGCGCTAAGCCCGAGCCTGCAGCCTGCGCACCGAAAACAGCAATAATCCAATTTAATTTAATTTAATCCAATTCGATTTTGCAATCTTTTAATTGCAAGCAAAAGCAGCCAAAATGTCGAGAATGTTTTTCTATTCTATTCGAAACTTTTTATTCGACCTAGATTTCGAGATCGATACCGACTTTTGGCTAAAGCAATTCAAACCAAAATCAGTTACTTATCAAACCGCTCCTGCCGTAAATAGATAAATCTACTTTTTTTTAAAGCGATATAAAGCAAAACACAAATACGTTTAAAAAAAGGGCTTATAAGAACTTTTTCAAAAAGATTTTGCTAATTAGAACGCCGATTTATTTAGTATTGCATACGCCTTTTTAAAACGCAATTTTTATAACCATTTGTTTGTTTATAAAGTTAATATAGCCCTATTTATTAAAAACCGAGATAATAATTATACAGATCGTTTAGCAGCGGTATTTTAAAAAGTTGAACCTATCCTTTTTACTTTTGCAGACAAAAAGCGACAACAAATAAAAATTAAAGGGTTTAGCTACGAGGTGGCTTTTAAAAGTAAAAAAAAAAAATCCACTTTTGCTTTTTCTACCCAAATCAATTGCCGAAAACAAAGATTATTATAATAATAAAAATATTTATATCGAAAATAATAAAAGTGGATTTTAAAAAGCAAAAAAAACAGCCTAGCCAACGTTTATGCGTCACGAATAATCAAAATACTTATTAAAAGTAGCGATAATAGCGTACGTGATACATCTTTTACACGAAGCAAAACGTTATACAATTTTAAAAACAAAACGAAAATTCTTAAGGTTAAAAGCAACGATCCTTCCGATAAACTTTTAAGCGACGAAAAAGCAAAAATCAAACCTTACAAAAAGAATAATTCTGCACAGCTAGTTCTGAACCTTAGCAAAATATATTATAAGAATAAAATAAAATACGAAAATGAAATATAAAATATATTTTACGTAAAGCTAAAAAAATTCTACAGCCTATGCGATTTATATAATTTCTCCGAAAGCCTGTACGCAAAAGCCTTTCCGCATATGCTTAAAAAAGCAGCTAACGCTTATTATTGCAATATTATAATTCGTAAGAATTATCAGTTTGGCATAATAATTAGTTTTATAAAAGCTTATTTCGAAACGACTGAGAATCGCAAGCTTTATTTAACAGCATAGCGTACAATTATATACAGAGAAATACAGGCTGAAAACCCTGGCAAATCACGCTTAGAATGCTTAAAAATTATATTCGAAAGACTAGCGCTGTGTTAATAAGCTTTTATTAAAAAGTACGAATCAAATAATTATTTGCGAAACCAGGTTATCAGCGCTTGCAATAGCGTATAAAAGTGCAAACACGTTTTAATAGACTTTGCAAATACGTATGAAAGCGTCGCATCCCAGCTACGCAATGCAATTAAAATTATTAAACGAAAAGTTTAATTACGAAAATTAACCCCCATTATTCCCCAGCTTTTTTAAACTTTTGCAAATCAAAATAAAAGCTATTATACAGACCGAACCTACAGAAATAAAAATCGCGAAAAAACGTTTCGGTAAAAGCTACCAAAGCAAAAGCGCATTTAAAAAAGAAGGATTCCGAAGCCGAGAAAGCTATTCAGGCAGTTCTAGCAGTTTTTTCCAATTTAAAAAGTGTTAAGTATACAAAAAGATAAACTGCTGGTTAACAAAACACTTTCCAAAAAAACGTAAAAAAGCATACGACGAATACAGCGCCAATAAAGCTTATTTTATTAGAGCTTCCTCGATTATACAATAATATATAAGCTTTTTTGCGCAATACGAAAGCGTCGAAAAATTAGAAAACGCCCTTTTTTTCTCTTCCGATTAATACAATATATAAAACACCGAAAACGGCTATTACGATAGGGATAAATATCAAAACGACAATTTTTTTATTTAAATTTTTTATACAGAAGCTGGCAAAATAATAGAAGTCGAAGTTTTGATTATTTTACAAAAGCGATCTGCCTACCACGCTTTTACAAAGTTTAATCCTATAAACCTTTCCATTCAGAAAAACGATAAACCCCTATTAAAAACGTATATTTTAAATTCGAAATACTTTTTACACAAATTTCAAAAATTCCTTCCAGATTCAAATGCAGCTGGCAAATTTTTAGGTGATATATTTCAATTCAAAACCTTTAAAAGATTATTACTCCAGTTTGCTTTTGAACTTTTTTCGAGGAAAAATACGATTAGCTTTGAAATAACTTTTGCAAATATCTAAGGAACAGTTTTTATTGCAACATTTATTAGCAAAATCAAGTTTTATATCGTTGATATTAATATTTTTTTTTTAATTTGTTTAAAAAAATATAAATGCTTTTTATATTTATTTCGATAATTTGCATAATATGCTTATATAAAAGAATAGCTTTGGCGTATTAGTAGTTCGGAAATAAAAATATTTATTTATGCTATTTAATATCCAAAAAATCTTATTTTGCTATTTTACAAAACTCGAATTACGCCAAATCCATAAACGATAGAAATACTTTTTTGTACAACGCTTTGCGGCTATCCTGGAACGAGCAGAGCAGAAATTCGAAACTGCTATTCTGGAAAAAAAATTTGCAAAATACTGTTTCCAATGCTAATTACACGAGCAAACCTTTCGCCGATTTAAGATTTTACTAAAAAAACGACTACGAATTTAATTATTTAATAATTATGGATATTATATATATTAACGGCGATCCGGTTTTTTATATCGTAAATTTAGTTATTATTTACAGCTTTAATGGTTTTTTTAAAAAATATAACTGCAAAACACGTATAAAATACATTTCGGCTGTATTAAATCGATTTTTATTTGAATCCACCCGACGTAATTATTATCGATTCAGAAACTAATTTAACTTTCTAAAAGTTTCGTTAATAAGCACGTTTTATAAAATATAATATTAAAATCGTTCCAATCGAAGCTTATAACAGTATTAGCAAAGTGGAACGTTACCATTGTGACGATCTAATCAGTCGAAGGGCTGGGAGATCAGTCAACTGGTCGCCGTGTTCACATGGTATGAGAAACGAGCCTTTGGTTTTGTAACAAAAATATTCATTTAGAATTAACAACTGCAAAAGGCAGAAGTTGCTAAGAAAAGAGAGTTTTATATATATAAATAATTTTTACAATTGATAGGGAGACCCATTAGAAAACCAGAAAGCTTACAGCTATACGTAGTTGCTAGGGAGTTTGCAGCTATACGTAATTGCTGGAATAATATAAAAGGTGGCAATAAAATAAATCGTTATATTATCCCCTCGTCCGAAAAAAGCGCGCCTTCGAGCTTTTATTTATTAATACGTCGCTATCCAAGTAATCGTACGAATTCAAACCTTCGGAATACGCTTTCAGCCAATTTACAAGTTTTGCAAAAGGACCGGAGAGCTTTTTATACGTCAAATAAAAGTCGCGCACCTTTAGGAGAGCATATATAAAATTAAACGCGGGGTACCACGTGAGATTTTTATTTAAGCCTATTCAAAAAGCTTTGTACTAAAAGGTCTTCCGTTGCATTCGATAAGCGATTAATTTTTCGATTTCGTATTTAAGCTTATTAGTTATATTAATAAGTTTAGAAGCTGGATTAATCTGATTTGAAAGCGCGTCGTTAGCTGCTTTACGCAATCGATTAGCGTGAAAAACTGGGTGTACGTTTATAATATTAAAAAGGTTTAGCTTAAAAGCGTTATCGAAAATTTTGGCTACAATCTTAAAAGGGCCGTTTGTAAAATTGTCGAGCTTGCGGAAGGGCCGGAAGGTCGGAAATAGACGCATATCGAGCCATACGTAATCGTTAACGTTAAAATCGATCGCGCGGCGAGATTTATTCGTATTTTTTTTTATTGTCGTAAGCTTGTTAAAAGTGCGATTTGGCGAGATTCCAAGCGTCGTAATAGCGGCGAGCGTACGCACGAGCTTCGTTTGCGTTTAGCTTATATAAAAGATTGAAAAAAAAAAAAGTATCGAGCTTTTAGTTTTAATTAATATAAGAAATATAATCGTATACAATTTCAAAAAGTGAAAAATCATTTAAACTTTCGTGAAAAAAGACTATTTGAGCGAAATCTATTATTAAAAAAAATTCGCTTTAATCGTTTTAATAGAAATTTACGAAAGATCGAAAGCGTTTTTGCAAATATTAATTGTAAATTTCGGTCTGATTATCGGTTTCGGAATAAGCGGCTGTCGAAAGTTTTAATTGCGTACCGAGTATTTTATTTAAATCAGACCAAAAGGTAGACTAATACTAAAGGCTACGATCGCTAATAATACTTTTTAAAAAGCTAAAATACTTGTATACGTAAAATATATACAATTTGGCGAAGCTTCGAGCGTCGATATTTTTATAGCAAAAAATCGAAATAGTTTGCTTGGAAAAGCGATTTATTATTACGAATACGTTATCGTAACCGTGTTTGTTTTTGTTAAAGCTGCAAAAGTTTATTGTAATATATTTCTAAAAATGGTTAAAACAGAAAAAGGCTAAAAAAGGCCGGAGCGCTTATTTTTTAAAACAAAACTCTTTCGATAAGCGTGGCAGTTGCGATAGTATTGTTTTACAAAAATTGTTATACTTCGCTAATAATATTGGTTCGAAAGCAATTGCGTAATCTTACGAGCGCTAAAATAAGCGGTGAAAATTTGGTCGTGTATTTTTCGTACAAAAGCCAAACGGAAATAATCGACGTTTGGTATTATTAAGCGATCGTGATATAACAGCAGATCGCGTTTAAATATATACGAAAACGGAATGTTATTGTTATCGTTTTTTTTCGTAGCGTTTCGTATAGCTTTTTTTCGGAAGGCTATTAGGCTGCCAACTGTGCGATTAGCGTGGAAAAGCTAGTCAACGATACGGAATGCGAATAAAAAATCAGCTATTTCAACGATAAAAACAGCTGTTTCGAAGGCCGTAGAAAATCGAAGTTTTCAGTCAAAAGGCGGTGATCGATCTAATCGGCTCGGAAAAGGGTTTGCAGGCGCTAAATGCGTTTAAAAAAGTTTTGGCGATCGAATTCGCTCGTACGACGTATTAATACGTCAGCCAAAAAATTGTGTTTATTTGGTTTGTACGTAATAAAAAAGTTGTAATCGGCGAGAAGCTCGGCCTAGCGTATTTATCGAACGTTTAAAAGTTTAAACGTTATAAAGTATTTTAAAGCTTTGTGATTAATAATTATTTTAATTTAATAAACTAAGCCAATTAGTTTAATACGAAAATTGCCTAGAGATTTTACGATTGCGAGCATCTTTTTGTCGTATACGACGTAATTTAGCTTTGCGAAAACTATAGTTTTGCTAAAATAAGCGACTGGAAGCCAATCGTCGCTATAAAATTAAAAAAGCACAAAAGCTATTACGCCGTCGGAAGCGTTAGTTTTTAATATGCAGAAAAGGTTTTGCTTATAATATTGTAAAACTGATGCAATAGTAAAAGCTAGTGTAAAAAGGTCGAAACTTTCCTGATATTTAAAAATGAAATTGAAAAAAACGTTAGTTTTAATTAAATAAATTAAAAGCTTTGCAATTATATCGTAGTTTCGAATAAAACGTCGGTAAAAGTTACAAAAACCAAAAAAGTTTTATACATCTTTTATAATAATAGAAGGCTTTTAATAAGCGACCACGGAGATTTTCTTTGAGTTTACTTTTAGACTTTTAATCGAAATAATAAAGCCTAAATAACGGGTCCGAATAACGTTGAATTTAAATTTTCGAATATCGGCTTGTAATTCAGCGTCAGCGAGCTTTTGAAGCATTTTGCGAACGTATATGGCGTGTTTCAAAAGGTCGGACGAATAAATAAAAATATTATTTAAATATGCAATACAAAAATCGTTTAAATAATCGAAAAAAACGTCGTTTATATAACGTTAGTAAATTACGGGTTTATTAATAAAGCCAAAAGGTAGTATTTTGCATTTATAAGCGTCGTAACGCGTACGAAACGTCGTTAGTTTTTTATTAGCGGGATTTATTCGAATTTTATAAAAAGCTTGACGAATATCGAACTTCGTAAAAATTCGCGTTTTCGAAAAACGAGCAAGGGTTTTATCGATAAAAGGAAAAAAATAGCGATTTTTACGAATAACGTTATTAAAAGCTCGATAATCGATACAAAAACGTAGTAAACCGTCGGGTTTTTTGGCGAAAAACATTAAAGCAGCGAAAAAAGCGATGGAAAATTCGATAAAGCTTTTGTTAAGATTATTTTGCAAATAGGTTTTAATAATTTCGAGCTTCGGAATCGACATTTTGTATAAAAAAGTGTATTTTAATTTTTTTTTATTTATAATAAGTTCGATTTTGTGGTCGTAGGGCCGGTAAAAGGCTAGCTCGTTATTAGCGGCTTTAAAACACGTGTTCGAGGTTTTTGTATTCCGGAAAAAGAGATTCGAAGAAAGATTTATTCGAAATTAGCTTCGCTAAGCTGATTAAAAAAGTCGAAATCGATATTTCGTTGGTTTTATGTTACGATCCTCCCCTGGCTAGTGGTGGTTGCTAGTGGTATGGTTGCCAGTGGTATGATTGCCGGTGGTGTTGGAATAAGGTTTGGGCACGGACCACCTCGGCCACTAGGCCTCGCGCTAAGTCACGTGACCCACAAGCGCAACCCACTGTACATAAAGTTCGCGATCCCGAGCATTCTAGCTCGGTGTTTTTTTTTCAATTTACATACGTACCTTTTGGTTCATATTATCCTTTTAATTATTCTTAAGCTAGCTGTGATATAAAAAAAAACCAAACAATTTTCGCTGAAAAGCTTTGTATCCACGGTTAAAAATTCGATCTGCCTTTGCAATTCGAATTCCTTTCAGGCCGCCCGTACCGACGTTTATTTATCGGTGCTTTAATCAGAACTCCCTTCTACTGATTTTGTTTTCAAAAAAAGCTAGAGTTTTTTTTTCCCATTAATTCGATCTGCCTCTGCAATTCGAATCGCCCCTCCTTAACACTACAACATTTTATATTCTTTTTATAAATCGACGCGGCACCCGAAAACGAACGCAACCCGTACGATTCGGCTTCGAATCAGCACTTCTACCTTCTGCTTCCGCCTTTGGCGCTTCCCAATTTTTATTCGTTCCAGGCTTTTTCGACGATTCTGGCAGCGAGTCTTTATTCCACGACTTCTTTACCGAATTATAATTATTTACAGCCGACTTATCTGCTAAGTCCTTTCGCCCTACGATCGAACCTAAAATCGAATTATACGACGCTGACATCCTAATACCCTCAAACCGACGAATGCCCCTACGACTGCCCAGCATATCTGCCAACGCTGAAGGATTCACTGCGGCCCAGCAGCTTCAGATCGCCCAAATAATCGCTCAAGCCATTGCCGCCGCTCGCCCTTCAGCCCCTCCCGCTAATATCGCCCGCGACGCTTCCCTTCCTCCATTCCGAGCTTCGCGCGCTTTTACGGCGGACCTTCAATTAATTCCCGAATACTACCTCCCCGTCCTCGACCCAGCTATCTCCCGAGTCGAACCATTCAAAATCAAATATCTTCGCCACGCTTTCAGCGACCATTAAAAAAAGATTAAATATAACGCATGGAAAATAAATATAAAACTGTTTATTAAAAAATATTCAGAAAACTTTATATAAGGCATAAACCAAGCCAAAGCATATTTTAAATGTATTATTGGAAAAGCAAAGATTATTATTTTAAAGCATTTAAACCCCGAGTTCTATAACCAAGCCCAATCGGCCCGAAACGTCTTTCGCATTTTTAATCAGCGCTTTTTTAATTATAACCGCGTTCAGTTTGCCAAATTGTAATACAACAAGCTTTATATAAACAACGGTCAGACCTATAATAACTTTCGTTTTTTGTTTATCCGTTACGCAATTACTAGCAAAGTTGCTAAAAACCGTTGGTTTAAAGATATATGCGAAAAGATTATCCCTATTTTTAAACACGACCTTCGAATAAAAAAGTATAAAATAAATAATAATTATATTGCTTTAAAAAAACGAGTTTTTGGCCGTTGCGAATAGAAAGTTACGCAATATCCGAGCTGAAGAAATGGCTTCTGTCCGTCGTATAAGCCATTTTTCCTTTGCTATAGCTTTTGCTAATCAGGATTCTAGGCGTACTCCCCGGTATCCTCAGAGCTTTATAACGTTTTACTTTTTTAATCCCTTCTGCTCGCACGGCTTTTCTCTTTTTTAATAAAAATTCTTACGAGCGTATAGCTGCCACTTCTGCCACCTCCGGTTTTTTCCGCTTGGCTGCGCGTTTTTTTGGCGTTTGTTATAACTGCGGCAAATCCGGCCATTTCGCAAACGTTTGCTTCGACGCCAAGCTTAGTCGCAAAATCGCCGAAATAGCTATCGACGAAAAGCAAAACGATCTGTTAAAAAACTTTTAAGCCGTAGCAAAAACTTTTATTATAGCAAAAGATTCGATTTGTAAAAGAATTTAAAGTTTGACCAACGCTTTTTAATAAAAGGGCGACAGTTTTTAGTTTTCATAAAATTAATACGCAATAGATTATATATCAAAACATTTGCATATATCGATAGCGGAGCTAACATTTTCGATGCGATTAAAACTTTTTTAGCGTATTAACTTTTTTAACGTTTCGGAATAAATTTTATTCGGCTGTATAAGCTTATTATACCCACCGGCTATAATAGCGAGCCGAGGAAGTTTATTTCTTCTGCTATTTTTCTTTTTTTTACGATTGACCGACGTCGTATAAATTTTCCTTTTTTGGTTACAAACCTGGGCTTTACCGACGTTTTTATTGGTCGCAAATTTCTATAGCACTACGATTTAAAGCAAGCGTATAGCCAAAAAAAAAACAAAATAAAATGGCCACTCGATATGCTTATTATTTTTTATTTCAACGAGCAGTTATTCGTCGATTTTAATTAGCGAACAGAGCCCAAAGTGCTTAGTCGCATGTATTAAAAAAATGCAAACAGACGAAACAGCGTAATAAAAGCTTTATATATCTTTGCCAGCATTTTTACAACGATCAAAAAGGCTTATTTAGGTTTTGGAGCTGGTAAACCTTCCACGTTTATGCGAGATTTCAAAAGCAATTTAAACAAAATAGAAAAGTTTTTTATTGGCAGCCCTGAACCGACCAAGCCGGTTTTTTCAACCGTGTTAATTATCCTTTTTATTTCCAATTGCAATATCAGCTGTATTTCCGCCTTTACATTCAGCGCTTTACAAACACGCTACGAAAAGCGAATACGGGCCGCGAAAAAAAAAAGGTTACTATTATTCAGCGATTACACGTTTATTACCTTTATATATAATATAAACAGAAAACGTTTCCGCCGTGCGAAAATCGCCGAGTTTGCAAAAATCATATAGTTCGCGGCAATAAAAAGCATTTCCGTTTCCGACGCTTTGCAAACCAAATATAACGACAACGTGGTTTTTATAAAAAAGCTTTTTCCAGCTTAATACTCGGAGTTCGAAAAACTGTTCTACAAGCAAAAAAGCGATAAACTCGCTTTTCGCCGCTTCGGTATAAATTATAAAATACATTTGGCCACGGAAAATACGCTTTTTATAAAACCACTCAAACGCTTTACGAATAAACAGCTTATAAAAATCAAAAGCTATATTTTCGACAATTTGCACAAAAGTTTTATTAAACCTTTTAATACCCTTTTCGCCGCTCCGATTTTATTTACTAAAAAGTCAAACGGCTTTATACGCTTATGTATCGATTACCGCAAGCTCAACGATTTTACGAAAAAAGATTTTTACCCCTTGCTTTTAATCGACGAAATGCTGGCGCGAATTATTAAAACTAAAATGTTTACGAAAATTAATATTTAATAAGCATTTAATCGAGTCCGGATATTCGAAAAATCTGAAAACTAACCAGTTTCCGCATCCGATACGGCATATATAAATATAAAATCCTTTCGTTCGGTCTTACCAATAGGCCCGCTATATTTCAACGCTTTATTAATAATATTTTTATAAAGTATTTGAATAATTTCTGCTCGGCGTATTTTAACGATATTTTTATTTATTCCGCGAATAATTTAAAATATAAGATTTACGTCAAAAAAATCTTATCGATTTTGAAAAAACACGGCCTGAAAGCTGATATTAAAAAATGCGAATTTAATATTACGAAAACCAAGTTTTTAGATTTCGTTATCAGCATTTAAAGTATTAAAGTAAACCCGGAAAAAATCGCTATTATTAAAAATTAGCAATATGCAGCGAATATACGAGGCGTGCAGAGCTTCCTGGGCTTCTGTAATTTTTACAAACGTTTTATAGCCGGCTACAGCCGCATTTGCCGCCCTCTGACTGCTTTTACAGGCAAAAACGTTTTTTTCGTATTCGAGAAAAAGCAGAAAGACGCATAAGAAGCATTGCGCAAAACCCTGCTAAATGCTTCTATCCTGTGCCATTACGACTTTTATAAGCAAACGCGCCTAAAAACCGACTTTTTTAATAAAGTAATAGCTGGCGTATTGTCGTAATTGCAAAAAAATGATTTTTATCATCCGGTCGGTTTTTTTTCCAAGACTATAATCGACGCCGAGCTTAATTATTCGATCTACGACAAAAAGCTTTTCGCCATCTTTCGCTCTTTCAAAAATTACAAGCCGGAGCTGTTAAACGCTTAAAAAAACGTATATATATATACCGATTACCGCGCTTTAAAATACTTTATAATAATCAAAAACCTTTCGGCCCGATAAGCCCGATAAGCCGAGTTTTTCGCCGATTTCCATTTTACAATTATATACCGGTCGGAAATTACTAATACGCTCGCTGATACTTTTTTTCGCAAAAACCAAGATATTTCCCTATTGAAAGCGCGACAGCGAACAGCTCGAAAGCAGCAAATACTCCCAAACGATAAATTAGATTCCCAGATTTTAAAAGAAATGGCTGCTAAAAGCATAACTACGCTAGCGCTTATAAAAATAGCGTCCGATAAGCGCGACAACGACAGCACTTCTTTCGAAAAAAACAGCGAAAACGAAAAGAATAAAATGCTTACAAAAAAACCCGCAGACCTAATTTTCGTAATCGCGTACGATATGCATAGTTATACAGTCGTAAACGACTTGCTGCAAGCCAATAAAAACTCTTTCTTTTTCGAAGCGCAACGAACGCAAACCCGCAATTACAGCCTTGATTACCAACTGCGACAAAACAAATTGTTTTTCCAAAGCAAATTAATAGTGTTTTTAAAATCTTCCGAACTGCGAACCTCCCTGATCCGATATATTTACGAACAGCTTTGCGTAGCATACGTTGAAATAAGAAAAATAAAGCTTTTGGTCGGTCGCAAATACTATTAAAAAGCTATAAAAGCAAATATACAGCAATACGTTTCGAATTATCGTTGCATACGAATAAAAGCTAGGCGCGACAAAACCCCGGGCTTTTTGAAACCTTTGCCCATACCTAGCAAACCCTATTAATATTTAACGATAAATTTTACGAAACTCCTATTAAACGAAAATAATCACGACTTCGCTTTCGTAATAATAGATCGCCTGTCTAAAAAACCTTTATTAATCTCCTGCCACAAGACTATCACAGCGAAAAGGCTGGCAGCTTTGTTTTTAATCCATTAAATACGCCATTTCGGCATGCCGGATTCAATTGTTTCGAACCGAAAAGCTCAGTTTGTTTCGGTTTTTTAGCAAAAACTCTGCCGCATATTAAAAACCAAAGTTAAGTTGACTATTGCGTACAATTCTAACGTCGATAAGCAGACCGAAATAATAAACTAATATATTAAGCAACGCCTTCGCCCCTTTTGCTTTTACTACCAAAACAATTAAAAACGCCTTTTATTTTTGATAAATATTACATAATTGACCTTGCCGCACGAATCTTTCGGCAACGTTTCTTTTTTCCAAATCTTAAATAAATACGAAACTCGCATATCCTAGGATATAAACAATCCCCGTCCCTTTCGCTCGGCTACCGAAAAACTCAACCGCGACGAAGCTTTGCATTTGGCCTTCCGAGCTAAAAAGGTTATAAAATACGCGCAATTATTTATTGCGTAATAACAAACCAAAATAAAACGCTTCGCCAATCTGCATAAACGACCAATAAATTAGAATATAAGCGACGAAGTATTGGTATACCAAAAATTAAAAGCTCGACCGACCTTTCCGAAAGTTTTTAAACAAATGGTACGGCCCAATCAAAATCGTCGACAAAATAGAAAAAAGTTGGAAGCTTAACCTTTTCGCAAACTAATCAATCCATCCAATCTTCCATTTATATTCGCTTCGAAAACATATCAGCAACCTTTTACCTGGCCAACGCCGCCCCGAACCAGCCCTTATTTAATTACTTTCTGAACAAACGAAATAAAAAATCGAAAAAATAATAGATTCGAAGTTGCACAAAAGTATATTATAATACCAGGTTAATTAAAAAAGCGCTGATGAAAATCTCGAATAATACCTTTGTTCTGACGCTATAACGGCCCCTTATATTTTTTAAATATTCCACCGATCGCACCCTACCGCCAAAAGCTCTCCACGAACGCTTCTCGCATAGTTGCAAGCTTACAACGAAAACAGAAAAGATTACACTGAGTTGAAGAACGATAGACCCATAACCGCAACTGCGCGGACGCAGTTCTTCGGAAAGGGGGGGTAGTGTTACGATCCTCCCCTGGCTAGTAATAATTGCTAGTAGTATGGTTGCCAATGGTATAATTGCCGGTGGTATTGGAATAAGATTTGGGCACGGACCACCTCGGCCACTAGGCCTCGCGCTAAGTCACGTGACCCACAAGCGCAACCCATTGTACATAAAGTTCGCGACCCCGAGCATTCTAGCTCGGTGTCTTTCTTTCAATTTACATGCGTACCTTTTGGTCCACATCACCCTTTTGATCACCCTCAAGCTAGCTGTGACATTTTAAAACGTTCGAAAAAACTGTAAAATTGGGTTTTGAAAAAAGTGTTGTACGTAAGGTCGTTTAGTATTCTGTCGATTTCGTACAAAAAGGTTGAAAACACTTTAACTGCTTTTTTTCTGAAAATCAATTTAAAAGCGTGTATAATAATTTGGCAAATGGAAATTAAATAAGCAGTAAATTGAGGGATTCGTTTTCGAATTAGTTTGAAAGATTCAGGAGATGGCTTGTTTGAATTATCGATTATATTAAGCTGAAAGGCTATCGCGGCGAAAGCTTTTTTTCGGTTTTTAATATAACTGTTTTTCGTAAAACGAGAAAGCTGTTTTGACGAAAAAAAAAAAGAAAAAATAAAAAACAATAGAAAAAGGATCGTCAGCCTGGAAAAATAATGATATGATTTTTTGTATTATTTTATTAGCGTCGCTATCGAAATTGATACCGCGAATGAAATTCGACCTTTTCGCGCTTCGCACAGCGTCGTAAGTCTGTTATAATTGGTCAAGGTTTTTATCACGTTTTACAACGTCGTTTTAATAGCGAGATTAAATCTTTCGGAAGTGCAAATAAAAGATTTTAATATAACGAGCGTAAAAGGCTGTAGGGGAGTAAGACTTCGGCTAATAAAGCTTGCGTTTATTACAGTTTAATAAAATTTAATATTCGGCCAATCAAGCTTTTCTTAGAATTATATTATAATTTCCGAAATTAATAATTAAGAAAAAAGTAAACGATTGTATTCGATTATTAATAATAAAATTGAAAAGCGTAAAATGTGTAATTAAATGGCCGCGAGTTTTATTATATTTTTTTACAAAAAAAAAAGCCGGGAAAAATTAAATCAAAAGTTTTAAAAAAAAAAAAAAGGATTTAATCAGCGCCGAATCGATTAACGCATAACCGTTCGCTTTAGAATCGGCGAGCGCTTTTATTTTATACGAAAAGCCGTTTTTGATAAATATAACGGAAATTGTTAATAAATCGCTATCAAAAAGCTTTCGAACGTTAAAATAACGTATATCGCGTAACACGCCTAAAAAAAAGGCTTTGCTTAGGCTTAGGCGTTTTTCCGATTGGCGGAAAAGCTTTTAATTTTCTCGTATGCGTTTTGAAAATCGTTTAGAAAAGGGTTTTCGTTTTTATTATTATTATTAAAGGGCGAATTTTCGGCCGGCTCGATCTCGTTTACATTTATTAGCCTGAAAAGGCTTTTGAATAAAATCGAAGATCGGCTCGTAAAAGATCGTGCAAATTGGCTTCGAACTTTCTGATATAAAATAAAGAACGAGCGTTGTCGTTGGTCCGATCGAAAAAGAAAAACGCCAAAAGGGGCGTTCTGGCGTAGAAGAAAAGAAAAAGCAGCAGGGGGCTAAAAAGCCTGTAAAGCATTTGAACGATTTTCGTACGTACGATTTGACTCGTAATACGCTTTGGTTAAAAACTTATCATTTTGATGGATAATAGATTTGAAAAAGCGATTCGCGTATAAAATTCGCTTAGCCAATTGATTTTGTTTTTTTTGTCGGACGGCGATGAGCCAATTCTTAAAAATCGTTGTACGCGCTTATTTCAAATGCAGCTTTTCTCGTAGACGCTTTGGTATTTTATCGCGGAAAGCGTTCCGAAATTGTTTATCGGTTCGTATTTGAACGTTCGCTGCGAAAATAGAAAATCGCAGATAAAAACGCTAAAAGTCGTCGTGCGTATTTATTATAAGCATTTTGAATTCGTTTTCGGCCTTTTAAACGTCGGAAAAATCGGCCAGGAAATCGGCGACCTTTTTTATTAATTTTTCGGAAAATGTAAAATCGGAACGGTTTAAAATACGTAAGATTAGAAATTTTTTTGCTACGCTTTCGGTCTGATCGAATATGTAATTTTTGCGAAATCGATCGCTAGCGAAATAATCGTGGTAAAGTTCGAGATTATCGAAAACTTTAGTTTTCCAATAGCGTGCTTTGTAATCTTTATTATTATTTAATTTAAACTTAAAGTTCGGAACGCGCTTTATGCGAGCTAATCGAAAATTAGCAGATAAATGGGAATTATAGCGTTTAAAAGGCGCGCTAAAGTTTTGGCCGTCAAAAGGAGATTTAAAAAAAGTTCGCGAAAAGCGTAGAAATTGGTTTGCAGCGTTTGTTAATTGAAATAAAACGTTGCGAAAAAGGGAAAAAGCAGCAGATTCGCGACTGGCAGAAACACGTTCGATAAATTCTATTAAACGCTTTGATTAAAGGGTCTGTCGCAGTCGTATAATTTCTAAGAATTGTCGTTTACGCTTTTGCGCTTTTTTCAATTGATTTTGCAAAAGTTTCAACTGAATGCTTTCAGCGCTAAGCTGCAAAAAAAAAGTGGCAAGCGAAATGGTTAGCGCTTTGCCTTTTCTTTTGTTTTTTTTTTTTCGGGGGAAGAATTGTTTTTCAGAAGAAAAAGCTTTTGGGAAAGGCTGCTTTTTCGTTGATTAAAAAAAGGGAAGTTAAAGTATAATAGCAGAAGCTGAAAAGCTCTGCTAAAGGGAAGATCGTTGAACAAAAGCCATTTTTCGCAAAATGCGGAAATAAGCCTTTTTACGACCGGTCGATCATTTTGATATAACCCGTGAAGAATTCGAAAGGAAAAATAGTTTACGCCGTCGTTAGCGTAGAAAAAGAATTGTTAATAATATAACGATTTAATCAGTCGAAAGGCTAAGAGATCAATCAACTGGTCGCCGTATTTATATAGTATAAAAAACGAGCTTTTGGTTTTGTAACAAAAATATTTATTTAGAATTAACAATTGCAAAAGGCAGAAGTTGCTAAAAAAAAAAAGCCTTATATATATAAATAGTTTCCACAGTTGATAAAAAGACCTACTAGAAGACCAGGAAGCTTACAGCTATACGTAGTTGCTGGGGAGCTTGCAGCTATACGTAGTTGCTGGGGTGATATGAGAGGTGGCAACAGAGTGAATCGTCATAACCACGGCCTTTTTAAACGAATTTATAATATTCTGAAAAAATAACTAAAAAATAAAAGCTTCGATAAACATATAATTCTAAAAATAGCTTTTAAAATTATAAACGATATTGCAAATCCAGGCGGTATTATACCTATTTTGCTAATATACGATGCATACCTCCGTTTATTAAAAACAAACGTTTTATTTGCTTTTGTAACGAAAAGGCGTAATGCACTACGCTTTGCAACCCAAAAAATTCGGCGAATTCAGGCCGAACGCAAAGTTTCGGAAGCCTTACGTATTAAAAACGGCCCGAATACTTTAAAAAAACACACTTAATTTTCTTTTATAATCAAACGTACGCGTATACAAAAAAAAAAGAGGTTGGTCAGGCCCTTACAAGCTTATTTCAAAAAATAGCAATATCTGCAAAGTTTAAATCAACGATAAAGCTTCAGATTTCCGAATTACGTCAGTTAAACCTTATTATAGCGAATTGAACGAATCAATTGTTAAGAAGAAAAAGGCTGCACCACCAGCTGCGACTGTTGCACCAGCTGCAATTATACACAGTCTATCGGTTAAGTATTATTCCTGGTCAAGCAGGAATGATCTGGCCTTAGCTCAATTAAGTAATAACCCAACTTTCGATGAGATTCCACGAAATACGACAAAATTAAGAAAATTAGAAATACAAGCAAAACTTTGTATTATTTTCAAATTTTTCACGCAATCTAACGCAACGCAAACGCAATGGCTTCAGCTTCTACTTCAGCTTCTACTTCAGCTTTTAAACGTTTAAAAGCTTTTGATTTAACTCGAAGTCAGCGACCTGATATTAGCTTGTTTTATTCAATCGGTGTCAAGTTGTTATTGACGCCGAAGATAAATATACAAAATATTAAAATTTTTATATTGTAATCCGAAAGCAGTTCTCAAACTTCGTATTCTTCGTAATTTGAATACGTATACTTTGTAAAAGTTGACTTCGTTATTGCATGGAATACTACTTAAATAGGTCAAGTTTTGTTTCCACACCCCCACTGTTTTTAACCAGGAATAATACTTAACCGATAGACTGTGTACAGCCTGTTGCACCAGCTGCAATTGTACAGCCTATTGCACCAATTTAACTTTTAGAAACTACACAAATTCGCCAAAGCACCAAAATACGCGTTTCTTTCCGAAAGATTAAAAAGTGTGACGGGGGAACGATAATGAACCAGGGAGCAGAAAGTGCATTCATTTGATGAACTGAATCTTAAGGATCTGTAAGGATACGAAGGGTCGGTCTGGTTATATACCCGGAATTTATCTAGGTCGTGGTTACTTCGAAAGGTCGGTAAGATTCGGAAGTTCGGTAAAGCTTCGGCTTTCGGCCCTTAGCCTCTGCCTTCAGCCCCTCGGCCCTCGGCCCTCGGCCTTCGGCCTATTGGCCGAAAACCGTAAATCGTGCCCTTTGACATTCTCCTTCTTTTTCGATAAGGCTCCGGTCGGTTTGATTTCGAGGTTGTAATTTTCAGTTAGGAATAAACGGTCCCTTGCCAATATGAATTTGAAAGCAATGCTTCCCGGGTTCGACGTCGAAATCACTTTCAATCAGGAATAAACGGTCCCTTGCCAATATGGACTTAAAAGCAATGCTTCCCGGGTTCGACGTCGAGATCACTCTCAGTTAGGGATAAACGGTCCCTTGCCAATATTAATTGGACTTAAAAACAGTGCTTCCCGGATTCGACGTCGAGATTACTCTTAATCAGGAATAAACGGTCCCTTGCCAATATTAATTAAACTTGAAAGCAGTGCTTTCCGGGTTCGACGTCGAAATCACTCTTAGTCAGGAATAAACGGTCTTTTGCCAACATTAATTAAACTTGAAAGCAATGCTTTCCGGATTCGACGTCGAAATCACTTTCAATCAGGAATAAACGGTCCTTTGCCAATATAAACTTGAAAACAATAATTCCCGAATTTAAACGAATCGGATTTGACGTTGAAATTAAATGCCTGCCGGCCGGTTCGTTTTAAAAATTTAAATTGTAACGAGGAAACGATAATAAACCAGGAAGCAGAAAGTGCATTCATTTGATAAACTAAATCTTAAGGATTTGTAAAAATACGAAAGATCGGTCTGGTTATATACCCGGGATTTATCTAGGTCGTGGTTACTTCGAAAGGTCGGTAAGGTTCGGAAGTTCGGTAAAGCTTCGGCTTTCGGCCCTTAGCCTCTGCCTTCAGCCCCTCGGCCCTCGGCCCTCGGCCCTCGGCCTATTGGCCGAGAACCGTGAATCGTGCCCTCTGACAAAAAGCAACAGCAGTTACTTATAATTGACGAGTTTTACGAATTCGAAAAAAGAAATAAAAAAAAGGATAATATTAATATATTATTTTTTGCAAAAACTACCAAAACCAACTTTTTCGATAACTGTTACGATCCTCCCCTGGCTAGTGGTGGTTGCCAGTGGTATGATTGCCAGTGGTATGATTGCCGGTGGTATTGGAATAAGGTTTGGGCACGGACCACCTCGGCCACTAGGCCTCGCGCTAAGTCACGTGACCCATAAGCGCAACCTATTGTATATAAAATTCGCGATCCCGAACATTTTAGCTCGGTGTTTTTTTTTCAATTTACATACGTATCTTTTGGTTTATATCACTTTTCTAATTATTTTTAAGCTAGCTGTGATATAAAAAAAAACCAAACAATTTTCGCTGAAAAGCTTTATATTTACGGTTAAAAATTCGATCTGCTTTTGCAATTCGAACTTTTTTTAAGCCGTTCGTACGGACGTTTATTTATCGGTGTTTTAATTAAAACTTTTTTTTATTAATTTTGTTTTTAAAAAAAGCTGAAGTCTTTTTTTTTTATTAATTCGATCTGCTTTTGCAATTCGAATCGCTTCTTTTTAATATTACAACACTTTATACTTTTTTTATAAATCGACGTAGCATCCGAAAACGAACGCAATTCGTACGATTCGGCTTCGAATCAGCATTTCCACTTTTTGCTTCTGCTTCTGGCGCTTCCGAATTTCCATTCGTTCCAGGCTTTTTCGACGATTCTAGCAGCGAATTTTTATTTCACGACTTTTTTATCGAATTATAATTATTTACTGCTGGATTTTTTCGCTTTACTATCGAACTTAAAATCGAATTGTACGACGCTAATATTCTAATACTTTTAAACCGACGAATGCTTTTACGATTATTTAGCATATTTGCCAACGCTAAAAAATTCATTGCGGCCTAGCAGTTTTAAATCGCTTAAATAATCGCTTAAGCTATCGCTGCCGCTCGTTTTCCAGCTTCCGCTAATATCGCTCGCGACGCCTTTTTTTCACTCCGAGCTTCGCGCGCTTTTACAGCGGATTTTCAATTAATTCTCGAATATTATTTTTCCGTTTTCGACCCAGCTATTTTTCGAATCGAATTATTTAAAATCAAATACTTTCGCTACGCTTTTAGCAATTATTAAAAAAAGATTAAATATAACGTATAAAAAATAAATATAAAACTGTTTATTAAAAAGTATTTAAAAAATTTTATACAAAATATAAACCAAGCTAAAATATATTTTAAATATATTATTAGAAAAGCAAAAACTATTATTTTAAAACATTTGAACCTCGAGTTTTATAACTAAGCTTAATCGGCCCGAAACGTTTTTCGCATTTTTAATCAGCGCTTTTTTAATTATAACCGCGTTTAGTTTATTAAATTATAATATAACAAATTTTATATAAACAACGGTCAGATTTATAATAACTTTCGTTTTTTATTTATTCGTTACGCAGTTATTAACAAAATTGCTAAAAACCGTTAGTTTAAAAATATATACGAAAAAATTATTTTTATTTTTAAATACGATTTCCGAATAAAAAAATACAAAATAAATAATAATTATATTATTTTAAATAAGTTTTTAGCCGTTGCGAATAAAAAATCACGTAATATCCGAGCTAAAAAAATAGCTTTTGCCCGTCGCATAAGCTATTTTTTTTTTGCTATAGCTTTTGCTAATTAAAATTCTAGGCGTATTTCCGGTATTTTTAAAGTTTTATAGCGTTTTACCTTCTCAGCCCTTTTTGTTCGCACGGTTTTTTTTTTTTCTGGCAGAAATTCTTACGAACGTATAACTGTTATTTCTGCTATTTTCGGTTTTTCCCGCTTGGCTGCGCGTTTTTCTAACGCTTATTATAATTGCGGCAAGCCCGGCCATTTCGCAAACGTTTATTCCGACGCTAAATTTAATCGCAAAATCGCCGAAATAGCTATCGACGAAAAGCAAAACGATTTGTTAAAAAACTTTTAAATCGTAGCAAAAACTTTTATTATAATAAAAAATTCGATTTGTAAAAAGATTTAAAATTTAATCAACGCTTTTTAATAGAAAAGCGATAATTTTTAATTTTTATAAAACTAGCACGCAATAAATTATATATTAAAACATTTGCATATATCGATGGCGGAGCTAATATTTTCGATGCGATTAAAACTTTTTTAATATATTAATTTTTTTAACGTTTCGGAATAAGTTTTATTCGGCTGTATAAACTTATTATATTTACCGGCTATAATAGCGAGCCGGGAAAGCTTATTTTTTCTGCTATTTTTTTTTTTTTTTTTACGATTAACCGACGTCGTGTAAATTTTTTTTTTTTGGTTATAAACCTAGGCTTTACCGACGTTTTTATTAATCGCAAATTTTTATAGCACTACGATTTAAAACAAACGTATAGCTAAAAAAAAAACAAAATAAAATAGCCATTCGATATGCTCGTTATTTTTTATTTCAACGAACAGTTATTCGTCGATTTTAATTAACGAACAAAATCCAAAATATTTAATCGTATATATTAAAAAAATGTAAACAAACGAAACAACGTAATAAAAGTTTTATATACTTTTGCCAGTATTTTTACAACGATTAAAAAAGCTTATTTGAATTTTGGAATTGATAAACTTTTTATATTTATACGAAATTTTAAAAGCAGTTTGCATAAAATAGAAAAGTTTCTTATTAGCAGTTTTAAACCGACCAAAGCCGGTTTTTCCAATCGGGCCAATTGCTATCTTTTTTTATTTTTAATTGCAATATCAGTTGTATTTTCGTTTTTGTATTTAGCGCTTTGCAAATACGTTACGAAAAACGGATACGAGCCGTAAAAAAAAAAAGATTACCATTATTCAACGATTGCACGTTTATTATTTTTATATATAATATAAACAGAAAACGTTTTCGCCGTGCGAAAATCGTCGAATTTGAAAAAATTATACAATTCGCGGTAATAAAAAGTATTCCCGTTTCCGACGTTTTACAAACCAAATATAACGATAATATGATTTTTATAAAAAAAGCTTTTTTTAATTTAGTATTCGGAATTCGAAAAACTGTTTTATAAGCAAAAAAGCGATAAGTTCGCTTTCCGCCGTTCCGATATAAATTATAAAATATATTTTGCCACGGAAAATACGCTTTTTATAAAACTATTCAAACGCTTTACGAATAAACAGCTTATAAAAATCAAAAGCTATATCTTCGATAATTTATATAAAAGCTTTATTAAACTTTTTAATGCTTTTTTCGCCGCTCCGATTTTATTTATTAAAAAATTAAACGGTTTTATGCGCTTATATATCGATTATCGCAAATTTAACGATTTTACGAAAAAGAATTTTTATTTTTTGTTTTTAATCGACGAAATGCTGGCGCGAATTATTAAAATCAAAATATTTACGAAAATTAATATTTAATAAGTATTTAATCGAGTCCGGATATTTGAAAAGTTTGAAAAACTAATCAGTTTCCGTATCCGATACGGCATATATAAATATAAAATCCTTTCGTTCGGTTTTATTAATAAGCCCGTTATATTTCAACGCTTTATTAATAACATTTTTATAAAGCATTTAAATAATTTTTATTCGGCGTATTTTAACGATATTTTTATTTACTTCGCAAACGATTTAAAATATAAGATTTACGTTAAAAAGATTTTATCGATTTTAAAAAAACACGGCTTAAAAATTAATATTAAAAAATGCGAATTTAATATTACGAAAACCAAATTTTTAGATTTCGTTATTAGCATTTAAAATATTAAAATAAACCCGGAAAAAATCGCTATTATTAAAAATTAGCAATATGCAGCGAATATACGAAGCGTATAAAACTTTTTAAACTTTTGCAATTTTTACAAACGCTTTATAGCCGGCTATAGCCGCATTTACCGCCTTTTTTACTGTTTTCATAAGCAAAAACGTTTTTTTTCGTATTCGAAAAAAAAAAAACAGAAAAACGTATAAAAAATATTGCGCAAAACTTTGCTAAATGCTTTTATTTTATATTATTACGACTTTTATAAGCAAACGCGCCTAAAAAAACCGATTTTTTTAATAAAATAATAATTAGCGTATTATCGCAATTATAAAAAAATAATTTTTATTATCCGGTCGGTTTTTTTTTTAAAATTATAATCGACGCCGAGCTTAATTATCCGATTTACGACAAAAAGCTTTTCGCCATTTTTCGCTTTTTTAAAAATTATAAGCCGAAGCTGTTAAGCGTTTAAAAAAACGTATATATATATACCGATTATCGCGTTTTAAAATATTTTATAATAATTAAAAATCTTTCGGCCCGATAAATCCGATAGGCCGAATTTTTCGCCGATTTTCATTTTATAATTATATACCGGTCGGAAATTATTAATACGTTCGCTGATACTTTTTTTCGCAAAAATCAAAATATTTTTTTATTAAAAGCCCGATAACGAATAGCTCGGAAGCAGCAAATGTTTTCCGACGATAAGTTAAATTTTTAGATTTTAAAAAAAATAGCTGCTAAAAGCATAACCACGCTAGCGCTTATAAAAATAGCTTTCGATAAATACGATAACAACGGCATTTTTTCCGAAAAAAACAGCGAAAGCGAAAAAAATAAAATGCTTACAAAAAAACTCGCAAATTTAATTTTCGTAATCGCATACGATATATATAATTATACAATTATAAACGATTTGCTATAAACTAACAAAAACTTTTTTTTTTTCGAAGCGCAGCGAGCGCAGGCCCGTAATTACAATTTAAATTATTAATTGCGATAAAACAAATTGTTTTTCCAAAGCAAATTAATAATGCTTTTAAAACCTTCCGAATTGCGAACTTTTCTGATCCGATATATTTATAAACAGCTTTGCGTAGCATACGTTGAAATAAAAAAAATAAAGCTTTTGGTCGGTCGCAAATATTATTAAAAAATTATAAAAGCAAATATATAATAATACGTTTCGAATTGTCGTTGTATACGAATAAAAGCTAAGCGCGACAAAACCTCGGGCTTTTTAAAGCTTTTGCTTATATTCAGCAGGCTTTATTAATATTTAACGATAGATTTTACGAAACTTTCGTTAAACGAAAATAATTACGATTTCGCTTTCGTAATAATAAATCGTTTATTTAAAAAACTTTTGTTAATTTTCTGTCACAAAACTATTATAACGAAAAAACTGGCAGCTTTGTTTTGGTTTATTAAATGCGCCATTTCGGCATGCCGGATTTAATTATTTCGGACCGAAAAATTTAATTTATTTCGGTCTTTTAGCAAAAACTCTGCCGTATATTAAAAACCAAAATCAAATTGATTATTGCGTACAATTTTAATATCGATAAGCAAACCGAAATAATAAATTAATATATTAAGCAACGCTTCCGCCCTTTTTGCTTTTATTACTAAAACAATTAAAAACGTCTTTTACTTTTGATAAATATTATTACGATCCTTCCCTGGCTAGTGGTGTGGTTGCTAGTGGTATGGTCGCCAGTGGTATGGTCGCCAGTGGTATGGTTGCCAGTGGTATAATTGCCGGTGGTGTTGGAATAAGGTTTGGGCACGGACCACCTCGGCCATTAGGCCTCGCGCTAAGTCACGTGACCTATAAACGCAGCCTACTGTATATAAAGTTCGCGACTCCGAGCATTTTAGCTCGGTGTTTTTCTTTTAATTTATATGCGTATCTTTTGGTCCATATTATCCCGATCATTTTTAAGCTAGCTATAATATAAAGAAAAATCAAACAACCTTCGCTGAAAAGTTTTGTATCCACGATTAAAGATTCGATTTGCCTTTGCAACTCGAACTCTTTTTAGGCCGCCCGTACCGACGTTTATTTATCGATGCCTTAATTAAAACTTTTTTCTACTGATTTTGTTTTCAGAAAAAGCTGGAATCTTTCTTCCTTATTAATTCGATCTGCTTTTGCAATTCGAATCGCCCTTTTTTAATATTACAACACTCTATGCTTTTCTTATAAATCGACGTAGCACTCGAAAACGAACGCAATTCGTACGATTTAGCTTCGAGTCAGCACTTCCATTCTCTGCTTTTGGCGCTTCCGAATTTCTATTCGTTCTAAGCTTTTTCGACGATTCTGGCAGCGAGTTTTTATTCCACGACTTTTTTACCGAATCATAGTCATTTGCTGCTGGATCTTTTCGCTTTATTATCGAATTTAAAATCGAATTGTACGACGCTGATATTTTAATACTTTCAAACCGACGAATGCCCTTACGACTGTTTAGCATATTTGCTAACGCTGAAAGATTTACTGCGGCCTAGCAGCTTTAAATCGTTTAAATAATCGCTTAAACCATCGCCGCCGTTCGCTTTTCAGCCTTCGCCATCGCCCGCGACGCTTTTTTTTTACTTCGAGCTTTGCGCGCTTTTACGGCGGACTTTTAATTAATTTCCGAATATTACCTTTCCGTTTTCGACTTAGCCATTTTTCGAATCGAACTATCCAAAATCAAATACTTTCGTTACGCTTTTAGCGACTATTAAAAAAAGATTAAATATAACGTATAAAAAATAGATATAAAATTGTTTATTAAAAAGTATTTAAAGAATTTTATATAAAGCATAAACCAAGCTAAAGCATATTTCAAATATATTATTAAAAAAGCAAAAACTATTATTTTAAAACATTTGAACCCCGAGTTTTATAATCAAGCCCAATCGGCCCGAAATGTTTTTTGCATTTTTAATCAGCGCTTTTTTAATTATAATCGCGTTTAGTTTGCTAAGTTGCAATATAACAAATTTTATATAAACAACGGTCAGATTTATAATAACTTTCGTTTTTTGTTTATTTGTTACGCAATTATTAATAAAATTGCTAAAAACCGTTGGTTTAAAAATATATACGAAAAAATTATTTTTATTTTTAAATACGATTTTCGAATAAAAAAATACAAAATAAATAATAATTACATTGCTTTAAACGAGTTTTTAGCCGTTGCGAATAAAAAATCACGTAATATCCGAATTAAAAAGATAGCTTTTATTCGTCGTATAAACTATTTTTTTTTTGCTATAACTTTTGCTAATTAAGATTTTAGGCGTATTTCCGGTATTTTCAAAGTCTTATAGCGTTTTATTTTTCCAGCCCTTTTTGCTCGCACGGCTTTTTTTTTTTTTAATAAAAATTCTTACGAACGTATAACTGCTATTTCTGCCATCTTCGGTTTTTTTCGTTTGGCTGCGCGTTTTTCTGGCGCTTGTTATAATTACGGCAAGCCCGGCCATTTCGCAAACGTTTGCTTCGACGCTAAGCTTAGTCGCAAAATCGCCGAAATAATTATCGACGAAAAACAAAACGATTTATTAAAAAACTTTTAAGCCGTAGCAAAGATTTTTATTATAATAAAAAATTCGATTTGTAAAAAAATTTGAAATTTAACTAGCGCTTTTTAATAAAAGAGCGATAGTTTTTAGTTTTTATAAAATTAGCACGTAATAAATTATATATTAAAACATTTGTATATATCGATAGCGAAGCTAATATTTTCGATACAATTAAAACTTTTTTAGCGTATTAACTTTTTTAACATTTCGAAATAAGTTTTATTCGGTTGCATAAATTTATTATATTTATCGGCTATAATAGCGAGCCGGAAAAGCCTATTTCTTCTGCTATTTTTCTTTTTTTTACGATTAACCGACGTCGTATAAATTTTTTTTTTTAATTACAAACCTAAGCTTTACCGACGTTTTTATTAATCGCAAATTTTTATAACACTACGATTTAAAGCAAGCGTATGGCCAAAGAAAAAACAAAATAAAATGGCCATTCGATATATTTATTATTTTTTATTTCAACGAGCAATTATTCGTCGATTTCAATCAGCGAAAAAAGCTTAAGATGCTTAATCGCATATATTAAAAAAATGCAAATAAACGAAACAGCGTAATAAAAACCTTATATATTTCTGCTAACACTTTTACGACGATTAAAAAAACTTATTTAAGCTTTGGAATTAGTAAACCCTTTACGTTTATGCGAGATTTTAAAAGCAATTTATATAAAATGAAAAAGTTTCTTATTGGCAGCCCTAAACCGATTAAGCCGGTTCTTTTAACCGGGCCAATTGCTACTTTTTTTATTTTCAATTGCAATATCAGCTATATTTCCGCTTTTGCATTTAGCGCTTTACAAATACGTTACGAAAAGCGAATACGGGCCGCAAAAAAAAAAAAGTTACTATTATTTAACGATTGCACGTTTATTACTTTTATATATAATATAAATAAAAAACGTTTTCGCCGTACGAAAATCGCCGAATTTAAAAAAATTATATAATTCGCGATAATAAAAAGCATTTCCGTCCCCGACGCTTTACAAGCCAAATATAACGATAACGTAGTTTTTGTGAAAAAGCTTTTTCCAGCCTAATATTTAAAATTCGAAAAAATTTTTTATAAGCAAAAAAGCGATAAGTTCGCTTTCCGCCGCTTCGGTGTAAATCACAAAATATATTTTGCTACGAAAAATACGTTTTTTATAAAACTATTTAAACGTTTTACGAACGAACAGCTTACAAAAATCAAAAGTTATATTTTCGATAATTTGCACAAAAGTTTTATTAAACCTTTTAATACCTTTTTCGCCGCTTCGATTTTATTTATTAAAAAGTCAAACGGTTTTATACGCTTGTATATCGATTATCGCAAGCTTAATAATTTTACAAAAAAGAATTTTTACTTTTTGCTTTTAATTAACGAAATACTAGCGCGAATTATTAAAACTAAAATATTTACGAAAATTAATATTTAATAAATATTCAATCGAATCCGGATATTCGAAAAATTTAAAAAACTAATTAATTTTCGCATCCGATACGATATATATAAATATAAAGTTTTTCCGTTCGGCTTTACTAATAGGCCCGTTATATTTTAACGCTTTATTAATAACATTTTTATAAAATACTTAAATAATTTTTGCTCGGCGTATTTTAACGATATTTTTATTTATTCCGCGAATAATTTAAAATATAAGGTTTACGTTAAAAAAATTCTGTCGATTTTAAAAAAACACGGCCTGAAAGCTGATATTAAAAAATGCGAGTTTAATATTACGAAAACTAAATTTTTAAGTTTCGTTATTAATATTTAAAATATTAAAATAAACCCGGAAAAAATCGCTATTATTAAAAACTGGTAATATGCAGCGAATATACGAAGCGTGCAAAGCTTTTTAGGCTTTTGCAATTTCTACAAACGCTTTATAGCCGGCTACAATCGCATTTGCCGTCTTTTTACTATTTTTATAAGCAAAAACGTTTTTTTTCGTATTCGAAAAAAAACAGAAAAAACGTATAGAAAACATTACGCAAAAACCCTGCTAAATGCTTTTATTTTATGCTATTACGACTCTTATAAGCAAACGCGCCTAGAAACCGATTTTTTTTAATAAAATAATAACTAGCGTATTATCGCAATTGCAAAAAAAAATATTTATTATTCGGTCGGTTTTTTTTTTAAAATTATAATCGACGCCGAGCTTAATTATCCGATTTACGACAAAAAGCTTTTCGCTATTTTTCGCTTTTTTAAAAATTATAAGCCGGAGCTATTAAAAACCTAAAAAAACGTATATATATATACCGATCACCGCGCTTTGAAATATTTTATAATAATTAAAAACTTTTCGGCCCGATAAGCTCGATAGGTCGAGTTTTTTTTCGCCGATTTTTATTTTACAATTATATACCGGTCGGAAATTATTAATACGCTCGCTAATATTTTTTTTCGTAAAAACCAGAATATTTTTTTATTAAAAGCGCGATAGCGAGCAGCTCGAAAGCAGCAAATGCTTTTAAACGATAAATTAAATTTTCAGATTTTAAAAAAAATGGCTGCTAAAAGCATAATTACGCTAGCGTTTATAAAAATACCGTTCGATAAGCGCGATAACGATAGCATTTTTTCCGAAAAAAACAGCGAAAACGAAAAAAATAAAATACTTACAGAAAAATTCGCAAATCTAACTTCCGTAATTGCATACGATATGCATAATTATATAATTATAAACGATTTATTATAAGCTAATAAAAATTCTTTTTCTTTCGAAGCGCAGCGAACGCAGGCCCGCAATTATAATTTTGATTATTAATTGCGATAAAACAAATTGTTTTTCCAAAGTAAATTAATAATGCTTTTGAAATCTTCCGAACTGCGAACTTTTCTGATCCGATATATTTACGAACAGCTTTGCGTAGTATACGTTAAAATAAAAAAAATAAAGCTTTTGGTCGGTCGCAAATATTATTAAAAAATTATAAAAGCAGATATACAGCAATACGTTTCGAATTGTCGTTGCATACGAATAAAAGCTAGGCGCGACAAAACTTCGGGCTTTCTGAAATCTTTGCTTATATTTAGCAGGCTTTATTAATACTTAACGATGGATTTTACGAAGCTTTTATTAAACGAAAATGGTTACGACTTCGCTTTCGTAATAATAAATCGTTTATTTAAAAAGCTTTTATTAGTTTTTTGCTATAAAACTATTATAGCGAAAAAATTGGCAGCTTTGTTTTTAATTTATTAAGTGCGCTATTTCGGCATGCCGGATTTAATTGTTTCGGACCGAAAAGCTTAATTTATTTCGGTTTTTTAGCAAAAACTTTGCCGCATATTAAAAACCAAAATCAAATTAATTACTACGTATAATTTTAATATCGATAAGCAGACCGAAATAATAAACTAATATATTAAGCAACGCTTCCGCTTTTTTTGCTTTTATTACCAAGACAATTGAAAACGCTTTTTACTTTTAATAAATATTATATAATTAATTTTGCCGCACGAGTTTTTCGGCAACGTTTTTTTTTTTTAAGTTTTAAATAAATACGAAGCTCGCATATCCTAAGATATAAACAATTTCCGTTTTTTTCGCTCGGCTATCGAAAAGCTTAATCGCGACGAAGCTTTGCATTTAGCTTTCCGAGCTAAAAAAATTGTAAAATACGCGCAATCGTTTATTACGTAATAATAAGCCAAAATAAAACGCTTCGCTAATTTGCACAAACGACCGGTGAATTAGAATATAAGCGACGAAGTATTAATAAATATTAAAAATTAAAAGTTCGACCGACTTTTCCGAAAGCTTTTAGATAAATGGTACGGCTTAATTAAAATCGTCGACAAAATAAAAAAAAATTGAAAATTTAATTTTTTCGCAAATTAATTAATTTATTTAATTTTTTATTTATATTCGCTCCGAAAATATATCAGCAATCTTTTACCTGGCCAACGCCGCCCCGAACCAGCTTTTATTTAATTATTTTTTGAACAAACGAAATAAAAAATCGAAAAAATAATAAATTCGAAATTGCATAAAAAAGTATTGCAATATTAGGTCAATTGAAAAAGCGCTGATAAAAATCTCGAATAATACTTTTGTTTTGACGCTATAACGGCCTTTTATATTTTTTAAATATTTCACCGATCGCACCCCACCGCTAAAAGCTTTTTACGAGCGCTCTCCGCATGGTTGCAAGCTTACAACGAAGGCAAAAAAAATTACACTGAGTTAAAAAACGATAGACTTATGATCGCAACTGCGCGAACGCAGTTTTTCGAAGGGGAGGGGTAGTGTTACGATTCTCCTTTGGCTAGTGGTATGGTTGCTAGTGGTATGATCGCTAGTGGTATGGTCGCCAGTGGTATGGTTGCCAGTGGTATAATTGCCGGTGGTATTGGAATAAAGTTTGGGCACGGACCACTTCGGCCATTAGGCTTCGCGCTAAGTCACGTGACCCATAAGCGCAGCCTATTATACATAAAGTTCGCGACCCCGAGCATTCTAGCTCGGTGTTTTTTTTTCAATTTACATGCGTACCTTTTGGTCCACATTATCCCGATCACCCTTAAGCTAGCTGTGACAAATATTATATAATTAATTTTGCCGCACGAATTTTTCGGCAACGTTTCTTTTTTTTAAATTTTAAATAAATACGAGGCTCGCATATCTTAAAATATAAACAATTTCCGTTCTTTTCGCTCGGCCATCGAAAAGCTTAACCGCGACGAAGCTTTGCACTTGGCTTTTTAAGCTAAAAAAATTATAAAATACGCGCAATCGTTTATTACGTAATAATAAGCCAAAATAAAACGCTTCGCTAATTTGCACAAACGACTAATAAATTAAAAAATAAGCGACGAAGTATTAATAAGTATTAAAAATTAAAAACTCGACCGACCTTTCCGAAAGCTTTTAAACAAATAATACGGTTTAATTAAAATCGTCGATAAAATAAAAAAAAATTAAAAGTTTAACTTTTCCGCAAATTAGTTAATCCATCCAATTTTTCATTTATATTCGCTCCGAAAGCATATCAGCAACTTTTTATTTAACTAACGCCGCTCCGAACCAATTTTTATTTAATTATTTTTTAAACAAACGGAGTAAAAAATCGAAAAAATAATAAATTCGAAATTGTATAAAAAAGTATTATAATATCAGATCAATTGAAAAAACGCTGATAAAAATCTCGAATAATACTTTTGTTTTAACGCTATAACGGCCTTTTATATTTTTTAAATATTTCACCGATCGCACCCTACCGCCAAAGGCCCTTTACGAGCATTTTTCGTATAATTGCAAGCTTACAACGAAAACAAAAAAGATTATACTAAATTAAAAAACGATAAACCCATAACCGCAACTGCGCGGACGCAGTTTTTCGAAAGGAGAAGATAATATTACGATTTTTTCTTGGCTAATAATAATTGCTAATAGTATGGTTGCCAATGGTATAATTGCCGGTGGTATTGGAATAAAATTTGGGCACGGACCACTTCGGCCATTAGGCCTCGCGCTAAGTCACGTGACCCATAAGCGCAACCCATTGTATATAAAGTTCGCGACCCCGAGCATTCTAGCTCGGTGTTTTTTTTTCAATTTATATGCGTACCTTTTGGTCCACATCACCCTTCTGATCACCCTTAAGCTAGCTGTGACAATAACTGTATTACAAATTACCTTATACACAAAAAAAAAGCAGACGCTGAATACTCAGTCAAGCTACGCCAAAAAAATATTATTACAACCCTCGGCGAGCCTTTTAAAGCTTTTAGAAAAATGGAAATAAAAGGTTTAATCGAGAAAAGCGTTTTTAAAGTTGTATAATACAACCCCACTCTTTATTACGGCCGAATTTTTAATTTACGAATTGTGAATAAAATCAAAAGCAAAAATACAACTATATTATTCGAAAAATCTAAACTGATAATTCAAGCTTACAACGACGATAAGAAATACGATATTTTCATTTAATTACCTATTATTCAGCGAAATAGCCAAAAATTAATTATAGCTCTCGCCCTAATCCTCGAATATATTTGCAATATTATACTGCATTTAAAAAATATCACTCAAGCTTATATAAGCGCTAATAAGTTTCTAAAAAGATAAATCCTAACGCATCTTCCTAAAAAGCTATAATCTAGCTATCTAAAAAGCTCGATTCTGCTGATCCACAAGCCTTTGTACGATAGAACAAAAGCAGGTACGTATTGGTAAAATACGTACTATAAGCATTATAAAAACAAGCTTTATATAATTACGTTAATATACGACCCCTGCTTATTTATTTCTATTACTTCTGCTTTCGCAATCGTAAAGATGCAAACAAACGACACGTTGCAGCTAGCAGATAAGACTTTTTCAGCTTTGGAAAAGGCCGAACTGTATGTGACGATTTAATCAGTCGAAAAGCTGGGAGATCAGTCAACTGGTCGCCTTGTTCACATGGTTTAAAAAAACGAACCTTTGGTTTTGTAACAAAAATATTCACTTAGAATCAATAATTGCAAAAAGCAGAAATTGCTAAAAGAAAAAAGCTTTATATATATAATAATTTTTATAGTTGATAGGAAACCCACCAGAAGATCAAAAAGCTTGCAATTATACGTAATTGCTAAAGTGACACGAGGAGCAAACGAATAAGTCGTTATATTATCCCTCCGTCCGAAAAAAGCGCGCTTTCGAGCTTTTATCCATTGGTACGTTATTATTCAAATAATCGTACGAATCCAAACTTTCGGAATACGCTTTCAGCCAGTTTATAAGTTTTGCAAAAGGACCGGGAAGCTTTTTATGCGCCAAATAAAAGTCGCGCACTTTTAGAAAAACGTATATAAAATCAGACGCGGGGTATCACGTGAGATTTTTATTTAAGCTTATCTAAAAAGCTTTGTATTAAAAAGTTTTTCGCTGCATTCGATAAGCGATTAATTTTTCGATTTTGTATTTAAGCTTATTAATTATATTAATAAATTCAGGGGCTAAATTAACCTGATTTGGAAGCGCGTCGTTAATTGCTTTACGCAGTCGATTAGCGTGAAAAACTGGGTGTACGTTTATAATATTAAAAAGGTCTAATTTAAAAGCGTTATCGAAAATTTTAATTACAATTTTGAAAAGGCCGTTTATAAAATTATCGAGCTTGCGAAAAGGCCGGAAGATCGGAAATAAACGCATATCGAGCTATACGTAATCGCTAACGTTAAAATCGATCGCGCGACGAAACTTATTCGCACTTTTTTTTATTTTGTTATAAATTTGTTAAAAATGCGATTTGGCGAGGTTTTAAGCGTCGTAATAGCGGCGAGCGTACGTACGAGCTTCGTTTGCGTTTAGCTTATGTAAAAAGTTAAAAAAAAAGAAAATATCGAGCTTTTAATTTTAATTAATATAAGAAGTATAATCGTGTACAATTTCAAAAAGTAAAAGGCCATTTAAACTTTCGTAAGAAAAGATTATTTAGGCGAAATTTATTATTAGAAAAAATTCGCTTTAATCGTTTTAATAAAAATTTACGAAAGGTCGAAAGCGTTTTTGCAGATATTAATTGTAAATTTCGGTTTGATTATCGGTTTTAAGGTAAGCGGCTATCGAAAGTTTTAGTTGCGTACCGAGTATTTTGTTTAATTCAGATCAGAAGGTAAATTAATACTAAGGGCCACGATCGCTAATAATACTTTTTAAAAGGCTAAAATACTTATATATATGAAATATATATAATTTGGCGAAGCTTCGAGCGTCGATATTTTTGTAATAAAAAATCGAAATAGCTTGCTTGGAAAAACGATTTATTATTACGAACACGTTATCGTAACCGTGTTTGTTTTTGTTAAAGCTGCAAAAGTTTATTATAACGTACTTTTAAAAATGGTTAAGAACAGGAAAAAGCTGAAAAAAGCCGGAGCGTTTATTTTTTAAAACAAAACTTTTTCGATAAGCGTAGCAGTTGCGATAGTATTGTTTTACAAAGGCTGTTATATTTCGCTAATAGTATTGGTCCGAAAACAATTGCGTAATTTTGCGAACGCTAAAATAAACGATAGAAATCTGGTCGTATATTTTTCGTACAAAAGCTAAACGGAAATGATCGACGTTTAATACTATCAGGCGACCGTAATATAACAGCAAATCGCGTTTAAATATATACGAAAACGAAGTATTATTATCGTTATTATCGTTTTTTTTTATAGCGTTTCGTACAGCTTTTTTTCGAAGGGCTATTAAGCTGCTAGCTGTGCGATTAGCGTGGAAAAGCTGGTTAACGATACGAAGTGCGGAAGAAAAATTAGTTATTTTAATAATAAAAACAGCTGTTTCGAAGACCGTAAAAAATCGAAGTTTTTCAGTTAAAAAGCGGTGGTCAATCTGATCGGCTCGAAAAAAAGTTTGCAAGCGCTAAATGCGTTTAAGAAAGTTTTAGCGGTCGAGTTCGTTCGTACGACGTATTAATGCGTTAGCCAAAAAATTGTATTTACCTGGTTTATACGTAATAAAAAAGTTGTAATCGGCGAGAAGCTCGGCCCAGCGTGCTTATCGAGCGTTTAAAGTTTAAAAATCATAAAATACTTTAAAGCTTTATAATTAGTAATTATTTTAATTTAATAAACTGAATTAATTAATTCAGTACGAAAATTGCTTAGAAATCTTACGATTGCGAACATTTTTTTATTATATACGACGTAGTTTAGCTTTGCGAAGATTATGATTTTGCTAAAATAAACGACTAAAAGCCAATCGTCGCTATAGAATTGCGAAAGCATAAAAGCTACTACGCCGTTTAAAACGTCAGTTTTTAATATGCAAAAAAAGTTTTGCCTGTAATATTATAGAATTGGTGCAGTAGTAAAAACTAGTATAAAAAGGTCGAAACTTTTCTGATATTTAAAAATAAAATTAAAAAAAACGTTAGCTTTGATTAAATAAATCAAAAGCTTTGCAATTATACCGTAGTCTCGAATAAAACGTCGGTAAAAATTACAAAAATCAAAAAAGCTTTATACACCTTTTATAATAATAAAAGGCTTTTAATAAGCGATCACGGAAACCTTTTTTGAGTTTATTTTTAAGCTTTTAATCGAAATAATAAAGCTTAGGTAACGGATCCGAATAACGTTAAATTTAAACTTTCGAATATCGGTCTGTAATTCAGCGTCAGCGAGCTTTTAAAACATTTTGCGAACGTATATAGCGTATTTTAAAAAATCGAACGAATAAATAAAAATATTATCCAGGTATGCAATGCAAAAATCGTTTAAATAATCGAAAAAAACGTCGTTTATATAGCGTTAATAAGTTGCGGATTTATTAATAAAACCAAAAAATAGCATTTTGCATTTATAAACGCCGTAACGCGTACGAAACGTCGTTAGTTTTTTATTAGCGGAATTTATTCGAATTTTGTAAAAAGCTTGACGAATATCGAGCTTTGTAAAAATTCGTATTTTCGAAAAACGAGCAAAAGTTTTATCGATAAAAAGAAAAAAATAGCGATTTTTACAAATAACGTTATTAAAGGTTCGATAATCGATACAAAAACGCAGTGAACCGTCGGGTTTTTTAGCGAAAAGCATTGGAGCAACGAAAAAAGCGATAAAAAATTCGATAAAACTTTTGTTAAAGTTATTTTACAAATAAATTTTAATAATTTCGAGCTTCGAAATCGATATTTTGTATAAAAAAATATATTTCAGTTTTTTTTCACTTATAATAAGCTCGATTTTATAATCGTAGGGCCGGTAAAAGGCTAGCTCGTTATTAGCAGCTTTAAAAAACACGTGTTCGAGGTTTTTGTACTTCGGAGAAAAAAATTCGAAAAAAGATTTATTCGAAATTAGCTTTGCTAAGCTGGTTAAAAGGGTCGAAATCGATATTTCGTTAGTTTTGAAACGTTCGAAAAAATTATAAAATTAAATCTTAAAAAAAATATTATACGTAAGATCGTTTAGTATTTTGTCGATTTCGTACAAAAAGATTAAAAATATTTCAATTGTTTTTTTTCTGAAAATTAGCTTAAAAGCGTATGCAATAATTTGGCAGATAAAAATTGGATAAACAGTAGGTTAAGGGATTCGTTTTCGAATTAATCGTTTGGAAGGTTTAAAAGATGGCTTGTTTAAACTATCGATTATATTAAACTGAAAAGCTATCGCGGCGAAAGCTTTTTTTCGGTTTTTGATATAATTGTTTTTCGTAAAACGAAAAAGCTGTTTTAACGAAAAGAAAAAAGAAAAAAAAAAAAAAAAATAATAAAAAAAGAATCGTTAGCCTGGAAAAATGGTGGTGTGATTTTTTGTATTATCTTATTAGCGTCGCTATAAAAATTGACACCGCGAATAAAATTCGATTTTTTCGCGTTTCGCACAGCGTCGTAAGTTTGCCATAATTGGTCAAGGTTTTTATTACGTTTTACAGCGTCGTTTTAATAGCGAAATTAAATTTTTCGAAAATGTAAATAAAAGATTTTAATACAACGAGCGTAAAAGGCTATGAAAAAGTAAAACTTCGGCCAATAAAGCTTGCGTTTATTACAATTTAATAAAACTTAATATTCGGCCAATCAAGCTTTTCTTAGAATTATATTATAATTTCCGAGATTAATAATTAAAAAAAAAATAAACGATTATATTCGGTTGTTAATAATAAAATTAAAAAGCGTAAAATATATAATTAAATAGCTACGAGCTTTATTATATTTTTTTACAAAAAAAAAGCCGGAAAAAATTAAATCAAAAGTTTTTAAAAAAAAAAAAAGGATTTGATTAACGCCGAATCGATCAACGCATAACCGTTCGCTTTAAAATCGGCGAGCGTTTTCATTTTGTACGAAAGACTATTTTTAATAAATATAACGGGAATTATTAATAAATCGCTATTAAAAAGCTTTCGAACGTTAAAATAACGTATATCGCGCAATACGCCTAAAAAGAAAGCTTTGCTTAGGCCTGAGCGTTTTTTCGATTGGCGGGAAAATCTTTAATTTCTTCGTATTCGTTTTAAAAATCGTTTGAAAAAAGGTTTTCGTTTTTACTTTTTCGGCCGGCTCGACCTCGTTTATATTTATCAGTCTAAAAAGGCAGACGCGGGGTTTTGGGTAAAACCGAGGATCGGCCCGTAAAAAATCGTGCAAATTGGCTTTTTTAAACTTTCTGATATGGAATAAAAAACGAGCGTTATCGTTGGTCCGATCGAAAAGAAAAAACGCCAGAAAAAGCGTTTTAACGTATGTACGTACGATTTAATTCGTAATACGCGTTTTAAAAATCGTTTTGAAAAAAGGTTTTCGTTTTTACTATTATTATCAGAAAACGAATTTTCGGCCGGCCGGCTCGACCTCGTTTATATTTATCAGTCTAAAAGGCTTTTTGGGTAAAACCGAGGATCGGCCCGTAAAAAATCGTGCAAATTGGCTTTTTTAAACTTTCTGATATGGAATAAAAAACGAGCGTTATCGTTGGTCCGATCGAAAAGAAAAAACGCCAGAAAAAGCGTTTTAACGTAAAAGAAAAAGAAAAACAAAAGGCTAAAAAGGAGCTTGTAAAGCATTTAAACGACTTTCGTACGTACGATTTAATTCGTAATACGCTTTGATTAAAAACTTATTATTTTAATAAATAATAAATTTAATTAAAAAGCGATTCGCGTATAAAATTCGTTCAGCCAATTGATTTTGCTTTTTTTATCGAACGGCGGTAAGCCAATTTTTAAAAATCGTTATACGCGTTTATTTCAAATGCAGCTTTTCTCGTAGACGCTTTAATATTTTATCGCGAAAAGCGTTCCGAAGCTGTTTGTCGGTTCGTATTTAAGCGTTCGCTGCGAAAGTAAAAAATCGCAGGTAAAATCGCTAAAAATCGTCGTGCGTATTTATTGCAAGCATTTTAAATTCGTTTTCGGCCTTTTGAACGTTTGAAAAGTCGGCTAAGAAATCGGCGATTTTTTTTATTAATTTTTCGGGAAATATAAAATCGAAACGGTTTAAAATACGCGGGGTCAGAAACTTTTTTGCTACGCTTTCGGTTTGATCGAATATGTAATTTTTGCGAAATCGATCGCCAACGAAATAATCGTAGTAAAATTCGAAGTTATCGAAAACTTTAATTTTTCAGTAGCGTGTTTTATAATTTTTATTATTATTTAGCTTAAATTCAAGGTTCGAAACGCGTTTTATGCGAGCTAATCGAAAGTCAGCAAATAAATGGGAATTATAGCGTTTAAAAAGCGCGCTAAAATCTTGGCCGTTAAAGGAAAATTCAAAAAAAGTTTGCGAAAAGCGTAAAGATTGGTTTGCAGCGTTTGTTAATTAAAATAAAACGTTACGAAAAAAAAAAAAAACAGCAGATTCGCGACTAGCAGAAGCACGTTCGATAAATTTTACCAAACGCTTTGATTAAAAGATTTATCGTAATCGTATAATTTTCAAAAATTGTCGTTTACGCTTTTGCGCTTTTTTCAGTTGATTTTGCAAAAGTCTTAATTAAACGCTTTCAGCGCTAGACTGCGAAATGGCAAGCGAAGTGGTTGGCGCTCTGCCTTTTTCTTTGTTTTTTTTTCCTCGGAAAAAAAACTGTTTTTTAAAAAAAAAAACTTCTGAAGGAGGCTGCTTTTTTGCTGATTGAAAAAAAGGTTAAAATATAATAGCAGAAGCTGAAAAGCTTTGCTAAAAGGAAAATCGTTGAACAAAAGCCATTTTTCGCGAAATGCGGAAATAAGCCTTTTTACGACCGGTCGATCACTTTGGTGTAATTCGTAAGGAATTCGAAGAAAGAAATAATTTACGCCGTCGTCAGCGTAAAAAAAAAGTTATTGATAATATAACGATTTAATTAATCGAAAGGCTAAGAAATCAATTAATTGGTCGCTTTATTCATATAATATAAAAAAACGAATTTTTGATTTTATAATAAAAATATTCACTTAGAATTAACAATTGCAAAAGACAAAAGTTGCTAAAGGAAGAGAGCCTTATATATATGATAGTCTTCACAGTTGATGAAAGACCCACCAGAAGACCAGGGAGCTTGCAACTATACGTAGTTGCTGGGGTGACACGAGGGGCAAACGAATGAGTCGTCACACTGCAAGCAGCAAACTTTAATACAAAGCCTAAAAACATATTAAGTAAAAGCAACGTTTTGATTTTTAACGAAAAAACCTTATATAAATCAAAGTCAAATAGCTCTATTCTTTTCAGACAAAAAAACCAAGCAAAAAAACTCGAGCTAATTAAAAACGATAGGAGCAATTACTTCGCCTAACGCGCTCGAAAAGCTTATATTGCTAGTTTATGTCAATCCGAGGCTATTTTCGACCTTTTAATAGCTACACAAATACAAATGGAAAATCTTATTTAATTAGATATCGATACAATTAACAAGCGAATTCGATAAATAATAAATAATCAAAATCGAAGATTTTTATTTATACAAATCGACCTTGCTATTGCAAAGCTATTTGTATTTATTAATAATTTATTTGCTAATAACAAAAAAACTGTAATTCGCAAATTGGCTACGAGGTCTTTCTAGCCAATAAAATGCAGCTTGACAATTTATTCAAAATAAAAAAAAAACCTAATTGCAGCAAGCTCAACCAAATGTCAGCGAATTACACGAAGCGTACTAGCTTCAGAAATATACGAAATGGTTTTTAAAATAAATATCGCTATTTGCATCGCTATAATACTACGTATAATCATTCAGAAGTTTAATTTCCCCGATATTCCAATAATAATTTGCATTGATTCATACTTTCTATATAAGTGTTTGGTCAAATTAAAAACAAAAAAAGAAAAGCGTTTTATAATCGATATTATAGCTTTCCGCTAAAGCTATAAAAAGAAAAAGTTATTAAAAGTTAGATAGATTGACGGAAAAAACAATCCGGCGGATGCTATAACGAAAGCAAACCCCAATAAGGCTTTCACCATTTTTATTAACAAAAACGAAATTGACGTAAAAATAGAAAATTGGGTAGAAAAATAGTAGAAAAAAAAAGAATAGTAGAAAAAAAAACGATTATATATACAATTAAAAAGAAACTAGCTAGCTATGGTTAATTTCTATAAAAGAGTTGCCAGTATGGGTATATGATGATGGCTGATTATGCGCACAATCATATGATCAGCCCACGTGACCATGGTAGGCTGCAAGCGTGCAGCCCTACCTACACATACCCGTGCGATAGCTAGTTTACTCCTTAGATCTCTTTCGCAATACAACCCCAGTTATTGCAATATCTCAACTGTGTATACACAAACCCCCCTTATATGATACCAACAGGTTCTTTAAGTGGACTATCAGAGACGCTTTCCAGGCAATTGCTGCCCTGGTTATGAGAACACCCCCACCAAGACGAGGAAAAAATGCTACGTCTTTGGGATCTCGGGCCAGGCGATGATCACCAGCGTATCTACGACAGTTTTCAAAATGCTACAAGCAGATTCTTCTCTGGGGAGCTCACAGCACGTGATTAGAAGGCCATAAGACACAGACGAAGAAAGTTAGGCCACTTGAAGATTTCGTGGGTCTTGAGGGTTTGTTGTATGAAGATGCCAGTGGACTTTAGACAATACGTTGTTTCCCGAGTCGACGCAAAATCGGCCCCTAAAACCTCTTGATAAAGGAAAACAGAATCCACTCGAAAATGGGAAGGAGGAAGTCCTCTCGATTCAAAAATGCCTTGGAGATCAGGAAAACGACCGTAACGAGTCAGAAGGAGGATAAGTTATTGGCGATGGGCGTCGATGAGGACGAATGTTAGACGTTGGCGAGCGCGGTGACCTCTACTTTGCCGTGGAACCCGAAGAAGTTGGAGGATACTGACCTGATATCTGCTCGTCGCTTCGGACACCTTCCCTCTGGCACTGTAATCACATTCTTCGCGGACTTCACATTTTCGATAATGCTCGCTCGCGCCTACGTCTGGAATGCCAAACATTCCATCTTTTCCTTACTATTTCCTCTTCCCTACCTTTCCCTTCAACATTCAATTCAAGGTAGCTTCCCACTTACATTTCCACGAACAACACCAGACCTCACCACCATGAGAATAACAATACTCCATCTCATGTTAGGCCTCGCCGCTCTAGCGATCGCTCAAGTAAGAAATCCCTTCCCCTCCCCCTAAAATGGTCGTCATAACACTAACAACGACTAGGACGAGCCTCTCTCAGATGCAGAACTAGCTATCTCGTCCTCAACACTCTCTAGCTCCACGTTCTTGACCTCGACTCAAGTCCCAGCACCGACTTCCATTTCCGAAGAAGATCTACCTATTTCAAGCGCTGCTGAGCAAGACCCAGAACCCCCCGTGTTTACGGAACCGCCCACCGTAAGCGAGGACGACTCTCCTCCTGCTGCTGTCACGGACATCCCATCATCAGCGCTACCACTTTCCGACAAACCCGCTCCTCCTTTCTCGGAGCCAGGTCCTGGTTCAGGGGTCATCTCGATCCTGCCCTCGCCAGCACCAGCCATCGCCGAAGTGACTTCCACCAGCATCTTCTCAACTTCAGAAGACCCAGCACCCTCCGCCAGCATCGTTTCTTCCGCAGCGTCAGCACCACTCTCTGCCTCTCCGTCAGACTGCCTCTGTCCTTCCTCAACATGCCCCGCTGCCGCTGACGCCGCGACCATAACCACCACGACGACGCTGTACCCTACAGGTGCAGCTGAGAGGCGCACGGTGACGGTAACGCTGTCTCCCTCGCTGCCTGGAGCCGTCAGCGGCCAGGCGTGCGAGACGACCATTACGAAGGTGCGCACTGTGGTAACGCGGATCAGGACGACGAGCGTGCGGTACGTGACGAGAACAGAGGTGAGGACCAACTGGGTTACTTCTACCGCAACAGTTACGAAGACGAAGGGGTGTGGTGGGCATAATTGAAGCTCACGTCGTGGGCTCTCTAGCAAGGGTGTTGTTTTCTTTCTTCTTGGGTGGGTAGTGATCGCTCAAGGTCTTGGATGTAGGCTCAAGAGGTGTTTATTTCGTTTGGATGTTGAAATCTGGTTTCTGATTTGCTTGTTGAAGTGAGAAAACAAGGAGATTGTCTAGACCGACAACGATGATTTAGTAGTTGAACAAATCCGCTTGCCTTATTTTCTTTCCTTCCGCTTTCAGATCATCACGCTTGCTGTTCCACTTTGCCGCCTTAGAGACATCGATGGGTAGAGGCATCAAAAAATTGTCTTCGTTAGTAAGAGATTAGCAAGTTCATCAGGTGGTAGAAACGGATTCCCGTCGCCAAGGTAACAAGCAATGCATCGTACGTTTTTTAATTACATTCAAAGTGCTGTAAAACACAAACGGATTTGCTTAGCGTTAAGTTGTACTTAATTATGATATAAGTCAATACCCATCCAGAAAGCTGAATTTTTTTTTTTTACTGCTCTCCCTAGCTCATTGATCCCAACCATGCCACCAGGTGCGGATGGTGTAGGTATTCAGGTCTTGCCAGCACAAACTCGTGACTCGCTTAGACATCAGCATCAGTCCAGAACGTGTCTCTTCTTCTCTTCTACCGTCATGTTCTCAGAGGTGCTTACGTCCTATCTTCAAATTCCAATCCTGCGCTTCTTAGCATCTAAATCTTATCGCCAACACTTGCATGCCAGCATTAATCCTTTAAATGTCGTCAATTAAGTGCGTTGTAACTGTGTCAGGTCTCTTCACATGCAGTCTATAGCACTTCTTCCCCTTTGATGCCAGTCTATCCCAAATACGCGTCTCTCTACCCATCAAAGGACTTTTTTTTTTGATTCTCAATCGATTTCTCTACACGCTTATCTAAAATTCATACAAGATCGCAATATAGGTGCTAAACAAGAGAGAGTTTAAGATCGAGGTTAAGATAAGCTGTCTGAAGCCATCACAACGCACGATAACGCTTTACCGGCAACGACTTTCAAAGTCTTGTCTGCAAATACCGTTCTAGGAATAAGGCCTATGGACACAGTGAGTAGCTTTCAAGCCAGCTCCATCGAAGCAAAACCCCAAAGCAGGGTGCAAATAAGACCGCTCCCAACGCGACACTCGCGTATCAAATGGCATAATTCTGTCCTCTGGGGGTGAGCAATATTTTCAAGAATGTCCCCCGCCTTTTCATTCAAAACCCGGACCGCACTCTTGAGACTGTGATTGTGAAGCTCTGGTATGAATGATATGGGAACCAAAATGGCAATTGACAAGTACGACTGGAGGTCAGAAGTTCCATGGAAAACAAAGCTACTTACTGCTTGTGGTCTGGACTCACTCTGCGGTATCAGAGATAGCGCTCTTTCAAAGAGCAGCCGCGAATCAGGGAGCAAGTATCGAGCCCAGTTTGGTATTGCTTAAGCTTGAAGTTACGAGTGGTGGCTACGACTCTTATGTTACAAATTTCGACCACGGCCTTTGATGTGGTTCTTTGAACGCAGCGATGGTGGTGGGGAAGCTGTAGACGTCGTTCGGATTCTTGCCGCCTGGGTTAACCGCGCACATATCCATGCCACCGTAATGGGCCCAGTTGTTGGCCAGGGCCGAAATCAGCTTCAAGCCGTGGTCTTCGGCCAGCTTGACGGCCCGGACCAGGATTTGGAGACCCTGTCGGACCGGTGTCGAGGGTCGCCTGGTCGTTCTCCCACGACCAGATCTAGACGGTTTTATGATCAGCTCCTTCGCCGCCATGTTGGGGCAGTCCGCCGGGGATGAAAGCCACGTTCTGGTGGTTGAACGCCGTGATGCGCATGAGTTTCTGGCCGGTCCGTACAGCTTCTTCATTGGAGCGCTCGAGGCCTGCTGCGCTCTAGGTAAATGTCAACTATGAAAGATTGCTAGTGGCGACGTGAAGCACGTTGAAACCAGTAGGCGTTGCTCCCAACGAAAAGGAAGGGCTCGCCATCTAGAAAGAAGTTCGGTTTTTGGGCGTACGATGCGCCCTTTGGACGAGTGTTTTGAGATGCTGCGAGAACTTCAGGTGCCAGAATGACGAGAGCTGCGACTGCTTGTAAAATCGTCATCATAGCTTACCCGAGAATTACAATCTGTCGATGTCGACTGGGGTCGAAGGCATTCGAGCCCCAGATATGTAGAATCTTTGAACTACGTAACAGGGACAGGATCGAGCCGAAGCCAACATACCCAATCTGGAACTCACGTACGCAAGCGATCCACAAGATCCAACTCGCGTGGCGCAAAGCAAAGTCTAAAACGACTATGTGCATCATTAGAACAATTTGACATCGTGCAAATACAACGTGTTCTCATTTCACGAGATAACAAAGAGAAGATCTCGCGGAAACGATTGGTTGAAGATTGTGCAGATACACCGTAGAACAAAATCCCAACTAACCGCTGTCTCCTTCCCTTCCATTCAAAAACTCTTGAATCTCGTACCACACGTGGTAAGCTTTGTACCGGATTTTAAAATTGTTCTGGTGGGCTAGGTACCTACTCGCTCATATTTCTTCTAGAAGGCGTAGGAGGTATGAGTGGGCATGATAGGTAGTGCCGGAGTAAACACAGTTATCGAATGTAGTTCGTAGATACAAGTTCGTTCTACAAAATGGCGTAGGATTGGCTCCTCCTCGAGGTATCTTACCAAGGTACTGAGGAGCACAGGATCCGCGATTTCGGATGGGTTACCCGAGCCGGGTCGAGAGAACGTGGTGGGTGGGATGACTGCTTTCTACCTACGTCAAATGGGAGAGAGGCCTAGATCGATAGCTGGCGTGCGGCATTCATATGTATGTATGTATGTGTAATATGTGCCCAGCTGTGACCCCCGAGGAAATCGAGCAAGCATCTAGACGAAAACGAAACGAGAAACATGACCAAAGATAACGACGGAAATATCTTTTTTTATTTTTCAAAAATGCGCTAGGCGCGGACTAGATGCTATGTAGCGAAAGCTCGACAATAGATACAAAACTTTGGTACACGCAAAGCTAGCGGCCGGTAATCATGAACCCACTACCACCAATAACTCCACAGATAATCAGCGCCGTTAAAATGCCAGCCCCAGCCCGATCTGCAGTGGTAACTTTGATCTGGTTGATGGACGAAGCATCGGTTTTACTGCCTTGTCCAGCATTAACATCTCCCTTGCTTGTGCCGGTACCCAGCACAGCGCTCCGCCACGGAACCGCATCATCCACCAGATGGCTCTGTATGATTTCCAGCACTGCCATCTGCTCTCCAACTCCCATACTACCATCGTTCTGTTGTAATGTCCATCGGAGGCCACATTGAGTTCCGCGATTTCCGGCTGTGCAGGTCTTGACGGCTGCCATGGCAGAGGTCTGGAGTTCCTTCATGATACCGTCATGCGTGTACGGCGCTTTGATTGCGGTTGCCGCTAACTGACGCGTGAAATACGCCTTGAACGATCGTTGATCGACGTTGCAGGACTTGGAGGCTTCACAAGGCTCATACATGATTCCCTGGGGATCGAAGAAAAGTTTCGAAGCAGCAATCAGTGAGTCGGTACGCTGTTTCCAAAGTTCAGAGGCGTTGGTCTAGTCAGTGGTCAGTGGGATGAATCAATACGTCGGTGGGAGAGCAAACTCACGTAGTTGTACATGACTGCGGCCCCCATGAGGAAGATCCCGGTGTTGTACGTCCACTTGTTGCGGTCTTTATCGGTACAGTTGCCGGTGTTCTGCGTGCCGTCGAAGACCTCGTACTTCTCATTCATCAGGCCAATTTCGAACATCCAAACCCAGATCTTGTCGGCCCAGTCTGCGTATGTCTGATTTCCGGTGTAAAGGGCCAGTCGTGAAGCAAGGTTGAAGAGACACCCGTTCGAGATGCTGTTCTTGTAGGTATAACCGGTGTTGAAGGTGAAGATCTGCCATCGAAGGCCTCCTCCGCACGTCGATTCGTCCCAGCGGGGAACTTGGGTATTGAAAACTCCCTGGGCTAGCGCAAGCCATCCATGTTTCCCTTCGGGAGGATCCTCGAATCCGGTTTCCGCAGCGCTCATCGCAGCCATTCCCCAGAAACACTGATCATCATTTCCTAGCGTCTTCGTTTGGTTCAGCGGCATGAAATCTCCGTCGTCTCCAGCTTGATGTAAAAGAGCTTGCATCGTGGCTGCGTTGTAGGATGTGTCTGCGGTGTAGTACCAGTAATTGATCATGGTACCAAACCTGCCGATATCCCTTTAGCACTCAAGACCACACACATGTCTCCTGGCGAGAAACCTACATAGCACCGCACTCCCACCAGTAATACGGATCTGGCAAATTCCCCGGGGTATCACCCGTCCTGTTCCCCGTGTAGTATGTCATCATGTCGTATGCCGCGGTTGCGGCGGCGTCGATAATGGATTGCTTCGATTTCAAATCCAGTGTGATGGCCGCGTCCACTCCCAGCGCACACAAGCTCCCCGTACACACTACTTTACTCCACTTCATAATGATACTGAAAGCCGATATACCGGCAGGATATGGATGGTGGGTGGTGTGCAACAAACAAAGGAAAGAGGAGATCGAAGATCTCTGTCTGCTTCGATGACTGACTGGGCTGATCACCGCTCGGCTCGGATATCAAGAGGTAGGTAGGGCGATAGGGAGGTAGAGAGATATGTAGGTAGCGAATAGAGAGCAAAGATAGAAACGGACAGTGCGAGATGAAACCAACCGCGAGCGAGAGGGCGTGCAAAGAAGGTTGAGTTGAAAGTCCACCTCGAAATACTCAGTATGGACAGGAGGATGGGACAGGCGGGAGACGGGTGGCTGGATTGGCCAGCCGCCAAGGGTCCTTCCTGTCTCTAGCACAGCCATCGATCGTCGTCGCAAACTGGTGCACTGGCAGAATTCCTGTCCTCGCCTCGCCTCCCCGTAATGCGTGGCTGCCAACCCTTCTTCAGGGGGAGCAGCGCTCACGCCCAGGGGGCTTAGAAGCCCAAAGGCCAAAGTGATAGGATCAGGGGCCCCATTGAAGGTTTGCGGGTGGGCCGCCAAGTGCAGGGAAATGGGCTCTTGAGACGCCGGTTGGCATGTCTCAGCTATCGCACGGTCGGTAGCCACTCGTGACTTAAAGTTGTTCGCATGGTGCGGGTGGTGAGGTGAAGATGCTATTGATTTCTTCTCAGCATGTACTCCGGAACGCTGCTGCACGACTGTGGTGGGGGATGAGAACTGATGTGGGAGAGAGAGAAGAGGGGAGAGAAGAGAGAGAGAGAGAATGGAGAAACATGCTTGGCAAAAGGTCTTTAGCGCGTTGCACTAGAGACATCACGTGTTGTCATTGCCCCTTTCTCCGAGCATTCAAAACCGTGTCATTTGGCACTCTTCTCACTCTGAATCTTTGGCATACCACCACCAACTGGATGTACTGTACATACTGTACTGTACAGCACTGTACACCCGATGCCCGTGAGCGATGCCCGTGAGCGATTCGATTCCTCGCTGGAGGTGGATTGCTTGCTAGACAGTCTCCCTCCACCCTTTTTAACATCCCCTTCAACTTGCAAAGCTTGGGGCACACAACTCAAGGATCAATGACCGATCTCACTGGCCTCCAGCTCGCCTTGACGTCGCTTTGCACAAAGCGTAGCCCCTCCTTACCCTTTACAGCACGTGCATGCCTGGCCAGTTGGACCCGTCGTCGTCGTCCTCCCACATGAATTCTCCGAACTTGAGAGAGTCATTGGAGGCACGGTCCTGATCCGATGGGGAATCTGGTGCCTACCCTTCTCGTGATCATGAGAGGAATGGGATGGCTTCTTGAACTTCGAATGCACGATGCGCCTTGTCTCCCATGTGTTTAGCAGCAAACTTTCAAGTAGCTACGAACTTTGGGGGCGAGATACATGTGTTCAGCACATAGGTGCGGGCTCATGTGATCGAACGTGACTAGCATTCCGACAATTCCTCGAAGGATATCAGCAAAGAAAAGGCTTGATAAGATCGGTCGTGAAGTAATTGTGTTACAGGTGGAAATCTCGCTGGAGCAATACTCACCGCCAACTAGAACAAGGCATTTTCCCACCAAAACGTCTATCCCAAGCACTTACTTAGAGTGTACTTTTCTTTTAAACAATGATGATAAACTGAAACAAGGTGTTGTTCGACGTGTTCTTTGTCTTCAATCTGGCGTATTCAGATTTCAGCAGCAGCGAAAAAGAATTGGTGATTAAAGGTACAGTACCAAGTTGCATCGCGCTGCCAAATGGCCTTCGCAACCTCAATCCTTGATTTCGCGCGCAGTTTCGTAAACTCTGGAAATGTAAGACACATTTACAAACCCCGCGGAATACAGAAGTTGTTCTGAGAGGGTATTTTCCAAAGAGGGGATGAAATAAATAGAAGTGCGAGATGATGAGTTTTGGCGTGAAAAGGGCAGATGACATACGTAAATACCTAGGCTAGTATTGTACTGTACGTACAGTATACGTTTGCTCAAGCATTGCACTGCCAGCCTGGGGGTGCTTTAGTATTCCTAGCGCAGTATCAATCCCAATCCGACGAGCGGCGAAGCGCAAAGCCTGATGCTGACAGGCTGACTTGGGAAAGATTCGACGCGTGTGAGCATGGCTGAGGTGAACTTTCTTCACTTGGCGAGAGGAATCTCTAGAGTAATCAATCACCTACAGTACATAGTGTCGTAATCACGTCGTACTGTACTGTACTGTATCTGTACGTATGTCTGTATACGCTCCTTGGCTGGCTCCTTCGAAGCCCGCCTTCCTTCTCGTGCGGTGTGTTTAGGACAAGTACAGCACGTCTTTCCAAATTCCAACTTCTCTGTGGGGGGAGTCAACTAAAAACGTGATTTCTGCACTGCAAAGTGACATCGTCTCTCATCCGTCTCCCCAGCCCGAGAGTTCCGAAAGCGAAAGGCAAGCCCAAAAAAAGCATCGTCTCGCTTCCTCCGTGCGCACCCCGAAACCGAATCAGAAAGCCGAAACATGCCTCGCATCACCTCACATTAAGGTTGAAAGCACGGAAACAAGTAGATTAGTCATTTGCAGCAGCTACCTACTGTACTGTACCTACTCTAGCTATGTAGCTACAGTCCTGTGTACCGAGGGTAATCAGAAAGTCCGTCTTTTTCTTCTTGGTCAACAAGTCAACAAGTAAACAAACACAGTCAACAAGCCCCCTCCCCCCCCATTACGTAGCTTCCGAAGGATCCGGTACCAACGCACACTCTTGACGGCCCGTGTCTTCATTTAAGGTATCTTACTTCGTATTCAATCGGATTCATGCGACTTTAACAAAAATGCTAATGCAGGCGCCGCAGCTGATCGCCGTGCTTACAGCCACAGCCGGGCTCGTCGGCTACACCGTCTCGGGGAAGATGGTGCGCGATGAAGTGAAGGTGGTCCGTCAGTAGTAAAGGACTGTGAAGCGCATCGCATCTACCTACCGATACAATTGGTGGTGATGATGGTGTTCGGCGCGATGGTTCTGATGCTTCTGTAGAACCGTAGCATGCAACTCCAGGTCGAATGTCAACACAACAGAATCAAGCGATCCGAAACGCCGCAATTCCACTCAGCTTGTCTCTTCTGCCCAGCCAGCAGGGGCCCAGGACCAGGGTAAGTACTGTAAGTTAGTACGTCAGTAAGTCAGTCAGTACTGTACAGTAGTACATACTTAGTACTGTAAATAGTAGTAGTGCACATAGTAGGCGCAGGATCGACGCTGAACACTGCGCCTGCGGCGTATAAAGATACACCGGGTGCCGCGTCCGACGTGGTACTGTACCTTGTCACGATCCTCGTCTATCTCGACACTCAACATCGCGACATCTCGACATCTCGACACCTCGACAACTTCGCGAGCTCTCGCATTTCGTGGCACACGATGAAGGCCGCTTCGCTCCTTGCCTCCGTGGCGACAACGCTTGTGGTGTCTTCGGGAACAGGTACGTACAGTCCACGTCCAGTACATGCTGGGGTGCCCGAATGGATGGGAAGGGAGCTCTGCTTATAGGTGAAGAAAGACATCGCTGACCCGAGATCGCACCCACAGTAGACGCCACTCTCTTCTCCCGCGGTGCGTCGCCCAATGTCCTCGCCGCCGACGCCCTCGCCGTGCCGGCATCTGCACTCAAGCGTGCGCTGCCCAATTCGCCCTCGGGAGGATATGCGCCGGCCAGTGTTGACTGCCCGACGAACCGCCCTTCCATTCGCTCGGCGGCGTCAGGGCTCTCGCCGAACGAGACGGCATGGCTGGAGCTGCGGAGGAACCACACGATCGACCCTCTGATTACCTGGCTGCGGCGCATGAACATCACCGACTTTGACGCCGAGAGCTACATCAACAACCACCGCAGCAACGTGTCGGCCCTCCCGAACATCGGCATTGCCGTATCGGGAGGCGGATACCGCGCCCTCATGAACGGCGCGGGCTTCATCGCCGCCGCAGACGAGCGGACCGATAACGCGACCAATACGGGCCAGATTGGCGGCTTGTTGCAGGCCACCACCTACCTGGCCGGTCTGTCGGGCGGCGGATGGCTGGTGGGCAGTCTCTACACGAACAACTTCTCCTCGGTGCAGGATCTGCGCGACGGGTCTAAGGATTCGAACGTCTGGAGGTTCGGAAACTCCATTTTCGAGGGCCCCAACGGCGACGGCATCCAGCTGCTCAGCACGGCCAAATACTTCTCCGACATCAAAGACCAGGTCGAGAGCAAGCGCAACGCGGGCTTCAACGCCTCCATCACCGACTACTGGGGACGCGCGCTGTCCTACCAGCTGGTGAACGCGACGGATGGCGGTCCGGCCTACACCTTCTCCAGCATCGCCCAGCAGGAGGACTTTGCGACGGGCGCCACCCCCTTCCCCTTCCTCATCTCCAACGGCCGCGCGCCGGGCACCCAGATCATCTCGCTCAACAGTACCGTCTTCGAGTTCAACCCCTTCGAACTCGGCTCGTGGGACCCGGTCCTCTACGGCTTTGCGCCGCTCGAGTATACGGGCTCCAACTTCTCGGCCGGCGTGGTCCCCGCGAACGGCCAATGCGTGCGAGGCTTCGACCAGACCGGCTACGTGATGGGCACCAGCTCTACGCTCTTCAACCAGTTCATCATGAACCTCAACACCACGGCCATCCCGGAATTCCTCAGCAACATCTTCACGCGCATCTTGACGGATCTCGGCGAGGACAGCAACGACATCGCCCAGTGGCAGCCCAACCCCTTCCTGAACTGGAACAATGCGACCGCCATTGCCCGTTCGCCCGAGCTCTCGCTCGTCGACGGGGGCGAAGACGGCCAGAACATCCCGCTCTACCCGCTCATCCAACCCCAGCGGCACGTGGACGTGATCTTCGCCGTCGATTCCTCCGCCGACACGTCGTTCAACTGGCCCAACGGCACCTCGCTCGTCGCGACCTATCAGCGCTCTCTCAACGCCACCATTGACAATGGGACCGCCTTCCCCTCCATCCCCGACACCAACACCTTCGTGAACCTCGGCCTCAACAACCGGCCGACCTTCTTCGGCTGCGACTCGGCCAACCTCACCGGCCCCGCGCCCATCGTCGTCTACATCCCCAACACGCCCTTCGTCACGGCGTCCAACGTCTCGACCTTCGACCCGGACTACAACACCACGCAACGCAACCTCATCATCCGCAACGGCTACGAGGCCGACGCAGGGCAACGGCACCCTCGATGCCCAGTGGCCGACGTGCATGGGCTGCGCCGTCATCTCGCGCTCCCTGGAGCGCACGGGGACCCCGCTGCCGGCCGTCTGCACCTCGTGCTTCCAGCGGTACTGCTGGAACGGGACGACGGACAGCTCCGCCCCGGCCACGGCGTACACGCCGGCTTTCAAGAACGAGGAGGCCCGCCTGGGTGCTGGGAGCCGCGTGCAGGCCTCGCTGTTCGCGGGCGCTGTTGCTGCGCTCCTGGTGGGCGTGGTGCTGGTGTAATCACGCGGATATTTTTTCTCTTGATATGGGTACGATCCTACGTCGTGATTTATGTTGATGGACATGTATAGGTGTGTATAGGTGTGTGTAGGGTGTGTTGTGTAAATAGGCTTAGATGACTGATGCGTACAAGGCTGGGCTGGGGTGTATGGTGTAGGGGGGCATGTCTGGGACAACTAGCATGGTGGGCGTGGGGAGCGTGGGCGGGCCCTGGTGCTGTTTAATTTTGCCGAATGCAAGAAGGAGTGATTGATTGATCTATATATTTGGTTTCCGTTGCAAGGAATTATCCACCGCATATCCAAATGATCACCATCTTTGGACAGCATGTGTGTACGCATAGAAACCGTCATCATCCCTCGCCAGAGTGAAATTCCCGAGATCAATAATAAGCGAGCGGGTAGGATTGTAAAGCGTGCTCAAGAAGATTTGGTGGGAGCGTTGTGGCATCATCAGCGGCTGTGAGTAATTGGATGGTCTACATTCCTTCGATTTCCGCATGCCAGACACTTGTGCGATAACAACCGTATACTAGGAGCCAGGATGGTACTTAGCTGCGAGACGGTAATGAAGAGGAAGGCATGTAAAGCCGAATGTGTGTCTGTTTGTTTACAAACTCACGCCCAAGCCCGAAAGGCATCGCTTATCTCTTGCTCTCTTGCGGGGCAACATGTCAGCTGTCACGTGTGGTTGACATGGTAACCCAGCCGCTTGTTGTGATGGCCGCTGTATCAACACCTACAGTACAGTCAAGATCCCACACTCCAACATCGACTCTAGTCACGACCGCAATCACCATCGACCTTTGACCATGGACCAGTCACCACCCAAGAGAGTCACACGCGCTCGCGCGGCAGCAAAAACAATTGATACCAACCCCGACACCGGTATCAAAACCGCCAGGATCGCGACTGCCGCCTCAAGAGCCAAGATCACCCGCGCTGCTTCGACGACCAAGCGCAAGACCCGAGTCGAGGATCTTGATGGAGACGACGAACTTCAACACCCCAACCCACAGTCCCAGCCCGAAGAGATCATCGAACCAGAGCCCAAAACCACGCGCGGTCGTTCCAAGAGAAACGCGCAGCCGGAACCCGAATCACAAGGAGAGGGAGAGCCCGAGGCAGAGATGAATCAGGTTCCCGTCCGGCCAGCTCGTGGTCGGCCTAGAAAGGGGGCTGTCGTCGACACACCAGCTTCAGAGCCGGTGCGAGCGACACGAGGACGCGCGAAGAGAGTTGAGACGCCTGCAGAGGACCCAGGACTGGTCAATGAGGAAGCATCCAAGAGATCCACGCGAGCTCGAGCTCCCACGGCGCTGCTCAGCAAGGCTGCGGCCCCCAAGAAGAGCGTCAAGTTCGAAGAGCCCGACAAGGAGAATATCCTGCCCATAGATGCCAGAGGAAAGGCGAAGGGCGCACCAGCTGCCGGTCTGCGAGCCAAGCCAGTCCGAAAGTCTGGCGCGACCACGACAGCGCGAGCGACCCGTGGTCGGGCGAAGGAGCCAGTGGAGGAGAAGTCCTCGCCACTGAGTCCTAAGAAAGCGACGCAGGTGCGCAGGGTCAAGGACGCCGTCTCCGAGGATGAGTTGGCTACCACGGAGAAGACGCCGATGAAGCCGCTCATGAAGAGCCCGGTCAAGCCTGCTGGAGGGGTTTTCGCCGCCGCAAAGAAGCTGGAATTCTCTACGTCGACACCCATGACGGCCAAGAGAGCCACGGCGCAGGATTTTAGAGGTACCATCATCGCCAGCCCGCCACGTCGTCCACTGCAGTCACCTTTCAAGGAGACCATCACGGCGTCGGCGATCAAGAGCAACACCATGGGGAGCTCGATGTTTCAGGCACCATTCAAGCCATCTTTGTCGGCGCCAACATCCGTCCACGAGAACACAACGTTCAAGACTTCTCTTCTTCAATCGCCTGCAAGACGCCCTCCGTCACCAGCCAAGTGCTTGACAGACAGTTCACCTACCAGATCAACAAGCAACGGCGCACTACTTGCCGAGACTCCGAAGATGAGCACATTCAAGGTTTCGAGATTCGCTACGCCGCGGACCATCAATCAGAGCATCATTCGCGCTGTGATGGGCCCCCCTAGCCTGCCCATTTCCACTGGTAGCCCTGGCGTGTCTGATGATGCTTCCGAGAATACCATGATGGCTGCCGAGCCTGGCTTGTCGTTCTCGGGCCGTCTGTCTTCCATCATGCCTCGAGAAGCCGATCCCGCCTTGCGTACTTCTGGGACACCGAGGAGGTGGTCGCTCTTCCCAAAACTGTAGATGCCGGGGTCGAGATGATCATGCCTGTCCCCGATAATGAACAGGCTGAGGAGGCAGTCGCCTGTGAAGAAAACGACACAATCGCTGAAGAGGAGCTTGTCCCCGCTGAGGAAGTCGGCACACGCGCTGGCGAAGAGGTAGTCCCCGTCAAGCAACTTGATACAATGATTGTCAATGACCTCGTGGATCACACTGCTAGTCCAACAGCGCAAGCTTCAAGAAATGGCCTCGAAGTTTCCAATGCCTTTGCTTTGCGCGACGCGAGCCCATTTGATGACTCCGACTCGGAGGATGAACTAGCTTCTGGATCTGCCAACTACTCACTTCGCCCGATCACTGGACTCAACTCCTCTTCGTCGCTTGCAACACCTTCCCCTTTCCACGCCATTGCCAAGACGCCCAAGACTGCTCGGCGACCAGCGTCTGCAAACAAGATCGGCTTCACACCTCTTGCCAGACAATTGAGCGACTGGATGGCTGCTAGCCCTGAGAAGTCAGATGTTGAGCAAGACGTGGAGGACTTGGACGACAAGGACGATGAAGACGATACCCCTAAGCCATCTCCGGTTAGAAGCACCTTCTTCGAGGATGAGATGTCGATCCGCGATGGGCTATCAGCTGAAGCCGAAGTCGTGGGGGAGGAGCCTGATATCTTGAAAGATCATTTCGAGCCGGTCCAGCTTGACGAGGAAGACTTGGCACTTGCTTTTGAGGCTGATGAGATGTCCATGCTTTCACCTGATGGAGTTGAAGCTCATGATGAGGAGCTGTTTGACGACTCTGCAGCTGATGAACTACATGCTGAGTTAGCATTCGCGGATGTGACTCTGACCTTCGTCAATCCATTCCCGGCGGCGGAGCAGAACATTCAGGAGCAAGAGCCTATGGCCATAAGCCACGCTCCTGAGATTGTTCCTAAGCCCGCGTTTGAGTCGAACATGAATCATTCTGCAATGGTTCACCAACCGCAAGAGCTTGGGTCAACTCCAACCAAGCCAGAGGCTCAGCTCGCTGATATGGAGGAGAACTACGAGGCGGAAAGCCCTGAGTCTGCTCTTTCCGAGGCTAGTCAAGAGTACGGGGACGAAAATGCGATCCCAACTGATCCTCAGCTTCGTTCGCTGCCCGTCACTCAAACACCAGTTTCACGTGCATTCGTGACACCGAAGCCGAAGCGTGTCCTCGGCGAGCGAGTCTGCCATACCGTTTCCAAGGTCCCTCTCAAAGCAGCCGCCGAGGATTCACCAATGCGCACGTCGCACGTGACGCGAAGTGCGAGCATTTCCAAACTGCCATCTCAGAGACCAACCAGCAAGCTGTCTCGCAGCAACACTGTTATTTCGTACTCGCCCAGCAAGACGACACCCAAAGCCCAACTCAGAAAACAGAGTGAGGATGCTGTGATGCAAGACAGCTTTGCTACACCTTCCCAAGCCGCTGCGTGGTCCCACATGGGCACTCCAGCACGCACCCCTCGTCGTGACCTCAACACTTCCTTACTGAAGGGGGCTGTTGTGTTCGTTGATGTTCACACAAGCGAAGGCGCAGATGCCAGCGCACTCTTCACTGAGCTCCTCACCCAGATGGGCGCTCGATGTGTTAAATCCTGGAGCTGGAACGGCAACCACGAAGATACGAGCAAGATTGGAATCACCCATGTTGTCTTCAAGGATGGTGGAAAGCGCACTCTGGAGAAGGCAAAGGAGACCAATGGAGTTGTGTCATGTGTCGGGGTTGGATGGGTCTTAGAGTAGGTTTGCCCCTCGATGTGATGGGGAATTCTACTAAATTTTTCTCTAGCTGCGAGCGTGAAAACAAATGGCTCGACGAGTCCGCATACTCGGTCGATACGCAGAATGTCCCTCGTGGCGGTGGTCGTCGCCGCAAGAGCATGGAGCCCCGTGCGTTGGCCAAGATGAACGGAGAGCTCTTGTCCGCCGCAACACCAAACCGCAATATGTCTCCCACCAAAGAGTTCCTTCATTTCCCCGACACCCCCGTTACCAGCAAGAGCCGCCGCCGCGAATCCGTCCAATGGGTTCGCTCACCGGCCCCCTCTTCACCCGACGACGAACCCTCATTTTGTCCCCGGTCCCAGCTACTCCAGCCCCGGAAACCATCTCCGCGTATGGCGAAGATGGACTCTACGGCGAGGACACCCCCATTGGCCAGACACCGTATTATCTTCAGAACGCAGAGCTCGTACAGAAGACTGCTCCGGCTGGTAGACGCTATGTCGACACCGAACAGGACGGTGAGGACACCTCGAGGACGGGCATGCATGCTGGCTTTTTAAGCGAGAAGAAGGACGAGAGTGTTATGATGCGGCTGATGGCTGCGAGGAGGAAGAGTCTGCAGTGGGCGCCTAAGGTTGGGAGTCCGCTTGCGAAGGGGAGTTTGCTGTAGAGTTGGTACCCTGTTTCGACCCGATTGAGTAGATGGGGGCGGGGATTATGATTGTCTTTATATGCTTGTGGTAGCGGGGGGCTGTGAGTTTGGATTCGGTTGTGAAGTACTTGTTTGCCTTTGGCTTGGGGTTGGCTTAATCTTGGAATGTGGGTTGGTTGGATTATGGAGTGTGGAGTAGAGTCCGTTCTGGGTCTGGGTTTGACCGTTCGCTTGGAAGGTGTTGAGTCTCGGTTGGTTTCAGCTCGGTGTTTGCTCTTGTTCATATTGACTTTTCATACTCGGGGATACCGTCAAGGAGGCAAAGCAGCCGGTCTTACTCTCGAGAATGGATTACGCAGACTCTACTGAATTGACTTGAACTCATGTTCCTCGTGAAGCGTCCGTCAGAAGACGAAAGCGAGCAAGCTTAACGACATCGAATGGAGAAGCGTAGGGACCCGGTACCAAGCTGCTGCTGCTCTGCTCTGCTCTGCCCTGCCCTGCTCTGCTTCTGTCGCGATGCGCGACTGCTCGGCTCGGCTCGACGCGACGCGACTCGAGACGGGGACGACGAGCTCTCGGCCGCATGCCTCCGTGACTGAGTGAAGTGAATGCAGGCGATGATTGAACCACCAGCGGCGCAGCTAGTTCTACGGACCAGGATAAATAAACCATGAGATGAAATGAGATGTGTGTGCCCTTCCTTCTCTCTCTCTCTCTCTCTCTCTCTCTTCCCAGTCGGGCACGCGGAATTAAACGTCAGCCGCTCTTCGTCATGATGATCTATCTATCTATCCATCTATCCATCTATCCCTCTATCTACTCAGACTAGCTAAGGAGCTGTGTCGTGTGCTTGTGTGCTGGTTTCTTGGTTGGTTTTGGTTGGTTGGTTTCCATGTCTGGATCGATGGGCTGGCTCGCTTGGGCTGCCTTTTCTGTGAGCTCGGCTGGGCGTGGGCTACCACCGACACGGCATTGGCGGGCTGGCTGGCTCTCGCGTTGAAGCTAGGGGTTTCGGGGGAGGGGGGCTTTGTGGAAATTTATAGGTGGGTAGGTAGGTAGATAGGTAGATAGGTAGATAGGTAGGTAGATAGGACCTGGTTTTTGCATTTTTCGATTTCCTGAATGTTCAGACGCGGATGCAGGACTGTAGGTAGATTGCTAGGTAAATACAGTAGGTAGGCCGGAAGTACGCATCGTCAGCGGCGACGCTGTTCTGGGGAAATCTTTCGGCGACAAGCTTTTCCAAGATTTGCTTGTGTGTTGACTTGGCGGTGTTGTGAGTCTGTACTGTATGTACTGTATATACTACACTGTAGTTACTGTTGCTCAGGTACACAGTCCATACAGTCGCTTCCACTGTTGTGGCTTGCCGTTACCCGGTTAGCGAAGCGAGGATGTTGGCCCCCCTCCCCCTCCCCCGCTGCTGCTGCTGCTGCAGGTCCCGCTGTGCGGTGCGAGAACTGTGTGATGAATCATTGCGGCCCGTTTCGAGGATGGAGGGCCGAAGGAGTGGAGCGTGGGCTTGGAGAGGGTGGGTTTGGTGGAGGATGTACACAAGTACTGTACTGTACTGTACTGAGGCGTGAATACAACTTGGGTTGAGAACGAGCCAGGGGGGGAGAAGTGGTCTCTCAGGTCTCCATTTCATATGGTCGTAACGAGGAGCGCTATTATGTTAGTATGTTGGTTTTTGAAACAGCACGGTCAAAATGTCTTTCTTCGGTTTGAGTTGAGATGAGCTGTCGAGCCGACACGGCGTGGAATATCTTTGTTTTCATCTATGGGCCATGTCTCGGCTACTGTCTAGAACAGTATGTACCCCTCCCCCCCCCCCCCCCCCCCCGGGAATTCTTACCCGTGCGAGGCGATTTTTCAAAAACAGGCATACTCGCTGTGATCGTGGCCCGAGGTGCAGAAGAGAAGTTCGAAGCAACAGGCAAAATGACGAGAGGTTTGCTGGTTGGAGCGTAGAACGCCGAATCCTGACGTTGACGTCTCTATTTTTCATGGCATCTACTTACTTCACAACAGCCACAATCAAGCCAAAACAGCTGCACGAGTGTGTCCAGTGGCAAGATAGAAGCCGCCTTTTCCCCTCATCGCCGGCAGCTTGATGTGGCGAACAACCGTGGCGAGATCGTGGCAGAAAGTGGCCTTCCATGATCCGCTGCTACAGGAATTCTTGGAGAAGAATCAAAGGCCGACTTGCACGCAAAGCAGTGGTGGAGACCAAAAACAGAACTGCAGTAGCACGGAAGGGTCGGCACTCTTGAACCATCGGCAGCTAATACGGCAAAGGACCGGAGCGTTCCGACGTGCTCGAAGATCGGCTTTACGTGCGTACGTCTTGAGCATCATGACGTCGAGAACAGATTCGACCAGACAATGACAGCATGCTGAGCGCAGTGCCGGGGCCCGTACAGACGTCGGATCGAGAATGATGGTGGGTCTCGATACTTCGAGCCGTCGGCGTCTGATGGTTCTGACGTCTGGCGATCGGTTGGGGTAGAATCGAGAGTGGGAGAACGACTGGCGTGCGCATCTTCGGTATAAGAGTCAGCTTCGGACACAGAAAGACGCGGTGGTAGTTTCTTCTGATCGTTGTTATTGATCTCGGGAGCCATATCAATCTGCTACTTACCTTGCGGACGTGAAAGAAGAACTTCGGCACCATGCCTCTTCGCGGCCGGAAATTGTCGATTGCTCAAATAGCATTGATCGTAGCACCCAGTTTCATCCTGTTTGGGTACAATCAGGCTGGGGTCGGAGGGCTCCTGTCGGTATGTTCACTATATTGGCACGTCTCAACACATGCATTTCTACAACAAGCGTGGGAACTGATGCTCACATCCAAATAGCTTCCCGACTGGACAAGAACCTTCCCACAGATCGACACGACCAACACCACCGGCGCCGTGAAAAGCCACAATGCCACGATCCAGGGAGTCGTGGTCGGTACCTTCGTGCTCGGCGCGCTGGTCGGTGCTCTGTCATGTATGCTGATTGGGGACCTTTTGGGCCGTCGACGGACCATCTTCCTGGCTGCGACGTTGACGCTGCTCGGCGAGGCGCTGTGCACTTCGTCCTTCGGACTGGCACAGTTCGTGGTTGGACGCACCATTATCGGCTTGGGCGTTGGTATCCTCAGCGCCACGGTTCCGGTCTGGCAAGCGGAGTGCAGTTCTGCTGCCAACCGGGGAAAGCATGTTGTGCTCGATGGCCTCTTCATGACGTGAGTAACGACTCCCGAGAATGTCTGAAATCGTTGCTGAGATGTTGAACAGCTTGGGATACACCCTCGAGGCCTGGATCAACCTTGGAGCATCGCAGATCACGTCCGGACCCAACATCGAGGCCTCGTGGAGGATGCCGTTGGGCATCCCGCTGGCCTTCTCTCTCGTGCTCATGGGAACCATCTTCACCATGCCCGAATCTCCCCGATGTGAGTGAGATCTGAGGCTGAGATTGTGTTCCAAGGCTAAACCGAGACCAGGGCTCATCTCAGAAAACCGCGTGGGCGAAGCTCGAACGATCCTGAGCAACCTCAAGGACACGTCCGAGGACGACGTTCTGATCATGAAGGAGATCGAAGGCATCCAGTACTCGCTCGAGGAGACGACGGTCAAGAAAGCCAGCATGAGGGACATGTTCACCATGGGTCCCGAGAAGCTGTTCTATCGCTTCTGCCTCTGCATCCTGCTGCAATTCTATCAACAGATGTCTGGGAGCAACCTCATCTCCGTCTACGCACCCGTCATCTTCGAACAGAAGCTGGGCCTGGACGGAGAGCTGTCCCGCATCCTCGTCGGAGGCACCTTGACCTGGAAGTTTCTGAGCTCTTTCGTCGCCTTCTTCACCATCGATCGCTACGGACGCAGGGCGCTGTTCATGTTCAGCGGCACCGGCATGGGTTGTTGCATGCTGGCGCTGGCCATCTCCACCGGATACCCGAGTACGAACGATTCGGCAGCTGTCGCCAGCGTCTTCTTCATCTTCCTCGTAGGTTGCTCCCGCTTCCACTCTCGCTCTCCAGATGCTGACCAGAGACTCCGGCACCAGTTCAACTTCTTCGTCCCCATCGGCTTCCTCGGCGCCAACTTCCTCTACTGCGCCGAAGTGGCGCCCGTGAAGCTCCGCGTCTCGATGGCCGCCATCTCGACCGCGAACCACTGGCTTTGGAACTTCGTCATCATCATGGCGACGCCCGTCGCCATCGCCAACATCGGCAACTACTACTTCGTGCTCTTCTGCGTCATCTCCTTCTGCGTCCCGCTGTCCGTGTACTTCTTCTACCCCGAGACCATGGGCCAGAGCCTCGAGGAGATTGACGAGGCTTTCAAGAACAACGGGACGCCGATGGCGATTGTGCGTGCGAGCAAGGCGTTGTCGAAAAAGAAGGCTGCCGATGCGCTCTATGGAGACGAGGCGGACCCGGTCGAAGATCGCATGTCTAACGATGGAAAAGAGGGCGTTTAGCCAATGTACTGTAAAGCGGATATGTACTTGTGAATAAACTAAAATCATCTAAGAAGTTAAAGCGAGATCGCGGGATCGGTTTACGACGACGCTGCTGATGATTGTGATCAGGTGAAGATGTTCAGGTTGATGATCACGATGATGATATTGCTTAACGTCAACAAGAGCCGGCAAAAGTTGGCCTTTCGTAAATTTTAAGATCGTGCTAAGCAAAAGAGACTACATACCTACCTAGCCTAGAGCTATCCCAAAGCAATAACCACGATTAAGAAAAAGCTATTTTATAACCATGTTCACTGTTTTTGATCCCGTGGTATTGCAATTTGTAGGTAAAACTTTGTTAAAATTTCAAGAACGTCGAGCTGTTAATTACATATTTGTTTGTCTACGTCGATATGGCTCACAGATAGATGCTAGGTACATTCGTACTTCCGTTATTCGAAAGCGCCGCACCGGATTCTGGATCATCGACGACCTATCGCTCCTTAACATGCATCCCGGCTATTCTTTTCTACGCCATCCTTGTGGGTTCCTGATGGATATGCTTTCGTTAACATACTGTAGAAGAACCGTAGTCGCACGTGCGTCACCGTAGGCAACGAAAAAGAACAGGAAAAACAGAAAACCAGAAAAACAGCGATGGCTGGTAGAGAAACTCTCTTCGCAATCGCCGCGCGTCGATGGCTTGAGTTCTGGCTTTCCAAACTCTTTTCACACCTCACACCGCTTCCTGCCGTGCCGCTGAGGAAAGATTAAATCGGGTCAGAAGGACTGAAGGTTCGTGATGTACTGTACTGTACCAGGCACCGGCGTGCAGGTGTTGAGTCTACAGTACAGATACAGCACAGTACTGTACCTTTTCCCGGCCTTGGCTAAGCGAAGCAGGGCCGAAGCAAACAACAAGACCCATCGCGGCATCCAAAACGCATCCTTTGGAAAACGGAAAACCTCTCATCGGAATCCTTTTCTGCTATTAATGGTGGAGCGGCTTCGGGAAGGCTGCCAGTGGGTGGGATTTTGTGCTCAAACCTTGAGAGTGCGAGATCAGGACATTCGAGCATCCGGGGATCGAGGACTGCCTCTTTCCGGCAGAGCTGCGCCCCAAGAAGGCCACAGTGAAAATGTCCCATGAATGGGTAGTACAGTATCTCGTTTTTTTTTACACCTGTGATAGGAGTATTTAAATATGGGTATGAAATACAGTATTATTCAAACACAGCCTTCGACCTTCCGATTTTTGTAATATTTCTTAATGTCCAGACGAATAATGCTATGGCTTAAACTTAGCGATATGGGAAATACACAACTGTTTATGCGCCCAAATTTTATTTTTGTATAATTATTTTCTATGTAACGTAAATGTCTACCTTATAACTTTTAGATCTGAACCAACGCTCCAAATTTTGCCATCGGATTTAACATGCATGTCCAATAGCGTTGATATCATTTTCCCCCCTCCCGTTTTTGCACGAGCGCGCAAGCTCGCAATAGCTTTCTAGCGCCATTGTTGACAGTACTGTACTGTACTGTACATGTTATCGCACAATTTTCGCTCGCTCTCGTGCGACGGTCTAGCACGATAATTCACAACGTGTGTAACCGTGAGCGTTTTGGGTTCTGGCGCCAGCGCAAAACAAAGTTTTTTTAATCAAAACTATGTTTATTCCAATTTCTTAAGCTTAATGCTTAATGAAATAAAGGCGTTGCATCAATATCTATCGGAGCAAGAGCAAAAGATGCGTGGTGAGCCAAATGTAATGGAGACTTGATAGTGGCCTTTTTTCTCTTTCAAAAATGGTCTCATTGCTGCTGTGTTTGGGGTTTTTGCTATGGCCCTCCTCTTGCAGGCGCAGCTCTGCCGGGAAGAACAGGCTTCCGACCTCCCGATTAAACGTAGGGTCGGGAGCTATCCGTTCATTTTGCTTGTTTGTGTTTTACATTGGAAGCATATTCTCGCACGATGGCATCATTCATTGCAAGTGCCGCTAGACTGCGCCGACAGTGGTTTTCGTCCCAGCCGCGGTCCTAGCGTGTGGTACTGTCCGGTCCTATCCCCTAGGTAATCAATCACGCAACAACATACTTTGAGGTGTTATTCATCCTAGGGAGATGGTTTCGAGACAGAAGCCTTCCCAAGTCCAACGAGAGAGTTTAGTAGGTAAAGTCAGTGCGCGCCAGGGTGGAATGCCAGCCAACGCTGGGAAGTGAAAGCATAATCCACAAACCAACCAACACACAAGCAAGCTTCTATCGGCCCATGACGCCAAATTTGCGGCCCAGAGAGTGAAAGTGAGAGTGAGAGTGAGGGAGTTGAACTTCTTTTCCGAGAGACGAAAGAGCTCGCTCTACATTCCACCCCCTTCCCTCGAGACAAGGTCCAATGGCCTGGGAGTCGAAGCAAGACAGGAATTCGTCTGATGTGTCTATCAGGGTATGTTTTACTTTCCATTGAAAGCTACTTTCATCGGATTCTACCCAAGAACGTCGCTGTTGGACTGAAGCTGGCATGGGGATGTGAAGTTAGACTTTGTCTGCTCCGCCCAATTCAACAAGGCCTCCGCCGAGCTGCAGCTCATCGCCACCACGGGCCGATAGCACGAGAAACCTCGCTCTTGTGTGACCGGTCGAAGCAATTTTGGCTCGTCTGTATGTTAGTCGAGTAGCATGTTAGTCGAGGAACGGCATCGTTGGTTCTGTGTCGGAATACGAGTCGAAGCATGTTTCGCGGGATCGACGACTCCCATTTGCGCAAGATGACGCTCTCAAAGCGTGCCCGTCCTCGAGCTTGTGCTCAAGGCGGGCATGATTCACGTTTGTCGATTTAATTATAGGCCTGACAACACATCCCCGCGCCGACTGAGCCTGCGGTCCCGGCCGATCATCTCGTATCTGACTTTCTCGACCTGCTCGCATACTCGGACCTCGCTTTCAAAAGAAATCAAAAGGGCACGGGGAAGGAAAGCGGTGGCTGGGGTCAACGGCGTATAAAAGGAGACGGCAGGTCCAGCAGAACAGCTTCATCTCATACAATCACTCACAGAACAATCCTCTCTAAAGATCAAGTCTACCTCCTTCACCACCCAAGCACTCCATCAACCCCTTCACCAACTTCAAAATGCGTTTCACAGCTACCAGCGCCGCTCTCTTGGCCACCTTCGCCTCCTCCGCCTCGGCCATCATCACCGGAGTCATTGCACCCGACACCGTCTATGCCAACCAGCAGTTCGAGGTCATCCTGACGACTTCCAACTACATCCAAGGCGTCACAGACGTTGCCGTTGCCGTCGGTGTTATCGACCCTCCTGGAATCCCAGGAACCCTCGGCCGAGTCGCCGGCAGCTTCTATCTCGGCCCCTCGCAATCGAACATCCTCACGAACATCACCCTCCCCATCACGCTCCCTCAGGGCACTTCGAATGGTTACAACATCCTCAGCGCTCAAGTGTACAGTCTGTATGGCACCGGCTCCACCGGCGCTCTCACCGACTTCAACACCACCGTCAACGTCGTTGGGTTTTAAGCGGAGAGGGACCTGGCTGGCGAGTTGAGTGGGCTTGATGAGACATGATCGGATGTAGTAATGATGGGTTCTGTCTGGATGGGGGACTTTTTCGATTCTGGGACGGATCATTTTGGTCACTGGAATATACATATGTGTGTGTATTGTGTGTATTGCACGAACGTGAAGGTTGCGCACAGAGCCATTGAGCGGCAGCATCAGGTGTGCCGTTTGCTTGCTTTGTACATTACCTGAAAAACCATGCATCATAACTTGAGCCTCCTCGATCTTGTGCTTGTTGTACTGCTTATCCGTCTTACCCCTTCTTGGACCACGTTGGTGATTGGTTCGAGGAGTAAATGACCTTCCAAGTGCAGTATTGAGACGATTTATCTACAAGTCATCATTATTATTCTGGCAGCTTTCTCGGGATCTGGGATTTCCGAGACTGGAACAAGCTTATAAATACTATCCATTTCCCGTCAGAAAGAGCAGCACACAAGTTATGGCCTAATGCGGCTCGAGATTGAAGTGGCTTGCCAACTTGCCCCCCGCTACAAACTACACGTTCTTTAGCTATGTTAAATTGCCATACACAAAATCATCTGTCACATACGACCATAGACTGAGGAGAATTGGGCATCCCGTCCGCTCTGCCATACACAAGCCTCAGATCGGCAGATTAGTAGTTGGGTGGGTGACCACCAGCGAATACCTGCTGTTGTATGTTTTTTTTTTTTTTTTTCGTGGATCGATGTTGTTGTACCTGCAGAGCACAAGCTCCTCCCCGAGTCGAGGCTCCTCACTATTCAAACAGTGGAGCAACGAGATCCAATTGGAAGCATCAACCTATTTTTGGTGCTATCTAGACGGAAATCGAACGGAGCGCGTTGGTGAAAATGGAGCAGAATACAAAAACCAAACTCATGGGTTGCTTCAGCACCTTGCAAGGACGATTCTGTGAATATGTTTCTGCTATGGTCTTTTGACAGGCGTGGATTATACCCTTTTGTGTATTGAATATTCTGGTGCGAAAAATATACGGTTCTATATATTCTAAGCTTAAGATCCATAGCAGATGAACAGAGGCTGGTTGCTTCATTTCATGACTCCGTCTAACCCCGAGTCCATTTCAAGTCTTCTCTTTCCTTTGGCGTTTTGATTCCCATCCTTTGTTCACCGCATCAACGGTCCTTTCTAGTTGAGCCAAACAAGTGTTTCTTGGCCTCTCTCGGCTATGTCGACTTAATGTTTTTCCAAATCCTTCGATGAGATAAACCAGAGCAGCGCGGTCTTCTCGCTCTTGTGAAAGCCACGAGAGCATTTGTTGAACTCTTGGGGACTGCATCTGGGTAAGTCTCAATAGCAAGATCAGTAAAAATCGTGGTTGCGTTATCCGTTTGAGACGTTGACGCTCGAGTACCAAGAACTTGAGCTGACGTTACAGCAGGAAAAGTAAGGTACGACCAAGTTCGTACAAGAACCATGCTAAAAGGCTTTTGTTACTCAATCGACTTCGATTTACCATAAGTGAATTGCTCGCGCCGCCAGTAAGTCTGTCCCTATGTTGCACATCATCCAAAGCAGCGTTTGAGCCATCTACATTGGCGAACTTCCGCAAGTCTACCTCTGCTTCTAGAAGACAAATAACCATCGATTGTCGTTGCAAAAAGCGTAAGTAACAAGCCTTCTACTAAGCACTTGTGGGAATACCCCTAGGAATACGAGGAGAAGGATAGCTGGGGGTCACGAAGCCACTGATTGGCACGTGATAGCACGACTGAAGGGACGTGCGTTCCTTTATTACACATTCCCAGCTGCGCGTCAGGTAGTAGAGATCATACAGATTTCACACCAACGGATTAAACCCAGTTTTTACTGTAATACCAACCTGTGATACCTGCATTGATCAGGGGTGAGTTTCATTTCTAACCACAAATTCGCAACGTACAGATAAAAGGTCGATTCAAAGGGTTCTTTTGGTGAGGTGAAACGAGTTTCCTTTCCGGTCTACGAAAAAGATTACCAGCTGTGATGCTTCGGTCTTTTCTGTTCGCGTATCTATGTCACCAGATCCTCGCTTCTGCGTTTGCATCACGACATAGCTTTGTTTAGTCATCAACTGCGGAGACCTCTTTACTGTACACAAGGATTCTTCCCCTTAGCAACTTCTACCTTCTGTAGCTGTTGATTTGGAGTGATGTTCTACTGTCACAGAACCGAAGTCCTGGCTCCTTTCGTGCTAGGTGACCCTAGCGACCTTATTGGTTGATCTCGGCCTTCGTCTGGTTGGTTAGATCGTCAAATTATCAACAACTCTTCTACTACGCTGGCGACGGCGTTAACCTGTCTCTTCCCTTTCGTTCCTTACGGGTCACGAGAAGGCCTATTCCGTCATCTACGAAGAATGGCACCTGTTCAACGCTCCCCTCCTCATTAGAGCTTCGCAACTGCTCCTGCTTCTACCTCACCGTCACACCAACCTTCCCTTGTTGAAAAACGGCCTAGGAAAAGCGAAGGTAATCAAGACTTAGGTCTGCTAAGTTACACTTGATTTGTGTTTGGTTAACACACGCTGTTTTGAGTCCTGCTGTTGGCAAAAACGATCTCAAAGACCGAGCAGCAAAATCATTAAAAATATTAATATGCTCGCTTTGAATATCACCAACTATACCGATTCTTGTTCTTTTGAACAGAACCGTTGAGAAATATTACTAGTTCAAGAAAACATGAAGAATGCCATTAGCAGAAACGTTGATTTGATTCCGATTCCATTTTATGTCAAGTGATTCCATCCTGCGTCAAGTGATTCCATCCTACGTCAAGTACGATATCGAAAACTAAGGCAGGTTGTTCGATTTAGCGACAGCTCCGGAAGAAACGTTGAACGGTTACGTTGCGCTACATTGCGAGATTTATCGCACACATAAGAAGCTTTACTTTCCCGAAGATCTGCTACGTGTTACTCAAAAAGACTTTTAAAAATAAAGTCCCGACGCATACAACATGGTGAAGATTCGCGTTTGGAAAGAATGTCGATCAACATGCATGATTGCAGGCATCTTTATTCAAGCTCCGACTCAAGTCTCATACATTAGGACACCTAAAACTGAAGAATAGGTAGGCGAAAAAGCTTAGAATACCAAGGTGCAGAACCTGGAAGAGGTTCTGCTGGAAGAACCGAAGAGCCGACAGGCCACGTCGTCATATTATGCGCTGCAATTATAGGGCTCGAATTGGGATGATAAATCGGAGAGAATGGACTGTTGCTCTGAGAGGTTGGAAGACCACATTTGGCCACTGAGTACAATAAGATCTTCAATGATGATAGTCGCAAGGTCGCAGACAGAACTAGGCCTTCTTCGAAACCGTACATAAGTACGACGACCAAAGCAGTTCTGCACGAAGCTAAAAATTCCCGGCTCCACCCCATAGCCAGGTCCCGATTATTCAGAACCAACAGGAAACATCTCCAACGGGTGTTCTGACGATAGAAAAAAGTACGACAGTGCGGAGCTGAATACCTGAAATGAGCATTGCTTCAGGTTAATAGAAAACCTACGTAATATCATTCCTTTGAACATGGAAGGTTTGCATACGATTTTAGTATTGCATACTTTTCGAACAGTGGAGAAGGTTCGTTCTGCTATTTAAAAGAACTGCCAGTGTGAGGATACCAACGTTTGGAAAAGTTTCGTTCTGCTATTTAAAGAACTGCCAGTGGGAGGATACCCCTGATGATACCAAGGTCGAGGCATGGTCCATTATCACGTGACCATTTAGTGGCACTTGATGTTTCCCATGTTGTGTCGCAAGGAATCCCCCCTTGTTCTTACGAGTAAGTGAATCGCTTTAACACGGAAATGCTCACCGTCACACATATATTACCAGCTGCGTACTCAGCAGTAGAAAATATAGATTTCAAACCACCTTTTGAGACTGGTACGTACTGTATCACTGTATCACTGTATCTACAACCTGTGATACCAAGAGCGCTCATGTGTGTTCGCTGACGTGCAGACAATTACTGCTTTCAGCATCGGATGATTGACAGCCTGGGGTCAAACCTTGTAGCCGTACGAGGGGATACGAGTTATAGCTCAGATGCGCAGCCAAATCCATCTTCGGCGCGCGGATGATTTCCACAATTACGAGCCGAGACACCGTGTTTTCAGTTTGATTATTTTACCCCCCCGTATTGTAAATGCCTCAGTCTCCCTGGGATGATGGCTCTTGCCCGGTTGGAAGGTGAGTTTGTTATAAGTATGGGTGATGCTGATCTTTGGCAATGTTTCAGTCGCATCAATTCTTCTCAATTCTTAATCCACTAGCACGATGATCTATCCTTTCAAACAACCCCTCTTGCTGTTCCTGCCCGTCCTAGGACAGTGCGCGGTAGTCACCTACTTAGTGCCATCTTCTGCGCCAAAGGAGGCTGCGAAGCTTGATCCTGCGCCTGTTGGCATATCGTGAGTCTTGCTTGCAGCTTGGTTTGTGCACTGGCTAATACGAATCAGCTTGGAGTTCTACGCCTTTCCGTCCTATTTCAAAGATGTCGTTTCCACGAGCCAGTGCCTGCAGAACCTCCAGAGCTTGACGGGAACATGGCCTCCGATTCGTATCGGCGGCACTACACAGTAAGTGCTTCCTAGAGGATGAAAGGACGTCCCTGATCAGGGGATAGGGACCGCGCCGTGTTTGATCCTGCTCTTTCCGAGGAAGTCAAGTATACGCCTGCGGGGAATGCCCCTACGACAGATGTGCCATTGTCGTTGACGTTTGGGCCTTCATTCATGTCTCTGGCTGCTACCTACCAGGGATCTGTTGTCGTTGGTGCGTTTCTCTCCCTCCACGTCTGTGACTTGGCTGATAGACCCAAGGTCTCAATCGTGGACACGACAACATCTCGGGCACCATTGCAGCAGCCAAAAGTGCCAAAGCGCAAATGCCCAACCTCCACGCCATAGAGCTCGGCAACGAACCAGAATGCAAGTCTTCTTATCCCTTCAAGCCTGCCTTGCTAACAGACTCGTCCAGACTTCGCCGACGCCAAGCAGCCCGTTGCTCTGAAAGTCCCCAAATGGGACCCAGCCACCGAGGGTGCATCGCAAAACGATTGGATCCAGAAAGTCGGCGATGCCCTCGGTGTAAAGAACATCATCCAAGCCGGCAACTGGCTCAAGTCTCCCCCAGAATGGGGTGCGCAGACGCTCATCGCCACGCAGGACGCCACTGTCAAGTCCTACGTTAAAGACTATGCGCACCACAACTACCCCGGCGGCAGTGTCTCCACGCTGATGTCGCATTCGCGAACCGCCTCAAACGTCGCCGGCTTCACCTCTGACATCGCGGCCGCGGTTTCCGAGGGAAAAGACTACGTGATGGGCGAGACGAACAGCGTGTCTGGGGGCGGAGCCGCCGCAGTGAGCCCCTTCTTCGGCGCGAGCTTGTGGACGATGGACTACGCGCTGCGTGCTTCCGCTGCCGGGATCAAGCGGATGTACTTCCACCACGGCACCATAGGCAACTGTTTGTACTGCTGGTGGGGGCAGATCTCGATCGGCGCGCCATACTACGGCGGGTATGCTGCCACGGCCGCGATGGCGGGCGGGGCGAGCATTGTCGCTCTGGATACCGGGAATGACGCGTTTGCCGTATACATCGTGTATGATGCGGCGGACAAGCCGTTGCGAGCTGTGCTGTACAACTCTGTCTTCTACGATGGGACTGGGCCGAGGGATAAGCAGACATTTGTGCTGAACGGTTTGACGGCAACAAGTGTGAAAGGGAGGAGACTGACTGCTGCGAACGCGAACGCGAGGAGTGATCAGGGAACGGGAGGAGATGTTTCCTTCGCTGGCGTCACGTTTGCTCATGGGACGTGTGTGCCCAGTGGTGCAGAGGTGGTCGAGAACGTTGATGTTATGGGAGGGCAAGCGAAACTGGAGGTTGCTGCGTCGGAGGCGCTGGTTGTGAATTTGCAGTAAACAAGAACAATCCCGCGATGGCAAGCATGGATGTTCCGATGTACCGTTTTGATAACGGTACTTGTAAATAAATCATGATGTCCTCTTCAGCTTACTTGAAAGTTGGTTGTTGATCGACGTACACTTTCACGTCTCCCCCTTTCGAGACTGACACGATTACATGATCAATAAATCAATGACCGAAGAGTGGCTGGTAGGAAGCAATCAAGTAAGGAAGAGCAATGGTAAGAGTACCTAAGCATCTTATTTTCTATGGCTTTGCGAGCTTGTACATGTGCTCAGCTTTCGCCGTGGTGAAATTGCTACCGGAGAAGCAGGAATTACGAATTGATACAGAGCGGACAGACAGGTGAAAAGACAATGCTGTCGAATAGATCAAGCACTCTAGAAAATAGAATGAACATTCAATAGGAACAGGAAACGCGTTCATTTTACGAAATCATGTAACGAAACAGATTCCTGCAATTGGTGTAGAAGAAAAATCGTCAAGGGGACTTCTTCCGATGCATTTCTGCCCCTGTTAACTCAGGGTCAGGATCGCCTTAAGTCGAATAATTCTCGCTTGCCTTGTTGTTGTTGTTGTTGTCGTCAAAGTAAAGCTCGCTTTGTAGACGAAGAAAAAGGGTTCCGTGTTCGAAAGCTAAAAAACGCGTTCCGGTCAACCGACGCGCCGGCTAAATTTCCAAAAGCTCGTCACACGTTCGTTCAACCCTCTGAGCAAGCCAGCTCCAGCTCCAGCTCCTCATCACCACGACTTACTACGCCCATTTCCACCCGGAATGTCTTTAGCAGAGATTGTGAACAAGAGGGGCAGGCCCCGGAAGGTCGTCACCGACCCGGTGAAGGTGGAAGTGCCGGACGGCGTCAACTCGGCGACAACGAGGGCGAAATCGACCAAGGCAGCGAGTGCCAGTGCGAAGAAAGCGAAAGCTGCGCCTGCGAAAGCGCCTGTCGCCAGAAAGAGTGTTGCGTCCTCTGCTGCTGCTGCTGCTGCTGCGGCAAAGAAGGCCGTCTCTGCGAGTTCTGCGAAGCCTGTGCCGGTGGAAGCGAAAGTTGCGGTGCCAGTGAAGCCGGTACAAAGTCCCAAGGAGAAGAGCGGGAGTGCGGCGCCCGGGAGGAAACCCGACACTGTTCAATCCTCCAAGATCTTGAGAGAAGTGCAGGCCTTGCAAGCCGAGAGAGCATCAACACCAGCGGACGGGAAGGACGCCGCACAAGGTTCGGAGGGAGCCTTCAAGACCGTCGCTGACGACGACGACGACTGTGGCATCTAGACCTTCTATCGAGAACGCGCAACCCAAAACGGCGCTTTTGAATGCGACACATAATGCGAATCATATGAGATCTGCGCCTGTCCGACCTCCGCCGCCGATGCCGCCTCCTTCTGCGCCGAAACCACATGTTCCCGTAGCAGAGTTGAACTCAGCCATCGTGTCAAAGATTTCTACGAGGGCGGGTGCGAGGCCAACTACAAGTGGGAGTCAGCAGTTACCGAAGAATTACAAGCAGGTTGCGAGGAAGGTCACGGCTGTCATGGTGGCGTTGCCGATTCTGCTGGTCACGAGTTATATGTTGTATAAGCGATGTAAATATCCCCCTCCGCCTCCTCTTCATGGGTGTCGGGGTTACAGGATGAATGCTGATGTTGAGAATAGTGGTTATGGGCGAGAAGCGGAAGTTGCTGGTGCCTCGACCGCTTCCTTTGGACGAAGAGAAGAAAGCTGAGGAGGCGGTAAAGAGCCAATGAGTGTGGACGTGTGTGCGTGTGTGCGCGGAGGTATTTGACTCTGTTTATGAGGCATGTTCTTCAAAATGTGAGACGATGCGGTGCTTATAGGTCGACAGGAATGGTCTCAATCCAGATGCCCTAAGTTTGGGTGAAACTGCTAACTGGGGTCTACTTACGAGATTGCCAGACTTGCTTCAGAATGCATGTTCCGAAGACGAGAAACGATGGAGACGGCAAGCCCTTCCCGAATGCCACGTTGAACTCGGTCCACTTGTGAGCGAGGCATCCGAACGATTTAGTGCGAGTGTAAAACAAGCAAGAATAATCTACGTGCTTCGTCCATTGATGGCGGGGATGTCATTCATCTCCTAGTATCATTGGTTTATTTGGCCCTACTATCTTGCAAGCTATGCGGAGATCCCGTGGGCTACATCTGTACCTGAAGGTATCGTGTGAAGGACTTCCTCGATCTTTCAGGGCGTCTTTTTCTTAGGTTACGAAAATTGCAGTGTACTCGAGCATGTTTCCGAAAATCTAGCCGATGGAAAATGAGGTGAAAGCTTCGCAATCAGTCAGCTGGCTAGCTTGGTATAAGAATCGGTTTTAGACACTTCGTTACCTCATTATACCATTTTATTTATTGTAAAAGTAGACTCTTTGGTCTCTTCAGACAAGTAAGTTCGTTGGTATGTAATGAATTTGTTTGTATGTAATACATATGAAACTATATTACAACGCTACTGGATGCAGAGCGGATTGCTCTTGTTATCATAAGCAATTCGACCATATTAGCTATAAAAGTAAAATTGTTTCCACGTGTTTGATAGGAAAGAACTCTTCGAATGTTGTGTGAAAAGCACGATTGGAAGGATTGTTTTCTGGCAACAGGTGGCAGGCTCATTTGACCAGAGTCAAAGGGCGAGGCGTTGGAAATACTCGATCGTTCTCTAATGAAAAGATCAACATGTCATTTCGGCGAAGAGAAAACATAAGCAATTCTACTCTGCGTGGGCTACGGAGCCATTGCATCTAAGCCTTGATTGTCCGTCGCCTTAGTGCCTACCTAATCCCCGAAGACCAGGTCTTTGAAGATTTCGGCCGTAGACGAGGCCTACAACATGGGTTTTTTTAATAGCATGTTTGATTCCATAGGCTACCGGATAGTAATCCTACGAGTTGTTCCTACCGTGCCCAGAGAGGATATTCCCTACCACTGCAGTCACAGGCATCAACGCCAAAATCCTTTGATGTTGATGGAAGTACTTGCCTCTCTAAGCGAGCGAATCAGAACCCAGGACATTCTCCGCTCGGCTACCGATGTCAACGTGATGGGATTATCACGAATCCTCTTCCTACCCTTTTGCTCAATTGCTGAAAAATTTGGACCCTTACACCAATTTCAATGTTCAACATGCTGTTGTGCAATATTCAGAAGGATTCGAGACAAGCATACATAGTTGCCATTGTGATTACTTACAAGCTTGTTTACTGGTGAAGCTGGCTCATAGATCAGAATCTTACACATGACAAGTTGAAGGATGAGAGACCCTCCTAATGAAGGCTTCTCACGCGGAATCCTCCAGCAGGAGCGTCATCTAATTCTGGATCAATTGAGATTACACCACACGCCTTGATAAGCAGTCAGGCTGAGCGTCAGTATCCTTCAACGCTCGGTCTCGATCAGAATGATACCCTCAAAGGTCTCTCTCCCCCTTTGCACCGGTTAGAACATCGTGACGCAGTTCAAGTACAGCCACGATGCTTTGTCACTTCTTCACGGCCCTTGTGTGGGCCAGCGCTCTGGCGTCTGGCACTTTGCTGTCCAACCGTCAGCCAGCGACGGGTAGCAGGAAACACTGCCCGGGGTACGTCGCTACGAATGTGGTGCAGACGGCAACGAAATTGACTGCCATATTGAAGCTGAGAGGGGATCCATGCAATTATTACAAGCCAGACGTGCCCGAGTTGGTGCTTTCGGTCCAATTTGAGTCCGGTCAGTATGTTATCCCCGCAGGACGGAAACATTGCTCACAAGAATCAGGGTCACAGCTCCGCGTGACGATCGCAAATGCAGCAAGTGTCGGCGATCAAGTAGTCCCTGTTTTAGGCTCTCTCGCAGCCTCGCGCATAGAACACCCCCAGCCCTTTCTCTCAGAAGAGTCCGATCTAGAGTTTTCCTACAAAGTCTCGCCGTTCACCTTCAGGGTCACGCGGAGATCAAACAACGAGGTCCTCTTCGACACCAGTGCCGCGCCTATGATCTTCGAAGGTGACTACGTGAGACTCCGCACGCATCTGCCGCCCAATCCGAATTTGTATGGGCTCGGCGAGGACAAGAATAACCTGCGTATCCGTACTATGAATTGTAAGCGTCGCCTCCACGGAAACCACCCTATCTATTTCGATCACAGGGGCGAGAATGGCACCCATGGTGTGATGGTGCAATCGTCCCCGGACGTGGAAGTCGAAGTTGATTGGAGTCTGGTAAACGGACAGTTCCTCGAGGTGAGCATATTCGACTGTGGAATCCGCTTCGTCAACCTCCTTTCTCCAAACGCCAATGCTGATTTTAAGACTAGTACAATTTATGGTGCGGCATGCTGGATCTCTATTTTTTCGAGGGACCGAGCCCGATGGACGTAGCGAGCCACTACTCTAAACTTACTGGAAAAGCAGCGATGGTGACGCAGTGGTCGAGAAGGTTTCAACAGTGTGATTCTGCAGATCGAGACCTTCGTCGTATGGTTGTAACCGCGTACCTTAAATCGACATCGCATTTCACCCACAGCATCCGGAACGAATTATACGACTACATGTACACGGCTTTACATAAACAGGCACGCGACGGTACGCCGCTGCTGAGACCACTGTTCTTCATGTACCCTGAAGACCAGCGCACTTTTCTGATCGAAAATCAGATGTTCTACGGCGACTCGCTGCTCGTCTCGCCCCAGAACGAGCCTAATCTAGACTTTTACAACATCTTTTTTCCTGAAGATATCTTTTACAGTTACGCCAACTGGAAACAGTATTGGGGCAAAGGGGTCACGGAGAGAGCAGTAATCGCGTTCTTCGACCTCATGCCGATTCACGTCCGCGGCGGCTCCATCATTCCCCTCCGCAGCAACGCAGTCTCCGATACCACACGCAAATTCGACTTCGTCGTCGCTCCTGACGCTCGAGGCGAGGCCAGCGGCTCACTGTACTTGGATGAACTGGGTACTGGGCGACGGGATACGGCGAGCGAGATTGAGATGACATATGATGGGGTTGAATTGATAATCACAGGCACGTTCAATTTTGAGACAAAAGAGAACTGGCTGAACCATGTTCACATTTTGGGGGTTTCAGCGGCACCGGACATAGTATATTGGAGCAAGGGGACTGGTCCAGACGGGCGGTTGGTGTGGATCGAATTTCAAGATGGATACGTGCAACACCACCTGACCAAGAAAGCTTTGTGCATTGGAGTCGGATGGAGGTTGGATGAGGAGATTAGAATCAAGTTGCAATGGGACGAGGATATGTTTTATTAAAGGGTGAAGATGGAGTTATCTGAAGTTGATATCAAGAGTGCTTGATGAAGTTTGAGGACTAGATCGCACGAGGCAATGGACCATGAGTTCGATGATTTTCAAGCTCAAAGCTGTTCCCCAAGCGTCTCATGGATCCTGACGAGCTCGAGCTCAGTGTAGAGCTGTCGTGTAAATCATATCCCTAAACCCGCTATTGACGAGTTACGCTTCACGCGGCCGTCACGAGCAGACGACGCCAGCTTCTCAATGGTCATTACAACTCTCTCATCGACATTATTCATCTCAACTTCATGCCGCACCTAAGTAGCCGCACCTAAGTAGCCGTAGCAGGATTCACGTTCCTCGCCGCATCCGCACACGCCTCAGCGTCTCCCGCGTCCGCATCCACGCCCGGAAAGCCCTCTGGCAGCGGGAGTGAATACCGTGTGACCATCCCAGTCCTCAGCACGGGATCCGAGACGGCCTCATTGTAGTAGTACGTGCTGCGCCAGCACTGGCCTGTATATCCGACGATAGGTTGGTCGATGAGCGCGTGGAAGGCTCGCTTCGTGTACAGCGCTTGCCTTTGCGAGGCGGCGGTTCGGAAGAGAATCTCGTAGACGTAGACGGAGAAGAAGACATGGGTCTTGAACTTGAGAACTTGCTCGCGGAGACAGTCCTCTTCATCCAAAAGTCAACGACCACTCGTGTAGCGGGAGAGTGGTCATCAGATGGGTCTGATTCCGAACTGGTCGATAGGTTGCGAGACAGGCTGTGGCAGATGCTTGACTTGAAGCAATTTGAAGCAAGCCGAATTGGACCGAATCTGTGAGGCTGCTTAGAAAAGATGCATTTGTGCCGGACTGCATACGAGTGAGGATCGGAAATCTGGAATTCAGATGCTGTATTGACTCGGAAGGCATCGAAGCTAACATCTCAAGATCACGTTCAAAGGTCACCTTTGCCTGTGGTCGGGTCAAAGAATTCATATTTATCCTCGGTGAAGGTTTGATAGGTAGTGTATAGAGCGTACTTTTAACAAGTACAGTGGTCCTAAAATAATCTTACCGACTTCTGTTAGAAGAACAGCGTGGCTTGGTAAGATCCACATTCAGTTATCCTCGGTGCATTTTGTAAGTCTTAAACAAACGGGATGTCCGGCTTATCTTCACAGAGCGTGGAGTTTTTGAGCCCACCACTTTCTCTTACAATGGAAATACTCATGACTCTCTTGACTAAGTGGATAAATAGATGAAGAGTGGCTTGATGAAAAAGAATGTCTTGTCAGATGCGGAAGGTATCACAGTCCGATCACGTGGTGCCAAATCCTCGGGCCACTCGCGGATTTCCGGTTCTTGACATGTATTGCTATATACTCAGTGCTTATCGGGGGGTGAATTAGTCACCTATTGTTGTCATCAAAGTGCATATCATTTCGGTTCATAGTCAATAATTAACTCAACTCAACATCTGACTTGAAGCCAGTGGTTCAGAATTTCGCGATGCACTTGAAATTAGTCTCTTTTGCAACGTTAAATTTATTTCCTTGACTTCTGCTTTTCATTTTTACAGTCCGTCATTTGACTCAGCCGATATGTGTGTATAAGCTTCTCACTTTGAGAGGCATTTATAGTGTAGATAGATAGATACATATTGTACCATCAGTCACGTCAGCATTCCGCTTAGCCGACAGACACCCCCTGACCTCGGCACACACGATCTTGTCGCGCCGTTCAGTTTCAATGTCCAAAAACTGAAGATGCCCAACCGTAAAAATTGCGACAAGACCAGAATTAAAAAGAAGGGGAGTTAACATTGGAAGGGCAAAATGGCAAAAAAATCCCTTAGGGGCGAGTCGAACGCCCGACATTCGGATACTACTGAAATATTACAGTCCGACGCCATAAACCAACTAGACGACCAAGGGGAAATCAGAACATTTGATAACCATGAAAGTTGAAAACCTTATAATTATTTGCTGCGCAAAACTGTGCATGCGTATGCAGGTACGCCTGACGCGACCATTGTTCTTCATTCTGTTCATCATTATTTCTTCACCTCAAGTTTCCGGTGTAGGCAAAACAATTATGATTGCTCGATTCCGAAATCTTCAAAAAAACAGCTACAAAACCCGGCATTTCAGATATCTTTATGTCACAAGCGGTCAAATACAATATGTCCACAACCTTGCGCTCCACATACATACATGTCCTCTCGACGCATGCTCGCTCCGACACACCCTATGCGCCAACAGCCTCCTCCTCTTTCCTCCCGCCTCCAGCCATGCTTAGCACCTTTGAGAGGATCGCCATGGGCTTCGATATGGGAGCTGCAGCCTCCTCGGTGTGATCTACCTTCGACGGCTGCTCAGTCGTCGAGTTCTCTTGGGGGTTCTCCTTGAAGGCGACACGCTCCTCGGACGGTTTGATCTCATCTGCAGTCGTTGCTTCTGGTGCGGATTGTTCGGAAATCGACTCCTCTTGGGCTTTGGGCGCAGGAGCGGGCTCCTCCACCTATCGTCCTCGTCAGCTATTGATCAATTCACTCGGGGTGCTTCAAGGCCAGAACGGACCATCGGCACGCTCTCCTCAGCCTTCGACTCCTCCTCCGTAGCATCTGCACTCTCCTCCGCCGGTCCCGACCCGTACTCCTCGTCCTCCTCGTCCTCGGCCTGGTTCTGGTCAGCACAACGCTCCAACACTCATGCCGCTCGAATAGCAGCACGCGTCCGTTCTTACCAGCCGTTTGAAAGACAGATATCTGTAGCCTACAGGTCTCGCCTTCTCCGTCTCTTGCGCCGTCGCACTGGGGTATGCGTCGCCCTCCTCCTCGATCGTTGTGGCGACTGGCTCGGGGAAATGCACATGCGGCTCCCGCGTGTCGTCGATGGCGGCCGGCGTCTCCATCTCGAATGCTGGCGGGGTGGGGAATTCGAGCGCGAAGGATCCTACCATTGACAGAGTTTCCTCCTCGGAGGCAGCGGTTTGCTCCTCTAGAGCCATCTCCTCGTAGGATGGGGCGCTGGGAATGGCTCGGTCTTCGAACTGTTGCGCTTGTTAGAGGCCTGGACGAAAATTGTCATCTGGGGTAGTGTGGAGTGGAAAGGAAAGGCGTCCTGAACGTACGACAAGCTCGGCCTTTGGAGCCTCTGCGTCTTTGGTAACGACTTCATCCTCCTCGCTGCTCTTCTCTTCGTGGGTGGTGGGTGCTGGCTCTTCGCTCTCTACCTCGACGGGCTCTGGGGCTTGCTCTTCCTCGAGGGTGGCGGGCTCATGTTTTGCCTCTTCCTTCTCTGCGGCAGGCGCTTCGTCCTTCTCCCCCTTCTCTGCTTCTTCGGCAATGGCAGCGACAGGAGTTTCCTCAGTCGTCTCTCCCTTCGCAGCAGGCACTTCAGTCGTCTCCTTCTTCTCCGCTTCATCGTCAACAGCCGTAACAGTAGGTTCCTCGGTTTTCTCCTTTTCCACAACAGTTTCTTCAATCTTCTCTTCCTTCTCCTCTGCTTCAGCGGCAGTAGATTCCTCACCCTTCTCCTCTTTCTCCACAGCGGATTCTTCATGCTTCTCCTCCTTCTCCGATTCTCCAGCAGCAGCAGTAGCAGTAGGCTCCTCAACCTTCTCCTCCTTCTCCTCAACGTCATCCACCTTTAACTCCTGCACCTTATCGCTAGCAACTCCGTCCAGTGCAGCCTCCCGCGCATCGAGCTCCTTCGCCCGCGCATCAAGCTCGCGCTCACGTCGGTCCAGCTGTGATGGATGTTCCGTCAGCTTGCACACCCTCCATAAGGGAAGAGAATCGGAGGGACATGAAACGAAAGGCAATTTTCTCATGGGAGTGGACCTGTAAGCAAAAAAGAGTACATACAGCAGCTTCCCTCTCAGCAAAGCTGTCAGCAACAGCAACGGAAGGGGTGGTGATAGCGTCAGCCATTTCGAAAGATGCGACTATCTTCGTCTTTTTTGTTTACTTGGATACTTTAAACGGCTCAAAGATGAGTGTTGTTGCAGGTCTATCTCAACAAAGGGGGACAAGCAGTGATGTTATATATTTATGTTGCGTCGGTGTTGTATTGTTGGTATGGTATGGAAATCATTCAGGCCTCCTCCCTTCCTCTTATACAAATACACATCTCCCCGCTCCCTTCCCTTCACCACCACCACCATCATTATCACCACCACCGCCTCCTTTCTGAACGCCGTCATCGTTGTCATGGATAGGATGGTGAAAAAGCAGCCTCGACCAACGAGCGGTGAACAGCAAATCAGTCAGCCATCCTCTCACCACCCAACCACTCAAGCCGCACGCGAACAAAACATTCGTTCATGCGTTCCCTTTGTATATGATCCGCGCGAGCCGCCCGAAATTGGGAAAGCAGGAAAGGAAGCAATATGGCATGAATGGAAAACACGGGGAAGAAACTTGATTGTGGCACTTCTACGCTATTACATACGCCACCGAGTGTTATGTGATGATGTGGTAACGTTTCGATGGCGGGGGAGTGGGAGTGGGGAGAATTGAGTTTCGTCTCCTACTCAAGTCCTGCTCGTCCTTAGGGCTAGGTAGGTAGGCAGGCAGGCAAGCGTAGGGAAGTGGTCTTGTGCCTCTTCTTTTTATTTGATCTTAATTTGCCGTTTGACGTTATGTTAAGTTCGTAGGTAAGATAGGTAGGCAAATCAATCTCCCTTGCAGGCTCGCTCCAACCAAATCACCTCCTTACCATAACACCCACCGCACAAACGAGAAGAGCAGCGTAGAGCGGCTTAAACCGCGAAAGAGAAGAAAAAGAGAAGAAACAACGAGAAGAAACAACGCAATGGGCAATTGAAATTTTCCAAAACTTCCACTCACAAACCAACGAGGCCGACCACCGTCCCACGCCAACCTCGGCATGCCTACCCAAAGTACCTCCTACTCTACTCCTTGCCTCAGGTACTGTTCTTGCTGAAATACTATGTGCTTACACCTACACCTACCAACTCGACCACATCCATGTCCAGTAACCCATCGCGAGGTGCTTCTCATCATCCCTTCAGCCTCTCTCTCTCCAAATACAGTACCTACACATCGTGAGTTAAGGAGGCGGGGCCGAGGGTCGATATTCCCCGGCCCCCCGTTCGTGCTGCATTGCACCGGGATGTAGTCCCTACAGTGTAAACAAACAAACAAACCAACCTCGAACCGAGAAGCGGACTGCGGGGGCGGGGCCGGTGGCGGGGCTATCTACTGTACGTAGGTACATACAGTACAATGCCAGTAATTATATCTTAATAATGTTGATATGATGTGTCCAGCTCCGTCGATACCTGCCTCTCCTCCCGCCCTCTCATGGAACTCAAGGTTCGCATTGGAAAGAAAAGGAACCCTCCTCCCTCTACCAAAAAGCAAGCAGGAGAAAACCGACCAGCAAAACAATGATCCGATCGGTCAGCCAGCCAGCCAGCAAACCCGGATCCTAGGAGCCGTGTGTTGACGCCCTTCTAATCAATTCTTGGGAGAGTTCGGTCTAGCTCTTCGAAGCGGCTTGAAGAATGCGTACGTACGGTGAAGTACCGGTAGTTACTGTATGTGACTCGGCGGGATAATGCGGTTAAGGCGTCTGTCTATCAGATGTACTGTACTGTACCTAGATACTGTCACGCATGCACGCATCACCTGCGCTCCATATCACCCTCGTACACATGTACAGTAAGTACACTACAGCCACTGCTTTCTCAGTCTTCGTGCGAGATGCAATGAAACATGCTCGGGGGAAAAAAGCATCGATCAGAGAGAGCTGTGAGCCTGCCTGATGAAACGACGGCGCGTATTTAGCTCTAAGAGAAGTATCGCCAGCGAAAGACCCGTGACAAAAACCAAATTGAGATTTGCAAATGAAGGAACAGAATGCAAGGTTCGGTGTTGTAAAGGGAAAAATGGTGATGTGTCAGTGGCTTTTCGACCTTCGAGCTTGATGTCACGTTTGGGTCTCTTTGGTTCCTGTGACTCGGCTATCTGTGGTATCTTTCTTTCCCTCGCTTAAGTGCATGCATCACAAGGGAGCTCGTCTACTATGCAATGTCCTTGTGGAGCTCTCTTCTATTGTATACTGTGTACAAGGCTCTCTCACCCCTTAGCAACCTCTACCCTCTGTAGGTGTTGGCTCTCAGTGATTCTTCTTTGTTCTATTGAGGACTGCTTTTTGCAAGACAAGTGATCTGTCGAGCTCTCGTTGATTGATCTTAGCTTTTTTGCTTTGATCGTCTCACCGGACTCGCAAAAGCCCCCCTTTAGATCAAAAAGGGATTCAGGATTCAAGCATCGCAGGACGAGCCTACAACAAACACTTCCCAGCAAGAGATTACTCTTCCTATAGTAAATGCGAAGGGAGGATTCGTAACCGAGTGCTAGATTGGAATGGATTGGTGATTCGTTCGTGTACGTATCTGTCGGACTGGGGTTTCACGGCAATCCTTAGCGGTGGCGAGGCATGCAGAGTATTGCTTGATACGCGGAATTAAATACTCTGTTAAGGAAATACCTACCACATGACGTGAGGTAGGTTATTTGGACGTATGTCTATCTACCTGGAGTCCATGAGATTCAGGACCCGGAACCGGAACATGACACCACCTTTCTGGACGCTGGGGAATTTCTAGCGAATGAACCTGGAGCAAGAAACGAAACGACTCAGCTCCGATTTCGAACAAGCGAAAGCCCATTGGCCACCGGAGCCGACGAAGAGAAATGATCGTCCACGTCTGGAGAATAAGAGGAAGAAGGGGATAACACAGATGAAGATGAGGGAAATAGGCAGATCCTTGTGGAATTCGTTGAGAATAAGCAATCTGATCCGGTACTCACGGGTCCTGTGGCTTCAAAAAGTAGGATAAAGAGGCTGTTGGATCTAAATAAGGAGATGAAGAAGATCCGTCGGCAAATGAACATGGGAAACTGACCTGGTCCTGGCATTGCGAGCGAGAGAAAGAAGTTGCGTACATTGGAGCAGAGAGTGAAGGACATCTTGGAGTCTTGGAGCAGGGTAATGCTCAATGATCTTACAGCTCTTAAGAGGGGCAACGAAGAGGTGTTGGATTCAGAGCGGGAAAAGGGGCATGTCCATAAGGATGGAAAGTAAAAAAGAGACATGACCGCGCAAATCTGGAGAGCGAGGAAAATGAGGCGTTTTATCCGAGGTACGAAGCGAGGCAGTCCGATCAGTAAACGGAGATGTTGGAAACTGGCCATTTGAGTTTGAAGACCCCAGATGAAATAAAAAGATGCGCTAGAGAGGACAAACTACACAGAGACCGTACGCTTCTACATTGGTTTGTGCACCATCGAGAATTGCTTGAAGTTTGACACGTGGGGCGAAGATGTGGGGTCTATATTTTTCCCCTTCTGACAACAAGTCAAATAGTTAATGTGCGATCAGCACACACGAAAAGATCTTGCGTAAGACCTCTGAATTGAGATCTATAGGTGTCGTTTGAAATCTGTTCTAAATAAATGATAAAGGCGAGGTGGGTCGGGCGAACACATTCTTGGACCATCCCATGCTTCACTTTATTAAAGGGTCGGTATCCAATTCTCAAGGGTCAGGATCGATCCCATTACCAGCTCAATTTGCTGAAACGCCCAATTTTCAAAGACGCACATCCGTCAAGAATTCGAATGATATCTCGGCTTGGTGCGAAATCCCTTGTGCCTCATCCCCAACACAAGGATTGATGGAAGATAGGGAAGAACGGCGCTCATGCCGTGCCTTCGCCGTTTCCGTCCGAGGAGCGGAGGCCCTGACTCTTACGAAGTACGACTTGGAGTTGTCGCTAGGGGTTATTATTAGGTAGAACATCTCGCATACTTTGGCCCATCCTGTCGGATTTGGGTCGCAATATAAGTAATTAAAATATAAATATGTGAGGATTTACCTGACGAAAGGATTCGAGCGATTGGATTGGCCGATTACGCGAGATAGGTAAACCTCACCAAAAAAGACGACAGAGATGCAATTCTCAAGATTGGTCGGGACATTTTTATGGGGCGGCAAAATCCTATCTAAGCTTTTATTTAGATGCGTCGGACGATATCAGACTATCTATCTACCTGCTATCCCAAAGGATCAGTTCGCTTGTAAGGTGAATTCTTTAAGACCTGGATGTGCAAAGTGCACGGCTCTTCCATGGTCTGTTCTACTGGCATGACACCTTCCTGTCCATGCTTAGCAGGATTTGGTATCGTCCTAAGCATGTTCTTTACGAGTGAAAGGTGCATCCTTTTCTATTCTGACTATGCCATTAAGGTGAAGTCCGAAGAGGCAATGCTACGCGAGTGGAGTTTTACGATTCAAGATGTGTACAAGTTCACATCTATAAGAACGAGGTAGTTCAATACTCCATCACTATCTTTCTTCCCAAGACACCGACACCATTCACTGCTTCATCTACTCGTCCATTTATTCCTTTACTCACTGAACCACCTCATCGATACTTCCTGTCTCTCTTTCCTCCTCTTTTCTCTTTACAACCCAGCCTAACTCAACCACTGCTCAGACCCCATCCTTTCAAAAACCGGAAAAATGCAGCCATCAACCGTCTTCACCCTCGCCCTCTTCGCTACATCCGCCCTTGCCATCCCAACACCACCCCAACAACCAGAACTCCAAGCACCCGTAGTCCCACATCCAGGCCCATTCAGAGATCTATCATCTCCCGAAACCCCCCTCCTCGAGTGCCGCGTCGCCAACAAACCCGCCATGTGTCGCTTTAACGAGCTAGCGAAGAGCTACCTCTGCAACTCCGTCGACAGCGTCTGCCCTGAGAGCTGGATGCCGATCCTCGACCGACACATACTCCTTGATATGAAGAGCGCGTGCAGCAACTCTGCTGCCGAAGGAGCCGAGTGCCAGCAGCCCGTGAAATGCTGCCCCCCTGAGAGTGTAAAGGAGACGTACAAGCCCAAAGGGAACTTGCGTGGATCGTCGCAGGATGATATTTGGTCAAAGGTACCGATGCCTCTCTTTATCGCTACAGGTATGTCCCTTGTTTTATCCCAGTGGGGTTGTGGAGGATAATTATTGAGGCAAAGAAGCTAATATGTGACGGTTTAGTCCTTAATTAAGTTGATTCTATGAGTATGACGGCCTGCACTCACTAGCTTGATCTGATATTTCTCTTGTGGCGTTGAGACTTCCCAGCTGACTTTGATTACGGATTGGCGATTGTAAATAAGATTAGTGTCCAGAAAAATTGGGAAAGAAAAAAAAAAGAAGAAAACGATATGAAAATCACGATATGAAGGGAAGGGTTTAGAAGGGCTACAAGCTTTGCCTTACATGTACTTGGAGTCACGTTTCTTCTCGGTTTTGGTCAGCTAGCCTTGTCATTTGTCTTTTGTACTCAGTCATTCAGCATCATACATATTGCGCTCTCAGTCTTTTTGTATCGTTACGGCAAGCATCACTATAGGAAAGAAAGAAAAATTATAAAAAGAACAAAACCAAATTAAACACACTTGCTGATACTGCTGGCGTAAGCAAATCAATCCAACAGAATCGTCGATTGGACAGAAATAGTTACCAGCTTATTATTTTTGATTGCTGGCCTTGGAATTGAAAGTGATGAAAAAGTACCGCCGACCTTGTACCAGCAGGCGGTGCTGTAGGTAGGTTCCGTTAAACATCTCCTTTACCTTTATTCATCCTATTTCATCTTCCACCTTTATTCCCATTGTTCAAACACCCATCATCACCCAAACGCCAAACGCTAATGCTAGGGTATCATTCTCAATCCCCATCCAACCTCAACCTCTTTTCTTCGCTCTCTTCTTGGTATTCCCGAAAATCAACCTCTCCTTCCCCTCCTCATTCTACCGAGTCCTCGAACTTTCCTACTCACTCTTATCGGGCTCGAACTCTCCTCTTCACTCTATCGTCCATCCTCACCCACTCTCACCTCCCTCAATCCCTCCCCCAATCAAACGCCGTCCCAACGGCCGCAACCGTCAAGCAGATCAGCAGCATAGCCACCACCCACCGCACCATCTCCTCCCAGCGCTCCCTGTCCCCGTTCCCACCCTCATCTCCGTCCTCGTCCCTATCCCGGTTAGGCTCTTCTCCGCGCCGCCAGTACAGGGACGGCTCACTGTATGGCGGCGGCGGGGGGTCGGGGTCGTCGCGGTATAGCTCGGGGCAGATGCTCGTATACTCCTGAGCTTGGAGTTGGGGTTGCGATTGAGCTTGCGGTTGGCTGTGACCGTGTGAGGGAGTGTTAGAAGCAAGGGATCGCGAGCGCAGGTAGTCGTGCATGGGCTCGTACCGGGGCGGTTCTTGCGAGGGCGAGGCGGGGTCATCGCGGTAGGGTAGATCGGTGCAGAGGGAGAGTTGTTGTTGTTGTTGCTGCTGTTGTGGCAGGGCAGCAGGAGAGGGGAGCTGGTCGTCGTTCATAAGACGCTGCTGCGGGAGAGGTCAAGGTAGAGGTTGGAGAGGATGGGAGAGGCGTGCGCGAAAGGGGTCGGAGTCTGGATGTGGGTTTGGATTCGAATCTGGGGGTAGAGATGTAGATATACTCGGTACTGTAGATGATTTTGACATTGGCCTTTAGTCGATCTCGAATAACATGAAGTACAGTAAGTGTAGAAACACTAAGTGCTTTAGTCAGTCGAAGCTCCTTGCTACGCCTACGCCGCTCGGCGGTGGCTGGAAGCTGTTGCAACAGGGGCCTGCAGGGCGCGGGTGGCCCCGTGCGGTGCACCTCGAAGCTATCCCGGTTTGAGATCATGGCTGTGGCGGGGAAAATGTTTTATGTTCGTTTGTACAGGATGAGATAAGTTTCTTGAAAATGTTCTGGACAACGTAGCATTGCGAGCTTACTCTCTAGGAGATGGGGACATACTTTCACGAGACCGAGAGCAATAAACTAACATCCCTATCAACCGCGAGAAGGCTGGGGGGCACACTTCGAACTACTTACTGCCTTCAATTTAGTAGAACATGACATTCAATAGATACTGTAAGTGTAAGAGCCAAAAAAAGGCCTCAGTTGTCTGTCTAGTGCATTCCTTCCTCACACATCTCTCAACCTCGTTTCTCTACGTATGAACTTCACTACTTGGAAGGGAAAATAGAACATCAGTAGTTCTGTTGACTTGAGGATGGTATCGCTCAAGGCAGGAAAGAGAAAATGGGAAAACATATCAGCCTAGCCCATGTCTACATCCATCACTAGCCCAGTCGACCTTTCGCTTGACCAAATCGCTAAGCGAGCCGCCGGATCCAATCAAAACATTCCCGCAAAATCTCAGACCTGTAGCCATCAAGGTCTTGCGCATCTCATCCACCTTGTGCCTCTTGGGGAGCCAGATAGTTTCTCACTCGAATATTGTGAATTGGGATGCTTACATAATGTGCGTGGACCCTAGCCTTTTACATGTATCGATGCATTGCAATTTTTTTGCCCGTCGTGAAGATCCATTGATTCCCAGACCTGCTCGTAACCTCTTGACGCAATAGCACCGCTCGACGGCGACAAAATAAATTTCTTTTGCTCTATTAGACCAAAGCGTTATCACCATGTGGGAGCCTGACTGGAGTCCTGAAGAGGAGAAAAAGGCTAAGCGCAAGTGCGTCTGTTTCCGTCTTGGTGATGGAGGGCCAGCTTGAGTAAAGAAGCGTTGATAGGTGCTCTTATCGCTAACGGGGACTCCCTCAGGCTGGACTGGATCATCATACCGATGCTGACTCTCGGATTCTTCTGTCTGCGTATGTCAAGCTTTGCCCTTGCTCTCCAAGAGCCACTCCTCATCTCTTCCGAGCAATGCTTGTGGTTCTTACTTTCCTGCCCCATCAACAGAGCTAGACCGAGGCAACATCGCCAGCGCCCTCACGGATAACTTCCGTCACGATGTCGGCCTCACGCAAAACCAGTTCAACTTCGGGCAGCAGCTGCTCTCCCTGGGCATCGTGCTCCTCGAAATCCCGGCCAACATGGCTTTGTACCGCGTCGGGCCCGGCCGCTGGCTCACGCTGCAGCTTTTTCTGTTTGGCACCGTGAGCACGCTGCAGGCCTGGCAGGACAGCTACGGCGCCTTCGTCGCGACACGTCTCCTGCTCGGCCTCAGCGAATCCGGCTTCATTCCCGGCGCCCTGTGGACTCTGTCGACCTGGTACACGCGCGCCGAGACGGCCACGCGTGTCATGTTCTTTTTCGCCGGCATGCAGTGCGGCCAGGCCTCGTCGAGCCTCCTCGCTTTTGGCATCCTGCACATGCGCGGCGTTGGTGGCAAGCCGGGCTGGTTCTGGCTGTTTGTGCTGATGGGCCTGTTTACCATCTTCTGCGGCTTCATGCTGGGCTTCTTCCTGCCGGACTCGTTCGAAAAGCCGCGCAGTGCGTTCCTGCCCAGTGTTGACATTTTTAGCGAGCGCGAGCTGCACATCTTGCAGACGAGGGTCTTGATGGACGACCCGATGAAGAGGAAGAAGAAGAAGCAAATCGGCAAGGCCGGCTTCAAAAAGGCCGTAAGTAAGGAGCTGAGGATAGTTTTCAGAACATAGCGAGATTCGTTGCTGAGGTGTAGGCCTGAACAGTTGGGAAACTGGCGTCTCTGGATGCACGTCGGCATATCGCTGTGCAACAACGGTCCCCAGCGTGGCTTCGACACCTACTCGCCATCCATCATCAAGTCTTTGGGCTTCTCGGCGCTGACCAGCAACGCCCTCTCTTCCGTCGGGCTCTACCTCCAGATCCCCGTATCGATTGCCTTCAGCTACGTCTCTGATAAATAGCAAGTAATCTCTCTTCTCAGCTGAGCCATGTGTCCCAGATCTAGAGAGACCTCGAAGTTCAGCTTACACTTATTGACTCTGTCTCACAGTGACCAGCGCGGCTCGACAGTCATAGGCGGACTCACCATGCACATGCTCGGCTACGTCTTCAACCGGATCTTTACTGAACTCAATGGCCAACGCTGGGTCAAGTACTTCGGCGTCGTCTGGACGAACACATCCATGACATTTCCGCACCCGCTGAACGTCGCCTGGATGTCTCTAGCCTGCGACGACTCTGAAGAGCGCGCGCTCGCCATGGCCATGGTGATCGTACGTTTGACCTATAACCATGTATGATCTTTAATTCCTCATCCTGACGGCGTCACAGATGGGTGCCAACATCGCCGGGATCTACGGCGCGCAGATCTTCCGGGAAGATGATGAGCCTCGATATCGCCGCGCGTTTGCGGTTGGCATTGCTATCGTCGCTCTCGCTATCTGTCTCGCAGTGACGAGATTCGTCGACGACTTTACTCGACGTCGTCGAAAGGCGGGGATGGGCCAGAGCGAGACGGGAAGTGATCCTGCGCAGCAGGACTACAGGGAGAAGCACTTTTGAAATTCATTCTGTTCCTCAGGACTTGAGATTCTGGGGTGCAGGGGTAGGGTGCTAGCGATAGATGTCCGCATAAGTTGGCGCCTTCTGGCACTTGGGCATGGTCAGTCATCGGAGTGGCCACAATTCGGAAGGGGAGCACCAAAAAGTGATATTTTTAGATCGAACCGAACGACAAGTAAAACTAAAAAGATGAAACCAATAGGCCTAGCCCTTCGCATACCAAGATATCTCAAGCAGCGAGCACATCTTCACATTCCCCAAGCTAGACCGGCCTTACCTCACGGAAGGAGAGAGGAACGATATCAAGCAGGCAATATCCATCCATCAACTATGCCGCCTTCCAATTGTCAGGGTCCCTACTTATACCTATGCGTTGACATCTCCCTGAAAAGAGCAAAAGCAGCAGTTATCTCTACGGTCTCAAGAACAAACCCGTCACTAGACAGCAAATGCTGAGTACTTACTTCTTGATGGCTTCTTTATCAAAAAGGTGATGATGATAATATTGTTTACCGTCTGGAGAGGGCAGTACGAGTGACAAAATAGACAGACATAAGGAAATTACCCGATGGCACGGCTTCCTGCCCGGGGAGTCCCAATCCGACAACCCGCCATTATGCATCTGCAGCTACCTAGCACGGCGGGGGGAAGGGTAGCTTTTGTAATAACTGGTACTGCATTGTACTTCCCATGCCACATAGACGCTTATTGACAACTGGTTTGGTTTTGTGAAGAAGCATGAAGTCAGTGATATGAACCACAGCCATAGAACCGTTCTTTCTAACGAGAAAAAAAATGTAAGTAAACAAAAGTGTACTGAAAAAAAAGAAAGAGAGACAAGGAGGTAGTGGCCCTTGAACGTAAAGTACATGTCCCCTCCTCTACCCCGCACTAGGACGCAGCTGTCTTGATGCTAAAGCAGTACAAGTTGCTTCACACGAGTGACCCGATTCGCTTGAGAGTACCAGATCCGAAGCTTTACGCGAGATGGTGCATAAGATATCAATAACGTTCCAATTCCCTCTACAGCACTCGTTCTCTTCCCCAGCTCTTTCCCTAGGCCTCTCTTCCTCTGAGTCTCCAATCCGAGCCAATTTTCCACAAGATGGGCACCCTCTTACGGATCCTCCCTCGCTTCACCATCCTTAAGCTCAGAGCCAACAGACAACCTGCCATCTCTCGCGCAGCCTTTTCAAGTACACTTCGTCCGAATAGCGACAGCACAACACGCACTCGCGGTCCCCCCTCCGCTCCGGCGGCAGAAACCGCAGCGCTCAGGGAAGGCAGCGCGCCGACGTATCTCGGCACCACGAAACGGCTGCCCGAGTTCAATCTCGTTGACAAGGTCGTGCTGGTGTCGGGTGCGGCGAGGGGGTTAGGGTTGGTGCAGGCGGAAGCGTTGCTGGAGGCTGGGGCGATTGGTATGCTTCTTGTTTTCCTTTTCTCTCTCTCCCACAGACGCGGGAGTGAGGTCTAAACGCCAAAGAAAAGAAGACCTGAAGCCTTTAACCATGAAACAGTCTACGCCCTCGACCGGCTCGAGACACCCTCGCCCGAATTTCCCCGCGTGCAAGAGCGCGCCTCCTCAGACCTAGGCACATCTCTGCACTACCGCCGCATCGATGTCCGGGAGGTTGAGCGACTGAACACCGTCATCGAGGAGATCGCCACCAAGCATGGCCGCCTGGACGGTCTGATCGCCGCAGCCGGCATCCAGCAGGAGACGCCGGCGCTGGAGTACACAGCGCGCGACAGCGATCTGATGATGAGCGTCAACGTGACGGGGTGCTTCATGACGGCGCAGGCGGCGGCGCGGCAGATGATCCGGTTTGGGAACGGGGGCAGCATTGCAATGATTGCTAGTATGAGTGGAAGCGTGGCGAATCGAGTGCGTTGCGTCTCTTTTCTCTCTCTCGCCATTGATCTCTCGTCCAATGCTTAACCGGATTTCTTTGGTTTGAATCCGGCTGACAGGTAGCAGGGACTGCACTGCCCAGCCTACAACGCCTCCAAAGCGGCCGTCATCCAACTCGCGCGCAACCTCGCCGCGGAGTGGGGACCTCACTCCATTCGCGTGAACAGCATCTCGCCCGGCTACATCGTGACGGCGATGGTGGAAGCGCTGCTCGAGAAGTTTCCGGAGCGGAAGGAGGAGTGGCCGACGCAGAATATGCTGGGGCGGTTGAGTCGGCCGGAGGAGTACCGCGGAGCGGCGGCCTTCTTGATGAGTGATGCAAGTAGTTTCATGACGGGGAGCGATTTGAGGATGGACGGTGGACATGCGGCTTGGTGAGAGTTGAAGTTGGTAAGGTATGAAGAGGAGGTAGGTGGTTGGTAGTAAGATTTTGAGCGAGTATAGCGTAGCTTGTGGCGATTTGGAGAGCTAGCTAGACTTCAATAGAACGATTGACTAACATCGCAGAAGCTTGGATAGCTGGTGTCATAGGCATTGGTGTCTCGTCTATAAGGTCGTAGTCGAAAGAGTTAGCGATGGGACGAGGAACAGGAGACTCGTGGGAATATCTTTCTTTACCTATTACGCTGCAAGCAGAGCCTTTCCTCCTATCTGGGCTCACACCCTACGCTCTCTGCTATCAATATCTTTCTTTGCTGCCCCCTTCATCCTCACTTCAAACCTTCCGTCCACTGCACTGATATCAATTGCTCGCCGATCTCCCTTTCATCGGCTTTCATACTCCTCTTTTCAACTTCCGATACCAACCACCCTCCCACCCAACTGTTCCACAACGCCCCTTCTCAGTCCCAATCTCCTCTCGATCTCCATCCCCTCAACTCCCCTCTCATCCCTCAGCACCAAGATCTGCCGCAGCGTATACACATCCAGGAACCGCCTCCCCTCGCCACTGCTCTTCCCCGTGTGCGCAAATTCCTGCTCCGCCTCCGCCGCCAGCCGGTACCGCGCCGTCAGCAGGCTCACGGCCGGGTTAGACGCCCCGCTGGCGATCGTGGGGTAGATCTTCTGCTGGGGGCTGGACGCCGACGATTGGAATTGGGAGGATGCCAGGAAGTTATCCGTGGCGGAGGAAGATGAGGGCGGTTGGAAGGAGAACGCTGAGGAGTTGGAGGAGGTTGGATTCGGTTGTACGGGGCCGAGGGCACGCAAACGAGCGTTGAGGGCGAGGTCTGGGTCGGAGGCGTCGCGGGCGATGGCTTTTCGTTCACAGCGTCAGCATCTTGCTCATGTATACATTTACAATCCATGCCCCGGCTGGATTACACTGGCACGAGGTCTCGCATTCGAAGACGCACCTTGATCTCGCACCTCACTAGCAGCAGCCAGCTCTGGCTCTGGATGGACCGTAGGTCCTAGATTCGGGCTTGGAGAGCGTGCATTCGTGGTTGATGTGGGAGATGGCGTTCGTGTTGGGTATCTGCGCGCCGTGTTCGTGGCGGCCGCAGGGAGCTTGGATGCCGCGTTCGATGCTTTTGATGCCGAAGAACCCATTGTGGTTAAGATCTCCGGAAGAACCGAAGCAATTATGATTATCGCGACGAGGGGGGGGCAAGTGAAGATATGGAATTGATGGTGATGTTGATGGTCTAGTTCATGGCGCTGCAGCCTTGCGAACGAGGCTCCAATTCAGATATTGGAGAGCAAAGCTTCCGGACATGATCTTTAAGTCACTGCTATACGTGTTGAACAAATCACTATCCGGATGAGAAGAACGATTACTCATGCAAGGGAGTCTATCTTTCTTAAAAAGTGAGATCCTGATCTGAGTAGCGTTTGTAAAGAGAGCATGGTAGCGCGGGCTTCGCTAAAGGCAGCACTGTAAACATATGATATTTGGCTGTTAACAGGCTTGGTAACATCATCCTGTCGGTAGGATTGGAAGAATTAGCACGTTGATTTTAGTCAGTTCTAAGATGTTTTTGTACATTTATACATCTTTTTGGTCACTTTTCATGGTATCTTTTTCTATCTATGCGCTTCAACACTAGCAGTTATCAGTGAAAATTAGTAGTACATTATGACTAATTTGTGTTCTGTTGGTTCGATTATTTCGGTTCGTTATTTTTTATGCCTGCGAGTTCTACATTTGGGACTAGATTTTAACTAGATTTTAATTGACGTAGAACGATATTTTCATCGATGTACAACTAAACATCACTTGCGAAGAGAGTTGGCATTGCGAGTATGTATCGACTGATTCGGTCACATACATCTTATTACTTCTCCGATTGTTCAAGATTCCGAGCAGTATGACCGCCGCTAATTTAGCTGTCCTTTTTTGCCGCTCGTTGTTACACCAAACTCGGGGAATCCCGAAGTTCAACATGGTTCGTCCAGCACATCTTGACTTCTCCCAAAAGTGACGAGCAACAGTTACAGCTTATTGGTCATCCTTATGTCGTTCACTCAAAGAGATCGTAGTAACATGGGAGTCACCGTACGATATGACGATATCTATTTGGCTGTTCAGAGTCAAGACCATGTTTGTAGGTTTTGCATGTCGTTTTCCAAGCTGTTTTTCAGGCGTCAGTGTGAGGCATCGCTTGAATCCTGTGTATCGACCGTCATGAAATACCTATGCATATCTCGTTGTCCTATGAGTGCCTTCCGCACATACTTTCTATGTTAAGAACCGATGGGATCAGCAGTCCGATTGCCGGCCACGTTGAGAATCAATCGTTCACACAGCTGCCTTAGACTCCACCAGCCTGGTCTAGAGCTATATCGTGGTCTCCCGCTGATCAACGATTCGATCTACAAGTCAATCTAACCTCAAAATGCCGGAAGAGAAATATGGTTCCAATAAAGTCTTTCTTGAGAAATCTTGCGAAGCTGGAGACAGTGCGGACTGGGAGAAAATGGTACAGGAAAAGGACATCATGATCTTAGATCCATCCTGGCTGAGTCAATACGGCCCTTGCGAACAAGAAAACGCATTCTACCGGAGTGTGTTACCCATCCTCGCAATGCGGATGGACCCAGACTGTCGCCCAGAGTCTCTCCCGGGGTGGGAAGGTCAGACCAGCTTATTGGGAGTGAAGTTTGATGACTGGACACTCAGCTTCACAAGCTTCAACTTTAGCATGGAAAAGACGATGCAAACTTACAAGAAGGCACCGGTTGAATTCATCACCATGCTGACACGGTTCATCATCATGGAACGTGCAAAAGCCATGTATGAAAAGCTGTGGACGCAGTGCTCGGAGTTCTACCTTCTTGGTCTAGTGTTCCATCGGTTATCGTCATATTCGCACGGAATGCTCAAAGAATCCTCTTCAGCACTCCAATGTCTTCCTCGGCTGCAAGAAATCATAGCGAAACGGGCAGAAACGTCGCAAGCATCTCATCTCACTGGACAATTTCAAACTGATCAGTACGAGTCTGTGATTGAGGATCTTGACCTCAAATCTCTGGATGTAGGCATGACGAAAATGCAGGTAGATGATGGAAAGTTTCCATTAATGAAATACAAGCTTGATATTGACGATTCCGTGTCCGATTCCGAGTTCGAGTTCTGCGAAACATGCAGGGAGCAAATGATGTCAGATGTAGACGACTGGTAAGTTTTGGCTGCCATTACTGCTATTCTTGCATCAACATGTCACTGAAAGCCCACTAGTAAAGACGTCCACACCAGCGAGGAGCCTCCAGTCACTGGCCTCATTTCCGAAGTTCGATCCATGCTCAAAACCTTCTTATATATGAAGAAAAAATGGATAGCAAGCCACCAGCAACCTTACTTTCAAAACCGTAACTTGGATCGGTGGGAGCAAGTCCTCAATCTTGGATTCTCATCCACACCAAAGGAAAGCTGGAAGGGAATCGGCGTTATGAATAGAGTATGGGAGGCCTACCAAGAAGGTCCTCTTGGGTCAAACTGCGCACATTTCGAAGGTTCTCAGCAATCTCAGTGGCTCGTCCTGAGCGCCAACGTACGATCCTTTGCTCTCTACGCTGGAAGTGTTGACCCTGTCGGAGATCCCTTGAAGAGCGTAGCTGGGCTCCGCAATCACGTCTCTCGGATGATGACCTACACGGCGGACCTGCACCAGCGCATCGCGGAGTCGACGAAACTTATAGAGAACCAGCAACGCATCATCGCCTGTCTCTCTTACCGCCACCTTATCGAAAGCCTGCCACCGAAGACCGGCGGCAAGAAGCATTTGTCCGGTCCAGCGTGGACCGCTTTTTGGGAACGTGCTTGGAATAATGCCGAGCACGACATTTACCACAAAAATTTGCAGACCAATAACCCGCTCGTGGCACTGATCGACAGTCGTCCTGGATACAGAGAGCAGATCAAGAAATGCGGTGCGGCTCTATTTAGTACGCTGAGTGCCAACATTCACGATTACTGCGATAAAAACACGGTCGTGGCTGAAACACAGTGGGATATTAATCCTAGGGAGATTCTGAAGGCCTTGACTCCGGCAAATGGATTCGGCAAAGAGACGGACTGGAACAAAGAGCGAGAGAAATACTGTTAGATTGAGAAAGAAGGCTTGGACCCATGTGTATGAGGGTAGCGTAATCATCTTGTGACATCTTGTTGTCTGCGTTTAAATCTATGTTTCACCTCGGATACTTACAAAAAGGTCTCGCTTATCAAGAAATAAATCGCTTGGCTTTCGTCCACTATGTAGTGCCTCATGGAAGCGGGCTACGGCATCAATCAAGGTCCTGTACTGTAGCTGCCGGATCAGAAACACATCGTGGGGTAATCCTTAAACCTGCTTCCTTAAACCTGCTTCGGAAGGTTTAGCCTTCAAAGATGCGGAAGCAAGCGTCAATAGTGAACTGTGGCTTAATTTTAAATCGAGCACGCTTTGTCCCTACCATCAGTATATAAGTCTCCATTTCATCCCAGATCGACAGGGTTTAGCTTCTACTGGCTGAGATGAAGGAATCTCTGTCCGTATCCAGAAAAGTCCATATCCAGAAAAGTCCACATCCAGAAAAGTCCATACTCAGAAAAATCCAATGCATTTTCCCGAGAGCATATTTGATCAAGAGCGGGTGCACGTTTCTGGAACACCTGCGCTCGTTGGGAGTGACTGGACTGATGCTAAGGCATTCTAACCTCTTTTCTACGTGAGATGTACTAGACAAGTTGGGGTGTTAGTACCAATTTGTCTGTTAAAAAAAAAAGGTGAGTATGGTTGTGCTATCAAGCTTCACAGCAGTCTCCGAGTTCTTGGAGAAGGTTGACCAGTGGCTGCTGAAATTCACGCTGATATGCTGCGATTTGCACCGAACGGCAAATTTCCTTCCACAAGAATGAAAAACAAAGACAGGTTGCTTAAATCTATCAATTGATCGTTTAGTTGCAAATCTTGAAAGTTGAAAATCATCAAGTGAAAGAATATTGCTTTAAAATATCGCACCTTGGCGCGAGCCAGCTAGATAGGTACAGTAGGTGTCTTGAGATAAACGGTATAGGCACAGCCATGTTTAAAAATCGAAAGTCCCTGATAAGTCCCATTCTTTGTAAGATAACGACAGCGCGCAAGGCCTTTTCAATCATAAAGGAGGGGGTTGATATTGTAAGCAAAGCAGGTTGCGATGAAGCCAAATCCGACATCCTAGTTATTATCTCTTGACCTTCGTGTTCAGAGATTCAAAGATTACTGGAGCTTTAAACCACACATGCGTTCAGTTCCGAGGCCAAAATCTAAACGTTTAGTTCGGATCTTTAAGTATGGAGACAAAGCACTAAGAGCAGGTCAAAGTTCTACACCTAATCGCTTAAGAGCTGCCTAGTCGTCGGAGTAAGATTGGAAGATCTTCTAACTAATCATATCTTCTACCATCGGGAACGGCCGAGCGCTCTAGAGATCCCCAACGAGATGAATAAAGTTTCATGCCTACCCATTTCTGGCCTCTGGTATGTTTGGCTATCTTCATCGTGACTTCGCAAGCGGCATGGCTCGTAGAACACATCTGTCAAGCTGGCTAGTGTTGATGTTGAGATGGCATTTATATGATATTCAGCTTGGTGTGCGAAGCATCAGAAGCTTAGAAAAAGGCTGTTCACTTGCCTTTTCGATATCCTAACTTACGTTTTGCAAGTCCACGAGATCGGGAATGGCAACGGCAGTAGGATTCTCGACGCCTCAATTGCTGCACGTGACCTTGCGAGAAACAACAAACCGTGTGAAAACCAAACAAGCATACCCAAGTTGCAACATGGAGTGAAATGGAAGTCTAGATCGCGATCATGAGGGGTCCTTGGGCCATTTTTCGGCTGTAAACCCGTGCTCAGAGTCAGATGGCAATCACCTGTTGTCAACAAGACCCCCATGTTGCCCGTGTCCTGATGCGAGCTCAGGATGCGAGCTCCCAATATCAGACTCCGGCAACTTTGTCCCCGCCCGTGCTTCAGTTTCCGATATGCAACGATTCCATCTATTGGCGGGCGCATTTGGGAGCCATCTATCTTGCGTTTCAGGGCTGCGCGCGTTGCGATAGCACGGCTAAGCACTCTGACTCCGCCACATCGCAACTAAGGCAAAGGAAAGGCCGTCTGAACACCACGGCCATCTTCCCTTATGATTGATATGAACCGAATACGCATTGCAGAATCTGTGTCTGTAGTTTTGTTTCTTGGGTTTTTTCTGGGGTGATGATTGAAGACGTGACGAGGGTTTCAAACAAACCGACGCTCACTTGAGACGTGGAGCCGATTCTATACATATCTTCTTTCTTTCAACACCTCATTTTCATTTGAGAAACAATGGCTGGCTCATTCAATTGCTCTTATGCGCCGGAAGAAACAGCAACCGATGCGGGCGTAGCAGGAGCCGGCGTAAAAACCCCCCTCCATGCAAGCCTCTAAGAACTCAGACTAAATTCGATATCTACAGATCCTCCTTTCCTTCATCATTACAGCCGGCCTCTCACTGATTCTCAGCTTGGTCATCGTCCTGAACGAGTTCTGCCGCAAGTCCGAAGTCAAAGTCTTACGAAAGCTGCTCCTGTCACTCTCCGACCAACAGCTCCTCACCGGCATCAGCATCCAGTCCGTCGCGATAGCTAAGATGCACACCATGGTACCCTACCACTTCTTCATCGTCTGGATGCTGTCCCTCCTCTCGACCACCACACACGTCGGCACGCTAATCGCGCTCTTCAACGACTTCAGGCGGGACTGCGTGCTGCGTTGGCTGCGCCAGTTCCTCATGTTCGTCAACCTCTCGCTGTCCATCGTACTGGGCGTCTTCATCCTGTTCTCTGTCAAGAGGGACGTGAAACCCACGCTACCTATTTTCTGTGCGCTGAAAGTCCACTCAGCGGGCATGCCAGGAAATGCAAGAATATCGATTGTTGGGACCGTCATAGTGATGGCTAGTCAATTCTTCTTCTTTTTAGTGGGCGTGTGGTATCTACATGTGAAGAATCGCCCATGGTTGAGGACTGTCCAGCTCGTGGGTTTGGTAGTGCTAGGAGCCATTGGAACCGGCGCTGCTGTCAGGGTTATCATTTTGAGCCAGGCCTTTGGAAAGCCGTCGGTGCATCTGAGTGATACCGCTGAGAGAGATTGGAGTTTTGGGCAGCTGCTGCCGCTTTTGTTGCTATTGTTGCCATTAATGTCGGCTATTGAGCTTCTGAGAGGTAATGCGCAATTCCTTGTCCCCTGGGGAGTGTGGCTAATAGTTTGGTAATAGGCGAAATGGAGATTCCGAGTCCGATTATTGACAACAACGTGATGCCACTTCTACCTGAGGAAAAGCAATTGGAGACTACGGCGGAGTTGCGTGAGAAACCGCCGATCTGGGCCTCGCAGACGAGCCGCTTTAGCGCATGGGACTGATGAAGCATTTGAACGGAAATTCTACTCAGGATATTGGCGAGCGCTTATCCAGTGTTTGATGTAGTCATTTGGTCACAAAAAGCGCCCTTTGTGGCCAGAATCTTTCACGATACTCCATGGAAAGCATACAATCATCAAGATACTACCTTACTCGAGAGTCGAGAAAAGGAAGCTCACGCTGCAAGCTTCGTAAGGAAAGCTTATAGCAAGGGGGTTGGAGTTTCGTTGGCATACATGACAAATGATGTCGGCGCTGGATCTCTGGAAAGCAACCTTGAAGGACGTTTAGCTTGGTGGGAGAATTATAAGCATACACAGAAGCATGATCAGCTGGAAAACCAGACCAATCAGATTCCACTTCAAAATAACTAGGAGTTCGGGGGTTGTTCTTTTCTGCTTTGGCTGTGAAAAAGGGCGAGGAGGAACCTCGCTTCTAACTTCAAACAAAGGCATATATATACTAGGGTATAGTCGTCACGGATCTTCTCAGGATAGACGACTATTAATTATTATACGTATGCTGAAACTATTATTTTCTTAAAGAGAGGTTGTGAATAATGGTCTTGAGATGTCGTACACATCGCAACAGTTTCCGCATTAGGAAATGGACACAGAAGATCAAGGATCTGAAACACGTTATCTTCACGTTCGAAGATCCTAGTCTCAAAACACGCTATTGCGCACGATTTTACTCGATCACAAGCTTTGCAATTACATCTTTTGTGTACTGATCGACCAAAGCTTGTCTTGACCTGTTGACAATCCGAGGACACGCCGCAGCAGCTTTCTGTGACCAAAGGCTGCCCTACGAGTTGAAACTCCTGCCCGGATTCGGAGGGCGAGGACTCGATCCATAATTATATGGATTATTCTTACGAGTAAATTTCTGTTAATCGTGAAATTTGGAACACAATATTATCAAATGTTTTCGGAGAGCTCTTTTAAGCCTGCACGTATAGAGGAGACGACAAAGAAAGAAGAAATTTGAAAGAGGGACTAGTGGCCGGAGGTCTAGATGCAAAAGATGGAAAAGGCAATGAGTTGTGGAAGAAAACATGGGATTCATGTATCAATTGACATTCACATCGTCGACTCAGAATCATCAAGTTTTATGGGTTACAGATTCCTATTTTTCTCAACAGGTAGTGTTTCTGTCATCCCGAAAAGCAAACTAGCCAGCCTGTTACCCGAAAACACAACACCATTCTCAAATGCAACATTGCATACAAATCTATCGCGCTTCCGATACTCCTACACTCGTGTAAAAGTCAACAGCTATGGGTATCAAACCCTCCCGTGCTGCTCATCCCTCGCTCCGCACATGTGCATTCATGTCCAGCATGATCCACCACCT